>CM032330.1:48472120-49179620 GCA_019022515.1 Quercus aquifolioides | reverse complement strand
TAACTGATATGGAGCTGGAAAATCAATTAGCTATTAATCCACGTCATAAATCAAGCCCAATTAAGCCAAATCAGCCCTTAATAGCTTGAATTAAATTTATTACGCCTTCATCTTCCTTTGGGCCAAGCTTAGAATGTCTTGCGTTAGAATCAGCCCAAATCTCTTGAATCAGCCCATTAAGTGCTTCTTTGATCTTCTTGGATCTTGCTTTAGTAATAGGCCCAACTGGAACATGCAATGGATCCTTGAATGCTTGTTGATTCTCATCAGCAGAGGTGGGGGGGTGGCTGTTATGTGGATGAAAGACCTATATTTTTCAGTTGACACTTACTCCCCAAACCATATTGATGCTATTTTAAATAAAGGCAAGGAGGATGAATGGCAATTCACCGGATTTTATGGTGGACCCGATACTAGGAACCACTATATATCCTGGGCCACTTTAAGGAGACTAAAATCAAAATATGCTTTGCCTTGGCTTTGTGCCGGCGATTTTAATGAGATAACTAGGGCACATGAGAAACATGGAGGAAGGTTGAGGCCGAGTAAGCAGATGGAGGATTTTAGAGATGTTTTCGATGAATGTGGGTTTCAAGATCTTGGTTTCAGCGGTAACAAGTTTACATGGTGTAATGGGCATGGGGAGGGCCACACGGAGTGGGAAAGGTTGGATAGAGCAGTGGGTTCGGTGGAGTGGGTGGATATGTTCCCGGCATCAAAGGTGGTCCACTTGGAGTGTGGCACTTCGGATCACAAGCCTCTCATGATCTTTTTAGCAGGCATACCAAAAAAGAGTAACAAACCGTAGAGGTTCGAACAAATGTGGATGGAGGATGTGGGTTGTAGGGAAGTGGTGGAAAATGCTTGGGCTTATGATTCTCAGGGTAATGCCATAAGTAGATTGGAAGGTAAAGTAGATAGGTGCTGTAGGGATTTGAAATGGTGGAGTAAGGTGGATTTTGGGAATGTGACCTGAAGATTAAGGGAGAAGAAGAACTTACTTGGGCTGGCCGAATTTGAAGTAGTCAAAGGAGGAAACTTTGCTCGGGTGTTGAGGCTGAAAAAGGAAATTTCCACACTACTAGTGAGGGAGGAACAAATGTGGAAGCAACGGTCTCGCTCCTTGTGGTTGCAAGAAGGGGACAACAACACAAGATATTTCCATAGCCGAGCTTCCCATAGGTTTAGGAGGAATCAGATTGATAGTTTGGAAGATGCAAATGGGGAGTTGTGTAATGATGAAGAAGGCATATCTAGCATCTTGGTAGACTATTACCAACAACTCTTCACCTCGTCCAACTCAGCCATGGTGGATGCTATAGTTGATAAAATTCCTTGCTCAATTAGTGATGAGATGAATGATGAGCTTGTGGCTGAATTCACAAGGGAAGAAGTGGTTGTGGCTTTGAAACAAATGGAACCCTTGAAGGCACCGGGGCCGGATGAGCTTCCACCTTTGTTCTTTCAACACTATTGGCAGGCGGTTGGGGATGATGTGACTAAGGCGGTGCTGAGTTGTCTTTCAACGGGTGTTATTCCCCCATCCATCAATTGCACGCTCATCACCCTTATCCCAAAGGTAAAAAGCCTGTCAAAAGTCTCTGAATTTCACCCTATTTCTTTATGTAACATTATCTATAAGCTTGTTTCCAAGGTGGTTGCAAACAAGATGAAGGGTCTACTACCTCTTATAATTTTGGAATCTCAGAGTGCCTTCCAATCCAATAAGGCAATTTTGGATAACATTCTTGTGGCTTTTGAGACCCTTCACCATATGAAAAATCAGAAGTCAAAGAAGGGAGGGTTCATGGCTCTTAAGCTAGATATGAGTAAGGCGTATGATAGAGTTGAGTGGTGATTCTTGGAGCTAACCATGAGGAAAATGGGCTTTTGTAGTCTGTGGGTGGATTTGATTATGTCTTGCATAAGCTCAACCTCCTATCAAGTTTTGGTGAACGGGGTTCCAAAAGGGGAAATTTGGCCGACAAGAGGGATTAAACAAGGCGATCCCTTATCCCCGTATCTCTTCTTGGTATGCTCAGAAGCTCTGAATCAACAACTACATTATGCAGCAAATTCCGGGGCAATTAGAGGCTTCTCCTTGTGTCGTGAGGGCCCAAAAATCAGTCACCTATTCTTTGCCAACGACACCCTACTCTTTTGCTGAGCAACAAAGGGAGATTTGGAGGTAATCCTCAATATCCTACAGTTATATGAACTAGCCTTAGGACAAAAGCTTAATAGGGAAAAAACTACGGTGTTTTTTAGTAAGGCTACTATGGAGGAACGAAGGGTGGAGTTGGTGGATTTTTTGGGAGTGAGCGAGGTTAGGGAGTATGACAAATACCTTGGCTTACCGGCTGTGGTGGGGTGGAAAAAGAAGGAGAGCCTTAATTACATTAAAGAAAGAGTGTGGCATAAACTCCAAGGGTGGAAGGAGAGGCTTTTATCTCAAGCGGGCAAGGAAGTATTGCTTAAGGCGGTGGTCCAAGCCATTCCCACTTTTGCAATGAGTTGCTTCAAACTCCCAACGGGGCTCATACAAGATATTGAGAAGTTGATTAGGAAGTTTTGGTGGGTGCAACGGGGAGATCAAAAAATCCATTGGAAGAATTGGGAGACCTTGTGCAAACCAAAGGCTTTGGGGGGATTGGGCTTCAAGGACTTGGAGAAGGTCAATGAGGCTATGCTAGCAAAACAATTGTGGAGGCTATTAACCGATCACACATCATTGTTCTACAAGGTTTTTTGAGTCAAGTACTTCCCAAGTGGCTCGATTTTGGATGCCAAAACTTCCTCGTGGTCTTATGCTTGGCAAAGCATTGTAAAAGTGAAGAATCTTGTCCAATCGGGTTTGTTGTGGAGGGTAGGAGATGGAAATCAAATAAAATTTTTGAGCATAAGTGGCTGCCTGGGGAGGAACCTGCCAAGGTTATTTCGCCTTCAAATTCCACCTTAGCTGAGTGGATAGTGAGCAGGTTGTTGAACCTGGATGGGGCTGGCTGGAATGACCAATTGGTGGACTCCATGTTCCTTCCTTTTGAAGCCCAACGGATTAAAGGCATCCCCATTTGTGTCACAAATCAGGAAGATTGCGTTTCTTGGCCAAAATGTAGAACCGGACTATACTCTGTGAAATCCGGATACCAAATGTTGTGTGAAGCCGAGGCAAAGGGTGTGCCTTCGGGGTCTACGGATGAGAGCGCAAAACTCTTTTGGAAGCGCATTTGGAGTACAAAAGTGCCTAATAAGATTAAAGTCTTCCTCTGGCGGGCGTGCTCAAACGCCTTCCAACAAAAGTGGGGCTCCACAAAAGAAAGGTTGTTGACAATAAAACTTTTGAATAGTGTTTGAAGGGAGATGAGGATGAAGTTCACATGGTGTGGGGCTGTGAAAGTATCCACTCAGTTTGGGAAGCTCCCTTCGCAGCGGTAAGGTTGAAATATCCCAGATTGGACACCATGTGGGACTTGACCAGTGTTGTGCATGCCGAGACTAGAGAGCTCGACAAGTTCGCCATGGTTGCTTGGGCGATTTGGCAGCGCCGAAACAAGCTGCGGTATAAGGAGCAAAGCACCCTGGTTCATAAAATCTTCAAATCGGCCTTGACTCTCTTGGCTGAGTTTCAGCAGAGGAGGCCGAGACTTGCTGGGCAAAGCCACTCCAGTCCGAACCAGTGGCAGCCTCCCCTTCCTAATGGAGTAAAAGTTAACTTTGATGGTGCTGTCTTTGAGGACTCTCATGAGGCAGGGGTGGGTGTTGTATCCAAAGATATTTCCTGATTGAATATACTTTTCCCATTGGGATGGTTTTCTCAACAAAAAATAAATAAAGTTTCCAAATATTTAATATGTTGAGGGAAACTTCTTAGCAAAAAATAAATGTGATGCCAACCAATGTTATACTCGGACCCATTATTTCGTCGAATAAGCATTGTTAATAAAACTCGGACCCATTTTTTCGTCAACCAAGCAATGTTTAGACTCGGACCCATTATTTGGTCCGAATCCGAAAGGAATAAAATTGGATATATTAATCAAATATCCATGATAAAGAGAGAGAGATTAGACGTTTTTAAAAAAAAATTTATTTCAAAGGTGAGTTCTAGTACATAGTCGTAGGTATTTTAAGGTATTGTAGCTTCTGGGAAGTTTTTTTTTTTTTTTTGATACCATTAAAACAGAAAACAAATTACATAAGAGTATTGTTTACATCAGAAAGCATAGGTGCCCAAAATTGATGGATTGGCATCTTAGTAGCCTGATCAGCTAAATACCAAACATGACTAATAACTATGTTTGGAACAAAAAGCAGTTTACATAGAAGTCCATTCTGCTGGAGTGACAGTATATCTGAAACCATAGTTTGTTCCTGCCAGTTTGGAACTCGAACTAGGATGGAAACTTGGACTAATCTACTGCTATTACATAAGACCAAAATGCGTTGATATCCCATATCTCTGGCTTTCAATAATGCATCCATCAAGGCTTCCTGAGCAGCACCCAGCGCAGTTTTTGCAGTACAACTAAAAGTCCCCCAGAAGATGCAATTTCCTTGAACAGTCCTAGCTTCATACGCATAGGCAGACCTGTTGGTTTGTTTTCTCCTTCTCCCTGCAATCTTGATGAGAACCTGCCAATTCCACCCAGTGCTTGTCTGGCCAGAATTGAGATGAACCTTCTGTTGGTTAGGTTGTATTGCATTTGTGAAGATATTTTGATACCTGAATGGAAGAAGGCATGGACAGTATTAAGGATGTCATTCTTTACAATACTCCAATTCTCTTGAAAGAAAAAGGCAGGTAGGCCATCTGGACCAGGTGCCTTCTGAGGACCCAATTGAAACAGAGTATTTTCAATCTCTTCATTTGTGATCGGTTGGATCCTCAGAATAAGTTTTTAAGATGATAGGGAATAAGTATTATTATTATTATTTTGAGGTGAGAATAAGTATTATTTAAAAAGATAAACCCAGTCCTATTACATTCCTTAATAAGTTAATAAAGTTTTTTTTTTTTTTTGAGAGAATTTCAACCTATGCCGTCGTCTGCTCTTGATCAAAACCAACCTTAAACATTTTGGGGCCTTAAGCGAGAACTAAAATGGGACATTCTCCAACTCCACTTAAAATTCTTACAAAATAGGGCACTCTCTTACTAATTTATATCTTCAAAACAAACCTATCCAATTTTTTTTTTTTTTAATGGAAATTTATTACTAAAATAAAATTAAAAAAACCTCATCGCATGTGCAAAACGCATGTGATGATAGTTTATATATATTAGAGTAATTAATATTACTTTTACTATAATAAATAAATTATATAGATTAATTAATATAATATTTTAATTATATCTGTAGGGTCAGATTCTGCAGCCCAAACCCAAGGAGGTATGGATTTTGAGTCCAGTGAACCCAAAACAATAAATTTGTAGAGAATGGGTGAAAGAGCTAGGCTAAAAATGAAACAACGGTCTTAAACAGCAGTACTAATGGGAGAATTTGTATTAATACGTGCTCGGACGGATGTAAGTGCCACGTCCGAAGAGGTGTTTTCCATTGATGAACTTTGGGTTACAATTCTTTAGAGCTACAGTAGAATAATACTCTTTTCTCTTTCTGATTTTTCGATCCCCCCACTATCAGAGACACCTCTCTCTTATATAGTACTGCCTTTCCACATCTTCACCGTCCACTTGTTGATCATCTGGGCGCCCACTTGAGTGCATGTCCCATCAGAGGTGTTCTTTAGCCGTGTGAGTGGTGGTAGCTGGGCTGATACTGTTCAGGGGTCTTCTCCACATTAATGCGGCTAGAGAAGTAGGTGCAGTGCATTTAATGCGGTGGTTGAGGTCTCTCTTAGATATTTCTTCGCTCCAGTTATCTTCATTCGTGTCCGAGGTTCATCTCAGTCGTTACATCTGTCAGGGGGATCACTTGGGCTGCAAAGGGTTGAATGTCAGACCAAGACTCTTCGGATCGGAGGGTATTGGACTCCTCGGCCCATCGAACATCTCCTCGGATCACGGCCATGCTCCTCTCCTGACATGTTCCTTTCTCAGTGCCTCCAAATGAGCTTCTTCATCTCTTCGGAAAATAGTGGTCCTCGGATAGGGCCTTGGGCCCAATGCGCTAGGTTGGGCTTTTCTCCCCCACAATAGCCCCTCAAAATTGTAGTTTTTCCCTCGCATCCGAAGAGAAAAAGTAGGATTTTGACTTGCCACGGAGCAAAAGCTTGGAAACACGCACAACCGAGCTGGCACGTGTGTAAACGTGGGAACAGACGCCTCATTAATGCCGCTGCGGTTTCCTTATTCCCAAGGCACTGCATTAACTGCACCAGGCGACGTTTTGTCCTTCGCATCCAACGGTGGCTGATTAATCCAATGGCTGTGGTTTTTCTTCAGGATTTGGGCGGGAGTGCCCCTGACCCTTCGCTTGACCCCGTATAAAGCTTCAGAGGAAGTCATTTCTTCCTCACTTTGCAAATCTTCAGACGCTCCAGCAAGAACAGACGCGCCACTCCGTCCAAATCCCTCAGTCGCTGATTTCAGGCCTCCCTAGAATCATCACAAACCCTCCTACGAGCCTGAAATCTTCTCCCCGATTTAGTCATGGTGAGTTATCGTTCACCAAATCGTTTAGTTCTCTCTTCGGCCAGCCGTTTCACTTAAGCACCATGGGAAAACTCGAGTACATGATGGATAGCCCTGAGCAAATAGAGGCGTTTAGGACCGCGTATCGCATACCCCCTAACGTGGGTGTGAGGTATTGCCCCCCAGAAAAAATACTAACAGACCGGCAGACGGGAGAGGTGGTTATCCCCCTCATCGCCTTCAAAGAAGGGGGAATGACAATCCCCATGGGCCCCATCACCACCAATTACCTTCGGAACCATAGGCTTACTCCCTGGCAGTGCGCGCCCAATATGTTTAGGATCCTAGGAGCGATTGAGGACCTTGAGCGTCACATGGGGTTGGGACTCACCTGGCTTGATGTGGTACATATGTACGAATGCCACAGCCAGCAAGATGCTGGGTACTACTTAAAATCCCGGTCGGATGTTGTCAGGCTCATTTCCTGCCTTCCCAAATCCAACAAAGGGATGAAAGACGACTATGTGATCGTCTCGGGCGCCTGGCGCGACGGCCATGGTTGCCCAACCAAGCATGGGAAGCCAGGTGTGACATGTAGATTTAGGCGCACTGACCATAGGCTTAAGGCTCTCGTCTTTTAACTGTTTTTGATTTCTCTTCGGTCACTATTTCTGAATTTCTAACCATTCTTTTCTTCTTTACTTGCAACAGATAAGGCACAAGTTTCTCCTCGGCTCAGCCTAACGAACGTTGCTGCCCTCAATTACCTTTTAAGGTCGGAGATCTTCGTGAGCGAGGACGGGCAACTACGATCTGCTTCCCTTATTCTTGGATATACAGGGAAGCCAAAGGGTTTTCAACCGGTCGGCAACGCAATCGTCCAAGGAGATCATCGCCTTGCGCGTATTGACGTTGGTCGGAAGGGCTTCTTGGCGCCAGACGATCTTGAACCTGTACCCCGTCCAATTCCTCGGGCTGCACCTCCCCTTATCCAACCACTCCAGCAAGTTCCCCTCGGACAAGAGATTGAAGGTGAGGGGGCTGGCTCTTCCACTTCCTCGCTAGAAGAACAAATAGACGGATTTCAGTTTGAGGGAGAAGCTTCAAGAGTAAACCAGGTGGTAGAGATCTCAGACGCCGAGGAAGAAGCCTACGAGCAGTCAGGCGCCCATCTTAATTTGTTAGCCACTCGTTTAGAAGACTCCTCGGACGACGATATGGATCTGAGGAATTTGATGAAGGGTAGAGGCAAAAAGCCTGAGCAGAAAAGCACAGGGACTTCCAAACCAGTGGTGAATCTGCCCCCAGTGCCATCTCAGGTTCCTGACCTCAGCTTAAAGCCCGTTCCCGATTTGAGGAAGAAAAGGCCCCTCATTGATGAAGGAGAAAGGCAAGTGTTGCCTACTAAGGGGACTAAGCAGCAAAAAGTGGCACAGGACCACCGAACTCGCAGGGCCTCGTCTACTGAAAGCCGAGACGAGGGCACAATGGCAGACGTGCGCCGAGGAGGAGGAGGACCGCGGATTTGGTCTCCAAAATTGGAGTTGGAGGGCGCTCCAATCCTCTGGGAGACCTCCCTCAGGAATTATGATGGAGGGAGGGCCGGCTACGTTGCTGAGGCCCTGCAGCAACCACTTCTCCTCCCTCATGACATGGAGTCCTTCAGGCGTTTCAATCAGCCGGAGCTCTTTCGATCCCTCAAGAGGGATTTAGCCATTGTAAGTAACCTCAGTCCGATTAGTTGAATCACTGATTTTTGCTTTTCCTATTCTTCTGCGTTTGACATTCAGAGTTTCCATCATGCAGGTCACTCAGCAGATTTACGTAGCCGAGGAGTGGGACAAGAAGAACCGCCTTGAAACCCAGGCGGCGTTCTGCTCCCGAGACGAGGCGAAGAAATCTCTGGGCCAAATGAAGGACGATTATGCCCGTCTGTCCGGGGAACTCGCGGAGATGACCAGCCAGAAGAAAAGCCTTGACGCTGGGATAAAGAATGTTGAAAAGCAGGCTGAGGATCAGCGTAAGTTGCTAAAGGCGGCAGAGGCCAATCTGAAGACCGAGAGGGAACTGGTAAACGGGCTAAGGGATGAACTCCGAAAAGCCAAAGACAGCGCCCGATATGCCGAGGAGAAAGCCCAGTTGGCCCAGGAGGCGGTTGAGGCTGAAAAGAAGGCAGCTTACCAGCTGGGGGTAGAGACGGCCACGTCCCAGCTTCTAGAGCAATTCGCCTCGGTCAGCCGAGATTACTGCGACATAAGTTGGGGCAAAGCCCTGGATGCAGCTGGAGTCCCTGCCGACTCGGAGCTGAGGCTGCCTGGGAGCGTATACTGTGATTGGGTTTAAGTTTAAACACTTGAGAGAACTTTACGCAACGAACTGATACATCAGATGAAGAAAAGGCTTGATTAATAGAAGTACCTCTTGAGGTTATTTACATTCCAAGGGCGAGGGATTACATGACTATCCAGGTCTTCTAAGAAATATGCTCCAATACCAGCGCCTGAAGTGATACGATATGGTCCTTCCCAATTGGGTCCTAATTTTCCCCAAGCTGGGTTCTTCGCGGTGCCCACAACTTTCCTCAGCACCAGATCACCAGGCTCTAAAGGCCTCAGCTTCACGTTAGCGTTGTAGCCTTGTCTGAGCTTTTGTTGGTAGTGTGCCAGCCGAACCATTGCATTCTCTCTTCTTTCCTCAATCAGGTCCAAACTCTTCTCTAGTTGCTCGTTGTTGCCGGTCAGACTAAACGAGCTGGTTCTAAGTGTTGGGAACCCTGTTTCCAGAGGAATGACAGCTTCAGCTCCATAGGTCATCGAGAAGGGGGTCTCTCCAGTAGACCTGCGGGGCGTAGTTCTGTAAGCCCAAAGCACATGTGGCAACTCTTCTACCCATTTGCCCTTTGCATCATCTAGCCTCTTCTTTAAGCCATTCAGTATGACCTTGTTGGAAGCTTCTGCTTGGCCATTACTCTGGGGATAGGCTGGAGTGGAGTATCTGTTCGTAATTCCCAGCTCACTGCAGTAATTCCTGAATGCCTTGCTGTCGAACTGTAAACCGTTGTCCGAGATGAGGGTGTGAGGAACCCCAAACCGGGTGACAATATTCTTCCATATGAACTTTTGCACATCAACGTCTCTGATATTGGCCAACGACTCGGCTTCAACCCACTTGGTGAAATAATCTGTGCCGACCAGGAGGTACTTCTTGTTTCCTGCGGCTTTGGGGAAGGGCCCCACAATATCCAAGCCCCATTGGGCGAAGGGCCATGGGTTAGATAGCGGGTTAAGATTTCCTCCTGGCTGGTGAATGTTTGGGGCGAAGCGCTGACATTGATCACACTTTTTGACGTATTCGTGTGCCTCCTTCTGCATGTTAAGCCACCAATAGCCTTGGGTGAGGGCTCGGTGAGCCAAGGACCTACCTCCAGTGTGGCTCCCACAGATTCCCTCGTGCAGCTCTTCTAGCAATGTCTCAGTCGCCTCGGGATGTATACATAATAAATATTGTCCCGAATAGGAGCGTTTGTATAGTTTCCGGTCCTCGGATAACCAGAATTTAGTTGCCTTCCTCCGAACTTTATCAGCTTCATCCTTCTCTTCGGGCAATATATCTTCTTTGAGAAATTTGATTAATGGATCCATCCAGCACGGCCCGGCCCTGACCTGGTGAACCTGGACAGCCTCTGATTTTGCTTCTGTAGGCCTGTGCAAATCCTCGACGAGGATGACCCTCGGCAGGTCCTGCGCCGAAGAGGTGGCGAGCGTGGCTAAGGAGTCAGCATGTGAGTTGCCACTTCTGGGGATGTGTGTCAAACTGAAAAAGTTGAAGTCTGATTGCAGTTGCTTAACACGACCCAAATACCCCTGCATTCTTTCGTCCTTTGCCTCAAATTCGCCTTGTACTTGACCTACTATTAGTCTTGAGTCCGAGAACAGCTCCACGGATTTCCCACCCATTCTACGGACCATAGTCATTCCCATCAATAAGGTCTCATACTCTGCCTCATTGTTTGTTGCCGAGAAGTCCAGCCTTAACGATTTCTCGATAATGATTTTCTCGGGGGATATCAATACCAGCCCAATTCCAGAACCTCTTTGGTTTGCCGCGCCATCGACGTACACTTCCCAATGGGAGGGGTTCTGTTGGGAGATCATGCCAACTGATTTTTCATCCATGCCTGACGTGGGCTTTACTTCTTCTAACTAGGGCTCCGTGAACTCAGCCACCAAATCTGCGAGGACCTATCCCTTGACCGATGTGCGGGGCATATATCTTATATCGAAAGCCCCTAAGATTGTACCCCACTTGGCAATCCGACCAGTGTAATCAGCATTTCGGAGTATAGCTTTGAGTGGGAGTTGTGTGAGAACGATGACCGTGTGGGCTTGGAAATAGTGAGGTAGCTTCCGTGTGCCAAGCACTACTACTAGGATAGCCTTCTCTAGAGGCAAGTAACGAATCTCAGCCTCATGCAGCGACTTGCTTACGTAATAAACGGGCCTTTGCACACCAGAGTCTGATCGTATCAACACCAAGCTCACCGCATAGGGTGTTACAGCGATGTAGGCAAACAGTACCTCATCAGGCTCAGGACTGGACATGATAGGTGGCCGAGCCAGATAATCCTTGAGTTGCTGGAATGCCAAAGCACATTCCTCAGTCCATTCGAATCCCTTCCACTTGTTGAGCAGAGAGAAAAAGGGCCGACACCTGTCTGCTGATCTAGAGATGAACCGATTGAGGGCAGCAGTCATTCCGGTCAGTTTTTGAACCTCCTTAGGATTCCGAGGAGCTCGGAGGTTGTTGATGGCCTTTATCTGGTCGGGGTTGACCTCAATTCCTCTGTGGATGACCATGTATCCCAAGAACTTGCCGGACCCTACCCCAAATGAGCACTTAGAAGCATTTAGGCGTAGCTTGTGCCTTCGTAGAATCTCAAAGATACTTTCGAGGTCCTTCACATGCTCCGCTATGACTTTGCTCTTCACCACCATGTCATCAATGTAAACCTCGATATTTTTGCCCAGCTGTGGCTCGAACATCCTCGTCATCATCCTCTGGTAGGTAGCTCCCACGTTCTTCAGGCCGAACGACATCACTTTATAGTGGTAGTTGCCAATAGGGGTGACAAAAGCAGTTTTCTTCTGGTCCTCCAGGGCTAATGGTATCTGGTGGTAGCCTTGGAAGGCGTCCAGGAAGCTCATCCGAGGGTGGCCGACAGTGGCATCTACCAGCTGATCAATTTTCGACATAGGGAACGGATCTTTGGGGCATGCCCTATTTAAATCTGTGAAGTCTACGCATACTCGCCACTTCCCACTCTTCTTCTTTACCACCACGGTATTTGCAAGCCACTCGGGATAAAAAACTTCTTTGATAGCCCCAGCTTCTTTGAGTTTCGCTACTTCGTCTCTCACTGCGTCAGCATGTTCCTTGGATGGGCGCCGAATAGGCTGTTTCTTGGGAGTGACTAGTGGATTCACCTTCAAGTGGTGGCATATAAACTCCGGGTCCACCCCTGGGGCTTCGTAAGCACTCCAGGCAAACACATCGAGATTTCGCTTGAGGAACTCTATCAGCTCCTCCTTCTCTCGAAGAGGCAGCTGAGATCCGACTTGAAAGAACCTATCAGGATCATCTCCAATGACCACTTTCGTCAGATCCTCACATCTAGTGCTTTCATCTTGTTCTTCAGAGGGCACTCCCCGAGACTGTAGTTGCTATAAATCCCTCCCAGCTACGTCCGAGGACTCGGCTGGGGCCTTATGCTGAATGGCAGCCACCAAGCACTGTCGAGCAACAGACTGGTCTCCTCGGATCTCATGTATCTGCCCCCCTGATGGGTACTTGACCTTCTGGTGCAAAGTAGAGGGAACAGCCCCAAGTGCGTGAATCCAAGGTCTGCCCACGAGTGCCGTGTAGGGCGAATATGCGTCCACAACTATAAAGTCCAACTCTACCACTTCGGAGCCAGACTGCACAGGTAAGCGTATCCGGCCTTTCGGGATGACAGGCCTTCCTTCGAAGCTCAAGAGGGGGGAATCGTATGGCGTCAGGTCTTGGGGCTTTAGGCCTAGCCCCTTGTAGAGGTCTGGGTACATTATCTCCACAGCACTGCCCTGGTCCACCATCACCCTCTTTACGTCGTACCCTCCTATTCTGAGGGTGATGACTAACGCATCATCATGGGGTTGGATAGTGTCAATCATGTCTTCGTCCGAAAATCCCATAACCAGCGGGGCACCAAACTTAGCCCTCTTCGGTCCCCGGCTCGACTCCCCTACAGATGGTCGGCCCACCGACATGACTTTCAAGGGCCAGGACCCTGTTCTCCCCGGCGCGGCGAAGACGACGTTTATAGTGCCTAGCGGCGGCTTTGAGGGGTCATCCCTGCGTGGCCCCGAGCCCGCCTGCCCTCGGCCGCTGGAGGGGTGCAAGAGGTGCTTCAGTTTGCCGTCACGAACTAGTTGGTCCAAGTGATCCCACAGACTCCTACAATCTTCCGTGGTATGCCCATGGTCTTGATGGTACTGGCAGTAGAGATTGTGGTTGCGTCTCTCGGGGTTTCCTACCATCTTGTTCGGCCACCTGAAGAATGATTCATTCTTAATTTTTTCCAGGACCTGATGCACTGGCTCTTTGAACACGGTGTTGACCGCTTGAGGATTCGTCGATCCTGATTGCCCGGCAAAGTCCCTCCGCGGTTTATTGTAATTATAACGGTCCGATCGCGAATCCCTCCTCTCCTGAGGGGTAACCTTGTTCTTTCCCTTACCCTGTTGCTGGTCTTCTTCAACCCTCTTGTATTTCTCTATGCGGTCCATTAGTTGACGCACGTTCGTGACCGGTTTGCCAGATAGAGATGCCCTCAAACCATGGTCAGTGGGGAGGCCGAGCTTGAACGTGCTGAGAGCCATTGCATCATTGTTGCCCTCCACCTCATTGAACATCTCCCAGTACCTGTCGGAATATGCCTTCAATGACTCGCCTTCCTGCATAGACAAGGATAGCAACGAAGAGAAGGGTCTGGCCACTCTTCGGCACGTGACAAAACGGGAGCCGAATGCCCGAGTGAGCTCTTTGAAAGAGTTGATGGAGCCTGCCTTCAAGCCGTCAAACCATCTCATTGCAACAGGCCCAAGACTGGAAGGGAAAACCTTGCACATCAGAGCTTCATCTCTGGAGTAGACAGCCATCCTTTGGTTAAAATGACTCACATGCTCCACGGGGTCAGTTTTACCGTTGTAGATGGTGAACGTTGGCTGATTAAAGCGCCGAGGGAGTCTGGCCTCCTCTATCCTGCGCGTGAAGGGTGACTTAGATATCTGATTTAGAGCCCTGTTCATGGCATCGTTCTCCATATCCTCGCGTGATGGGCTCCTACGCTCCCTTTTACAATGGGACTCCTCTACATAAGTGTAGGACTCGCTAGCTGGTGTCTTGGATTTGCGCTGATAAGAGACGTCCTACTCGTCATCAAGATCATCCTCAGAGTACGAGGAAGCCCATTTCCTCTTTGCGTGGCGCAGCTCCCTCTTTAGTTTTTCCACTTCCAGTTGTAAGTCACGGTTCCTCTCTGCATGGGACATGTGACTTCCGCCCTGTGATTGGCTCTGGCTAAGGCGCACAGTGTGTACACTGCCCTCACGATTTTGCCTCCTCTCTAAGTTAACAAAATGGTCCACGTGCTGGGATGCCCTAGATTCTGCTTGTTGTTCACCTTGTCCTGCCATCATCAACTGTTGTTTTCACTCTTGCACAAGCTCTTCCCACAGACGGCGCCAATTGTAGGGTCAGATTCTGCAGCCCAAGCCCAAGGGGGTATGGATTTTGAGCCCAGTGAACCCAAAACAATAAATTTGTAGAGAATGGGTGAAAGAGCTAGGCTAAAAATGAAACAACGGTCTTAAACAGCAGTACTAATGGGAGAATTTGTATTAATACGTGCTCGGACGGATGTAAGTGCCACGTCCGAAGAGGTGTTTTCCATTGATGAACTTTGGGTTACAATTCTTTAGAGCTACAGTAGAATAATACTCTTTTCTCTTTCTGATTTTTCGATCTCCCCACTATCAGAGACACCTCTCTCTTATATAGTACTGCCTTTCCACATCTTCACCGTCCACTTGTTGATCATCTGGGCGCCCACTTGAGTGCATGTCCCATCAGAGGTGTTCTTTAGCCGTGTGAGTGGTGGTAGCTGGGCTGATACTGTTCAGGGGTCTTCTCCATATTAATGCGGCCAGAGAAGTAGGTGCAGTGCATTTAATGCGGTGGTTGAGGTCTCTCTTAGATATTTCTTCGCTCTAGTTATCTTCATTCGTGTCCGAGGTTCATCTCAGTCATTACATCTGTCAGGGGGATCACTTGGGCTGCAAAGGGTTGAATGTCAGACCAAGACTCTTCGGATCGGAGGGTATTGGACTCCTCGGCCCATCGAACATCTCCTCGGATCACGGCCATGCTCCTCTCCTGACATGTTCCTTTCTCAGTGCCTCCAAATGAGCTTCTTCATCTCTTCGGAAAACAGTGGTCCTCGGATAGGGCCTTGGGCCCAATGCGCTAGGTTGGGCTTTCCTCCCCCACAATATCTATAAAAAATAGTGTTTTAAAATATTCAAAATAAGTGGTCAGTTTTTTTTTTTTTTTTTAAAGAACAAATTTGGTAAATAAAACTACCTTCCTAGAACCTTCATTTCAAATCATTTTTTCCATTCCCAAGCTCCCACCCAGGTGGCCACCTCTGCTCCTCAACTTTCCCATTGCATTTATTCTCTCATATTTATTTATTACTTCTTTATAGTTTAGTAAGTTTACGATGCTTCTTTTTTTGTATTTTACTCCTAAAATAAAAAACTGAACACCCTAACCTTGAATCTTTTTTAAGTTCAACTGAAATATGCTCGAATATGATTCTCTTAACAATCTATTCTTGCAAATAAATTTGCAATTTATACATTTGATCAAATTTATGAGTATAGTGGCTGAATTTGAATGTGTTTTTAATTTGTTTTTTGTTAAGTGGAGACTAGGGGCATGGGTCTATCAGTTGACACCAATTAGTTTTTGGTGTAGGCAAGGATTGAATCCCAGATTTCTTATTCAACCATCAGAAACTTTACAGTTAACATATTCTACTATAATGCTGTTTTTTTTTTTTTTTTTTGGACTGAATAATAAAATGGTTTATTAAACCCAACCAGGGGTGGCATACTGGCATTAGCTTTGGTCAAGGGGTTTATTCCATATACACCATGAGGAGGGCGGAAGTGCACAATAATAGTTATAAATGCTTAAAATAATAACAGGTGATACAAAGCTTAAAATAATAACAATAGGTATTTTAATAAGATTTTAATAATAGATTTAAACACTTACAGGAGATAATAGTAGATACAAAGTTTTGAACTGAAATGGAAAAAGATTACAAGCTTAGGAAGTAGTTTGGAAACTATATGGAATTTGAAACTAGGAAAATTAAGTGATGCCTCTAACTAGGGCTCACCTAATCTACTGCCCACCCGACCCAGATTCACCCGATCTGACTTGGGTCCCGATGTAAAAAACCTGACGCTGATGGGTCAGTTTCGGATCTCTTCCTCTAAAACCTGTGAAACCCGACCCGCCCAAAGACCATTAACCTCGACCATTTTTTCCAGATTTCTGGCCACTATTTCACTTAAATATGTCGATTTCTGGCATAATAAACACCGGATCTGGCTGAACCAATGATTTCTCCGCAAGATTTGGCAGAAATCTCAGTGGATCCAACAAGATCTCACAGGATCTTGGATGGAGAGGCAAGATCTCGCCGCGTTTCGGCGGATTCCAGTGATTATCGGTTTCACCCGAAACCAACAAACACCCACCAGTAACCCGAACCAAATAGCCCGTTACTGTTACGAGTCAGTTGCGGGTTGGAAAACCACCTACCCGATCTTGTACAGGTTGATTGTGGGTTAGGCAAAAACTCAACCCACCCGACCCATGGATAACCCTACCTCTAACCTAAAAGGGACATCCCTTTTATAGGCAAAATAAAACACTATTTAAACAGTAAATTTGACTTTTACTATTCATGTGAACAGTACAATTGACTTTGTTTACTATTAATGGCAGGTCAGCATGTGATGTCTGGAGGGGAATTTACCCCTCATGGCGAACAGCCAGAGCAAGAGCCATACTTCTACCTGGGAATCAGCTTTGTAACTTTATCAGGGAATCAGCTTTGTAACTTTACCAGGGAATCAATGCAGATCAATAGTTTTAAAAAGAGATTCTTTTTCTGTAAACTTAGCAATTTTGGCCATTATGTTGACAGAGTTAATCCTCACCTAAGTCTAGTGTGGAAGCTTCATCATGACCAAATAATTCTTGATTATAAGAGTAATAAGGATCATCATTAGCAATATAGGCTTCTGAGGATGCCATAGATTCTTGGTCATCTTCTTCTTCTTCTTTTGAGTTAGCATTTGTAGCTTCTTCTTCATCCTTCTATTTTTATTTTAACAGTGCAATTATATCAGATCTGTTGAGACCATAAAAAGCAGAGTTTTTATTTTTGGTCTTGGCAGAAGACTTAGCAAGTTTAGTAGCAAATGTGGTAGCGTGTGTAGTGGGTTGAGGCATGGCTGCGTTTCCCAGGGGGTAAGCTAGAGCTTGAGCTTTAACATGAGTAATAGTGTTAACAGTGCTTTGAGTAGCAGTAGGGAACTCCTTGGTAACATTATCAATAACATCTTGGGTGTGGAAAAACTTGTCCCACCATTTAACAAACCATTGCTGAGTAAGAACATCACCATTCTTGACATACTTCCATTTCAAGATCTAGGGGACCTTGTATTTTTTAACAAAATTCAAGGTTTCAGGAAACTTAACACCATGTGCATCTGTCTTATAAACACTTGTAAAGTACTTGAAGGAACCATTCAGAGGTCCAGGCAAAATATCGGTAACAGGGCCAAATTGTGTCCATCAATAGATAAACAAAAAGGGAAGTTGGGAACTAAAATTCTTATCAAAATTAACAAATTAGGAGTGGGTCATAGTTGCATCTTGGTGTAGCATGAACTTGAACCAAGCATGAATGTAATCATGGTAAGAATAAGGAATAGTTGAACCCAGTAAAGGCTTTGTAGAAGTAGGGTGAAGTCCCCATTTTTCTTTAGTAACAATGTAGAGGATGAAAACACTATGGTAAATAATTTTGGATTTATCAATCTTATTAGGAATGGATTTGATAAAAACTGATCTTTCATGGAACATGATAGTAGAATAATAATTTAAATCTTTACCATTATGTTTGGGTATCCAGTGGAAATTTAGAGGAAAATATTCTTTAGCAAGTTTAAGGGGATCTTTGATCATAGCCCTATTGGGTTCTATGGAAAAAAGGTTTTGGCAGTATTTTTTTGGACATATTGTGAAGCATTTGGGTTTCTAGAGAAAGTGGCTTTAACAAGTTGGTTGGCAAGGATCGTAGCATATGGGACATAGGAGGATGCTAACACAGTGGAGTAGTTTGGTCTGGGGATAGTACCTAGGGTAGTAAAACAGTTAGCAATGTCAATATAGGGGAAGCATGTTCTTGTTTAACAAGTTGTTTAGTAGTATTTGTAGCAGGGTGTTTGTCTTTGGACCTTCTACTTGCCATTGTGGTATTGCAAGAATTCACGGGTAAGGAAATCAGGGATAGTATTTTGAGAACCTTTAATATATTCAATATCAATATCAAAAACACTTAAAATAGCTTGCCATCGGGCAAAAATATGTTTTGAAGCAATATTTTCAACATCTTTTTCTATAACATATTTAGCACTTTTGTAATCAATGCGTAACAAAAACTTTTGATTTTGCAATTCACTTTGAAATTTGGAGATACATAGCACTACAGATAAAACTTCTTCTTTTTTATAGTACCATAATTTATTTATGTAGTATTCCAGACTCCTGAATGGAAACGAACAATTTGTTCGAATGAGTCTAATGAAACCAAGTTGTTTCAGAATACCTCCATAACCAATGTCAAAGGCATTAGTTTAAAAAATTTTGAAAGCATTAACAGTAGGGATACCAAGACAAGGCAAAGTTTTTACATGAGACTTAATTTGTTTAACAAGAGAAGTATGAGTATCAGACCAGGGAGGATGATTATTTTGTAATTGATCAAAGAGAACTTTACATTGTTTCCTCAAGTCCTTATAAAACTCAGCAATGTAGTTCAAAGACCCAAGGAATCTTTGTAACTATGTTTTATCAATAATGACATCGGGAAATTTATCAGCAAACTGAATGACTCTGTCAATGGGACAAATCTCTCCTTCAGAAATGTCATAGCCAAGGAAACGAACCTTTGTTTGAAATAGTTTGATTTTCTTAGCAAAGACAACAAGACCATTACGTTTTATGATATCAAGAAATGAATATAAATGTTTCCAATGTTCATCAATGGATTTGGAATAGACAAGGGCATCATTAGTGTAAACTATGGTGAAATGACTAAAGGAATTGAAGATATCATTCATAATGTTCTGGAATTCACTAGGGGCATTCTTAAGCACAAAAGGCATAACATCCACTCATAATGTCCAAAGGGAGTGGTGAAAGCAGTCTTGTACTTATCAGTTTCACTGATTTGGACTTGCCAAAACCCATATTTTATATCGAATTTAGAAAATACAACAACATCACTTATCCTTTGTACTAGGTCATTCTTATTAGGGATAGGATACCTAATCCATTCTAATACTTTGTTTAGAGGTTTGTAATTAATAACTAAGCGAGGAGTGCCTCTTTCAATTTCAGCATTTTTTTGAACATAGAAAGCAGCACAAGACCAGGGGGACTTACTATTTCTAATTAGTTTTTTAGCAAGTAAATCATGAATTTCCTTTTTATAAAATTCAACAGTTTCAGCATTCATTTGAATAGGACGAGCGTTAGTAGGAATTTTTTTTTTTTCATCAAAATCTTTAAGATAAGGCAAATTAACAATATGCTTTTTCCTATGCCAAAAAGCATTAAGGATATCATAACAAACATCATTAACCAATATTTTATAAAAATTATCAATTTTGGATTGTAATAATTTATCGGAAAGTTGTTTAGCAATCTTCTTATATCTAACTTCTTGTTTTAGAAAATTAGGTGTTTGGTTTTAGCATGAATCAAGTTTAAAGAATTGCCAGTATCAATTTCAAACTTGGAAGCAAATTTAAATTTCACTTTCTACTCAAAGGGGTCAGTAGTAATACCATCATGTTCAGTAAGAAAAGGATATAAAGAATTTATGAAAGGAATACCAAGAATCACTTTATCAATCATATTTTTAACAAGAACATAGGAATCTTAAAACAATCATTATCATGGCATACATGGGAATTATTTAATTCATACTTAATTTTCATTTGTGTACCATTAGCAGAAAACAGTTTCTTAGTGGATTTTTTTGTAATATTTGGAAGGAATCATTCTTTCTTGAATGCAATTCATATCAGCACCAGAGTTAATCATGGCAATAATGTTGAATTCATATTCATAGCAAACTACAATTTTAACTTTTGAAAACCATTTTGGAAGAATCAATCTGTTAATAAGACTGAGTCTATTAATATCAACAACAACAGTATCAGAAAGAGGAGCTTGTTGATTGGGGCCATCTTCATCTTTCTACTCTTCAGGCTCGTCATCAGATTGTTCATTATCAAGTTGTTTATTAATTTTTTAAGTAATATTTCTTGTTTTAAGCCAAAATTATTGTCTTTAACATTTTTTAAATCATTTTTTTATCTCAATGATTTCTTTCTTAATAACAGTAATTTCATGTCGTAAATCATTGACTGTTATTTCTTTAGATTTCTTTTTATTAAATCTTTCCAAAGTTTCATCAAGACTTATCTTTGCTTTTATCTTTTTATCATTTTCATCTTTAATCATAGTTTTCTTGAGCTTTTTAAGATATTCTTCTTTAAGCTCAGGGTTATCAATTTAGCTTATCAAGTTAATAAGCAAGTTTTCTTGTTCTTCACCTTTGGTCAAAACATTAATTTTTTTGCGACCTTTGGTCAGAACATTGATAGTGTTACAACAAGAATCTCAGTAACCAATTTTAATATTAGGAGAATCAAGAGATTCATTATCAGATTGGTAGCTAGAATCAGTTGAGGTTAAAATATCAGTATCAGAAGAATCAAATGAATCGAAAGGTTGTGATTTAAGAATTCAAATAAAATCTTCTTTATCCCTGTCATCAATACTTAACATGTTGATTTTGTTTTTTACCAAGTTTCTGTTTGCAATCACAGCTAAAATGGTTGGGTTTGCCATAGTTGAAATATTTTCCTTTACCAGATCTTTGTTTATCATGTTTAACAGTTTTCTTTTTTGCATAATAAACCTCAAGTTTAACAAAATGTTTTTTAGCAGTTTTTTAATCTTTATGAACTTTATCATGATTTTGTTTACCTTTTTGTCTAGATGGGGCAATAGGGGGTAAACCATACAGTTCACAAAAATGACCCATTTCATATTTAGCCTTTTTACTATTTTGTAACTGTCGTTTTAACATTTTTTGATCATTACACATGTTAATACCAAGTTTTTTAATAGTGCTAAAAATATCACCATAGGTTAGATCATCATAATTGATGGTACCATTTTTATCAGTTAATTCTTCTTTTACCTTATGATCAAAAAGAGGAGGCAGACCAGCAATAAACTTCTCTTTCCAATATGATTTTAAACAGTCTTTCCGAAGCATTACCCTGGAAATAAAAACATCTTGGTACCCCCTATAGTTAGACATAGTAGGGCAACTCAAATTGTATAAATAATCACTAATATGAGAAGAAATATTAGCAGGGGTTCCAACAAAATGTTTAATAATAGTATAGATCAAAGTATTGACTCCATCAGGAATACCTCGACCAATTCTTTCATCAAAGATAGGCAAACCATCATCATCTTTTTTAACAGTTTTTTAATAAATTCTTTAGATTCTTCGATAAGGTATTTTTCCCACCAACCACAAAGAGTTCCAGAAAAACCAGTAGTAAGAAAGTCAACAATCTCATCATCGTCAAGATTATGATTAGTTATATAGGCATTAGCAACCATAGACATATGACCCATTTTATAAATAATTTCTTGTTCAGGTAAATCATCAATATTCCATTCATAAAGTTTATTAGCAGAAAAAAAAAAAATTGGGTTTGAAAAAACCTTTCTTCAAACTGCATAACAAGAGGAGTAGGTTTTGAATACCAATTTTTTGTAAAAGACATGGGATTAGGTTTTCCAAAAAATCTTTTAACTTCAGGGAATTCAAAAATAGGTTTATCAAAGCTTGTAATATCTTTTATATTAGAAGCAGAGGATGAAGAGTCGAAATCTGATTCCTCAAAAGAAACCATCTCTTTCTTTCCTTGAAATAGCTAGGGCAGTACTAGTAGAAGTAGTGTTCTACTCAGTTTTTATCTTTTGTAAATCAAAAAGCATTTCTTCAACCTTTTCAATGGTTTTACTCTGGGTGGTTTTGAGGCTCAGGTTTTGTCTTTGACCAGGTAAATCAATCAAAGGTTTTTCAGCTTTAATAGAAGAAACAGGTTTTTCAATTTTTTTCTTCAATATAATCAAGTTGTTGGCCAATAATATGTAAAGAATAATTAACAAATTTTTTTTTGTTCAATAATCTTTTTTGTTTCAGTGGAAATAGGGGTGTTAACATCAATTATTTTAGTAATTTTGAAAGGGGAGGCCTTTACCTCAGTCCCTTTACAGTTAATAAGAGCCGTGTCAAAGGGCGGATGGCTAGACCTAACAACAATCTTATCTTCCTAAACAAAATTTGATTTTTTTACCATATTCAAACTGTTTTTAGAAATATTTTTCCGAAACATAATGGTTTTCAACAAAATCGAAAAACAAAATATGTTTTTGCAACTCATGCATTTTATGTTTCCACTTTCTTTTAACACAGTCTTTTTCTTTTTGATTAAAAGTAGCATGATAAGATTTTCTCTTACCTTTGTTCTGTAGATTTAAATTCATCAAATAAAGCAATCATATCAATTTCAAAAGCTTTGTTTAAAATTCTTAGTTGACTATGAATAAGGGTTTGAAAAATCAGGAGCAGTTCGAGCTTGAAAATCAGAAGCAGTTGGAGACCCAAATTTGGTCTCTTCTTCTTCATTAATAGGATATTTGCCATGTTTATAAGGATGCTTCGTTTTTGTAGAATAATAAGTAGTACTTACTTAAGAGTTATCACTTGCAACTCCTTTTTGTTTTAAATCAGGTTTTTCAAAACTCTTTTCTAAATATTCATTGAGATCTTGATCTCTTCTTTTCAAATCTTTTGAAATAGTAGATCTAGCAAAAGAATTTCTTCTTTCATTGATCATCAGGGGTATATTATCAAAACTTATTGTAACCGTATCGTCAAGGTATTGTTGAATAAAATTAATATTGTCGTTTTCAAAAACAGATTTAGCAGGTGAGGCTTCTCATTCCAATAACCATTCATTAGGAAGAGTGATGTCTTTCCAACGAATCATTTTTGGAAAGGTAACCTTAGCATTAGGTGTGGAGCATTGGATCAGCAAAGTATTATCACCAGCATTTTTTAACTTAGCATGTGGGTTTAGTTTGGTTTTCAACAATCTATAATAAATACGATAAATGATAGCAAGAGGTTTACTACCATCTTCCATATCATAACCAGATGTCAAAATATTCAAAGTTAAAGCTTTAAGAATATTAGGATCATCAATAGCAAGATTTAAATTAGGATAACAATTGAAGTAAATAGGACCATTGAACATGGATGATTGAATCATTCCAAGAATACTAATTTCAAAATTTTTAAATCTAGCATCTCTTAAGCACATAAATACAAACTAGTATCATTTTGCAAGGAATCCTTGAATAGATTTTCTATTAAACAAGCAACATTTTTTCATGAGTTTTGGAAATAGAATAAGTTTGTTCAACAATCTTAACATTAAACTTAGTATTAAAAGCAGTTCGAACCCAAGTGGTTCTATAAATAGCATTTGTATCAATTTTAGGAATACACCAATTCCTAAAGGGAGTATAATTATTTTCTTCAACAAAGTAATTTTCCTCATTTATAATATCAGGAGGGATACTAGATCCTAGAGCTATTAGAAGAGTTGGATCTAAATAATCTATCCATACTATCCTTGGTTTAATACTCACTTATCATGTTTTCTCACAACGTTGAATTTTGTAACACATACCCTAGTCAACCCTTTACCTCTCATGCCCTAATGCTTTCCTAGCTCAATTGGCCTTACTGTTTGGTTTTAGGAATTCACTTTCTGACAATGGTGGTGCCAATGGAGACAAGAATAAAGACACAACAGAGTAAGTATCAAAGGTTTATACAGAAATAGACAGAGTATCAAGAACACAACTATCACCAACTAGAAAGAGATGGCTCTGATACCATGAGGTGTTTATCACCAGCCACAACTATATATATATATATATATATATATATATATATATAACTTATAAATTTTTTTGTTTTGTTTTTTACTCCTAAAATAAAATACTAAACACGTTGATCTTAAATCTTTTTTTTTTTAAGTTCAACTGAAATATGCTCGAATATGATTTTCTTAACAATCTATTCTTTCAAATAAGGCTACAATTTATACATTTGACCGAGTCTGTGAGTATAGTGGCTGAATTTGAATGTGTTTTTAATTTGTTATTTGTTAAGTGGAGACTAGGGGCATGGGTCTATCAGTAGTTAGCAAATGTTAACACTAATGACAATTAAACAATTAAACAAGGAGCGATTCTTAAAAAAATATTTAAAAAATTAGATAAGGAATGTGGGATAGGGGAATAATTGAGTGAAGACAAAAACAAATGTTAAACAATAAAAAATTTCCTAATACAATTACAAAGACCAATGTAGTTGTCAACTTTGAATTTTTAAATAAAAGAATTATATAGAGTAAAGATGATGTAGGAAAAAATCTTCAAATTAATTTATGTAATTTGTCATTTTTGGTATTTTTATGTAATTTTTGTTATTTTAGGTTTAGGACATTTATTTCCTTATTTTTAGGTGCTTTTAATGCTTTGTAGGTCAAATTGAGTTCCTGTTATGTTTGGGTATTAATTAAAGGTTATTTTAGAATATATTTTCTTGTTTGTCAAGTTTTACGGAGCCCTTAAATAAGCCCCTAAGTCTCTAAACCTTTTTTTTTTTTTTTTTTTAACAATTATTCATTCAAAAACATTGATACTTTTGTCTTTCTATTTTCTGGTGGATTCCGAACCCTTTCTCCTTGTGGATTCAAAGACCCTTGTGGATTCAAGGAATCCTCGTGGGTTTGAGATTATTTTTAGAAGTAAACGTGTTTTGTTTCTTATTTTCTAGAAGTAGACATGTTCATTTTCTTGACTCTTTTGCATCCCACATCAACTGGTATCAAAGCCTTGACAATGCCGACTCTATAATAGATACTATTGATGCGGTCGCCTAAGGCCCCAAGTAGAAAAAAGTCCCCGAAATTTTAACCAATAGGGTTTTTTTTAAAAAAAAAAAAAAATTATAATAGTATTAATTAAGTCTAAATATTAGCCAATAAATAAAATAACATTTTTTTTTATCAAATGAAAAGCAAGAAGAAAAAAAAAAAAGAAATGCTACTTTCCACAACATCTTTCACAATACTTTCACCATAAATCTTAAGCAGCGTGTTGTTACAAGGTATTATTGATAAAAAAAAAAAAAAAAAAAAATTTTAGTGATGGGTTCAAATTAGAACCAATAATAACTTAATACTTAGGATTTACTGTGTTGTGAATGTAGCACTTCTAAAAAAAACAAAACAATATAAAAAAAAGATTCACAACATTTTTCACAAGTTGAGTTGGCAAACTTTTATGAGTTCTTATCGAATTCCACCACTAACATCACTTTTTTACTTACCACTACCAATCTGCCACATCAACAGGTGTGAAACGTTTTGTCAATATTTTTGTCTATAAACTTTCTAAAAAAAAATATTTACGTGGTTTATGTAGTAGTGATTTTGCATCTAAAACAAGATAATAGAATTTAAGTAATATTTAATTTTTTAAAAATCATATTTAAATATATAAAAGGCCTTAATTTCAATTTTCTCCTTAGGCCTCCAAATGCATTAAGCCGCCCCTGAGCCTTGACTTATCATGGTCTGGTGACTGATGTATGAGACGGTGGTAGCAATTCCGATGACAGAAAACTTAGCAAGTATTACGTGACATATAACTAGCACTCACGATTATATTTGCTAGGATGCCGTCATTGGAGCACGGAAACAAAAAGGATAACTGTCACGGAGACATAACTCACGAGCAACCTATTGGTAAGCAAATTTCATATATGCCTTATAAAAGAATTGCTAGTTTTAATGGTTATTTTTTAAAAGAAGATTTTCTTGATTAGTTACTTGATCTAGATGATTTATTTGACTTTGAGAATATTTATTATGAGAGAAAAGTTAAAATTGTTTTGTATAAACTTAGTGAGTATGCCTTACGTTGGTGGGAACTAATACAATCTGATAGAATTAGACGAGGTAAAGACAAAATTCGTTCATAGCCAAGGATGAAAAAGATGCTTGCTATCAACTTTTATCCTTTGGATTATGATGAACTTTTGTCGTATACAAAACAAGATTATTATTAGCCACTTGAATTATTTTGAAGAACCATATATTCCACCATTAAAGGAAGAATTGCATGTTGAAGAAAATATTGTTCTTGAAGATTATGTAGAAGTCAAAGAACAAAATATAGAGATTTCTGAAGAAATTCTTGTTATGGAAGAAGATCCTCAAATCAAGATTATTGTGGAGAAGAATAATGAAGATCCTATTATAGAGAAAGATCTTGAAGTCGAGATGGTAGAGACCATTGAGGAAGAAATTGAAGAGGAAAGTTTCAAGGATCTCAATGAAATCAAATCATATGATTGTCAATCTCAAGATCCTTTTATTTTGGTGGTAAGCGATACACCGAAGTTTATTGATCTTATTGAGGTTGATAGATTTGATTCAATTGTCAGTTCTTATTTGGTAAATCTCTACAATTACATGAAGACTAAGGAAAAAGAAATTCAAGTTGATTTGTTTATTCCTTTGATGAGTTGCAAGTATGGAAAGAAGATCAAGGGGCTCAAGCATTCAAAGTATTTGTTTATTTGGAGCGGAAGATTTCAGATTTTAAAGATGAACTTGAGGACGAGTTTGTTTCAAGTGGAGGGGTCTGATGTAGGACATAATTTACTATTTAATTATTGTAATTTATTAATTTTGGTATTTAATTTGTAATTTTCGTTATTTTAGGTTTAGGGTTATTATTACTATGCTTTTTAGGTCAAATTTTGTTCCTGTTATGGTTAGGTATTAATTATGAGTTATTTTAGAATATATTTTATTGTCTACCAAGTTTTACGGAGCCCTTAAATAGGCCCCTAAGTCTGTAAACGTTTTTTGAACAATTATTCAATCAATAAAATTTAGACTTTTTTGGTCTCTCTATTTTCTATTAGATTCCAGACCCTTTCTCCTTGTGGATTCGAGGAAACCTCGTGAATTTGAGGTTATTTTCAGAAGCAAACGTGTTTTGTTTCTTGTTTTCTAGAAGCAAATGTGTTCTGCTTTTTGATGCTTTCGCATCTCGCATTAAAAGACATAAGCTAATTGATAAAAATATTCTAAGTAATAATAATTAAAGTTCACTAAAAAAAATAATTAATATCTTTTTTTTTTTTTTTTAATCTGAGATAGAAATCCTACTTTAGCTTAATTAAAATGTATGTGTATGAAGCTCCCTCCTAGTGACTTAAACTCTAACCCTTGCCTCTCCACCCCACAAGAACTTGTACTTGTAAAGTGACCATCACATCAAGGGTGCATGATGGTATTATATTTAGAAACAATAGATTATTTCTAAGATTTAATTAGCAACCATAATTAGTACGTTCATTATATTAAAAAAATATATACCAAATGAACTTATAGTTTATGTTTTATTTTTCTCCTAGTACCATGAACAAATTTGTAATAATAAAATCATGTAGACTGTAAGATTCATCTATTACTCAAGATTTATCTTTTTATTGAGCCCCTAGAAAAAATTCCTGAAGTCACCACTGAACCCAACCCAAATGATTACAAAAAATAAGAGAGTAATACTACAAATACAAACTATTTTATAACATTTTTTACAAACTGTTAATTTTACAAATTCTTTTTAGTTCTCACAACTGGCCCCCTCACCAGCATTACCTTTTTACTTTCACCCACCATATCAACAATTTATAATAGAGTTTGTAAAATAATTTGTGACTTTAACATTTTAAGAAAATGAGAGGGCCTATCCATCTCTTTCCAAAGCTTGATTAACCGGGAGGAAGAGATGGAAACTGGCCCATTCCAGTTGCATAAAACTGCCAAAATATTTGAGCATCCATGAATTTCCTGCAATCTAAAACCATATAAGACAAACTCATTTTTGAACAGCCATGAGTTGTTAGAAGCAAAAATTAGCCAAAGTTGAGTCAGATTCTAGAGGTGCCAAGATCCTAGATTCCAAGCCATTTATATTTATATTTCCCATAATTCAGAAATATTATATTTTTATGTGGTAGAACTTAACTTTATAGAAAAACCCTAATCCACTTATTATACCCTCAAATTTCTCAATTATCCCCCCGAACTTGCCTTACCTAGATAATTTATAACACAAACCACTTTTTCCAAATACACTTCCAACCAACAACATCTTCATCCTGTGAGTTCTAGTTAGCTTAATGGTAAAGTATCTAAAGGTTGAATAAGAGATCTGGGGTTCAATCCCTGCCTACACCAAAAACCGATTGGTGTCTTGGTTTGATGATAAAGGCTACCTTCAGAAGTGGACACCATAAGTTGAAACTTTCACCAAAAAAAAAAAAAACAACAACAACAACAAAAACAACATCTTCATCCTTTATATATTTTATTAAAATAATAATTATTTATTTTTCTTTCTCAATCTATTTCCCACCTATCATTTTCTCCCTAAAACTATCCCAAGTCGATCTCTTAACCTTATTACTCTTTTCTCCAAAAAATCATCCAAGATTTTTTTTTTTTTTTTTTTTTTTTTTTTTTTTTTTTTGAGAAACAATTTAGGACTTATTATTAAGGGAGGCTTCTTAAATCAGCGTGAAGTACAGGTTCAACGTCTGGTGGAACATCCTCCATCCAGACTAATAAATGAGATGATTGGATCGCTCTTCTTGCTAGCGAATAAGCAACAGAATTACCATTCCTACGTATTTAGGAGTAACTTACATCTCTGAAAAAAGAAGCCAAAAATTTTTCATCCTCTGCTATTTTTCCAAACTTCTTTAGGGACTTGGAGTTGCATTGTAGAGTCTTCATAAGAACCTCACAATCTCCCTCAAGGATCACTTTGTCAAGGTCACAGTCATGGGTAAGTTCTAAAGTTTTCCTTGCTACTAGTGCTTCGACTAATAAATGAGATGATTGGATCGCTCTTCTTGCTAGCGAATGAGCAACAAAATTACCATTCCTATGTATTTAGGTGTAACTTACATCTCTGAAAAAAGAAGAAATTTTTTTTACATCCTCTGCTATTTTTCCAAACTGCTCTAGGGACTTGGAGCTGCATTGTAAAGTCTTCATAAGAACTTCGCAATCTCCCTCAAGGATCACTTTGTCAAGGTCACAGTCATTGGCAAGTTCTAAAGTTTTCCTTGCTACTAGTACTTTGACTTCTACCACTGTGCTAGGAAGGGGAATTTGTTAAGACAAAGTCGCCATGACAAGACCGTGCTTGTTACGTATGATTACCCCTATGCAAGCCCGTTGTTCTTTTGTGAAGAGAGCCTCATCAAAGTTGATCTTGTACCAGGTCTTTGGTGGTGGTTGCTAGGCTGCTTCGACCTTACTATCACTGTCCCAGTCATGGTATTAGCTCTTTTAAATTCTTGTAGTTGTTTCTGAGCCTATCGAAGCAGTTGGTCCAAAGTAGCTGATCCTTTATCAAGCCTTAAGTTACTGCTCCAGTTCCATAAATTCCACATAACCATAGAAAAAAGAGCAGGGTCGCTATTTTCAACAAAAAAACAACCCAGAAGGTCTATGAAATTTGTATGCCACTTCAAAGTATCATGATTCCATAGATGAATTTTTGCCCAAAAAACTGAGAGCTTTAGGCAGAGAAACAGAACATGAATGGTATCTTCTTCCTAGAATTGACAGATTTCACAAGTTGCCACCTTGAGTATTTTCCTTTCGACAAGGTTAATTTTCGAGGGCAAGGCATCACGACACATTCTCCATACCAGATTCTTGACTTTACCCTTGACACATAGGCTCCATATCGCCTGCCAAAGAGGTTTAATGTTACCTGGATCCAAAGGGCCTAGTTGTTGGTTTTAATTCTCAGATTGTAGAAGGCTATAACCTGACTTGACTGCATACTCACCAGAGGGAGTATGAGGCTAGGTCAGAATATCCGCTTGTTCAGATCGACAAAGTGAATTTTTTGAATGATGTCCGCTTCAAAATCAAACAAATACTTGTCCAACATATCATCTTTCCATGCTCTATTTTCCTAGTCAATAAACGGAGTAACTTTGGTGTCATGGTTAGCCTACAAACATGGAGAAATAACACGGGGCTGGTGTCTAATTGGAAGCCAACAATCACTCTAAACCCTTGTGGATTTGCCAATCCTCCAAACCGCCCCCTTCTAAATCACCTCTCTCCCTTTGAGTATACTCTTCCATGCATATGAGGATGATGATGGAATTTTGGCTTCCATAATAGAGCCAGTATGAAAAAATTTTGCCTTAAAAACTCGATAAAACAAAGAGTCTATGTAATGAAGGAGACGCCAAGTCTGCTTGGCTAGAAACGCGTCATTGAACATTGTTAGATCCTTGAATCCCATTCCCCCCTGGCTTTTTGGCTTACACAGTTCTTGCCACTTTATCTAGTAGATTTTTTGGCTATCACCCTTCTGTCCCCAGTGAAATCTCCTGATTAGAGATTCAATGTCTTAATATAAACCAATGGGGAGTTTAAAACAGGACATTGTATATGTGGGCAAAGCTTGAGCCACCGCCTTAATTAATATTTTTCTCCCCACTTGTGATATATGCTTACCCTCCCATCCCTGCAACTTCTTCCATACCTATTGTTTGATATTGTCGAAACACTCCTTTCTTTCCGACCCACAAAGGATGGCAAGCCTAGGTATTTTTCATAGTGCTGGACAATAGGTACTCCAATAGCTTCTTTGATCAACACCTGCATGTCTTGTGGAATCGATTTGCTGAAGAAAAGGTTTGTTTTTTCTTTGTACACTTTTGGCCCAGTAGCTCTCTGATAGGCGAAGAGGATTTGTAGTAATTTTTGGCATTCACTCACTGTTGCCCTGCAAAAAGGAAGACTAACATCCACAAATAATAGATAGGTTAGTTTTGGTCCATTTTGGCAAATAGAGACCCCGGTAATATCACCTGTAGACACTGCATTTTGTACCCCTTACTCGGGCCTCCGTTCTCCAATGATACTTGAACTTTAAGGCCCAAGGCCAATTTAGAGCCCAATCAGATATCAAATTGACTTGAGGACTGTTAAAATAGAAAATATCACTTTTTAAATGCACAAAAATCTATTTTTGAAAATGAAAGACCAAAGTGGCCCTCGGCCCACGTACGAAGGTAGAAGCCTGCGTACGTAGGCCAAAGCATGTGTACGCAGGCACAATCCTGCATACACAGCTAGGGATTTAGAAGTATGAAAAATGCAAGTTTTCTACAATAATGGTTGAGGTTTGGAATGAATCCCACATCGTCTGGGAGCCGTTCCAAACCCCATTTTTTCAACTATAAAAAGCCTTACATGGTACATTTTCAAGACACACAGAAATCCCATGAGAAAAACCTAAGATTCACTAGAAAATAGTGAATCAAAAGGGAGTTTTTCACAAAATACCCTTAAGTCAATTTTATTTGATTGGGACCTCTTTTGGCCACAATCCTTTTAGTTTAACTTTGCTAATTGCTTGTTTAATGACTTGTGATAGATTTGACTAAGGGGAACGGTTAAAATCAAAGCTTGGGAACTCCTTTTTGAGGTATCAAGTTTCAACCTTTCTTTTCTCTTCTTTAGTCTTTCTTTTACTATTTATTTTATTTTTTGCTTTGTTTGTGTTATAACCTGTTTGTTTAGAATAGGTTTATGTTTTCTTGTATATTCTGAGCATGTTTGGCTGTTAGAATTAGGGGTTTCATTTCTACTATGTTTCTGTGTTTTTAAGTCTTCTCGGTAAGGACTTGCGTATGCATAATCTTGCCTACGCACACAGGCTTGATTATACGCAGGCTGTTAGGACATATGTGTTTCACTTGTTAGGAACATATGCCATTCTTTTATGTAATTGGCTAATCCTTTAACAAAACGCATTTTACTTGTAATTGGGTAGATCTAGGATATGTTTAATACTTCAAGAAACATGTTGTTCAAGTCTAGTATTAAAGCCATGAAGATTGAACCAAGAAACAAGTGAAGAAAAGCTGTTCAATAAAGTTGGACAGATAGCTTGATAGTTTCTCGACACCTCTCGACAGCTAGGCTATCTATCGAGATTTTCAACTTCTTTTTATCGCAATCTCGATAGCTTCTTGACAGCTGGTGGATCGATTGAGAAAGCTCCTGTCTCCTCGACAGCTCCTTGATAGCTTCTCAATAGTTGTATCTGTCTCGAAGTTTAAACCTCGACACCTCCTCGACACCTCTCGATCAATCGAGGTTACGGGAATTCAGATTTCCAGATCTAATTTTCGGCCCATGTTGACATGTATGTGTAGGGTTTCTTTTCTCACAACCCTAGACCTATATAAGACTTATTTTAGAGGCCGTCACATAGGAGAATACAAGGAGAACATATGCAAAAGGTGACCGACGCCTTATTCTCTCTGAAAGAAGCTACTGCGTCTTTACGCCTTAGGGTTTTGTAAGCAAGTGCTTCTTGATCTTCATTGTTGATGGAGTGAAGAACTTTGCAGCCAACATTCTTCTTTCTCAAGTTGGTGAGTGAGTCACGTACTGAGATTCGTGCAAAGGAGTTAGTCACGTACTGGGATTCGTGCAAAAGGGTGGCATTCATATATTGAAGAGTTCAGAGGTTTTGAAGTGGTAGAAGGTTTCTACTGTGAGTTCATCTACGAGGATTGTAGAGTCTAGGGACAAAGGTTTTGTACTAGATCTGAAACTTCTCTTTACTATAGTGGATTGCTTTTCAGAAAGGTTTCCTTTCAGGTTTTTTACTGTGAAACTATTTTGTTTCATTAGTTTTCTTGGGTCATCATATTTTGTCTTATTTATTTTTACGCTGCATGATTCTGACATGATATTGATGTTTGTTTGTTTTAACAAGTTTTATTCATAATAAATCTAATTAACAACTTGGGTTTAAAACTTGTTAATTCTATCAACTGTGGTCTAAATTTCCCAACAAGTGGTATCAGAACGGGTACACTCTGATTGGATTAGTTTCCTGTGTGTGATCCTTGACCCTCGTTGTCATGGATCGTGGACAATCTCTTTTGATTCCTCCTTTATTTGATGGAACTAATTATGCGTATTGGAAAGTTCGTATGAAAGTTTTTTTGCAGGCTCTAGGTGAACAGGTATGGCAAGCTGTTGAAGTTGGTTGGATTAAGCCAAAGGAAGCGCCGGTGGATAGGGATGATGCAACAATCATTGCGGAAAATTTCAACAGTAGAGCCTTGAATGCTTTGTTTTATGGGGTGACCAATGAGGAATTCAAGAAAATATCATCCACGGAAGTTGCCAAGGAAGCATGGACCATTCTTGAGACCACCTATGAAGGTACTCAAGCAGCAAAGACTGTGAAGCTTCAAAGACTCACTAGTAGTTTTAAAGAAATAAGGATGGAAGAGGATGAGACCTTTGATGAGTTCTATGCTAAACTCATGGATGTTGTGATTTTTGCCTTCAATCTTAGAGAATCTATTGCTGAACCCAAAATTGTTAGGAAAATCCTTAGGTCCCTTCCTAAAAGATTCCATGCCAAGACCACTGCCATTGAAGAAACAAAGAACATTGATCAAATTCCTTTGACTGGGCTTGTAGGGAACCTTCAAACCTATGAGATGGGATTAGGCTCAATAGGAAAAGGTGGAAAGAGTAAAAACTTGGCTCTTAAGGGTATAGAGGAAGAGATTGAGGACTCTGAAGATGAAGATGAAAGTGAAGATGAAGATGAAGATGATGATGAGGATAAGGATGATTATCAAGCTTCTTCAATTTAGGAAAAAGGATAAGGGCAAGCCTCCTAAGAAATCTAAATCCTCAAGGAAGGGCAAGAATGAGAAACCCCTCATCCAATGCCATGAGTGCAAAGGTTTTGGTCATATGAGGATAGAGTGCCCAAACTACCTCATGAAGGAAAAGACCAAAAAGTCAAAAGATAAAGGATTGGTTGCTACTTGGAGTGATACTGAGAATGACTCTTCTGATGAGTATGTGGATGAATGTCGTCACGTTATGGCTTTTGCTGCCACAACTAATAAGGTGATTGTGGAGAGTGCTAGTGACAGTGAGGATTCTTCTTCTGATGAAGTACCCAAGAAGTTGACCCTTCAGGAAGCTTATGATAAGCTATGTACTAAATTTATAAAATCTAAAAAGACTTCTCATCTTTGTAGAAAAGAGCTTAATGAGGTAAAAACCGAAAAAACTGATCTGTTAGTCAAACTAGATGAGACTACAAGATTAGTTGAGACTCTTGTTGTGGAGAAAACCTTATTAGAAGAGAAGGTCAAGAATCTTGAGGTTGAGCTTAGTCAAGCTAGAACTCAAAGAGAGAGGATTTCTAGTGCAGAGCTTAATGAGGTATTGAGTGCTCAAAAGCCTAGTTCTGATAAGATTGGCTTAGGATATGCTGTTTCCTCTAGCCCCTCCTCTTTCACGGCTTCTGGATCAAGGACTGTCCTTGTGCCCCAATCTAAGAAAGGTGATAAAGGTATGAAATCCAAAACTGATTTGACTACTTCTAAATCCTTTGTTAGACCTCATGTTTGTCACTATTGTGGTGTTTTTAGACACATTCGTCCTAATTACTTTAAGTTGTATCCTCAAAAGCAAGTGTCCAAACGGTCACAGGTTTCCTTTCAAGGACTTACACCTTTGTTTGGAGAGTTATTAAAAGCTTTGAGCTTTTTAACTCAATTTCAGGAGAGTTTTAATTCTTCTATGTCATTTAGTAGACATACTAAGACACGTGCCTTTTCATCTTCACGGCTAAAGACTCGTGTTGTATGGGTGAGAAAGGAAGCCTAAGACTTAATTTTCTTTTTTGTCTGTCTTCTGCTTTAATTCTTTCTACCTAAAGTAGGACTCTTTTTGCTTGATTTTTTTATTTGTTTTTGGAATCACGCTTTCATGCATCTACACCTTTCTATCATGCCTTCATGCATATGCATCTTTCTTTCATGCTTTCATGATTGTTTGTCTGTTTTTATTTGGTTGTTTAGGCTTTGTTTTGTTGGTTTTCAAAACAAAAGAGAAAAATCAGAAAAATACAAAAACAGTGTGTGTTTGTGTACATTGGTACTTGTGTACCTTGGATGGCCATTGAAACAAAGTTTTCTAAACTTTGTATCTTTTGTAACTTAGATGAGCATCTCTATGCACAACTAAGCAAGTGAGCTCTGTGGCTCGTGTTTGTGATGAGTAAGGTTAAGTGATCTCTTATACTTAACACTCGTATCACTCTTTTTGACGGGAAGGACTAGAAAATCCTAAGAGAAAGGCATAAATAACTATCTCACCACTGTTGCCCGCCAATCATTAATGACATCTGTATGCTTTGGCATAGCAAAAGTGCAATGTCAATGACATTTGTGTGCTTCGGCATAGCAAAATTGGAATGTCAAATATCATTGGGTATTTCTTTTCTCTCTCTTATATGCCCATGCATGATATACTTATTAAAAAGAAAAATATGCAAAGAAAAATAAAAAGCAAAAAGATCAAAAATGCTTTAAATATGATTGCAAGTGTGTATTCTAGGAGATGTGGAAGTTATAGGATGTACCTTGAAGGTGATAGTCCCCATCAAACAGTTATGATTATGTGTGAGTTAAAGTGATTTTCTCATATCTCAAATCGTCGTAACATGTATACACTTATGTAATCTTGCGATGTTTTTCACACATAACACGCAATATTCTTTGCTACACATGTGCAGGTACAATGTGATTTGGCCATCACAAGGTTTACATGTGTTAATGTATGCTCACTAAACTGTCTTAACTTGTTTTTGAAATATAAAATTGGTTAGACTTGTTTAGTGTGTGTGTGTGTTTTGGGATCTATGTACTTAACATTTTTCTTGTTGAGAGATTTATTTTTCACATGTTTTGCATCTTTCTATTATCTTGTCATCCATAGCATCTTGTTTCATTACATTCATGCATTTATATGGATTTCTTGTGCCCCCTTGATCATCTTTATGTTTCTCGGGTGAAGTTTTCTAGCTTCTTGTACCCTTTGTCAATCATGACAAAAAGGGGGAGAAATTGTGGTGAATATGTGATTTTCTTTTTAAGATTCTACATGTTAGGGGGAGAAATACGTGTCTCTATAAGGGGGAGACGTGTTTCATCTTGTTAGGGGGAGTGTTTACCTCGTTGTTGTAAGAGCTTCTTTTAGCTTCTTCTTCTTGTACACCGGTCTTGTGACCATTTTGACATACATTGTACTTATCTTCTTTATGTGATGATGTATGTTTTCTTCACCTACCTCTACATGTGTTGTTTCTTTTTTATCTTTATGCACATGTTTCTTATTACTTGTATGCAATCTATTATTTCTGTTTCACACTAAGATGCCCTGATGAGTTTTGTTTAAAGTGTTTCAGAAATATAGGTTGTCAAAGTCTACTTGCTATAAACTCTCTTCTTACAAAGTTTTTCAAGAGTTTGTGTTATTATAGATTTTATTGTATTCAACAAGTGAATATGAGTTGAGTGATTTATGACTTCTCTCATATATTCATTTATTTGTTGTGGTTTTGTCACAGATTGCCAAAGGGGGAGATTGTTAGGACATATGTGTTTTACTTGTTAGGAATATATGTCATTCTTTTATGTAATTGGCTAATCCTTTGACAAAACGCACTTTACTTGTAATTGGGTAGATCTAGGATGTGTTTAATACTTCAAGAAACATGTTGTTCAAGTCTAGTATTAAAGCCATGAAGATTGGACTAAGAAACAAGTGAAGAAAAGTTGTTCAATAAAGCTAGACAGATAGCTCGATAGCTTCTAGACACCTCTTGACAGCTAGGCTATCTATCAAGATTTTCAACTTCTTATCGCAATCTCGATAGCTTCTCGACAGCCGATGGATTGATCGAGAAATCTCTTGTCTCCTCGACAGCTCCTCGATAGCTGTATCTGTCTCGAAGTTTAAATCTCAACACCTCCTCGACACCTCTCGATCGATCGAGGTTACGGGAATTCAAATTTCCAGATCTGATTTTCGGCCCATGCTGACATGTATGTGTAGGGTTTCTTTTCTCACAACCCTAGACCTATACAAGGCTTATTTTAGAGGCCGTCACATAAGAGAATACAAGGAGAGCATATGCAAAAGGTGACCGATGCCTTATTCTCTTTGAAAGAAGCTACTGCATCTTTGCGCCTTAGGGTTTTGTAACCAAGTGTTTCTTGATCTTTATTGTTGATGGAATGAAGATCTTTGCAGCCAACATTCTTCTTTCTCAAGTTGGTGAGTAAGTCACGTACTGGGATTCGTGCAAAGGAGTTAGTCACATACTGAGATCCGTGCAAAAGGGTGGCGTTCATATATTGAAGAGTTCAGAGGTTTTGAAGTGGTAGAAGGTTTCTACTGTGAGTTCATCTACGGGGATTGTAGAGTCTAGGGACAAAGGTTTTGTACTAGATTTGAAACTTCTCTTTAATATAGTGGATTACTTTTCGGGAAGGTTTCCCTCCATGTTTTTTATTGTGAAACTAGTTTGTTTCATTGGTTTTCCTGGGTCATCATATCTTGTCTTATTTATTTTTCCGCTGCATGATATTGATGTTTGTTTGTTTTAATAAGTTTTATTCATAATAAATCTAATTAACAACTTGGGTTTAAAATTTGTTAATTCTATCAACCAGGGTCTAAATTTCCTAACACAGGCCTATTCTTGCGTGCGTGAGACGCTGCACAGAAATCCTAATTTTTCTTTGTTTGTTTTGTTCCTGCCTTCACATGCTTGTTCTGTTTAGCTTCTTTTCATATGTTTTAGTCTCTATAAGTCTTTATGCCTCTAACTCACATGTTTATTTGTCTTTCAGCATGCTTAGATTAGGGTTTCTATGTTTGTTTCTTGCTTTGATGCTATACCATTCATTCACATGTCCATGCATCAATGTCATAGGTGCTGTGTTGCTGAAAGGTAAGTAAAGAGTAAGTCATGCATTAGAAATGTCCATGCATTTGTGTTGGTTTTTTTTTATTTTTTATGATATGATGAAGCATGCTTAGATGTATGATTAGGGTTTATAATGTGTTAATGCCTTGTTCATAAGATGATTTTCTTGCTATTGATGATATGCTTGCTGCCATGTTTGGGGTTGCTGCCTTGTTTAGATGTATGATAGGGTCTTTCACATGTTAGATGAATACTAGGGTTTCTTTTGTGTGTTTGGCTCTCTTTTGCTTTGTGGATAGATAAGTATGCTTATTGAGGGATAAAAGATGCCATGTTGTATGTTAGATGCATGATTATTGTGTGTGTGAGTTTAGAATAAAAGTGTTGAACTAGTTTTTAATAAGGTTAAGATTAAGACACAATGATAGGAGGCCTGTTGATATCGTATTTTGTCCGCCCTCGATTTGCGTGCCGGACCTCGAAAAGTCCAAAAATATTATTTTCTCTCTATGGGGCTGCGAGAATATCCAGAATGACGTGGTGCAACCCGTCCAGGCACCAGAGCACCCAAGTGCCTCTTTCAGCTAAAATGACCAAAAATGCCCCTGGTCAATCCTAGGTTTGTCTGAAGGTCAACCAAAGTCAAAACCCTAACAAAAAAACATTTTTCATAGTTTTACATCAAACTCGAGCTTCTTGGAGATTTTTAACAACTTTGACCAAGTTTGACTAAGTTTAACCCAAAGTCAATCCTAGGTGGGCCCAAAAACCCTAATTTTGATCCAGCCATCAGAACGAGGTGAAACCAATGCCAATGTGAAAATTATTAAATTCTTATTCCAATGACTATTTGTGGATCGAAATCAGAGTTAAGACGACCGAGATATCACAAAAATTGGGATAACGCACCGATCGATGCATCGCTAACTTCCAAGAGCCATAACTTTTGATCCGACTGTTGGATTTTCAAGATCCATACCTTTTCAGAAACAGGAAGTCAAGATCTTCCTGGGGCTGTCAAGATCAACCTAAATGGAGGCCTTTTGAAGGTGGAAGCCCTACAAGGGCCGTTTCCTTGAAATTTGTGCCGGGGCTACAAAAAGTCCCAGGCACCCTTCAGACTGGGAGGAGACCATTTTTTGCTAGGTTTTGCTCTCAGCCTGGTTTTTCTACATGTTTTTACCCTTTTCCAAACAAAAAAAACACACAAAAAACACCCAAAAAAACATCAAAACTTCTTGATTCTTCTCTCCTCACCAAAAACACAAGGTATTGTTCTTATACCCAATCTTCTTTACCTTGGTTCTACACTTTGGATTTGGGGTTTAGGGGTGTGGATGTAGCTTTTTAGCTACCATCGACACCCCTAACCTTCTAAATCTTTTTCTAGCATTTTTTTTTTTGCTCTTTTATGCCTTGATAAAATGATTTATTACTTTCTCTAGCATGTTTCTTGCTTTATTTGTGTTTCTAGCTTAAATCTCTTTGCTTTTATGCTTTTTGCTATGTTTCATGCTTAGATCTACATCCTTACATGCTTATATGTTTAGATCTACATGCTTTAGGCTTTATGCCATGTTTTCCTATGCTTTGTGCCTCTTTTGTTCTAGGTTGACGTTAGGGTTACATGCTCATATGCTTGTATGATGTTGTTGGTTTTGCCTTGCTTGGATCTATGTGTTTCATGTGTTTATTTCCATGCTATATGGTTAGATCTTTGTCATCACATGCTTATATGCTTGGATCCATGTTCTTCCATGTCTATGTGTTAAGTTACTACATGTTCACATGCGTGTTTCTATGCATATGTTGATACCGTATTTTGTCCGCCCTCGATTTGCGTGCTGAACCCCCGAAAATCCAAAAATATTATTTTCTCTCTACGGGGCCATGAGAACATCTAGAACGATGTGGCACAACCCATTCGGGCACCGGAACACTCGAAGTGCCCATTTCTGCCAAAATTACCAAAACGCCCCTGGTCAACCCTAGGTTTAATCGAAGGTCAAATGAGGTCCAAACTTCCACAAAACAACGTTTTTCGTATATTTACACCAAACCCTAGTTTCTCAGAGATTTTTAACAACTTTGATCAAGTTTGACCCGGAGTCGACCCAAGGTGGGCCCAAAAACCCTAATTTTGATCCGGTTGTCAGAACGGGTTGAAACTAACGCCATTGTGAAGATTATCGAATTCTTGTTCCAATGAATATTCATGGGTTGAAATCGGAGTTAGAACGGCTGAGATATCACGAAAACCGGGATGACACACTTATCGATGCAGTGCAAACTTCAGAGAGCCATAACTTTTTATCCAATCGTTGGATTTTCAGGTTCCACACCTTTTTAGAATCAGGAAGCCAAGATATTTCTAGAGGTACCTAGATCCACACTTTTTGAGGGCCTAAGAGCCGCCAGCTGCCCTTCAGGGGGCGCCGCCTCGAAATTCGTGCCCGAGGCTATAAATAGCCCCAAGCATGCCCCCAGCTGGGACACATATTTTTATTTTATTTTTTTTCTGAAATTTTCCTTCTACCCAGCCTCTCTGCACATTTTTTCTCTCTTCCAAACACCAAAAAAACACTCCAAAAAAAAAAAAACACATCAAAACTTCTTGATTCTTGCATCTTCACCAACAACACAAGGTAGTGTTCTTGTAGCCAATCTTCTCCTCCTTGGTTCTACATCTTGGATTTAGGGTTTAGGGGTGTGGATGTAGCTTTTTTAGCTATCATACACACCCCTAACCTTCTAAATCTTTTTCCTAACATGTTCTTGCTTTTTTTGCCATAACAATATGTTTTATTGCCTTCTTTGACATGTTTCCTGCTTTATCTTGTTTCTATCATGTTTTAGCTTAGATCTGTGTACTTTTGTGCTTGTTCACATGTTTTTTTGTCCCAATCTACGTGCTTTGTGCTTTGTGCTACATGTTTATGCCTAGATCTATCGTTTTTATGTGTTGTTTGGCTAGATCTACATGTTTCTACGCTTGTTTACATGCTTACATGTTTAGATCTACATGCTTAGGGTTTTATGCCATGCTTTCCATGTGCTTGTGTGCTCCATGCCATGCTTGTGTGCCTAAGCCTAGACTTGTTGATCATGCCATGTGCTATTGTAGCCCTTTTGTTCCTTTTAACGCATTTTCTTGTGTTTTAGCCTTTTGGTTAGGACTCGATCTAGGTCTTATGGTCTTTGTCATCATCCATACAACTTGGTCCATATCAAAGGGTTTGGATCACCCGTTTTTCATGTCTGTGCTTGCTTGCTTGCTTCTACGTTTTATGCTTATGTTAGACTCTCTTGTTCTATAGGCTTTGCCACGTTTGGTGCCTTTAGCAGGTTCGTGGTTGTATGGTTACATTTGATGCCCATGAGGCCTTGTTTGGATGTAGCCATTCAAGATGCATCGCCATGATGCCGGTTGCTTCGTGCACACCTATCCCCTTTTCCGCTCTGTGCGACGATTGCTTACCATGCTTTTTTGTGCCACCCGTTGGCTTTATGTTTATCTTTACACGCTTGTTTACATGTTCACGCATGAGTCTTACTTGTTATTGCGTCATCCATGCTTCAACACAATGAGGTTATGGACATCTGATCCAAACCTACAATTGTCCCTTGCGGACACCACCTTTTGTTTGCTATCTTGCTTGTTAACCCTTTGCTTCTTGTTTGCTATCTTGCTTGTTCGTTTTGTACCCCTTTGCTATTATCTATGCATCTCTCTCTTTCCATTGCTCGTCTGCTGGTTTCTTGTCTTTGCCTTTGCATGTACACACATGGAGCTAGGGTGCAATCTCCTAGGCGTAAGCAAAAAGGGCGCGGATGCAAGCTTGCCAACATGAGTCGAGCGGCTGTGTTCAGTAGGTTTAGGTTTTAGCTTTTCCCTTTGGTTATGTACTCTTTTAAACCCCTTCCTTCCTCTTCCCTTTCTCCCTTAGATGGTTTGTATTAGGTATATCATGCTTTGTACCATTCGTCCTTATCTTTAGAGTATGGCAACCATTCGTCCATTCACTGGATTTTCGCAGTGGAAATCCAGCACTTTGCTCGAATGCCTTAAGAAAGTATATATTGGGACCACACCCATTCAAAAGCCAAACCTCAAAGCCCCCCCATGCATGCAAAGCCTTGAAAGCCAATGCCAAAATCATTTTATTGCCAATCTCCAAAACTTAAGGTTTTATCAAAATAAATGACTGTCCTTGGACAGGCATTGTGGGGTTCCTAACACCTTTTGGACCTAAGAATCAAGATTTTTTGCCATCCACATGAGATTAGGAAAAACGCCATTTTTTCTTTGCCTAGGATCAGTAATAAAATCAACTAGAAACAGGTGACCAATCACACCATAGAAAAACCCAATGATTGGTGGCGACTCTACTTACCTTTGGTAATCCCTTAAAATTTGGCCTAGATTCCTGCCATAACGCCAAAGGTAGACCTACCTTCCTCCACTGAGAGAGAGAGCACCTAAAGCTCTGCGCGAACAACACGCATATACATCGAGAGGGGCCTCCAACGAGCCCCACGTGCGCGGGAGCTGTCGCCACGGCGGGTGGTCTTACGAAGGCACGGTGGCGGCGGTCTTTTTCGCTTAGCTGGTCGAGGTCGGGCGTCGATAGACTGGCGACTCCATTGGGGACATTGGCTCTAAAAAATTGTAATCTTTGGACATTGGCTTTCAAAAACACAAAAATTGGCATGGGCCTCCAGGGCTTTCCTTTTGAAAAAGGCTTCTACTACATCCTAGTAGACTATTTTCAAAAGAGCAAAAAATATTTTTCTAGAAAAATCATTTTTCAAAAAGGGAGGCTTTGAGGTATTTTCACATGGGGCTTTACAGCTTTCCTCACATGCTTTACCGCTTTTCTTCACATGCAAACATAGGGTAGCAAAATTTAATTTCCACTATACCTTTATCCACTTTCCATATATATATCTACTGCGCTTTGAAAAAGTCTTTCCCCTTCATTAAGGATTGCATGACATATACACCCTTTTGAGCCGAACCCAGGCTTCGCATTGCTGGCGTAGTCTCATCTCTTTTGGAGATTTCATCACCCCATTTGTAGATGTATGGACCGAAACATCGGCAGTGTTACCCATAGTTAGATTTGGGGCTAATGTTGTAGGCACTTTTGGGTCCATGGGTCGACAGGAGTTGCTGAAAAGGCCCCCTTGATCCTCCCTACCCCATAACTTCCATGAAAGGAGGGGTATGGCGATTGAGTACCCTAGGACAGGAACCACCTACCAGTTAAGCCTTTGCATACAGTTGGCCTAGTTATGTTAAACCTGTAAGGACTAGATCAAGCCTAGAGCCCATCAGGACTAGGTGAAACCTAAAGAGTGAACATCCAAGCCTAGGAAAGGATACTCTAATAGGGCTAAAGGTCAGGGGAAAGTGTCTTGTAATAGGTGCGCCCTTCTTGCTTGCGCCAAAGAAATCGTGCTCTACTCTAGGTTCCTTCTATCCTACTTGCACAACATCCATGATTAAACCCCCTAGGAAAAGCAACCCCGTTGCTTGCACATGCTAGACCATACCCTATCCCTAAGGGTTTACAACCCTACAAGGGCTCTCATACATACACTGATTGGTTCTGTCACCTAATTATGCAAAGATAAAATTTATGGCAAGTAATCGAAACTCTGTTCAAGGGGGAGGTGCTACCGAAAAATTGTCAAGAATCCCAAGACATTATGAGTCCAAGAATTCTCCCAAGGAAGATCCAAGAAAGATTGTTAGGGGGCCATGATCCTCAGAGAGATACAAAGGTCTAAGAGATCTATGCTGTCCAAGTTATCAAGGGACCCAAGTGTCTGAGAGCTTCCCCGAGAAGTCCACATTGTCAAAAGCTGAGTTCTTTCTTGCAGTTGCACTTCTTGTAAAAGGCCCACTGTTGGAGCCGATAAACCCAGTGTTGTAAAAAAACAAGTCTTGTACAAACATGTAATCAAAGAATTGGTCCATCCCGCATTGTTAAGCATATCATGACAGTTTCGGTTACTTGCCAATCTTGTGCATTAATCTTGCATCATAGTAGAAACTCACCATGATAAATACCCAATCAAGGGTGCAAAGCCAAATTTTTTTGAAAATGGTAGGTTCGTGTTAAATAGCAAGGACATAAACTAACTTGATTTTGGTGTTGTGTTTCCACTTTGTCAAACGTACCCCGTTTCTTTCACTTCCCGTTTCTCAGGATCAAAAGATTGCTAAAAGGAAACAGGCTAAGCTACCACCACATGGTGATCCCATCGTCACTAGGCCTCGTGCAAGAAAGATGTCTACTAGTGGTACTTCTCCCCTTGAGGAAATTGTTCAGGAAGTTGCTCTTCTGAAGGAGCAAATGGCAGAAATGATGTGTATGATACAACAACTGGTTATAGGAGGAGGACTAAACTCTTCCGGTCATAGTCAAGGGGGTCCCCAAACCGAGAATGCAAAATTAGCCTCTGCTAGTACAGGAACAGGGCCACCATGTACCGACCCAGGGCAATGACCAAGAAACAGATCCTTCTGAGGACAAGAAGGATCTGTCTGGTCAAGCCCCTAACAGAGCCTTTAATTAGAGAGGAAGGCCAAATTTACCGCGTCCCCCCAGGAGGGAAAACCGAAAGTACACTCCATTACCCATGCCTATGGCAGATCTCTATGCTTACCTACTGGAAAGGAAGTTAGTGACCCCATTATTTCAGAGGCCCAGAGAAGGTCCTCTCCCACTGGGATTTGATCCATCCAAGAAGTGCGAACATCATTTTGGGGCCGAAGGGCATACTCTAGAAGAATGCTTCCAGTTGAGAGACCGTGTCCAAGATCTCATAGACAATAAGCTGATACAGTTCGATAATGCAGTTGCTCCGAATATCATCACCAACCCTTTGCCTCCTTATCAGGAAGGGAATGTGAATGCCATCATCACAATGGAAGAGAGGACTTCGGATTTCTCCTTGCCGTCATTCCCATGGAAGGCTATGCTTCAAGCCTTGGTCCAAGAGAGCCACCTTAATCTTAAAGGCATGGGGACCTTGGGATTTGATTAGGAAATCTGCTCATTCTATGACGGTGAAGATAGCCATGCCCTGTTTGACTGTAAAGTGCTCCGAGTACAAGTGCAGAGTCTGGCTGAGTGCGGTATCATCTGGATTGGAAGGGAAATTGTGTGAAAAGGTGATTGTATGGCCGCCAGCTTGTGTCCTTCAACCGTCTAGTCAGAAGCCAACTGCAATGCTATATCAGTTGAGTCCAGGAAGGATTGGGACGAATATTTACTGAAACGCCTTGGCTAGGTTGCTATAGCGCCTTCCTCTTTAGTAGTCATTGGGGAGATCATAGAAATGCCTACGGATCCGAGGTCATCAGATTCAGGGAAAGGGCAAGCCCCGCTAGCCATCGAGGGATTCACTCCTCTAGTTCTTACATTGCCTGCAGTTGTAAGACCAGCTTCATCGTCAGTATAGGAGGGGACTGCCATTGTTCTCTCCATCCGAGGGTTTGATCCTCTTATTTTGCCAAAGTCTGCCTTAGGAATCTCGAGGGTATCCGGCTCAAAGGCCCTTGAAGCCATGTTGCCAAGTCTGGTGGTCATTAATCCGAAGACGTTCTCCATAGCGCCCAATTTGCAAACTTAGGAGGGTGTTATCATTCACATGCCAAAGCTGTTCCCTTATGAAGATAGTCATCATGTCCCTTGGAAATATGATGTGTCCTTGTTCTCCACTCAAACCGGAAGAGAGGAGGTCTATTCCAATATCTCTTCAAGTCTATCTGGGCTCACTAGTAATGGTCGTTGCTATACTCCCGAGGAGTTAGAAAAGAGAAGGAAAGAGATGGGTAAGGGTACCGCCGAACCCGTTAGGAACAGAGTCACAACTGAAGAAGCATAGGAGTTCTTGAAAGTTATCAGAAACTCATAGTACAGTGTGATTCAACAGCTAAACAAGTCACCAGCTCAGATCTCCATCTTGGCATTATTGCTATCCTCTAAGGTACACCGTAATGCTCTCTTGAAAGTCTTGAAAGAGACACATGTTCCTACAAGTGCTACAGAATCCGCCTTTGAAGGCATGGTCTCAACAGTGTTGGCCACCAACCAGATTTCCTTTACAGATGATGAACTACCACTAGAAGGTAGAGACCACACTTTGCCCATGCACATTATAGTAAAATGTAAGGATATGATTGTCGCCAAAGTATTGATTGACAATGGGTCGGCCCTGAATGTTTGCCTGATGTCCATTTTGGATTGTTTGAATGTGGATACCTCTCTTATCCACCCTACCACCATGATCATTAGAGATTTTGATGGCATTCTCAGAGGGGTGCAAGGCGAGATTGAGCTAGCCATTGGAGTTGGCCCTATGTTCTTCACGGTCAACTTCTAGGTCATTAAGGTGGATTCCCCTTATAATATACTCCTAGGGAGGCCTTGGCTACACACCACGGGTGCAGTTGCTTCTACTCTTCATCGAAGACCCAAGTTCCCATCCGAAGATCTGATGGTCACTATTATGGCTGAGGAACCCCTGACTTTCTTCAAGGAGATTTCTGTCCCCTACAATGGTGCTAATGCCTTTCTGGAGGCAACTTTTCACAGTTTTAAGCTAGTCTCCATGATTTCTAGAGCTCCAAAACTCGGGTCTGCATGGCCCTCCGCTACTTTAAAGGCCGCCAAGGAAATGCTAGGACATGGGAAGGCTTCTTTGATCGAACTCCTAGACAACAAAGGAGGTTTCAGTCTAGGCTACGACCCCTCCGATGAAGAACTTTTTTAGGCTTCTAGAGGAAAGAAAAGGAAGTGCATTGGCCAAAGGATGTCGATTCTCCATACCAGGGTCACTTTTCCAGCTCCAGTTGAGGTAATCAGATCAAAAGCAACGCAGGAATCGTGTAAGGAAGAATTAGATCTGGCTTGTTTCATCCACCTTTGTCCAGAGGAATTCGCAGTGAACGCCATCATATCCCCAGGGAATAATTTGATTGCTACTATCAGGCCTTATGTACTAGGCTAGACAGTAGGCCATTGGACCATCAAGCCCTGCTTTGTGGTTGCACTGGTTGAGTAAGGAGTATTCCATTATCATGTGGTTGGGTCCTTCAATTGGCCGAAAGAGTTGCAATAGCATATCTAGTTTGTTTTGCATGTTTATTTCCTATTTCCTGCATTCCTTGTTTGCATTTTCCAGTTCATTTTCCAAAAAATATGTTTCCTTTTTATCATTATTAGGCATGAACTTTGTTATCCCTTTATCTACAATCCACTAATGAAATTATCCAGCGTATTATTCAGGAAATCCTTTCATTTATCTCTTTATTTGTTTTCTTATGAATATGTGTGTGCAAATTGTCTTATGTTTCCTTGTATATATGTCGTTCTATAGGATTTATTCTAATTCCTAAGTGGGTACATCGTCTTGTTCCTAAGCGGGTACATTGTCTTATGTTTCCTTAGGTCACCAACATTGTTCCCTTGCCTAAGAAAGACAGGAAAGTATGCATGTGCGTTGATTACAGGGATATAAACCGGGCCAGCCCCAAGGATAATTTCCCATTGCCACACATCGATATGCTGGTCGATAATACCGCTACCAATAGGTTTTTCTCCTTCATGGACGGTTTTATAGGCTACAATCAGATCAAAATGGCCGAGGAAGACAAAGCCAAGACAGCATTCACCACTCATTGGGGAACTTATGCAAATGATGTTATGCCATTCGGCCTAAAGAACACCGGTGCTACCTATCAGCGAGCCATTGTAACCCTGTTCCATGATATGATGCATAAAGAAATTGAAGTCTACGTAGATGACATGATTGCCAAATCCCGCACAGCCAGGGATCATTTGGTAGATTTGAGAAAGTTTTTCAAGCGCCTTATCAAGTACAGGATAAGTCCAAACCCTAACAAGTGTGTCTTCGAAGCTAGTTCAGGGAAATTACTTAGCTTCATAGTCAGTCAAAGAGGAATTGAAGTGGACCCAGCAAAAGTCCAAGCCATTTGAGATATGCCGACACCGCAAACTGAGAAACAGATTCGCAGCTTCTTAGGCAAAGTCAATTATATAGTTCGCTTCATAGAGTAGTTGACCGCCACATGTGATCCATTGTTTAAGCTTTTGAAGAAGGACACAAAGATAGAATGGACAGATGAGTGCCAAACGGCCTTTGACAAGATTAAGCAGTATTTGTTGAACCCTCCTGTTTTGGTTCCCCCAACACCAGGATATCCGTTGATCCTCTATTTAACGGTACAAGAAACCTCTAAGGGTTGCATGTTAGGCCAATTGACTGGGCCCGACTAGAAAGAAAGGGAGATCTACTACTTAAGCAAGAAGTTCACTAGTTAGAGGTCAACTACATCGCCATTGAGAAGATGTGTTACGCCTTAACGTGGGCATCACGTAAGTTGCAGCAATATATGCTCTACTTCACCATGCGACTCATTTCCCGCATGGATCCCATTAAGTACATCTTCGAAAAGACAGCTCTTATAGGGAAGATCTCCCGTTGGCAAATTTTGCTCTCCGAGTTCGACATTGTGTTTGTGATAAGAAGGGCCATCAAGGGCCAGGCCATAGCCGATACCTAGCGGATCGGCCGCTGAATGATCCAAAACTTTTAGAATCCTTCTTCCCTGATGAGGATGTCATGGCGCTAGAACCAGAACCAGACAACATGGAACCGTGGCGTTGTAAGCTTTATTTTGATGGAGCCGCCAATTCTACCAGAAATGGAGTGGGAGCAGTCTTAGTTTGCCCCAAGGGCCAGCGAAGCCCTGTTTCAGTCAAGCTGAATTTTGATTACACCAACAACGTCACTGAGTATGAAGCGTGCATAGTCGACTTGCAAGTGGCCTTAGAGTTTGGAGCCTATGACTTGAGCGTCTTTGGAGATTCCTTGTTGATCATCTCCCAAATCGAAGGAAAATGGCAAGCCTGAGATGCCAAGTTGATTCCGAAGCAGCTTGATTTCGAAGTTCCGAAACATCACATTTACCTATTTGCCCTGGGCACACAACCAGTTTACAGACACCCTGGCTAGCATGGTCAAGTTATCAGAAAGAGATGATATGTAGCAATTGCACATAGAAGTCCGTGGCTTTCCAGCCTATTGCATGAACATCAAAGAATTTATGAGTGTTGAAGTCGAAGCCGACGGAATGCCATGGTACCATGATATCAAGGCTTATATTAAAAGCAGTGAATACCCGCCTAGTGCAATAGACACGGAAAAGAAGTTTATTCGACGCATGGCCTACCAATTTTTCTTAAGTGGAGAAGTCCTGTACAAAAGGAAACATGATTCTACCTTGCTTCGATGCGTAGATGCCTCTGAGGCTAATCACTTTATGGAAGAGATGCATGAAGGGGGCTCATGCCAGTGGACCCCTGTTGGCTCGCAAGATTATGAGAGTTGGTTACTACTGGCTCACCATGGAAAATGATTGCATTAAACACGTAAGGACATGCCACTGTTGCTAAGCCTATCAAGATAGGAGGAACGCTGCTCCTCAACCTTTGCACTCTTTAGCAGCACCATGGCCCTTCTCAGCCTTGGGTATGGATGTCATTGGACCCGTAATTCTGAAAGCTTCAAACGGTCACGAGTACATCTTAGTGGCCATTGATTATTTCACAAAGTGGGTGGAAGCCACTTCGTACAAAAGCGTCACTTAAGTAGTGGTAGCCTGGTTCCTAAAACACAACATTATTTGCCGCTACGGTGTGCTAGGAGAGCTCATTACAGATAATGGGACGAACCTAAATGGAAAGATGATCCAATAGCTTTGCCAACAGTTCAAGATTGAGCACAGAAGTTCCTTATCGCCCTCAGATGAATGGTGCAGTGGAAGCCGCTAACAAGAACATAAAGAAAATCTTGTGAAGATGACAGACACATACAAGGATTGGAATGAGTACTTGCCATTTGCTCTGTGCGCATATCACACTTCTATTCGTATTTCCATGGGTGCAACCCCGTGCATAGAGGCTGTCCTCCCCGCAGAGGTAGAGATCTTGTCTCTCAGGATTTTATCCCAGACAAAGCTGTCAGAAGCTGAATTGGCCCGTTCCCGATATGAACAACTGAACATTATAGATGAGAAGCGCATGACCGCAATGTGCCATGGACAGTTGTACCAATGCCGCGTCGAACAAGCATTCAACAAGAAAGTCAGACACAGAGTCTTTGAAGAAGGCGATCTAGTCTTGAAGAAACGCAACCAAGCCCTGCCTAATCACAGAGGAAAGTTTTCCCCAACCTTCAAGGGCCCGTACGTGGTAAAGAAGGCCTTTTCCAAAGGAGCCTTGATTCTAGCTGACATGGACGGGCATGACTTCAATATGACCACCAATTCTGATGTTGTCATATGGTACTTTGCATGAAGGAGCCTCCCAATGCACCTCATTTTTATGTCAAAAAAAAAAAAACACAAAACACAAAAAATATAGATTGAAAACCCAAAAGGGTAGTCTACGCAAAAGGAGAGTCAAAAGAAAGAGTGCGTGAGAAAATGCAAAGGTAGATTGAAAACTTGAAAGGGCAGTCTATGTAAAAGGAGAGTAAAAGAAAGAGCGTGAGAGAGCCTGCTATTTTGAAAACTGACAACGGCAGTCTAGGCAAAAATTAAGGCAATCAAAAAGTTAGTTGAACTACGTGATGACCTGATCCTTCCTCGTGGAGGTACGTAGGCAGCCATCTTGGTTCGGTCACATCTTAAAAGAAAAACCAGTCAATTACACCCGCTTGAATTTCTGATCAAGTCTAGAAGATTAAAGGGATCCAACATCCAAGTCAAGATATGAAGATGCCTTCGAGATTACTCTCTGTCTACAATATTGCCACGACCCAGTGGTCTGCTCACAATGCTCTAACTTATGTCAATGGGAAATGTACCTCGATGGGAAAAGGAAAAGATCCGTCTAGAACAAGATATATCCTTGGAAACATAAGATATTGATATGCATGGATTTTACTTTTATTACTTATTTGTAAAATCTTGCATTTTCAAAGCATTTGCCTGCATATTCATTAACATGCATGTATTGTGCCATTCTGTTCTTTCATACACTCTGGTATCAAAACATGAAATCTCATCTCATAAATATATCTTTTCTGAATATCATTATAAGCATCTCTCTACACCATCTCTTAGTTTCTAAGCATGCCTAATAGACTAGACTATGCTTTAAGAACTCAAAACAAAAGTGGAAGGCCTTATGCAATTGCCTAGCAATTTACGAAGGACCTTTCCATACATGGTGGAATACTAACTACGTAGCTCATGTACAGAAATAAAGTAAACAAAAAGGAATATCAGCAGATTAAACATGGCCCAGATGATCGGACACGGCCCGGCACAGCCTCCTAAAACTAGTGTGAAGAATTGGGTTATCCTGAGCATGAGTGCAAAGCAGTCTGGCTGCATCAAAGCCTAGATCTTTGGCTACCTCTCTAAGTCTATCGTGCGAGTGCTAAAGACGAACTAACTCCCACTCCATCGTGGGATCAGAAGTAGAGCTTTGCCTTTCTGTCTCTAGAAAAGCCTGCAAAGTGCTTACCTCTGCAGTAGTGACTTTCAGGGCCTCCTCTCTGTCGGCCAGCTTAGTCTGAAGGTGAAGAAAAGCTCGCTATGGCTCGCTAGGCTCATCGCCTTCTTGCCTGTACTCCATGCTCAAAGTGGAGTGAATATAAGACTTCGCCTGCAATAGCTCCAGTGCTAAATCATCAGCTCGGCTACTAGCCGCGACCCTGCTAGCCTCCAATGCGGCTCTCTCCTCATCCCAAGTGTGATCCAGAGCAGTAAATCTCCAAGTAAGGGCCGCATGCTCGTCCTCCAAACCCACAACATGGGATCTCAACTGGGCACACTCTGCCTCTATGCCTGAAGGGGCTAGCCCCCTACGATCGAGCTCTACCCTAAGAGCTGTAAGCTCACTCTCTTGCATACTGCTCATCTCCTTGATGTCCTTCATGAGTGTATCAGCTATCTCCCAGCAGCAATCTTTGTCCCTAACAACCTCTCTTAAGCTCTCCCTCAGGTTTGCAAGGGCCCTCTCAACTCTAATCTCGAACACTAAGGTATAATCTCTCAGGTTGTCTGCTGGAAATGGCATATCAGTCAAAATTGGTGACGACAAGTCAAACATAAAGACGGGATTTCACATGTCTCGCCATACCCTAAAATTAGTAGAGAACCACTCCTGGTCGTCCCTAGAGCAAATGGGGAAGTCTATACTCGATCTGCGTGCCTCCTAGAACTTTGAGGCATGCCCTACCACTACTATGTCAATGTCCACCAGCCATACTCACAGGTGATAGTAGAAAGATCACTGAGTCGGGGGATATGCTGAATACACCCTCATAACCATATCGAGAAAATACACTGTGCACCCCCAGATGCCTACCAAGGGAATACTGAGCAAGCCGACACAATGGGTCTGCCCCTGCCACTTGGTAATACCCCACTTGACCCTCTAGGTCCAGTTAATGGGGTTTAGGCTGCACAAATATCTTAGCCAATCATCAATGTCCCCGGAAAAAGGACATAGTAGCCCTGATCCTATTCCTATCCCTAGCGATGATGTAACATATGGACGCAATAGCCTAGTCTACCCCTACTAGTCTCCCAGCACAAGGACAAAGACCTAATAGTCTCAGAAAGTAAAGTGGGAATGAAAGAATAACCATGAGGCTAAACACTCACTAGCGGAAGAACGGAAAAACTGATAACTCTTGATGGTGAAGGGAATAGCATCGCGCCAAAGAAGGCCATTAGAAAGGCTTGACGCCAATAGGATGCCCATCACTCCTCCAAATCCACAAAATCATCTTGGTAGCTAGCTGGACACTTTGGTAACTAGAACCGAACATGTAGGAACTTAAAGGACATGCTCCCTCCTACCCCACTGCCATGCCAAGTCAACGTCTTTACAATGGGCCACTTTAAGCCCATCAGATCAGCAAGCCGATTGTGGTAGCATGTCTGCACTGGTGGAACGAAAATAGTGCTCACAGGAGTAGAAAGAAGGAGGAAACGATCACACTCCTCCAAAGTAGGCACCAAGTCAACGTCTCCAATAGTGGTGCATCTCAAAGCTGGATTCCAACAGGAAGTGATGACCTCTAACAAGTGCCAATCTAGTGTGGTGTGAAGCAACTGTTAGGACACATGAATCAACATCTCCAATAGTGACGCATCTGCAATTGTTAGGACACATGTGTTTCACATGTTAGGAACATATGTCACTATTTTGTGTAATTGGCTAATCCTTTGACAAAATGCACTTTACTTGTAATTGGGTAGATTTAGGATGTGTTTGATGCTTTAAGAAACCTTGTTTCAAGTTCAACTGTTAAAGCTATGCAAGTCTGTCCAAGAATCAAGTCAGAAAGTGATGTTCATTAAAACTCGACAGTTAGCTCAACAGCTAGTATGTATCGAGACTTAGAGTTTTCTGAATCCTGTGGCTCAACAGCGGCTCGACAGATAGGGTTTGTCGAGGTTTATGAAACTCAGATTTTCGAGTCTGTTTTTCATCCAATCCATGAGTATATGTTTGGGCTTTCTTTTCTCACAACCCTAGACATATATAAGGATTATTTTAAGGGCCGTAAACAAAGACACAAGTTGCACAAGTATTGAGAAAATTTTTGTTAAGCAAATTGTGACCGGAAACAGAATTTGCCCTAGTTCATCTTTCTTATCAAGAAGCTACTGTGTTTGTACACTGTAAGGTTTTGTGACCAATGAGCTTCATGATCTTCATCGTCTGGATGAATTGAAGAACTTTGCAACCAACATCCTTCTCTAGTTGGTGATTGAAGTCACGTACTGGGATCCGCAATTGGTTAGTCACGTACTGGGAGCCGTGCATTGAAAGGAGAGATTGTCACTACAGAAAAAGTCCAATTGGGTATTGGGGTAAGGGTTCAACTATAGGTTGGTATAAGGTACTGGGATTCCTTTTCTTGTAACCGCTTGTTGTGATAATAGTGGATTCTCGGGAGTGGTGACCTTAAAATCACTCGGTGGGGTTTTTGCCGTGTCGATTTTTCCTATTCGTAAAAAAATCACTGTGTCAATTTATTTTCCGTTACATACTTAGTTTAATTGGTGATTTGTTTGTGCTACCACGCTTATTGCATGTAATTGAACCTAATGAATTCACTTGGCTAATTAATTGGTCAATTCACCATAAAGGGTCAATACGTTTTTGGCCTATCAAGTGGTATTAGAGCAGGCACACTTTGATTATGGTTAATCTTTACTGTGTGATTCATTGACCCCTGTTTGTCACGGATAGAAGACAGTCTCTTATTATCCTTTATTTGATGGCACTAACTATGCATACTGGAAAGTACGCATGAGAGCTTTCTTGCAGTCTCTAGATGAGAAAGTGTGGCAAGCTGTGGAGATAGGCTGGACCAAGCTGAAGGAAGCGCCGGCCGATTGGGATGATGCTAAGATCAAGGCGGCAAATTTCAACAGCAGAGCATTGAATGCCTTATTCAGTGTGGTCACAAATGAGGAGTTTAAGAAGATATCCTCCACTAAAACTGCGAAGGAAGCATGGACCATTCTCCAGACAACCTATGAGGGAACCAAGGCTGTTAAGGATTCAAAGCTCTAGAGGCTCATTACAAGCATTGAAGAAATCAAGATAGAGAAGGATGAGTCGTTTGATGAGTTCTATGCCAAGCTCAAGGACATAGTAAACTCAGCTTTTAATCTTGGGGAAACCATTCCTGAACCCAAGATTGTGAGAAAGGTGCTCAGATCTCTGCCTGAAAGATTCCATGCCCAGATCACCGCGATTGAGGAATCAAAGGATATTAACAAAATTCCTTTGATAGAGTTAGTTGGCAATCTGCAGATCTATGAGTTGGGTCTGACAAGGATTGGGGAATCGAGCAAGAGCAAGAGCATAGCGTTGAAGGCCAAGAGCAGTGATACTGATGAGTCTTCAGACGATGAAGATTCCAAGATAAAGTCCTACATTACAAGGCAATTCAAGAAGTTCATGAAGAATGCAAATGGGAAGAGCTTCGACAAGGACCGTAGGCAATCTAGTTCCTCTCAGTTCAAGAGCCAAGATAAGGGGAAGAAGGATGCTAGGGATGGCGGTCAGTACACTGTTCCCTTAGGACCAAAGTGCTTCGAGTGTCAAGGCTTTGGACATATGAAACAAGAATGCCCTACATATCTCATGACCATCGGGAAGAGCAAGGCACTTGCTGCTACATTTAGTGACACCGAGCTTGAGGATGATTCCGACAATGAGGATGACAGAATCCTAAATGCTTTCACTTCCATTGTCAATCCTACTGAGGGGATTGTTGAATATGTGGATGAAGAAGAGGAATTGGTGGAATCCAAGTTTGAGAAGATGGATGAACAAGATGACATCACACAGCCTATGCAAAGTTATACAAAGTCTCAAAAAAGCATGAGAAGTTGTATAGGTTGACCACCAAGAAGCTTAGTGATGTGGAGCTGGAGCGAGAAGAAATCTCTACAAAGTTTGATGAAGCAAATCAGACTATTGGAGTAATGAGGTTTGAGAATAACTTCTTGGCTGAGAAGATCAAGAAGCTTGAGGCAGAACTGTTCCAAGTCAGAGCTCAACTGGAAAGGACTTTAAGCGCTAAGCTCGATGAAATGCTCAGTCTTCAGAAATCTGTTTCCGATCGAATCGGTTTAAGGTATGATTTCTCTTCTCCTAGTATTGCTTCTACTAGTACTACTATTTTTGTTCCATCTGCTAATAATGTTGAAACTGAGAACAATGAAGTTAAAAATGAATTAGCTAGTGAGAACATAGATAGGGGTAAGTCTATCTTAGGAGCACCCCTTAAACTTACTAAGAATGAGACTAAAAACCCTAGTGCTAAGAAGGGAAACTCTCAAAAGCCAAAAAAAAAAAAAAAAAAAAAACAGCATTTCTTTCATCACTGTAGCGTAGCTAGACATACTCAACCTAATTGCTACAAGTGGCTAGCCACTCAACAGAGTAACGACATGATCGCGTCGGGAGATCAGAATCAGCTTCCATCCTCTCTTGCTCCCTTTGGAGATCTTCTCAAAGCCCTCATGTTCCTTTCAAACTTGAATGGTTTTAACTTTTCCCCCTCACCGCTGGATCAAGGATTTGCTAGACGAAAAAGTTCTTCCAAGGTGTGGAAGGAAAAAGGCGCCAAGTGACTTTGTCACTTCTTCTTTCTCTCCCTTTCTTGTTTTTGTTTTGCATTACTTGTATGTTTTGCTTTATTGTTTTGAGTTAGTCTAGTTTTATGTTTTTGCTTTGTTTTGTTTTTCATATAAAAATAAAAAAAATACAAAAAAATTGAAAAATACAAAAACAGTGTGTGTTTGTATACATTGGTACTTGTGTACCTTGGATGGCCATTGAAACAAAGTTTTCTAAACTTTGTATCTCTTGTAACTTAGATGAGCATCTCTATGCACAACTAAGCAAGTGAGCTTTGTGGCTCTTGTTTGTGATGAGTAAGATTAAGTGATCTCTTGTACTTAACACTTGTATCACTCTTTTTGACGGGAATGACTAGAAAATCCTAAGAGAAAGGCATAAATAACCATCTCACCACTGTTGCCCACCAATCATGAAATGACATCTGTATGCTTTGGCATAGCAAAAGTGCAATGTCAATGACATCTGTATGCTTCGGTATAACAAAAATGCAATGTCAAATGCTTAACATCATTGGGTATTTCTTTTCTCTTTCTTATATGCCCATGCATGATTTGCTCAAAAAGAAAAATATGCAAAGAAAGTTAAAAAGCAAAAAGATCAAAATGCTTTATATGATTGCAAGCGTATATTCTAGGAGATGTGGGAGTTATAGGATATAGCTCGAAGGTGATAGTCCCCATCAAACAGTTATGATTGTGTGTGAGTTAAAGTGATTTTCTCATATCTCAAATCGTCATAACATGTATACACTTATGCAATCTTGCGTTGTTTTTCACACACAACACGCAATGTTCTTTGCTACTCTTGATACATGTGTAGGTACAATGTGATTTGGCCATCACAAGGTTTACATGTGTTAATGTATGCTCACTAAACCTTCTTAACTTGTTTTTGAAATATAAAATTGATTGACTTGTTTAGTGTGTGTGTGTGTGTGTGTGTGTATTTTAGGATCTATGTGCTGAACATTTGTTTTAGAGATGATTTTGAGAGTTCAAAATGTTGTTTGGATCCTTGGTTGAGTTGCATGTTTGATTGCATTCATGTCTATGTTTTTCTCTTCTTTGAAAAACTGTTTTTAAGCAATCTCGACAGCTCCTCGACACTTCTCGATACCTAGCTTATCTATCGAGCTCTTCAGGTGCTTTTTATCGTAATCTCGACACCTCTCGATAGCTAAGTCGATCGATCGAGAAACTTTTTGTCCCCTCGACAAATCCTCAACAGATCCTTGATCCATTGAGATTCTTTTTACCTTGGACACCTGTTCAATAGCTTCATCTGTCGAACCCTTTAAAGCTCGACACCTCTCGATCTATCGAGAATTACTGAGCTTTTATATAAAGGGTCAGTGCGATCTGAATCTCATTTTTCTCGATCTCTCTAGACTCTTCAACTCCCTAAACCTCTCTCTCTCTCACTCCAAACCTCTTCCTCAAGGATTTTTCGGCCTTAATCAAGTTTTCTTCACTTGGTAAGTGTCTTAATCCATCATTTTCATGCATTCTCATATCTTTTGACCTAAAAATTGGGGTTTTTGGAAAATTTTTGGGATTTTTCAAATTGATGAGGTTTTTGCAAATTTATTGGGATGGGTTTTGAAGATTTGATCTTAAAAACTTCATGCATTGCATCTCATGTGCATTATAATTATATTTTCATGCATTTAGATGTGTGTTATATATGTTAAACTGATTGTGTACAGGTAGGATTGGATTGGGCTGAGCCCATAGGTTTTTACTATTGCATATCACATGCTCATGCATTTTCATGCACACGTTCCTTACATTCACTATATTCTTTTATTTTGAACTATTTTGGGACTTTTTTGATTGTCTCTTTCTTCCCCCTCTCTCTCTATTTTACGTTAGTGCGTCATGGCACGAAAACGTAAGTCTACTCCGTCCCGGAACCCTCTTTGTTCTGGGGCATCCACTTCATCTGATCCTACTCCTTCTTCTATTCAGTTTTGTGATGAGCAGTCCCGAAAGGACTTCTCAGAGAACTTTTCTTGACAAGGTGTTCATTCGGAATGTTAAGTCATTTTGTCGAACTTTTCCGACACTGACCTACCCACTGTCATCTACAGTAGGGGTTAGGAGTCATTGTGTGACATCCTGGTCACTTGTCCATCCGTGCTAATCCAAGAGTTTTACTCTAACATGCATGGATTCGATTATTCAATACCTCTTTTTGTTACTCGCGTTTGAGGTACGCGCATTGTGGTCACAATGGATATTGTATCCGATGTGCTCCGTGTCCCGAAGGTAGAGCATCCTGACTACTCTGGTTATGAGCATCTTAGGACTGTGTCCAAAGACAAGTTTATGTCCACTTTTTGTGAGCGTCCCTCTGATTGGGGCGAGCGTCAATTTACTCCATGTTCGACCTTTGATAAAGGTCCTAGATTCATGAACATGGTGATGACCTTTGTGTTACACCCTTTTTCTCACTATAACTCTATTACCGAGCCCCATGCTCGATTTTTGCTATCTCTTTTAGAGCATCTTACTATAGATTTTCCCTCTCATTTTATTCTTTCCATTATAGATGTTTATAGGGATACAGCAACATATGATAAGCTCATCTTCCCTTCGGCTATCACAAAAATCTTACGCCATTTTTCTGTTCCCTTTCCTGCTTCCAACCACTTCGCCATTATGAGTGCCATAGACGCTGCACCGTTAAACAGAGCGAGGCGTAGCTATATTCGAGGCAATCCGGTATGGTAGCTCCTCCCATTCCTTTTGCTCCATCCACCTCCACTCCCTCTTCTTCTGTGGGTGGTGTGACTCTGGACGCGATCATGGCACAGCTTCAGCGCATGGATGCTCGCCTTGACACTCTCACTAATGAGTTGTGTCAGGTGAACACCCATGTCGGCCGTATTGCTAAACAGCAGGCTCGCCTTGGTGGCTTCGTAGAGTCTCCCTCTCCTCCTCCTGAGGCATCCGAGGATGACGACAATAACTTAGACGACGACGATGATGATGGAGATGGAAATGCTAGCTTACCCAGCGATGATGAGATGTCTACTTGATACTCTTACCCTTTGTCACTCGTGACAAAAAAGGGGAGTATTTTTGGATTTGAGAGTAGTCATTCTCATAGGGGGAGGGTTAGTATAGGAGATTTTTGTTAGAGGGAGTGTGTATATTGAGGGATGTAGTGAGGTTTTTATGTATCTTTTTCTTTTCTATCCTTTTTAGATACATTGTTCTTGTACATGGGTCTTGTGACCATTTAGAGATACATTGTACTTATATTCTCTATATATTGATGTATGTTTTTCACCTACCCTTACATGTGTTGTTTCTTTTCTCTCTTTATGCACATGCTTCTTATATTATGTATGCAATCTATTATTTCTGTTTCACACTAAGATGCATTGATGAGTTTTGTTTAAAGTGTTTCAGAAATACAAGTTGTCAAAGTCTACCATGCCATGAACTCTCTTCTTGCAAAGTTTTTCAAGAGTTTGTGTTAGGATAGATTTTATTTTATGTAACAAGTGAATATGAGTTGAGTGATTTATGACTTCTCTCATATGTTTATTTGTTTGTTGTAGTTTTGTCACGGATTGCAAAAGGGGGAGATTGTTAGGACACATGTGTTTCACATGTTAGGAACATATGTCACTATTTTGTGTAATTGGCTAATCCTTTGACAAAACACACTTTACTTGTAATTGGGTAGATCTAGGATGTGTTTGATGCTTCAAGAAACCTTGTTTCAAGTTCAACTGTTAAAGCCATGCAAGTCTGTCCAAAAATCAAGTCAAAAAGTGTTGTTCATTAAAACTCGACAGCTAGTATCTATCGAGACTTAGAGCTGTCTGAATCCCATGGCTCGACAACAGCTCGACAGATAGGGTATCTGTCGAGGTTTATGAAACTCAAATTTTCGAGTCTGTTTTTCATCCAATCCGTGATTATATGTTTGGGTTTTCTTTTCTCACAACCCTAGACATATATAAGGATTATTTTAAGGGTCGTAAACAGAGACACAAGTTGCACAAGTATTGAGCAAAGTTTTGTTAAACAAATTGTGACCGGAGATAGAATTTGCCCTAGTTCATCTTTCTTATCAAGAACCTGCTGTGTTTGTACACCGTAGGGTTTTGTGACCAAGGAGCTTCGTGATCTTCATCGTCTGGATGAATTGAAGAACTTTGCAGCCAACATCCTTCTCTAGTTGGTGATTAAAGTCACGTACTAGGATCCGCGCAATTGGTTAGTCATGTACTAGGAGCCGTATATTGAAAGGAGAGATTATCACTATAGAACAAGTCCAATTGGGTATTGGGGTAAGGGTTCAACTGTAGGTTGGTATAAGGTACTGGGATTCCTTTACTTATAACTGCTTGTTGTGATAATAGTGGATTCTCAGGAGTGGTGACCTTAAAATCACCTGGTGGGGTTTTTGCCGTGTAGGTTTTCCCCATTCGTAAATAAATCACTGTGTCAATTTATTTTCCTTTGCATACTTAGTTTAATTGGTGATTTGTTTATGCTACCACGCTCATTGCATGTAATTGAACCTAATTAATTCACTTAGCTAATTAATTGGTCAATTCATCACAATGGGTCAATACATTTTTGGCTTATCAGCAACGAAAATGCAATGGTGCTTGCGTATGTCTCAATAGTCCTCTCAGAGGCATTTTCCGAGATTATACATGGTTTTACACGTAAGTCCTAATCAGAGGCATTGTCTTTTATATACATCAGCAGCCCTTCTAAAGGAGATTTTTCCAGAGTTATACATATAAGTCCTAATCAGAGGCATTGTTTTACACATACATTAGCAGCCCTTTCAAAGGCAGTATACAGAGCTATACATGTAAGTCCTAATCAGCGGCATTGTCTTTCATACACGTCAACCGCCTTTCTAAGGACATTTTATCCAAAGATACATATGAGTCCTAATTAGAGGCATTGTCTTTTATACACATCAGCCGCCCTTCTAAAGGTGTCTTATCCAGATCATACATATAAGTCCTAATCAGAGGCATTGTTTTTTATACATCAGTCGCCCTTTTAAAGGCACGTCCCTGGATTCATACATATAAGTCCTAATCAGAGTCATTGTTCCATACATACATCATGCTACAAAGAGATAATATAATACATCAAAGCCCATTATGGGGCAATACAATACATACATGTCCAGGCTTACCAAGAGGCAATACGTAGTATACACGCATAGATGGCCCATTAAGGGGCAATGTCTATAGAATACATAAAAAAGATACATGCCCACGCAAGGGCTACATCATGCTTTAACAAAAAGCTGACTTTACTGAGAATCCTTGCCACCAATAAACTGGTCGGTATCACCATCATCACTATCATCGCCGCCTGCAAAAGGGCCGATAGAAGGACTCACATCGTTTGAAGTGCCGAGAGCATACCCAAGACCCTGGGAAGGCCTTGAAGCCTGAGCAAAAGAACCCCAACTGCCCGATGGGCCTGGTGGACCTAGCATGTACCTCTGCTTGAACAAAGGAATAATGGGCCCTCGACCTGGAATCTCAGGGGCAGTCGAAACGAGAAGACGAGACATTCTTAACTCTCCTGCCAAAAGCATATAATAACCCTGATGCAGGGCTAGCTCAGTCTGGAACTGACTCTGCTCTCTGTCCATCGCGGCAGCTCGCATATCCCTATCTCTCTGCTAGACCTCCCGCTCCTAAGTTAACACCTGAGCAATCTCTTCCTGCATATGCGCCTCTCTAACAGTAAATAAGGCCTCAAACTCTGTCGCTCTGGCCTCGACAGTCTCAGCACGCGTTCTCCACTCAGCCTTGGTGGCCACCTGAGCGCGTATGGCGCCTTCCAGCACTCTACAAACCAAGTGGAATAGTCTTTACTCGTATCCACATAAGCATCAAAGGCACCCGTCGCATAATCTAGGTCGTCTAGGACCATGGCCTCGAATGACAAACTGTGAAGAGGCGGATCCTTGGGTGATCCGTAGACTAGCATAACCTGATGGAAGGTCTTCTCTGCCAGAAAGAACTCCTAGCTCATCAAGGCCCAAAACCAGCGTCAGATCCTCAACTGGCGCATAGCAATGGTGAGCTCTGGCCTCCTCAGTAACGTGCCTTCATATGGACGAACTATGATCTCATCTCGGATGACGTAATCCAAAGCTGTAGAAATAGTGACTGGCTGCACTACTACTACCCTCGTGATCCTACAATGAGCCTATGCATATGCTCGAGGGTATGCTATTAAGGATAGGCCTGTATAATACGACCGTAGGGCTGGGATGTACTCGTATGCCCACTATGTCAGTAGCTGACAAGTCAACACAAATCGGTTGTTGCCCAAGAAGAAACTACCGAGGAACCACAGGAAGCACCGATGAAGATGAGAGTCGATGAGGGCCTCGCCCCAGGGAATACTATGCTACAGCCATTCAGTACGGATCTATGGTGATGCGGTGGGCCCGAAATATCCCCTCGTTTCTACAGTCAATGGGAGAGGGATGCCCAGGAGATTGCAAGCCATGTCAAAACTCATCTCCTCGGTCGGAATCTGGTGGCCACCGAACCTAATACCCAAAATGGTCATCCAGTCAAGAGGGAGGATTGCATACTCCCTTAACTCAAGTGAAAGGTGCCTGTCTTGGCATGAAACCGCTGCACCAAAGTCTCCTCAATGCCATGCCTTATGGTGAACGGGGGAATCTATAGGAAATCCTCAAATCCCTGCTCTCTAAAAAATGCGGCGTATTGTGGATGGGTCCTAGGAGCGAACATTATCCGAAGGAAAATGGACCAAGCGCCTCGACCTTAGAGCCTCTCGCTTCCCTGCATTTGAAATCAGAAGCTATTTGTTAGGAGGGGAAATTGTTAGGATTGTGAGTATTAGTTAATTCATTGAATTGTTTGGGCTGCTGTAGCTATTGTTGTATTAGAGTGAGTTGGTAAGTGGCCCATTGTGTAAACAGTAAACACACATGGGTTGGGAAGGTCAATTAGTGAAGTTAGAATGGAAGGGTTAGATAGAGAGTTAGTTACAAATTGAATAAAAGGGTGTAATGGGAAACACAAGGTATCGATCAGAACTTTAATAACAATTTGTCCTATTCCCCTTTCTTGAATCTTCCTCTCTTCTCTCTCTCTAACTTTTGGAGGCCTAGCTGTCCTACAATACAACTACAACAAAACACATTCACACACAGACTATAGCATTTGCTACACGTTCACACATAGAACTCTAGCATTGCCTCCAAATTTAGTATCTTTGGATAGGTAGACTTAGGTCTTATCTTTGCTTTATTTTGGGTAGATTGTAATTAGGACAAAAAACCATGTAATATTTGGTAGTTTGTAACTAGGACCCAAAGCCATGTAATTTACAATTTTTCAAACATGTATTTTCTTTTATTCAATCAATGAAATGAAACAATTAAGCCATGTAAAGTTTTATTTAGTTTTTCTTATTTTTTTGTATAAAAACTAAGTGGCGACTCCACACCATTTACCCAAAAAGAGGGATGCCCTATAAGGTATCCAAATCTCTTTTTTGAGAGCACCAAATGGGATTTTTCCTCGGTTTCTCACACCTTCTTCAAGCCTATCGAACTATCTCATGGTCGTAGGGCCACGGCTTGAAGGAAAAACCTTACACATGAGGGCCTCGTTTCTGGAATTGATGACCATCCTCTGGTTGAAGTGGCTGACATGCTCCACTGGGTCTGTTTTACCGCTTTTAAATAGTGAAGGTTGGTTAAGCAAACTGGCAGGGGAGCTCTGCGTCCTCAATGTAACCAGAAGATGGTGATCGAGATATTTGGCACAAGGTCCTACTCATGGCATCGCCTCCCACATTCCCCAGAGGAGGTGTTCTATTCCTCCTATGAAGGCGTCTTTCTCCCTTTACAGAGAGAGAGGGCTCTCCGTGAACATTGCCTTGCGGGCTTCTAGTTCTCCTTCTATGACTCCATTCATCTCCTAAGCTGGAGTTTGAACTTTGCGTTGGGCTTCTATGCTCCCTCCAATGCACCCTCTGATGAAGCCACTGTCGTAGCTAGCGAACTTGAACTTTAAGGTCATACATTTCTTGGTCCCTCGGGGTGAGCCTTGACGAAACTGAATGGTTTTGGCTTATATGATTAGAATGAATAGGTGAAGCCCTTATACTAGGAGATTGGGCTTGCACTCAGGCTCTTCTAAGCTCTATATTTACAAAATTTTCTCTATGCTTGGAGTCCATGGGCTCAGGTCCTTCACTTTGGGCCACAGTTTTACTTCTTTCTAGATTCGCCATTCTTCAATCACTCAAAACTGCAAGCAAGGATTCAAGGTGACCCTTCCCACAGACGGCGCCAATTGTAGGGGGTGGTTTTGAACCCAAGGCCTAACTCACTAAGAATGTGCTAGGATGGGGACCCAATACAACTAATTTGTAGAGATGGGAATGCAAGCCAACATTTTGATCCCTTAAGGAAGCGTCTTTATGATTAAAGAAGTAAGATAGACTCCAGAGATGACCCAATACTAGTAAGAAATGGACAAGGAAAGATGAAATTCTTGTTTATTACTCTTCTCGGGTTGGCTGAGGATCAAGGGTTCTTGAATGGAGTTACAACTTGTAGTATGATTCTTCTCTCTTTTCTCTTTCCTATGTTTCGGTCCTTCCTCAAGGATGATCTTCCTTCCTATTTATAGATATTCAAATTGCATCCCAACCTTCCATTTGGAGGGCTGCTAATCTTTCTTTGGATACTTATTCCATCACTGCCTTGCTAGTGGTGGTAGTGTAGGTTATTAGCTGTGAGGGTACTGTGTAGGGGTCATTCTGCCATTAATGCGGCAAGCTAAGTTGTTGTAGTGCATTTAATGCAGAGGTAATGGGTGCTTTATTTGGAAGTTTCCTCCCGCTTTTATTCGTATGTCATCATGGTCCTTCTTGGCTTCCAATCTTATAGCTCTTGTGGCTTACCTCCTGTCTCTCGAGAAGTATCTATTCCTCGACCTCCTCAGGCGGATTGCCATCCTTGGTTTTCCTGATCCATCTAGTACTTTGATTGTCTTGATTAGGCTGTGTCTGATTTGATGAACAGTTGGGGTTAATTACACCTTGAACAGATCCTGTTGATGGCTCCTTCTCTCTAGGCTCCCCCCCCCCCCCCCCCCCCCCAATGTATAGGAGTAATTTTAAGAATTAAAAAGGATGTATTAGTCAAATCTAGGGGATCATTATTTAAATTTACATTTGTCATATTTGTACCAGAAATAGAAGAAAGAAGAGCAATTTTTGGAAAGTCAAGGGGGGCCATCCGGCCATGACCCCCTCCCCCTAGGACCTATCGCTAATTCAAATGTAATTTTGAGCCTAGTAACAAGAATATAGTGTTATCATAGTCTCATATATATATATATATATATAATTTTTTGTTAGGGTCATATTTTCTATGTAATTGGCAAAGCCTTTGACAAAACACACTTTACTTGTAATTGGGTAGATCTAGGTTGGATTTAATATATCAAGAAGAATGTTGTTCAAACATATCAAGTGGTATCATTAAGGACATAAAGGTTGATCCAAGAAACAAGTGAAGAAAAACTGTTTCATTAAGTCTCGACATAAAGTTTCATCTTATAGTCTCACTAAAAGTCAAAAACTATTCTCCGAAAAATAACACTCCAAAAATAATTCAAAATGTGAAAACCTCCAAACGAGACCAAATTGAACTAAAATAAAACTCAATATTGTTGGACTTTTGAGGGTCACAAATGCACCAAATGTCTAACATTTAGAAACAAAATCTTAAATTCTTGTCTCGCCATCCCATGATATTACAATCTGCTTGCTATTTCTCAAAATATGAAAGGAGAAGGAATGAGCAACTTAGGGTTTGTTAGAGAATTGCTTATTTTACTGAAACTGAAAACTTTTTGCAGAAAATATGCTAAAAAAAAAAAAAAACAGAGCTAAAATTTGACTTGAAGTAATGAGACCCACTTTAAGAGCAAAAATAAGCTTAAAAGTAAAATAAGCTAATTTTTTCTCAAATCCCAAACGCGGTAGTAAGTAACTTTTCTTCTTAAAAAAAAAAAAAAAAAAAAACGTAACCATTGATCTTAACTATCGGAACCAAACATATACTAACAAAAACATAATTGTTCATAGTAAATAAATTTTGTGCCTTCACTTTCTAAAAAAAAAAACTTTGTGGATTCAGAAACAACAATTAAGATGATTTAGAACTTTTAATTACATGGTTGAAGACAAATGACAAGCATGAAAAAAATTACTGAACTTTGAAAGTAAATTAAATAATACAAAAGTTTAAAAATGTTGGTAATTCAATTACCTAAGTTGATTAATTAGGTCAAATTACATGCAAATCGTGGAGGCACCAACAAATCACCAAATAACTAATATGCAGCGAAAAATAAATTGACACGGTAATTTATTGACAAATGGAAAAACCTCTCGCAAGGCAAAAATTCTATTGGGTGAATTTAAGGTCACCACTCCCAAGAATCTACTAATAAATAATCAAGCGGTTACAAGTATGAGGAATCTTACCACTACCCTGGCTTATCCTAAAATACCAGCCTATAGTGGAACCTTTGCTTCAATATATAATTGAACTTGATATTGTAGTAGCCTTCTTTCCTTTGTTGCATAAATCTCCAATCTGTGACTAACTCCTTTGCACAGATCCTAGTATGTGATTAACTCCAGCAACTTGAATGATTGTTGTTGGCTACAAAGTTCTTCACGTCATAAACGATAAATATCAGGAAGCACTTGATTACAAAACCCTAAGGCATACAAACGCAGTAGCTTCACACAGAGTATATCAGTTCTAGGTCTCTATTTTCGTACTTGATGACTTTTAAAATAAGCCTTATATATGACTAGGGTTGCAAGAAAAGAAACCCTAATCATCCAAGTCATCATAGGCCAAATTTCAGATCTGGAAATTCTGAAATTATAGATCTCGATAGATAGAGTTTATTTCGAGCTTCTCCATTAAACTTCGATAGCAGCATCGATCGAGCTTGGGTCCATTTGGATACAACTGATTGTTGCTAAAAACACTGTAGCAAAATAATTTTTAAATGTATGAATAGTATCGTGGGACCCATTTTTAATATTTTTAATGCGTGAACAGTGCATGAACAGTGCGTGAACAGTGCACGCACTGTTCATGCACAGTACTTTTTGTCCCTCAAAAGTCAATAACTCTAGCTAAAAAAAAAAAAAAAAAACTTAAAACGGAGGAACAAAACACAACGCCACATTAAGTAGGATAAAGTGCTATCCAAACCGGCACTATGTTAACAATTAATTAACGTTATAGGGCGTAAATTGTAAAGTATATTTTCCCTCATTTTTATATACTTTCAAAGTGTGACATCCAACAAGTCTTCACAACAAAATAGAGACATTTATATTAAAAAAAAAAATTAGCAATATTTTTACCTATAAATGACCTCTTTCCTTTTATCTTTTATTTTTGAGATGGAAAGTCATATATTAGTAGTTTACATGACAACTAACGATAAATCCTTATAAACTTCTCTCTTTAGTAAAAAATGAAGATGTTGAAGATGAATGGATAAAAAGCCTTGTAATCCCATTGGTTGGCAGCTTCTTATATTTTATATCCAAAGTTAATTACCCTAGCACCTCATCTTCCCATTCTATATTCTGTCCAGATTTAAAGAATATGTCTTATACCGATAACCTATCGACGACTGCACTTAAAACAATGGAAAAGGGAAATTTTGTGATGATTGATAGATAAATTAGTAGAGATTACCAAAACCTAAATCAAATTACAGTAATTGGGTGATGGTAGCATATCACCTGCAATTGGTGAATATGCAATCTCTAGGGCCAAAATGGCCCAATACCACTTTTTTTTGAAATTTTTAGCAAAAAATCACTGTTTCGGAAATAAATAGCAAAGTACCACTTTTTCTGGCAATCGAGTTTCAGAAACTCGAGTTCCCCTCAATTCTGCCACCGTGGCATTGCTGACATGGAATTTCTGTGATTAAAAAAAATTATGTGGTACTCGAGCTTGAAAAACTCGAGTTCCATGCAACACAGTACTTGAGTATAAATAAATTGCAGAAAAAAAAAATTTACACAGTACTCGAGTTTGGAAAACTTGAGTACTGTGTAAATTTTTTTTTTTTTTTGTTTTTGTTTTTGTTTTTGTTTTTTGTTTTTTTTTGTTTGGGGATAATGAACAAATAAACATAAAGGTAAAAATAAGTGACTTTTTAATGTTTTTATTTATTTAAACAGAAGCATTGTAAAATATAGAGATTTTAATTTCAAAATATGAATTTAATTTCTACATTAATTAAAATTGTTCATTGTTTTCCTATAAAAATTGTTCACTGTTTTCTGTATAAACTATTTCTACGATTTTGCATAAAATTATTTTCTGTTCAGCATTATTTAAGAAATTGTTCACTCTCTTTTCTGCATAAATTATTTTCTGTTTACTGTTTAAAAAATTGTTCATTGTTTTCTCATAAAACACCTAGTGAAATCGTGTTTTCTAAATTTAAACGCCAAATCTGAATGCTTTTTCATGTTTGAATTTCACAATAATCGAATATATTTTTTTGCATTGATAAAATCTGTTTCTACATTAATAAAATTTGCTCTTTGCACATCATATTTACTATATATTCAAATCTACTTACTGCATTCATAAATTTTTTTTTTTTGCATTAATTAAAACTATTCACTGTTTTCTCATAAAAATTGTTCACTATTTTCTGCATAAACTATTTCTAGCATTGGCGCAGTTATTGCACTTAAATGGTTTTTGTGTTTTTTTAAATATGTAACCATATGTATAATGGACAAACTCCATGAAAGAAAAATGAATGATTCGTATAAATCACCTAATGGTAAATGCCTCGAAAAATTCGAATTTGTAAAAAAGTTCGAATTAGTTGAATGTAGAAATTCGAGAAAAATCGATGGAAAATCAATGAACGTACCAAATCATGAAGGTGTACATAAGATGTACAGATAGTCTAGACTTGTTGAGAAATTTGATTTCATTGAAAGTACAAAATAATGAAAATTCAATGGAAAAGTATGTACGTTAGATGTATAGATCGTATGAATTCGTTTAAAAATTTGAATTCGTTGAATGTACAAAACTGTGAAAACTCAAGGAAAAATTGTGTACATTAGATGTACAGATAGTACGAATTTGTTGAAAATTTTGAATTCGTTGAGTGTGTAAAATCGTAAAAATTCAAATGAAAATTGAAGAACATACCAAATTGAGTAAACTTAATGGAAAATTAATTACATTAGATGCACAGATCATCTATTTTTTTGCATTGATAAAATCTGTTTTTACATTAATAAAATTTGCTCTCTGCACACCATGTTCACCGCTTTCTCATAAAAATTGTTCACTGTTTTTCGCATAAACTGTTTCTAGCATTATGCATAAAATTATTTTTTGTTCAGCATTATTTAAAAAATTGTTCACTCTCTTTTTGCGTAAATTATTTTCTGTTCACTATTTAAAAAATTGTTCACTGTTTTCTCATAAACTATTTCTAGCATTCTACATAAAATTATTTTCTGTTCAGCATTATTTAAAAAATAGTTCACTCTCTTTTCTGCGTAAATTATTTTCTGTTCACTATTTAAAAAATTGTTCGCTGTTTTCTCATAAAACACCTAGTGAAATTGTGTTTTCTAAATTAAAAAGCCAAATCTGTATGTTTTTTCATGTTCGAATTTCACAATAATCGAACTTTTTTTTTTTGCATTGATAAAATCTATTTTGATACACACTTTGTCAAAATTATCCAACAATGATGGATTGTGATTGGTTGTTTATCACTTTCTAATAAACTCACTATTTTTTCTACTTCACCTATAGTCTACCATGTAGAAGTATAGAACAAGTGTGACAAAATGAGTAGAAATTAGAGATGATTTGAATACAATGAATCGTAATGTATTGAAAATTTCCCTTTATTACATTTTATTATTATTATTACTATTACTCCTTATTTAGTTTATCTAAAAAGTTAAACATTTTTGGGTTTATCCAAAAATCTATGCCACAAAATACATGGTGGGAAATCTAGACCAAAGAACTGCCAAAATAAAAAATTGAGCGGCATTGTTGCTGTACTTAAATAAGTTGTCACAAGCAACATAAATTACCAACCAACCAAAAAAAAAAAAAAAAAAAAAGAGAAACTACATCCACCTGATCAAATAAAGGTAGTAGGTTGGGTTTTCAGTTTTCACATACAACTTCGAAGCAGGTTCTTGACCAAATATTTTGTTCTTTTAAAGTCTTTCAATATCAGATTTGTTATATACTTTCCCTCTGTTTAGGGGCTGAGAGAATAGAATCTATATGTCTGGAAAAAAAAAATGTTTGTAATAGAATCTATGTTGGTTTAATGGCTGCAATTGTGCCTGAAAAATAAAATAAAATGTAGCTCAATAACCAATTTTCTATTATGACTTTTACCTCAAAGCATGTTTTGAGTGTCCATTTGTGTGTGTGATTTTGAACTTGTTTCTGTGTTTTTTTGGTGTTTGAAAGTAGTTGTGCCTGTTAAAAGTACTGAATGTTGATGTTATGATCCTTAACACTCAAAACTGTTTGTAAGATGGATTTTGGCTCAAGTAGGACATGATATACTGTTCACTATTTTCTGCATAAAATATTTCTAGTATTCTACATAAAATTATTTTCTGTTCAGCATTATTTAAAAAATTGTTCACTCTCTTTTCTGCGTAAATTATTCTCTGTTCACTGTTTAAAAAATTGTTCGCTGTTTTCTCATAAAACACCTAGTGAAATCATGTTTTCTAAATTTAAACGCCAAATTTAAATGCTTTTTCATTTTTGAATTTCACAATAATCGATCTGCATTGATAAAATCTGTTTCTACATTAATAAAATTTGCTCTCTACACATCATGAGTTAGTACAAATTTAATATTGATGATTTTTGTCATTTAAAAGAAGGTCGTTTTTTCTTTTAATAGATAAATTGTATTTTATTATATTAAGAAATAATTATTTTGTATTTTTTTATTTGTTGATAGTTTCTTAATACTAAATAGATGATACACATTTTTTGTTTATATTTTAATCCCCTCAATCAAACTTCTATCTCCATCTCTGAATCCAAAATGGCCGAAACACATCGGAATGACCTAAAATTATTCCCGGGGTGGAACATAGGGTGTTACTACCGAAACAAAATGGTAATATAATAGTTATTTCTAAGGTTCTACTATTTTTAAGCTTAGTGTCCGTTTACAGCTTATTTAGTTGTTTGCTAAACTTTTTGTTGAAAGTGTGCTAAATTATATTTGTACTTTGAAAAAATTTGAAAATGTGAGAAATAATGCAGGAAAAAATGAGGTTTTAAAAAGCTGTACACAAAAACTAAAAGTTAAAAGTTGAAATTGATGCCAAACAGACTCTTATCTCTCTAAAGGTTTTATTTTTTTGCATAATTTTTTTCTTCTTTCTTAGATAGTTGTAATAAATAAACGAGAGAAAAAAATGTTCTAGAATTAAATAATTTAGCAAGCAATAACTATGCAGTAATACCATATTTTTATTAGAATCCAACAACTCCTCAACTATAGTGTGTGTATGTATATTTTGCTAGCACATAGAGTATTAGAAGTGAATTTAACCCAACGAAAGATTTGTTAAAATTCACATCCAACAAAGAAATATTGCATGATGTAAAATAACTTAGAGTTACACAAAGTGTAACTAGGACCCAAATCCACATGTATATCATACTCTCAAATCTAACGCCGTCTCCATCTAAATAGTCTCCCCTCGATCTAGCTACCAAAAGCTCGAGCTAATGAACTCACATTCTTGTGTATTTTTTTTAAACACATCTGTTTTTCCTACATCACCAAACAAAAAACATGAATCTATTAGGGCTGTTATTAGTTGTGTCCTGATCTGATCTTAATGCTGGCATTTTTTATGTTATTTTTGAATAGAGTTTAGCAAGTCATCTTTGGTGATCTGGAGCTCCTCAGGCAATTTGCTAAGCAGTTTGCAAGTACTTTCAATTCAGAGCAGACCCATAATTTGATTGTTAGGCTGCAGCAAAATGTCATAAGAACTGAACCATTGAAAAATATTGTTTTGTTCTTTTCAAATTAGTTGAGCAAGTCCATCTCTTCCTACTAAAATACACTAGGCAATTTATGTGTTTGTCACAATTTGAGCTATTTTATGTTTTAGAAACTATATTTGTCTATACTTTGAACATAGTGAAATAATGGATTTGATAAACAATTTAATAAGGTGATTTGCATTATGATGGAAAGGCGCAATTCTATGTTAAATATAGCTTTTCTTATGTTCTTTATATCTTCCCTATTTACTTGTATTGTGGTTTGCTTCCAACAATTTTATTCTCTGATTGTAAACATTAGAAAGCAAGGTAAATGTGTTTCATTTATTTTCTCTTTTGTGTATATTATTCACATATTTCAATTAAGTAGTCAAAAGTAATTTGGCTGGTATTAAAGGTATTGTTCTTTAGTGCCAAATATTTCTTTGAATTGGAAGCCTTAAGGAAAAAATTTCATGAACAAGGAACCCTCATTTTTTTGGTATATTTTTTGTTCAACTGGCCCTTGGTGTTATATGGCTTGATCTTAATGAAAGATTTTTATCAAGACAAATTAATTGGGGTTTTTGTACAATTGTTTATCTCTGAGTTGTGGACTTCTTTTATTGTAATTTTGGATGGTTCTAGCTTCATGTTGAATGAAATTTCTTGAATTTTTTGCAAACCTTGATGGATTTTGCTTAATGAAAAGTTTTTTGTATCATATATGTAGTCAACTACAACTATCATGACCATTGCACTTGCACATGGAGGGGTAATTCCATATGACTTAATTTTTTTTAAAAAAAAAATTTATCTATCTTTTATAGCAAGGTTAGCAATCTATCATTGACCCAAAAAAAAATGAAATAAATATGACTCAACTCTCAAGGCTTACTTTGTCTTGAAGATTTTCAATTTTTTTTTTAAATGTATACAATATATGCTTACATTAATGATTTTTTTTTCATATAGCAGATAATCTATTTTTGTCTTTTTAAGACATTTCAATGAGTAATATAATATTTTTGTCTTGGTTTGTATCAAATTGTAATTTATAGGTTTTAATTTTCTGTTTTTAGTTGGGCTATAGCTATTGATTTGCAGATAATTTTTGTTTGCAACAAATATTTTTTGAAATTCATGATAATGTCTTTCTAATCATGACTGAGGTTATGCATTTACAAGTTTCCAATTATTTAAAGAATGTAGTAGTTTCATTCTCAAAGATTCTTGCTGCAATATATTGAACTGCACATGTTTGTGTTCTGAAATTAACTTGAACTCTTATTAAAAACATGGTTTTGTATCTACTCTATGTGAAACACTGTAAAGAAGTAAACTTTGACCTTTAGTTTTAAATTATTAATTTTTAAAAAATGTTTTTCATTCGCTTTGATTTCTTTGTAGTCAAACTAAGAAGGGTGAAGGAATTTTTTTCTTAAAAAAAGAAAGGAAAAAGGCTTACGGATTTTATGATACATGTTGATTGATCTCATTTTTAGCAAAACTTCCAAAGTGAATTTTAGGCTAGGACATTTTGTTTTGCATTAAACATGTCTACACTAGGGGCATTGGCCCATTGGTTTTGGAATGCAAGCATGTCATCAATTTTCTGTGCAAGCATGTCTAAACTAGGTCTCTGCTTATTCATTTGAATATGAGGGTAATATTTACTATTGACTATTGGGGTTTGTGCACTTTCTCTAACTATGCAGGTAGCCTATAAACTAATGGTTATGCATGATGGATGTTTGGAAGGGAAGTTTCAGTCTATTGAAAGACTAAGGGAAACCAATCAGGAGAAAGCTATTGTTCATCATGTCAGACAGGTGATTATAAGTAGAAATCTTGCCTTGAATCATTTATGCTCCTTAGAGAGGTTCTGAGGGTCCCGTGGTTTAGTTTTTTGACAGTTATGTGGAAATACGATATTGTTTTCTTTGCAAGTTTCCAGAAATTATCATGTAGCTTTCTGTTTCTGTTGTTGCACTTGATGTGATTAATCAATGCTTACCTTTGGAACCCTAACGAGTGTTGTTGCATTGTTATCCTTCATCTCTATATTTTGTATATATATCAATTTATAGTAAATTCATTATTAAATTTTTTTTTTTTTTGGTTGGTTGTAATTTCAACACTCTTTTTGCTATAACATACTACTATTTAATCAATTAAATCATTTGGTCTCCTTACATGTTTTGTGTTGATTTCTTACTTTATCTAGTTACTTCTTTTCATTTATAAGATGATTTAATAATGCAGTCACAAGAGCAACCCTATTCAGGTCCTTATTCATGTGATCAATGCTACTTTGTTGTTGCTTTCCTACTTCTTAATGTTGCATATTGAAAACAAATTTGAGAATGTTGAGTGAACTTCCATTATATATATATATATAAAAGAAAAAGAAGGAAGAAAAATTAAACAAAAGGGAGATCTAGAAGTGGATGAACCTTATAAATGTTGGCTAATTTTGTTTTAATTAGATTTTCGTTTTTGGTTGGGGAGCTGTATTAAAATGAGTACTAGGTGTTCGATGAAATCCTGCAAAGAACTTGGGATAGAAAAGCTTATGTTTGGGTTATTCTAAAACAAAATTAAAAGGAATTGGATTGGGTTACTCTCCACAAATTTGCTTCCAAGGAAGGATGATCACACCATTCTCTTTAGCTGGATTTTTTTTTTTTTTCAATTGCTAGAAATATTTTTCTCTCCATCATAGTGGATGTTACAGTTTTAGTTGTTTAGAATAGGCTTAAAAGAAAATCTATTTGTAAGACAACACATTTTTATGGATAGCATACTGAGTGTTATATACATTTTAAATTTGAAATTCATACCAAGTGTTATTTTTAAAATTTTATAAATTCAATTGCATTAGCTACATACTTATTTAATTAAATTTATTTAAGTATGACTTTTGAAACAAAATTTTTCTCCAAATATTTACCTAAAATTATTTGAATATATTTGCTTTCTCGGATTCTAATTATTTCTATGTACAAAAATTTATTTGTGGACTCTTACAAAATTTACATTATTTTTATTTCTATTTTGTTGAAAATAGATGTATTTTTTTTCCAAGAACCTAAAAATACATGTACTTATGTAATTCCCGTGCATTTGCACGGGTTTAAAAGCTAGTTTCCTTAATATGCCAATGTACACGTACGAGAGTCTTAGAGGCATCGAGCACATCATGGTCGACAAACCTACAAAACTAAGTACAGATACCACCGCAATAGAGTTCATTTAAACATAAATTTAAACATGAAAAACAAATTCGATTATTGTGAAATTTAAATATGAAAAAGTATTCAGATTTGGCTTTTAAATTTAGAAAACACGATTTCACTAGGTGTTTTATGAGAAAACAGTAAACAATTTTTTAAATAGTGAACAGAGAATAATTTGCACAAAAAAGAGAGTGAAATTTTTTTTTCAATAATGCTGAACAGAAAATAATTTTATGCAAAATACTATAAATAGTTTATGCAAAAAATAGTGAACAATTTTCATGAGAAAACAGTGAACAGTTTTACTTAATGTAGAAAACAATTTTACTTAATGAATAGTTCTACATTCAACTAATTCGAACTTTTTTACAAATTCAAATTTTTCGAGGCATTTACCTTTAGGTGATCTATGCGAATCATTCATTTTTCTTTCATGGAGTTTGTCCATTATTCAGATGGTTACATATTTAAAAAAACACAAAAACCATTTAAATGCAATAACTGCGCCAATGCTAAAAACAGTTTATGCAGAAAATAGTGAACAATTTTTATGACAAAACAGTGAACAGTTTTAATTAATGCAAAAAGCAAATTTTATGAATGCGGTAAGCAGCTTCAAATATATAGTAAACATGATGTGTAGAGAACAAATTTTATTAACGTAGAAACAGATTTTATCAATGCAGAAAAACAAATTCGATTATTGTGAAATTTAAACATGAAAAGCATCCAGATTTGGCTTTTAAATTTAGAAAACACGATTTCACTAGGTGTTACATGAGAAAACAGTGAACAATTTTTTAAATAGTGAACAGAAAATAATATACGCAAAAAAGAGAGTGAACAATTTTTTAAATAATGCTGAACATAAAATAATTTTATGCAGAATGCTAGAAATAGTTTATGTAGAAAACAGTGAACAATTTTTATGAGAAAACAGTGAATAGTTTTAATTAATGCAAAAAAAAAAAATTTAATGAATGCAGTAAGTAGATTTGAATATACAGTAAATATGATGTGCAAAGAGCAAATTTTATTAATGTAGAAACAGATTTTATCAATGCAGAAAAATATATTCGATTATTGTGAAATTCAAACATGAAAAAGCATTCAGATTTGGCGTTTAAATTTAGAAAACACGATTTCACTAGGTGTTTTATGAGAAAACAATGAACAATTTTTTAAACAGTAAACAGAAAATAATTTATGCAGAAAAGAGAGTGAACAATTTCTTAAATAATGCTGAACAGAAAATAATTTTATGCAAAATCGTAGAAATAGTTTATACAGAAAACAGTGAACAATTTTTATGAGAAAACAATGAACAATTTTAATTAATGTAGAAATTAAATTCATATTTTGAAATTAAAATCTCTATATTTTACAATACTTCTGTTTAAATAAATAAAAACATAAAAAAGTCACTTATTTTTACATTTATGTTTATTTGTTCATTATCCCCAAACAAAAACAAAAACAAAAAAAAAAAATTTTACACAGTACTCGAGTTTCCCAAACTCGAGTACTGTGTAAATTTTTTTTCCCTGCATTTTATTTATAAAACATACCCGAGTCCGATATACTCGAGTACCGTGTTGCATGGAACTCGAGTTTCTCAAGCTCGAGTACCACATAATTTTTTTTAATCACAGAAATTCCATGTCAGTAATGGCACGGTGGCAGAATTGAGGGGAACTCGAGTTTCGGAAACTCGATTTCCAGAAAAAGTGGTACTTTTCTATTTATTTCCGAAACAGTGATTTTTTGCTAAAAATTTCAAAAAAAAGTGGTATTGGGCCATTTTGGCCCAATCTCTAGTCTACAATTAAAAGAGGTGGCCCAGTACAATAATGCCAACTCAATAAAAATACCACGTCATTACAAACTCAGCAATAACCAAAAAAAAAAACCACATATTTAATTCCTTCTACCCAAACAATTGAAGTCATGTCCACCATGCACCATCTTCCTTTTTCCCTTGCCGAACTCACCAAAGCCACCCAACCATCACACACACACACAGGAATGAAGATCGAAAATGCCCACAACTGATTGCCAAACCACTACAAAGACTAGATCGATGATCCCTCATCCCAAAGTCCGACGTTGGCCACTCACTGCTGAAACAAGTGCCAAAGTAGTGGTGTTGTTTGGTTCAGCTCTCTTTGCTCATGAGTACCAATGAGAGGAAAAACAAAAGGAGAAAATCAATGGGTGTCGGAGTTGCTACAATTACCTCACCCTTATGAATCGAGCTAAAAAGACCTTCCATCTAAGATCTTGTGCATGGTATTTGCTAAGACTACGATCAACCAAGAGAGCATGGAGTCTTTCTTTCTTGGTCGTCTATCTTAACATTAGTGGATCCAATTCATGCGAATCAAAGGATTAGAGCACGTGCCTCACCCACAACCAACCAAAAATATCTTGATCTCTTCCTCGGATGAACCATATAGCTAAGAGAAACCACAAACTAAAATAAAAGAGCTTGCCTTACCTATCAGCAAATATTTCATAATAGCCTCATAAGCGTATATAAAAGTCAATTGGCCGAATTATGCGAAACCATTTTATACAAGTTCATTGATAATTTCTTTTTATAAAGCAAATCGACTTTGATTTTTGTATAATTCACGTCACTTTTACTTCTACTTCGATTGTAACAAAAGATTCCTCTTTATGTGGAGCAATCCCATGTCATTAATGTTATGTACGAACAATTTTCACTGGTGGGTGGTGGCCATGGCATTAGATTTTGTGTAGTTTTGTCGTCCACTGTTGATGGAGTTTGATGTTGTTTGGTTACAAGAAAAGAGTAAGAATAATTTGGCTACTAGAAATAAATATATGGGTTTTTTTGGTTATTGCTGAATTGGTGATGACATGGTATTTTTGCTGAGTTGGCATTATTTTACTGAGTTGGTTATTGCCGAGTTTGGTTACAACAAAGGGATTGCATATTCACCCATTGCAAGTGATATGCGCCCTTGGGTGATAGGAACCACAGACAACATATAAACCTGAAGGTTGCTCTAGTTCCTCATTGTCTGGTTCAGTATAAACTCAAGTTAGCTAAACAGATTATCCATGCATGGTAATTATACATTGAATTTTCCACATTTTCCGTGTTTTTTTGGTGATGTCCATTCTCAGTTCATGGCTCCATGATGCAAGTAATTGCACTTACATCTATAAAACTTAAGAAAACAAAGAAGAATAAAGTAATTGGATTCTTGAGAGAATGCACGTAGTCTCAATGACAGTAATTGCAATGAGATACGAAATATATTTATCAATTCAAATTACTTGAATATATGAAGGAACCACGGACTTCAATACATATACCAATTCTAACCAAATGGGGAGAGGGATTTGAACATTTGGCATCTCCGTTGAAAACACTAGGAAATGTCAATTGAGTTAAAAGGCTATCGGTCATTTAGTGCATGGTATTACATACACTAAAAATGACTCAATGTCTTAGATGCAATTATATGGCCCTCTCTATCCATCTTGGTAATCTCAATGAAGCCTTCATCCCAAGCTTGGTAAGGAACACTGAATACAAAAGGTGGAGCAAGAATATGAAGCATCCACTATTCAATAAAACCTAATAAAATAGAAGGGGAAATGCGTGAGTCTTTCATGCATGACAGGTAATTGAGGTGAGAGAGGAAGTTAAAAGCACAAGAGAGAAGGGCAAGTAAGTAATAAAGGATACCAAGGTCGTAAAAATGGCATATATCATGTTCATTGATGGAATTGTATGAACACCCAAAGCAGTGAACATGAACGTTAGAGAAGCATGAATGTTAATGGTGATCTACAAGCAAATAAAAGAAATCTGTGAATGAATTGCAATTACTCAAGTAAAACCTCAATCGTAAAAGGAAAATCAATTACCAAAGAAAGTATGTTTTCCCTCAGTAAAAATGAAGATATCAAGACATACCCCACGGCACCAATTGCTCGAACCTGCATATATAAGTTCGTTAATTGAAAATAACTGGAGGATGATGATGTTCAAAAGTTGTAAGGAATTCAAGGCAAAGTGGAGCAAACACTACAGTTGTGCATGACAAAATTGAAACAGTCCAATTTGCTCCCAACCTAAGAATACACCAAAATCAAAACATCAAGCTGTTACTGCTAAATACTTTTTGCTTCGGAGAAAAGAAATTTACTATTCAAAAACTAATAAGAATTATGAAAAAGTGGTCCACTGCTTATCAAAATTACCAAAATTCACTAAGCAAACTAATCTATCACTTCGCAATGAATCCATAAAGTTTAGATGTTATTAAAAAAAAATATATATATATATATATATATTAAACTTGAAACGCCAAGAAACTGCTTACCAGAAACACGTCTCTGCAAAGTAGTAGACAATGAATGGGAAACAAAACATAGGGGACAGATGAGTACAAAAGTTTAATAAAATAGTGATTTACAGTTTAAGATAATAAAATTTCTAAAAAAGTTTTCACTTTTCCAAAAGAAGAATCATCAATACTAATAGACCTTGAGCATCACATACCTCCACAAAGTGCCCATTGTTAACCCAACTATTCCATGTTTAAGCTGCAGAAAACAAATATCCAAAAAGTTGGCAAATTATCAGCTACCTGATACACACCCCCCTCCCTCCAAAAGAAAACAAATACCAAGAACAAGTTCTAGAAACTGAAAGCTCATTAAATGTAGTATTTGTATATGTAATGTACTAAATTCTTGAGAAAGATCCACAAAAGACAAATCATTAAGAGCTCCGAAAAAAACTTGTTTTGATTACAAAATTTCAAAAAAGACTAGGAATTAAGCTAGAGACGCAAACATAAAAACAAGATGATCCTTCATGCAGAGGGCTGTAAAATTTAAAAGGAAGCTCACCAGATAGGTCAAGGCTTTCACTGGACCGGACAAGACAAGTAATAGCATAGTTGTTGCCACCTATGAAGAATAATTAAGACACATAACACAATGATCTCTATGTAAATCTTCAAAAACTGCTGTATTGTAATATGGTGGAAGTATCGGTTACAAACCATAGTCTTCCTTCCTGCTGCAATGCCCCATCTCATTGAGGAGATTACTATTGGCAACGAGAAGACACAACCAAAGTAATTCTGTGCAAAACCATATCTTATTGAGAAAAAAATGCATGACACAATACATAAGAAAAAAAAAATAATGTGAGACACATAACAGCTATTATAATTAGCTATTTATATCAGGGCAGGAAAAAAGAAAAGAAAAGGAATCTCCCTTTCTAAAAAATTAACAAGATGTTTAATTAACAACCAAATGTATCTAAAAAATTCAATAAATGTTTAATTAACAACCAAATACCAAAATATTTATCAAAACATATGAAAAATATTTTCCAAGTTCTAAGTTCCAAGTTTGAAATACAAAATAAGTTAGCAAATGAAAACTAGCTACCTACAATATGAAATCCAAATGCAAGATGAATATTAAGGTGAAGTGAACATTTAATTATTCCCATTCTAAGGTTCTTATAACCACCGTCTTAAATTTCTAATCATTATCATCCATTTCACCATCTATGTAGACATTATATATTTGTATACTTGAGCTGCAAAAGATATCAAGATACAATTTCACACTCAACTATTCAAGTTATACCACTCAGCAACAATTAAAGAGCATACTCAAACAAATCAAGCAATCATTATACAAATACAAGCATAGTTGATAAAATTATATATAAAAAAATATTTTAGTAATATTAGAATACAAATTAGTATATTGATCAAACAAATTTAACAACATTATAGCTTAAAAGGCAGCAAAGTCAACATCAAATTCTTCATTTAGAAATGATGAAGCATTCCTTCATTTTGATTACAAGTGAACTAGAAACTAGAAAAAATTTGTTTAGGTTAACATAATTTTTAAAAAAATAAATAAAAAATCATACCATCACAACATGAAAAAATAAAAACCCTCAAAGCTTCATCAAAACCAAAAAATTATCCCATAAAAAAAAAAACCAAAAATTTATGTTTTTGGTAGGATCGGTAAGATCCCATACGATCCTACACGACCCTATGTACGATCCTACCATTTTTAGGATCCTAGTGCGATCCTAAATGTTTCGGTAAGGTAGGACCTTAAAATCGTGCAATCCTACGATTCAGATCGCGATTTTGACAACCATGCTTGTGATGGTATTGTGGCTCCTTCATCACCCCCTCGCTCGCCCAAATTCCAGCAATTTGCAGCACAGAATGGACCCCTCCAGAAAAATAGCTAATTAAAATCAACTTTGATGGGGCCATTTTTTACAGAAAAGGGTTTCACTGGTAGCAGAAGTGGAGGCCCTTGGAGGGTTGAAAGCAGGAGATTTTGCATTGGAATATTGGGCTACAGAGAGGTGATAATTGAAGGCGATTCTGAGTTTGTCATCAATGCTCTGAAATCCGAAGAAGATTGAATGGCTTTATATGAACTCTTATTAAGGACAAGCAAATGAAGACACATTGTAACGCAGTAGTTCACCCCCTGGATAGAAAAGCCAAGGATATTGCTGGTTCTCAAATCTAGTCTGATTTTTAATTTTTTACCCCCAGATATTTCTGTAGTTCTTTTGTGGGAGTAATTTTCTCCATTTGAATAAAGTTTCTTAAACCCATTCTCAAAATAAAAATAATCAATAACACACAATGGTTACATGGTTCGGCCTAATGGCCTAAGAGAGAAAATCCTAAAGTGCTACATCAATAATAGATTAGAGCTGTGTTACAATAAACCAAAACATGTGTATATATAATAAACTAAACCCTAGACTAATAGATTTCTAGTAAATAGACTTCTAGTAAAGTAAGAGACCTGCTTTGCAAACAAAATAGAATTAAGCTCTAATATAAACCAAAAGGCAAACCAGCGAAGCAAAAAAAAAAAAAAAAACTAAAAAGTAGAAAATGCAGGGAAACAAAAAATAAGCCATGGAATATATACACACACATACATAAAGAATGGTTCACAGGAGACGGTACAAAAAGCAGCATAAATAAATTATAAGAGAAAAAGAACAGAGCATAAATAATGCGATAGAAAGTGTAGAGAGCAATAACTAATAAATTGGCTAAGACCCATTTGGCAAATAAGAGTTTTAAGAGCAAGAGACCTCAATTGAGAGAGAATTGCTCAAGAAGTAGACCAAGCCAGTGAGCGCAGCAAACATGGAGCACTCAACCAATGCCAGAGTTTTCTTATAAACGACACCGTTTGGGGACAAGTCTTCAAGTTCCGGTGAAAAAGCATTGGAAGAGTATTCACCACCTTCATTGGCAGCAATTGGTGCTTCAGGTTTTGAAACTCTGAAGAAATTGAAGGTGGGTTTGAACCTGGGGAAAAGAGTGGATTTGTGAAGGGAAGGAGAGAGAAAATGAGGCGGAGGAAGAGGGGTAGTTTGGGGAATAGAAAAATATGGAAGATGGGGTTGAAGTTGAAGAAGCTTCAAGGGTGGAACTGGAACTGGAACTGGAACAGGAACAATCATGGTTCATGGAGATTGGAGATATATGCAGATGCAACTAATGACTAACTAGTACTTTAGATAGCTCATACCATACGGAGGACTTTAGATAGGGAGCTGACTCAATATGTCTTTGGGCCTTAGTTTTCTCTTTCTATACAAAGTACATTCACTGAGTTTGGGCTGGAATAAAACTAGCCCAGCGGTAAGGCATAATAAGAGGATTTTTTTTTTCTTTTTTCTTTTTTTGGGATAGATTCTCCTGCACAAGTTCCCATTTATTTTAGTTCGTGATACTTCCTTTTTGCCAAATAAAATGAACTAAAAAGAAATATGAAGATGAAATAATATATAGAATTTAGTCTTTCAATTGATCATCCACACACTATAACATATTTGATGAACACAATTGTGTTCTATTTTATATATAGAGGCACTTCAAGTAATTTATTTATTTATTTTTTTTAGAAGAACACTTCAAGTTAGTTTATTTATTTATTTTTTTGAGAAACAAACATACACACAATACAAGCTTGATTGTTGTGACAAAATTTGAGCTCATATGAAAAATAATTAAATTTTTCTTTAAAATGATTACTCATGAGCTCAAATCAGACTTAAAATAATAATAGAGGTGGCAAAATGGGGCATCTACAACCTTGAACACAATTGTATAAGCCAGGTACATGGTAACGATTCCACACCCATAAAGGGTCTGTTTGGATACAACTTATTGTTGCTGAAAACTAATTGTTGCTAAAAATACTGTAGCAAAATAATTTTTAAATGTATGAATAGTATCGTGAGACCCATTTTTAATATTTTTAATGCGTGAACAGTGCACGCACTGTTCATGCACAGTACTTTTTGTCCCTCAAAAGTCAATAACTCCGGCTAAAAAAAAAAAAAACTTAAAACGCAGGAACAAAACGCAATGCCACATTAAGTGGGATAAAGTGCTATCCAAACCGGCACTATAGTTAGTAAAACATAAATTGCATTGTAAGTCAATTTTTGATCTTTTGTTTTTTCATATCATATACTACAAGATACACAAACCCCTAATAAAATTTATGAAAATAATTATAGATGTATATAAAAGGTATATTCATTCTAAATTCATAAATTTCAACAAATGACTAAGTAATAATATTTTGGTGAAAATACTATTTTGGCCCTTATATTTTAGGATCGTTGTTAATTTGTTCCTTACATTTTGGTAGCAGTCAGTTTAATCTCTATTATTATCAACTTGCAATTAATTTGATCTCTAATGTTAACTCATTAATGGAAAATCGCCTATGTGACAAACAATGTGCATGGTTGGCATACTTCAACCTGTCATAACTATTATTATTTTTATTTTTATATATTCTGAGGTGGCAATATCGTTAGCAATTGATGTGACATGGAAAATCATTTTTTTATTATTCCGTTTGACACATTAGATTTTCTATCCAAGAGATAACAGCAAGGATCAAATTGACAAAATTGAAATATTAGAGACTAAATTGACACATAAAGTAAGGGTAGAGACCAAATATATAAGGGACCAACTATATAATTTACCCATTTTTTTTATTAAACATTGATGTGGATGGTGGTACCTTTTTTTTTTTTTTTTTTTTTTGATGTCTATGATTTCTTAAATATTGTATAATGTATATGTCTCATTTCCCTTCTTACAAATCATGATAAAACACTACATGCTTAGTTTCGGAATCGAAAAAATGGATAGAGACTAGGGTTTAGTTTGAATTTAGTTTTACTAGCAAACTTCGTAGATTAATCATGACTAAAAATAATAATATTGATAAAAGGGAAAATTAGTTCATTTTAATATCAAAAATATCGTCAACATTTCTTCTTTTTCTTTTTAAAAAAATAATAATAATGTTGGATTACTTTTGTTATGAAAAAGACTATGAATGTCACACATTGAAAATATAAATAAGGGTATTATACTTTGTTGAGGTTCAAAAAATTAAATGGCCACAAATAGGCCCAAAGAAGTAGGAAAGACGCTGGGCCCATTTCACAATAATAAAGGGTGGGCTCTCACAATAAAGAAAAAAGAGAAGAAAGAAGGAAAGAAAGGGGAAAAGGCCCAGAGGGTTGGGATCCAGAGGAAAAGGCCCAAATCAGGCAGAACCAGCGAACCAGAGAAAGCCCAGAAGGAAGAATTGGGTCTGGATCCCAGAAGCCTCCCAGAGGCAGGGGATCCCTGGACGCGCGGAGTGAGAATTTGGCAAAAATTAAAGAGAGATAAGAGACAAAGGGCACGCGAACCTTGTGCCCCAGACACGCAGTGGAAGTACAGAGCAAAACGCAGGAGCCTGGTTCCAACCATTTGGAGAAAGAGACAAGGAAGAGTACAACTGGAAAAAAGCTGAAGCGCTGAGAAGAAAAGCCAAAAAAGCCTCAGGCCAGCCAACGGAAAATCTGGAAATAGAAAGCTAGCTGAGGGACTTTCATCTTGTCGCAACAAAAAGCAAGAAGCCATGAAGAAAAAGGGAAACGACATGACTCTGAGCAAATAGGCACGGCACAAACACTAAGGGGCAAAAGGGGGAAATCATCGGTACCCCGGGGTCCTATCTGTGCTATAAAAGGAGGAAGAGGTCCATGCTACAAAAGGGATCCAAATTTCAAAAGAAGGATAGAGAATTCATTTACGATTAGATCATTTTTTAAGGCATTCACAATTGCTTTTCTGAAGTCTCATAAAATTGTAGAAGAGACTCTATAAACTTAAGAGAAAACAGAGGAACCGTTCCCGGTATCCCAGAGACAGCCACTACAGTACATGCTCGGATTCAACAAATTCAAACTTTGCAAGTCTTTGAATCTTGAATAGCTATCAAAGTCTATAACTTTTGAACTCATTTGAACCTTGCAATACGTCTTAGTGAGCATTGTAATCACAACTAAGGAAAATCAATAAGATGCACCTCACTAATTAGAGGATCCCTAACTTGTTCTTACATTATATTTCACTTGTTATGCATTTCCTTTACTGTTAAAATGTCGTTCAATACGAATATTCTTGTTTGTTAGTTATTTGTATTGTAGGAAGTTTGTTTTGTGCACCAATCGATTCTTAAAACAGCCCTTTAGCTGCGGAGAATCGATCCCAGTCCACCAAGAACACCTTACACGGCCCAGGATCCTTGGGCCATAGTGCTGAAGAAAAAAGGCACTCTCACATTTTGGCGACTCCACTGGGGACTGGGTAAAGAAAAGGGAAGAAGCAATCCCTTCGCAGAACATGCCTCCAAGACAAAGGAACAGTAAAGGTGCAAATGTGCCACCCACGGCCTCTAAGCCCGTGGGAGAAAATGAAGTGGCCTCCAGACAAAGAGGCGAGGTGCCCCTAACAGAGCACGAGGCCGTGTCAGAACAGAGGAATGCAAGGCAGGAGCTAGACCCTATGGCTCAAATGACTGCGATGTTGAAAGACTTGCAACAAGAAGTTCGCCTTCTCAAAGAAGGCAAGACGCAGGAAGTTAGAGACAATGCCCCCCATGTGGGCAACCAAGATAGAACCCAGCCAGAGGGAGGGTCAGCAGTGGGAGGAGGAACTAACCCCCAATACCTAACACTGGCAGATGTCAGTGCCCTCCTGGACCAAGAAAGGGAAAAACTTTCCGGGACCCCCAAGCAATTTTCTCGGGATCCCCCATTCCCACCAGAACTCCTTGGCAAGCCATACCCCAAGGGATATGAGCCACCAAAGTTCCATCCTTTTGATGGAAGGAATGGAAGTGCAGTAGAACACGTGAGTAGGTTTGTCCACACTATGGGCCCCTACGCAGGAGACCGGGAGCTGTGTCTAAGGGAGTTTGCTAAGTCCCTAGTGGACAGAGCGTACACTTGGTACACCACACTGAGACCTGGGTCCATTAAGACCTGGGACGAAATGATGGAAAGATTTTGTGCAAAATATTACCCTGGTAAGGACAAGGTCACTTTCCAAAGCCTTCAGATGGTGAGGCAGAGGCCTGGAGAGGATCCTGTCCAGTTCATCAAAAGATTTGAAGATGTGTCCCTAGACTGTTATGGGGACCATGAAGAAAAAGAGCTTGTGGAGACTTGCATCTCTAACATGCTTTTCGATTACAGACTCAACCTCGAAAATTTATGTATCACACAGTTCGCTGACTTGTTACAGAGAACAAGAAGGACAGCACAAACTATGAGGGCGAAGAGGGCGCCAGCGTCCCAAGCCATGACAGCATCGGTGGGAGAAAAAAGGAAGAGGCCTGATGGAAAAATGTTCGAGGAACCACCGGTGATCCCATGTACTGTAGAAGAATTAAACCACGTCTTGGACAAATGGATCGGGGATGGAGTGGTTAGGCCATTCACTGTGTCCAGGCCACCAACCGAGGAAGAAAGGAAAAATCCTTTGTTTTGCAGGATTCATAATTATGTTGAGCATTCCACCAAGGATTGCTGGACCCTTCGCAGGCTTTTTCACAGGAAGCTAAGAGAAGGAACCCTGGAGCTCACCTAGAAGGAACCAGAAGTACAAAGAAACCCCCTGCCCAACCACAAAGGAAAGGGGGTGGTAGCTGTGGTAATCCATGGGAACCCGGCAGAAGCAGAAGAGCCAGGAGGATCCTTCCACCCAAACACAGTCAGGACCCTCCAGAAGAATCCCAAGTTTAGATCACTATTCAATCAGCTGGGGTTTGGACCAGAAGCAAGGAGGGTGGCCACGGAATCTCTCATGACTATAGCAGCAGATTCAGGAATGGAATGTTTCACAGCAGAATCACATGCCAGTCGAGCTTTCCTGGAGACAACCAATGCCATAACCTTCACTGATGAAGACATGGAGGTTGAGCATCCAGACCACCGTAGACCTCTTTACCTAATGGCCACCATAAATGGTGTCCAAATCAGAAGAGCACTGGTGGACACAGGGGCATCACTCAACCTCATAGCCCTGAGTACCTTGGAAGCCGTGGGCCTAACTGGAAGGAGGATCCTGGGGGCTCCTATGGAGATAACCGAATTTGGAGGATCAGCAGAATCAACCGAAGGATATATACAGCTAGCCCTAAGGGTGGGGCCAATAGTAGCCTTGACCAGATTTCACGTAATCAACTCAAAAGTGTCCTACCATGTACTGCTGGGACGGCCATGGCTCCATAAGCACCGCCTTATACCATCCACGTACCATTAGTGCGTTAAGGGGAGATTGAATGGGAGGCCTGTAAGGATCTCTGCCAACCATAACCCTTTCAACCAAGGAGAAGTAAACTTTGTAGAAACAATGTTCTATGATGAGTTAGAACCTGATGATGAAAGTCCCATGCCAGGGACCCCAGGAACACCCATCTTGGAAAAAGAAGAAGGAGGAGGAACCCACGACTTGAGAGACCTCCTGAAGAGAAAAAGGCAAAAGAAGGAGCCCAGCACCTCAGGATCCCGAGAGTGTGTAGTAGTACGGGAACCCGGGGGAAGATTAATATACCGCTTGTGAAGGTGCGCGGGACCTGAGTGCATCGTGCAGGAAGGTCCCGGACCACCAGACTGTATGATAGCCTAGGAGGAAGTCCCAGAGGAACCAGTCAGAGAGACACAAATCCAGCCTGAGAAAGAATTGCAGGAAGTAAACTTGGGGGCTGAGCTGGGATCCCAGAAGCCTGTTTTCATCAGCAGTCGGTTAGCAACACAAGAAAGGGGGCCACTGGTGGCTTTGCTCAAAGAATACACAGATGTGTTTGCATGGACCTATGATGAGATGCCTGGTCTGGATCCTAGGTTAGTGGTCCATGCCCTCAATGTGGACCCGGGAGTTAAACCAGTAATCCAACCAGCCAGGGTCTTTCACACTGATGTAGAAGCCCAGATAACTCAAGAGGTCAAGAAGCTGCTAGCAGCTGGTTTTATTAAGCCCATTCAGCACCCCAGATGGCTTTCTAACATAGTACCTGTGAAGAAAAAGAACGGCGAGATCCGTTGCTGTGTAGACTTCCACAACCTGAATAAAGCATGTCCTAAAGATGAGTTCCCTCTGCCTAATATTAATCTTCTTGTGGATTCAGTCGCGGGAAGTTCTATGTTCTCATTCATGGATGGGTATAGTGGGTACAACCAGATTCGTATGGCTGCCAAGGACGCTGAAAAAACAGCATTCAGGACACCAATCAAAAATTTCTATTACACTGTGATGCCCTTTGGCCTCAAGAATGCAGGAGCCACATACCAGCGAACCATGACAGTCATCTTCCATGACATGATGCATGAGGAAATGGAAGACTATGTGGATGATATTGTGGTCAAGTTAAGAACTAGGACAGGACACCTTCAGGTGCTTGAACGAGTTTTCAAAAGATGCAGAGAATACAAGCTACGCATGAACCCCATGAAATGTGCCTTTGGAGTATCTGCAGGAAAGTTCCTCGGGTTCCTGGTACATCACGGAGGCATAAGTGTAGATCCAGCCAAAGCTGCAGTCATTGCCACAATGAAAAGACCAACAACAGTGAAGGAACTCAAGAGCTTCCTGGGAAGGGTCTCCTACATCAGGAGATTCGTGCCAGGACTGGCTTTGGTCACAGGAGGCTTATCCAAGCTATTAAAGAAAGGAGCTGAGTTCACCTGGGGAGCAGAACAACAGGAAGCCTTCCAAAGGGTCCAGCAGATTATGAATCATCTGCCCACTCTCTAGGCACCAGTACGTGGACGACCCCTGTTGTTATACTTGGCATCAAATGCCTAAGCAATAAGAGCCCTGCTGGCGCAAAAGGATGATGATGGGAACGAGCAACCTGTTTACTATGTGAGCAGAACACTCAAGGATAGAAAAAGCTTGCCTAGTGGTTATTTACGCATCACAGAGGCTGAAGAGATATTTCTCAGCTCACCAAATCCTTTTAGTGACTAAGTCACACCCCATAAAAGCACTCCTGCATCAGCCCCTCCTAACGGGAAGAATAGCACAATGGCTGGTCCTGCTTTCTCAATATGACATAGGCCTCAGGACCCCCAAGGCCGTCAAGAGTCAAGCCATAGCAGATCTCCTGGCACAATTCCCAGGGAAGGAAGAAAGCTCACTAAGTGAAGAGATCCCAGGTGAAGTAGCAGTAACAGAAATCCCAGGGAAGAAATGGACAATGAGATTCGATGGGTTAGCTACAGCAACCTCAAATGGGGTGGGAGTTGTACTGAGCTGCGAGAATGGGGACACCATACCTCTATCTTTCAAGCTTGGTTTCTCCTGTTCCAACAATGCAGCTAAATATGAGGCGTACTTGACCGGATTGACTATAGCACTCAGTATTGGGGTGAAACACATGAGAGTACTGGGAGATTCCAATCTTGTAGTCTCTCAAGTGAAAGGTGACTTTGTACTAAGGGAACAAAGTTTGGCAGCCTACAGGACATGGGCGCAAAGGCTGGAGCAGGAATTCCTGACCTTTAGCATAGAGTACACGCAGAGAAGTGAAAACAGGTTTGCAGATGCGCTTGCCACCCTGGGATCCCAAGTACCATTCAAGGGAAAAGACACTCTGGTCAGAATAGGAAGGCAGGAACATTCCATCTTAAAAATCCTCCAACAGATATCCCCCGGAGAGTCCAAGCAATGGGACTGGAGGAGTGAAGTGAAAGAAAAAATGAAAGAAACAGGATCCGGAGGGAATGTCAAGGAGCTGAGGGACTACGCTCTAATAGAAGAAGAACTATACAGGAGACTGCCCGGAGGGATCCTATCCAGATGTATCAATGAGAAAGAGGGGAAGCTAAGGTTGGAAGAGCTACATACCCAAGTCTGCGAGACCTCAGAAAAGATCAGTCTATACAGGAGGATGCAGCGCATGGGGTACTACTGGCCAAAAATGAACAAAGAGGCATCAACTATACAGGAAAAATGTCAAGAATGCCAATCCTCGGTGGACAAGGAAGAAAGCTATACTGTATTTGTTACAGAAGATTGGAGGACTCCCTTCATGGAATACTTGGCTCAAGGGATGCTACCAACTGACAGGACATTGGCCCACCAGCTCAAGAAGCTCGCAGTCAGATATTTCTTGCAAAACGGGATCCTATTCAAAAGGGGATACAGCGGAGATCCCCTAAGATGCCTGGGACCAAGGGAAGTCAGGGAAGTAGTCAGGGAGGTCCATTCTGGTGATTGTGGAAGCCACCCAGGAAAGAGGAGGCTCCATAAACAGTTACTACTGTTGGGGTATTACTGGCCAACAATGAAAAAGGACTCCGAGGAGATAGTCAAAACCTGCCACGCATGCCAAATCCTCGGAGATGCAATCCATACTCACCCAAATACGTTACAAGATATGACAACCCCATGGCCTTTCCACACTTGGGGGCTTGATCTCATAGGGCCTATAAATCCTCCATCCAGTGGTTACATATGGATCTTGGCAGCCACGGAATACTTTACAAAATGGGTAGAGGTCATCCCCTTGAAAAAGGCCACTGGAGCAGCTGTAGCAAACTTCATTCGAGGCCATATCATCACAAGGTTTGGGATCTCCAGAAGGTTGATCAGTGACAATGGAACCCCATTCATAAATAAAGACATGAAGGGGTTAACTGAAGCTTACTACATCAAGCATGGAAGGTCTACACCGTACTACCCACAAGGAAATGGCCAGGCAGAGGCCACTAATAGAGTGATATTGAAGATCCTTAAAAAAATGAAGCAAGAGTATGGAGGAAAATGGAGTGACCACTTGGCAGATGTACTTTAGGCATGCAGGAGCTCTGTGAAAACAGCCACGGGATTCTCACCATTCTCCCTTGTCTATGGGACAGAAGCCATCAGCCCAGTAGAATTAATTGTTCCCACACCAAGAGTAGTACTTGAAGAAAGTCCGGAGGACACCGAGGACGCAAACAATGAAAGGAGGTTAGCAGACCTGGAAGGGGTAGAGGAAGAAAGAGAGCTAGCCAAGAGAAGAAGCCAGAGGTACCAGCAAAGGATGCCAAGAGCATATGCACAAGCAGTACGCCCGAGGACTTTCACTAAAGGGCAGTTGGTACTAAGGACAGCAGAGCATGTGAGAAGAAACCTACCGAGACCCTCCAAATTTGCTCCAAAGTGGGAAGGACCCTACATCATCAGGGAGGCCCATGATAGTGGGTACTACTACCTTACAAAGGAAGATGGGACAATCCTGACAGAGTCCATAAATGGGAAGTGGCTGAAACAATACTACGCATAAGAAGGGAGAGGTCTCAGTACACCAGAATCCTTTTGCCAAACTCTCCAACCTGCTAAGTGTTTTCCTTCTTTCATATATTATTGTTTAAGTAATTTTGTTCAAGACTCGAGGTAGAAGGACATTCTATGATCCTTACTATCTTTGTTAGATTTGCTGTGTTCCTTGAATGACATTTATGTTTTAAAATTCAATGAAATTTCTTCTTTTTCTCAGTTATTAAATCCTAAGTATCATAACACAGACGAAATCAGGGGAGGATACCTGAGGAAATCTTCTTGCATAACCCAGGATCACCCCACAGATAACTACAAACAGTTGAATTTAAATACATGGTCTAGGATCTCAGGCATATACTGAGGATACCTAGCCCAGTACTCGAAAAAAAAAACTTGCCAAGATTCATGAGCTGGGACAAATAAAAATACATTGCCCAACGTACCCAGTTCAGTACTTGCGCAACCAGGAAGAAAAGGAAGAATACCTGGGGAAATCTTTTGATGCATAACCCAGGATCACCCCACAGATAGCTGCAAAGCAGCTAAGTTTCAAATACATGGTCTAGGATCTCAAGCATATACTGAGGATACCTAGCCCAGTACTTGATAAAAGAAAAAACCTGCCAAGTTCATGAGCTGGGACAAAAAAATAATAATAATAATATATTGCCAAATGTACCCAGTTCAGTACTTGCGCAATCAAGAAGAAAAGGAGTGGGTACCTAGCTGGAACCTGCAACAAAACTTGTGGGAATCACAGACCAGGACTCAGTAAAAAAAAAAAGAGAAGACAAGAAAAGAAGATCCACATGCCATTAAAAGGGATTAGAAGCAACACTTAGAAGCCATACTGAAGCACAAGTACATGGAAGCAGTCTCAAAGCACAAGTGCAGATCTAAACAAAAAAAAAGAGAGCCAGAAGCATTGTCCAATCAAAGAAATAGAAAATTTATACAACCCTAAATTGTTCATACATATCCAAACAGCTAAAAAAAAAAAAAGAGAAAGCTAAGAAAGGAGGCCAGCCAACAAGGAGCCATTCGAGGGAAGAGCAAGGACAGCCGAAGAAGAAAGAACCCTCTACCTTTTGACCTTCAGATCTTGCAAAGTCTTGTGAGCATGAGCTAAAGCTTCCTCAGCAGCAGCAATCTCAGCATCAATGCTTTTAAAGCTTGCCTCTGGAAAAGCACTTGGGCTAATGATCTCAGATACTCCAGCAAAAAGGACAGGTTGAACTTGGCTTCCAAGAGATCCTGAACAACTCCCCTCCATTCCAAGAGCTTTTCCTCAGAAAGAGAGTCTAGCGAAGAATCTCTCAAAGAAATCAACACGGCGCACAGCAGCTCCATCAAAATGTTCCCCAAAAATACTCCTCCTCTAAAACCGAGGGTAAAGTCCCCATGACTTTTAAACAGCCCTTCTAGCAGTGGTAGACCTTCCACAGGCACAGAGAACCGCAAGAAGCTGTCATAGGAGGACCCGAAATGGCAGAAGTGACTGGCAGGGAGGCTGTTGAACTCCAGAAGATCAAAGCGAGCCAAAAAGGTGGGGAGCCTTGAAGCAGGATCTGAAACAACCACCTCTGGAGCCTCCCCCCTTGCTGCATCATCGCCCGGGGTCCCAAAGGAACCTTCAACCCCCTGAACAGCATGAGGGTCAGCAACCTGAGCAGATCCTACACCCCCCTCAGGAACCACAAGTTCAGGATTTTTGATATCAACTCCTGCAAAAAAAGAGGAAAGAGAAAAGGGGGGGGGGGGGCAGACTTAGCTTCTGCTAAAAAAAAAAAAAAAAAAAAAAAGGAACAAAAGGGGTAGAGGAGAAACCAGTATCAGCCTCTTGGGGCGGAGTTCCCTCATCTTGCTCCTCTGACTTCTTGAAGGACTCTGGGAAAGAACACATGGCAAGTTGAAGAAAAGGTGAGGAAGCCTCAGCAAAACGGCTAAAAGAAGGCAGGGACACAGGGGGCTTCGCCGTAACAAAAAGAAAAAAAAAACAAGAAAATGGCAGAAAGAGAGAAAGAATGCAGTAAAAACAATCAACACCCCACCTTCAGAATCCTCTGATTCTAAAGAAGTAGCAGCACCAGAGGCAGATCTCGCAGTGGCTTGGCCTGGAAAGAGGAAGAAAAAAGAAAAGAAAAGGAAGAACTCAAAAAAAAAGAAGGGGTGCAAAAGAGATAAAGCTAAAAAGCTATATAAAAGAAAAGAAAGGCTCACCTGTTTGCTCGGATGATGATGCGCCTCCCAAAGTCCTTGTGCTTAACCCAGTCTGAGGTAACACGGTCTTGACAGGACTGGGAATCTGTTCAAACTGAGGACCTGGGGACGCGGGAAGCTTGGGAGCCTCAGGATCCTGGGCAGCCTGGACATCCTGCATTGGTTGCCCGGCCTCCTCAGCTATGCCACCACTGGGAGCCTCCTCCTCCCTACTCTGGGATGCAGCTGCAGCCATCTCCTCCTCGAAAGTCTCACCAACCACAGGGGGAGGAACCTCAACCTAAAAAAAGAGGGGGAACAACATAAAAAAGAAAAAGAAAAAGAAAGAGAGGGCATGAGCAACAGGGCAGCACGGGTATATAACACTTGTGAAATGAATATGAGGAAGCAGCAAAAGACACGGATGAGGAAAACCATACCACATCTTCACCAGAAGATTGGCTTCTACCCTTCCTGGGATCTAGCTTACGCTTGGACTGCAGGAAAGACAATCACTCATTGGTTCCAAAAAAAAAAAAAAAAGGAAAGAAACAACAAAACTGCAACCTAAAAGAGCAAAGAAGGAAAGAGGCCTTGCCCTTCTCTCTCTCTCAACAGGGTCTCCAGGTCTCTGTTGTTTACTACGGGTACGTCTAGAGGGTCCCGAGGAACCATGAACTGAAGGACTCACAGGAGCCAGGGGAAAAGAAGACTCTACCTTAGTCTTCACCCAGCCCCTTATAGCCAAAGGTTGCTCGACTTCCTTCTCCTCAGCAAGTATCAACTGTTTCTAGGATTTCCCAGTCTTCTTCTTCTTCTTTGTCTTAGGGCCAACATCCTCTACACTCTCTTCAGTCGCGGCCTCCTTCAACTTTTCCTGCTTTATTGTTTTTTCTTTACTTATGCCAACGGGAGTGCTAGCACTTACGGTCTCTACTGCCCCTTTCTTAAGTGGTACCCCAGCAGAAGCACCAACAACAAGGTCACACCCCAACCAGGTCTCTAGGAAATCTCGCGCATAAGTCACCCAACCTTCCTTGGAAGCATGCCATTCTGCGAAACCAGTTTTGCTGCTTACAGCAGTAGAAACAATACCAGCAGTGGGCAGGGACAGACGCTTGTTGGATGTTGGGGCAGAAAAAATGCCAAGGTTGGGGACTCTCCCAATCGTCTCAGAACCAGCATAATCAGCAAAGGACTTCTGAACCCTCCTCCAATAACCAGTATAGCCACTGGAGGCAAAAACTCTTCTCTGAGAGTTAGGCACTACAAACTGAGGACTCCGTCGTGACCAATAAGAGAAGGCCTGAAGTCTCATGAAGGGATCCAAGGAAGGAAGAGAAGGAACTATGTCATTGAACACTGGGGGAATATCCTGATCAAAGCCGAACTGCCAAGTACTCGATGCGCCGAGTAATGGGTATACCGTGGGCCAGTCGAGGAAAGCACAGGAAGCCAGGAAGGACTAATGCAAGCCAAGTAGGCTAAGCTACCTTCATCACCGCGACGTAAATCAAAAGTATTCCCTGTAGAAGTCAGAAAGGGAGATAACACAGAATCGCAAACAAAACCGGGGCCAAACTCACGGGGGGAGCGCCAATTCAAATGGCCTGCTTGATCAAATAACTCAACCAAGTTAAGATTGCCACCTTTTAGACTCAGCCAACGGAAAATAATAGGGTGGCTGTCAGTGGAGCTACCACAAAGCCCTTTTACCACATCAGGGGATCCCTGAAACTTATCTTTCACAAACTTTAAATTCCTACATTTTGCTAAAGTAACTGAAGAATGATCCCACATAAATACCTGGAGAATGGCGCAATGAAGCGAAGAAGTGATAACATAACAAGAATCACCCTCAGCCTCATCTCCATGAAGCTGATCCAATTGAGAATAGACATGGCCCAAAAACATGGGGGCTAGAGGATATTGAGCGCCCTGAGCCAACTTAATCGCCAAAGGAAAAAGAGTGGACTTGATTCCATACCCAGGGAACTCGCTGAACAGGAACTTGCTAAGCCAGAATGCAAGGAACCCGGCACGCCTGACTTCCTTATCCTTCTCACGCGAAAGAGTCATAACCCACCTACCCATCCTGGCCGGTTTCCCACCAGAAGAAGCAGTACGCCCACCAAAGTGAGCAAATAATTTTTCTTCCACTTCAAGATCCTCATCAGAAAGTTTAATATCAAAGGGGTTTTCATCCCCAAGCACCGAGAGGAGGAAATTGTTGACCACATCCTCCAAGGTAACAGTCAGTTCACCAACAGAAAAGGAGAAAGTGTGCAGAGCAGGACACCAACGGCGCACCAAATGCCTAAGGCCTTTGGCATCTCTGAAACCCTCAAGATTCCTGGAAATAGCCACTGCCTTCAGGACGCCGGCACGCTCCAAGCGGCCCACAAACTCCTTGTTAGAAAACTCATTATCCACCCAAATAGGCCAGCCTTGGATCTTTCCAGCGACAAAATCGAAGAAGATGGGGACCGCTTCCCAAAGTCCTTGCCTGATTTGGAGATCAAAAATCTCCCTAGGGTCTGGAACTTGTGCGGAACCAACAAAACCCGCTTGACCAGAGAATACCCAGGCGTGAGGGGATGGAGGGGTCTCGCCATGGGACACCCGAGGAAAGAATAAGCTAGGAGTATACCAGGGGTCTCGCAAAGGAAAAGCAGGGCGCCCAACAACAGACTCATCTTGCGCGGAACTAGAAGAGCCCTCACCTTCAAAGGGACTAGGAGTACGCTCCTTTCTTTTTCGAGAAGAGGAAGAAGCCATTGAAGTAATGGGTATCTGGAAAGAAGAAAAAAGATAGCGACGAGACTGATCGAAAGAAAAGAAAAAAAGACTGGGAACAGAAGACTCAGGTAAACAAGAAAAAAAAAAAAAGTAATGAGAAAATGCTAGAATGAAGGAATAAGAACAGTTAGAGAAGACAATGTGTGGAAAGACGCGCCAATTGCCAGGAATTAAATTTAAAAGGGAAGAAGTTATCAGCAGTTATTAATGAGTGTTATGGGAAACGTAAAAGTAGGTGGTGGGAGTTTTATTTCAACTCAACTGCCACGTCCCACGAAAAAAGGAGGAGTTACAAAAAGAGAAGCAAAGGAGCCAGGATACCGAAGAAGTGGAAGATCAGGATCCCTGAAGAAAGATCAAAACAACAGAAAATCCTGCAGAAAATTCACGCATGGGCTGCAGGCAACCCATGAGCTCGGGGGGCTAAATGTTGAGGTTCAAAAAATTAAATGGCCACAAATAGGCCCAAAGAAGTAGGAAAGACGTTGGGCCCATTTCACAATAATAAAGGATGGGCTCTCACAATAAAGAAAAAAGAGAAGAAAGAAGAAAAGAAAGGGGAAAAGGCCCAGAGGGTTGGGATCCAGAGGAAAAGGCCCAAATCAGGCAGAACCAGCGAACCAGAGAAAGCCCAGAAGGAAGAACTGGGTCGGGATCCCAGAAGCCTCCCAGAGGCAGGGGATCCCTGGACGCGCGGAGTGAGAATACGGCAAAAATTAAAGAGAGATAAGAGACAAAGGGCACGCGAACCTTGTGCCCCAGACACGCAGTGAAAGTACAGAGCAAAACGCAGGAGCCTGGTTCCAACCATTTGGAGAAAAAGACAAGGAAGAGTACAACTGGAAAAAAGCTGGAGCGCTGAGAAGAAAAGCCAAAAAAGCCTCAGGCCAGCCAACGGAAAATCTGGAAATAGAAAGCTAGCTGAGGGACTTTCATCTTGTCGCAACAAAAAGCAAGAAGCCATGAAGAAAAAGGGAAACGACATGACTCTGAGCAAACAGGCACGGCACAAACACTAAGGGGCAAAAGGGGGAAATCATCGGTACCCCAGGGTCCTATCTGTGCTATAAAAGGAGGATTAGGTCCATGCTACAAAAGGGATCCGAATTTCAAAAGAAGGATAGAGAATTCATTTACGATTAGATCATTTTTTAAGGCATTCACAATTGCTTTTCTGAAGTCTCATAAAATTGTAGAAGAGACTCTGTAAACTTAAGAGAAAACAGAGGAAACGTTCCCGGTATCCCAGAGACAGCCACTACAGTACATGCTCGGATTCAACAAATTCAAACTTTGCAAGTCTTTGAATCTTGAATAGCTATCAAAGTCTGTAACTTTTGAACTCATTTGAACCTTGCAATACGTCTTAGTGAGCATTGTAATCACAACTAAGGGAAATCAATAAGATGCACCTCACTAATTAGAGGATCCCTAACTTGTTCTTACATTATATTTCACTTGTTATGCATTTCCTTTATTGTTAAAATGTCGTTCAATACGAATATTCTTGTTTGTTAGTTATTTGTATTGTAGGAAGTTTGTTTTGTGCACCAACTTTGATAGAACAAGATTCATATTAAAAGATAACTTTCCTCCAAACCAGTTTGGAAGAAACTTTCTTCAACCTATTATGTGGTAAGTCAAATGTACCTTTATATCTATGTTTTTAATCACGTGACAAAATTAAGATCATGTAACTTGTTTAAATGATTTAATAAATCAAATGATTTATACATGTGTGTGGTCTTATGAGGGAGATTCCACTAACCTAATTTTGGAGGAAAACTGTCTTATTCAATATTTCATAATAATTAATAAGATTCTAACTAAAGACATAAGTACAAAAGTGCTTTAATGTGTCTCCAGGGGTGTCTAGTAAAATTTATAAATTTTCACATCAAAAGCAATAAGAAAGCCAATATGGAATATTATTTCCATTGCTACTAAATAGGATTCATTAATTAAAATGTTCCAAAACTTAATATTGTTTCATTTGAAGCAAATAAATTGATACCCAAAATTCCCAATTAAAAATATAAATTCAAACAGTATACAAAATTAAAAAATAAAAGTAGATAAACGAGAAATATTTCTAAGTCGTCCATTATGAGAAAAAGTAATAGGTCTTGAGATTGTTTGGAGAATGAGTTGGAAACTAGAACCCATCGAAACTTTATCAAAAGTGGGTTTTCACAGGGTACTTATCATTGCTTATGGACTCAATTCTACAAAGTTTGGGTCAAACTGAGTTGGGATCCAAAGGAACTGATGTTGAATCAACTAAGGAGTTAAGGTTACTGATGAGTTTTGGAACAAAAATATTGTGGATGGTTAGGCCATGCTGTGTTAGACATTGCAGGTATTTCATCATGGATTGTTTCTTGCCACTTTGGTTGACTCTTCATGTTGCAAACTTGTGCAAGTCTTTTGCAATCTGTTAATAACAAAACTTGTCTAAAACCAAGGTCTCTAGCTTTTATTAAGGCCTCTGCTACTGCTTCTTGAACAATTGCAGGTTAAGATGTTGCTGCAATACTAGCCACTCCAGTGAAGGTTACTGATGAAATGTCAGTGTCACTCAAACCTAGAGCTAGCTAGTCCTCTCCAAATGCATCGAGGAGGCTACACAACAACTAACTAGACATCTAAGGGCAAAGCATTGTTTTAGTTTGGGCTAACTGTAAATACTAGATATTACCTCAAAGATACTATGGTAAATACGCTTCACCATCGCAGGGGAAACAATTTCATTATTTCAATCACCAAGTAAGTTACTACTCAATGATAAGGAGGTAGGGGGTGTAAAGACCACCAACACCAAGGAACATAAGATGAGTAGTTTGGAATGCACAAGAATATTGAATCAAGTGTTGTATTCAAAGGATATTAACCATCAAATCTCTTTGTCAATTCATAAATATTTACATGGCATTTAAAAAGCACATTATCAATTAAATCACACATTACAGAACTTGTATTATATGAAATGAGATAGATTACAAAAACATCAATGCAATTTGACTTTTTTTTTTTAATAATTCGATATTTACAAGGGGGAGAGGATTCAAACCTTAAATGTTTTCATTAAAAATACCAACCATTTGAGCTATAAGACTTTTTGGCAACAATTTTACTTTTTATTGACCTTAAAACCTTAAAATACTCTGTCACGCAAGGATTTAATGTCTTACAATATTTCAATGTCATATTTTAATATAAAATTTTTATTGAATTTAAATTTTATTTTATATTTAAACCCTCTATTAAAATCTAGGTACATCATATTTTCTTTATATAGTAGAATACGTAGTTTTATATACAGACATAATTATATAAATGCATAATCCTAGAATTTTTTAGTTCAATACACAAATACAATCATAATAAATACCTATTAATAATTAAAATAATTATAAAATTATATATATTTTAAAAAAAAATAATAAAAGAGGTTTAATTATATTAGGACAAAACTTAGACATAGTACTTGGATGTTATTCTTTAAGTTCCCCTCTTTAAATTCAGTCATGTGGCTTTTTTCTCATGGAATGGAAGTATATTTTTAGTTAAATACTACAATATGACTAAATTTTAAGAGAAGAACCTAAGGAATAACACCTAAGTGCTGTACCTAAGTTTTGCCCATTATATTATATTAAGTTTTTTCAAGCACTACATAGGTTACTGTAGGGTCAGGATTTGTAGCCCAAGCCCAAAACAATGAATTTGTAGAGAGTGGGTGAAAGAGCTGGGTTAGCTGTGAATTTAGCAACTGTTAACTATAATATCCAGGAATGACCCAATGTAAAAACACACTTAAAAGCTAAACAAATTGATGTCCGAAGAGGTATATTATTGATTGAATAGTGAATACAGTTCTTAGAGCTACGGTAAAATCTTTCTCCTCCTCTTATTATCTTTTTTCCGATCCCCTTTCTTCAGAGACCTTTCCCATTTATATAAGCTTCTTCTAAACCATCTTCATCGTACACTTGTTCTTCATCAAAGCATTCACTTGAGTACATGTCACATCAGGTATCTTCTTTAGTTCTCCATGAGTGCTGGTAGCTGAGGTTGTACTGTTTAGGAGTCTTCTCCACATAAATGCGGCCAGAAAAGTTGCTGCAGTGCATTAAACACGGTGACAACAGCTTTTTCCTTTAGATATTTCTCCGTTCTTATCATCTCCAGACATGCCCAGAGTTTATCCTTATCATTGGAATTGCTAAGAAGATCACTTGAACCTCTTAGGTGCTTGTTCGATCGAGACTCTCTGTATCCGAGGAGAATACGCTCTTCGGCCTGCTGATGACCTCTTCGGACTATACTCCTCGATCATTTCCAGGGATATCTCTCCCATGTGGAATCCTTCCCAATCATTTTCTTCTCTTCAGACATACCTTAACCCAAAAATAGGACCCTAGGCCCAATACACAATGTTGGGCTTTTACCCCCACAATAGCCCCTCAAAATTTTAATTTTTCCCTCGCATCCGAGGAGAAAAAATAAGATTTTGATTTGTTACGAAATAACAGCTTAAAACACAAAAATATCTGAGTTCACACGTGTACGAGCATAGATTTAGGCGCTTCACATTACCGCTGTCATTTCAGTATTCCCAAAGCACTATTAATTACTCCAGGCGGCGTTTTGTCTCTTGTATCCAACGGTGGACTATTGATCCAATGGATGTGATTCTTCCTCAGAATTTGGGCGGGATGACTCTTACCCTTTCATTTGTCCCTATATAAAGCCTCAGAAGAGGTTATTTCTTCTTTACTTTGCAAATTCTCAAATTATCCAGCGAACTCAAGCACTCGATTCCACCAAGCTCTTCCAATCATCAATCCTAGTTCTTTCCCGAGTCTGTAAGAATCTTTCTACGAGTTCAAAGATCATTCTCCGATTTAGTTTGTGTAAGTTTCAACATCTCCAAACCCTTCATCCTCTTCTCGGCCAGCGTTCTCGGCGTTCAAACTCTTATTTCCCAGTTATTATTCTGCGTCTTCCTCTAGTTAACCAAAAATGGGTAGATTTCAGTATCTTGTCGATAGTCCTGCCTTAATAGAGGCATTTAAGGAAACATACGGCATACCACAGAGGGTAAACTTAAGGTATTGCCCCCCAGAAAGGGTATTAACCGACCGAGGAGAGGGGGAAGTCGTAATCCCTATGATAGCATTCATAGAAGAAGGAATGACTCTCCCTATGGGTTCTGTCACCCAAAATTATCTTCGTAACCACAGGCTTTCTCCTGACCAGTGCGCACCCAATGTCTTTAGGATCCTAAGAGCAATTGACGCTTTGAATCGTCATTTAGGACTCGGACTCACCTGGCTTGACGTAGTACACATGTACGAATGTCATAGCCAAAAGGGGGCGGGATACTATCTTAAATCCCGATCCGACGTCGTTAGGCTCGTCTCCTGCCTTCCCAAGTCTAATAAAAGGATGAAAGACGATTATCTGATCGTCTCGGGCACGTGGCATGACAGTCTTCATTGCCCGACCCAACCAGGAGAGCCAGGTGAGACTTCTTAGACCTAGGTTTCCTAACAATAGATTTAGGATCTTCATTTTTTAACAATTTGTCTTCTCTTTGTATCATTATTTTCAAGTTTCTGACCAAGTTTTTTTTTTCTTGTGGTGTTAACAGATAAAGATCACGTTTCTCCTCGGCTCAGTCTCACAAACGTTACCGCACTTAATTACTTACTACGATCAGAAATTTTTGTAAGTGAAGATGGACAGCTCCGGTCCGTTCCTCTTATCCTTGGTTTCACGCCAAAGTCAACCGATTTTCAGCCGATCGGCAACGCTATCACTCAAGGAGACTATCGGCTCAAACGAATAGACGTCTCTCGACGTAGTTTTCTAGCACCGTTCGATCTTTCCCCCGTGCCACATCCAAATCCGCAGGGTATACCACTGCTCCTTTAGCCAGTTCAGCAGGTTCCCCCTGAACCAGTAGCAGTAGGTGAAAGAGCTGCTTCTTCAACCTCTTCACTTGAGGAGCAAATTGATAAGTTTAGATTTGAAGGTGAGGCTTCGGAAAGGGTTCAAGTGATACAAGTTTCGGAAGCCGAGGAGGAAACTGATAGGCAGTCTAGTGTTCGCCCTCCTGTTTTAATAACTGCTATTCCAGACGATTCCTCGGAAGAGGATGAAGACATGGCGAGCCTAAGAGACTTGATGAAGAATAGGAATAAAAAAGCTGGGCCCAAAGAGACCGGTACGTCTCAGCCAGTTGTTAGTCTTCCTCCACCACCTCCCCAGGTTCCTTTGGATCTCGGCGCAAAGCAATTGCCAGATCCGAAGAAGAAGAGGCCCCTCGCAGACAATGAAGAAAGGGAGGTAGCGCCTCCGAAAGGAACCAAACAACAGAAGGTGGTCAAAAACCACCGTAGCAAAAGGGCTTCGTCTACAGAGAGCCGAGATGACGCTCTCGTAGCTGATGTGCGCCGAGGACCTCGCACCTGGTCCCCAAGGCTGGAATTGAATGGTGCTTCAATCCCCTGGGAGACTTCCCTCAGAAATTATAATGGGGGGAGAGCAGGTCTCGTTGCTGAGGCTTTAGAGCAACCACTGCTCCTCCCACGAGACATGGATTCTTACAGGCGTTTCAGTCAGTATGACCTCTTTTTATCCCTAAAAAGGGATTTAGCCATGGTAAGTAAATTAATCCACTTCTTCAGTTAGGATACTGATGATTTTTTTTTTTTTTTTTTTTATATTGAAATTTTTCCTTCTGCTATGTAGATTACCCAACAGGTTTATGTGGCCGAGGAGTGGAACAAGAAGGCCTATACTGAAGCCCAAGCAGAGGCCCACTCTCGGTCTGAGGCAGAAAAATCGCTGGACAGCCTGAAGGAAGAATATGCTCATCTGTCCGAGCAGTTAAAAGAGATGACCAAGTAGAGGAATAGTCTTGATGCTGGTCTTAAAAATGCCGAGAAGCAGGCCGAAGACCAACGCCAGCTGCTGAACTTGACTGACATTAATCTGGAAACAGAGAAAGTGCTGGTGAAGGATCTTCAGATTGAACTTCAGAAAGCCAGGGAGATTGCCGAATTGGCTCAGAAGAATGCTCAGTTGGCCAAGGAGGCAATCGGGGTAGAGGAGACTCAGGTCAGACTTACTGAGGAGTTTGCGAAGGTCTGCAGAGAGTACTGCAACGTGACTTGGGACAAAGGTCTCGACACTGCTGGGGTCCCTCCAGAGTCTGTCTTAAGGCAACCTGGGAGCATTTATTACCATCCTGATATTTGCGAACTCCCAGAAGCTCTAGAGCAGCCTCCAGTCAACCAGACCCCTCCAGCCAAGGATGTTCAAGTCCCAGACGCTGCTGCTGCTCAGCCTACCCAGACAGTTGACTCCTCGGCCACCGAGATGAAGGCTTAGATGTTTAGGAGTTTTGATTTCATACTTGTATTAGTTCTTTTTTCTTTTTCTTTTTTTATGTAATGATTTGCAAACTACTTTCTTTTGATCAATATAATCATTTCTCTTTTATTTCTCATGTCTTCCTTGCACGTACCATAAGACTCATTATTAGTGCAAATAACTATAACTTGTTACAACAGTAATATAGGTAAACTTAGCCACGATATCATGCTAATGATGCAAATAACTTAAGTTAATACTGAAAAGAGTAGTTTGTATAGGAATCACTAATAAGCAATGAAAGCAAGGAGTTATATGGAAGCTTCACAGGTCTTCTCAAACATGCACAGAGATTATTACTTCTTATTGATTACGAATTAAACACATGACTAAGGAGGCTTATCGTAAATTAGAGTTTACTTAAACACATCCGAGAATTTCAAGCAAGATTCCTTTCAAGTCTAAGCATCAATAATAACTGTAGGGAGGTGTTAACTAACCCAAACCATCTGGTCCTAGGACTTCAAGCATGATTGGATTTAAGTTTAAACCCTTAGGAGAATTGTAAACGAGTGTTAACTAACCCAAATCATTTGGTCCGAGGACTTCAGGCATGAATGGATTTAAGTTTAAACACTTGTAAACTTTAATGGAGTGTTAACTAACCCATATCATCTGGTCCGAAGACTTCAGGCATGAATGGATTTAAGTTTAAACACTTAGAAGAATTGTAAACGAGTGTTAACTAACCCAAATCATCTGGTCCGAGGACTTCAGGCATGAATAGATTTAAGTTTAAACACTTGTAAACTTTAATAGAGTGCTAACTAACCCATATCATCTAGTCCGAAAACTTCAGGCATGAATGGATTTAAGTTTAAACACTTATAAAAACTTGATATAACGAATTGGCATATTGATTGAAGACAAGATTCGATTAATAATAGTACATTTTGAGGTTATTTACATTCCAAGGGCGTGGTATTACATGACTATCTAGATCTTCCAAGAAATACGCCTCAATGCCAGCCCCTGAGGTGATACGATATGGTCCTTCCCAATTAGGACCTAACTTTTCCCAAGCTGGATTCTTTGCAGTACCCACAACCTTTCTGAGCACCAAATCACCAGGTTCTAGAGACCTTAACTTTACATTGGCATCATAGCCTTGCCTAAGCATTTGTTAGTAATGAGCTAATCGGACCATTGCATTTTCCCTCATTTCCTCAATCAGATCCAGACTCTTCTCTAGCTGCTCATTGTTGCCGGTCGAACTGAACGAACTAGTTCTCAATGCTGGGAACCCATTCTCCAAAGGTATGACAGCTTCAGCCCCATAGGTCATTGAGAAAGGGGTCTCTCCAGTAGACCTACGAGGCGTAGTTCTGTATGCCTAAAGTACATGTGGCAATTCTTCCACCCATTTACCCTTCGCATCATCTAGTCTCTTCTTTAATCCACTTACTATGACCTTGTTAACCGCTTCTGCTTGCCCATTCCCCTGGGGATAGGCAGGGGTGGAGTATCTGTTTATGATTCCCAGTTCGCTACAATAATTCCTGAATGCTTTGTTATTAAACTGTAGGCCATTATCCGAGATGAGAGTATGAGGAACCTCAAACCGAGTGACGATATTCTTCCACACAAACTTCTGCACATCAACGTCTCTGATGTTGGCCAGAGGTTCAGTTTCGACCCATTTGGTGAAATAGTCTGTGCCGACCAGAAGATATTTCCTGTTTCCTGCAGCCTTAGGGAATGGACCCACGATATCTAAGCCCCATTAAGCGAAGGGCCATGGGCTGGATAGTGGATTAAGGGTTCCCCCTGGTTGATGAATGTTTGGGGCAAACCGTTGACATTGATCGCACTTCTTAACATATTCATGGGCTTCTTTTTGCATATTCGGCCACCAATAACCTTGAGTAATGGCTCGGTGAGCCAAGGATCTACCTCCAGTATGGCTCCCATAGATTCCTTCATGCAATTCTTCTAGTAGTAACTCAGCCGCTTCAGGATGCATGCATAATAAGTACGGTCCTGAATAAGAGCGTTTATATAGTTTCTAGTCCTCGGATAGCCAGAATCTGGTTGCCTTCCTCCGAACTTTGTCAGCTTCCCACCTTTCTTCAGGCAAGATATCCTCCTTCAAGAATATAATTACAAGGTCCATCCAGCTGTGTTCGGCTCTGATTTGATGAACCTGGACTACCTCTTTTCTTGCCTCTGTAGGCCCATGCAAGTCCTCGACGAGGATAACTCTTGGCAAATCTTGCGCCGAAGAGGTAGCGAGCGTGGCCAAAGAATTAGCATGTGCATTACCATTTCTGGGGATGTGCAACAGATTAAAAGAGTCGAACTCCGATTGCAGACATTTAACTCGGCTCAAGTATTCCTGCATTTTTTCATCTTTCGCCTCAAACTCACCTTGTACTTGACCAACGACTAACCTCGAGTCCGAGAACACTTCCACTGACTTTCCTCCCATTTTCCGAACCATAGCCATTTCCATCAGTAGAGCTTCATACTCAGCCTCATTATTTGTGGTCATGAAGTTTAGTCTTAGCGACTTTTCGATAACAATATTCTCGGGGGATATTAATACTAGCCCCACTCCAGAACCTCTCGGGGGAAAGCGTTTAGACGCAACTTGTGCTTTCTTAGAACTTCAAAAATGTTTTCAAGGTCCTTAACATGTTCAGAAATGACCTTGCTTTTCACCACCATGTCATCTATATAAATTTCGATACTTTTGCCCAACTGTGACTCAAACATCCTCGTCATCATTCTTTGGTAGGTAGATCCCGCATTTTTCAAACCAAATGGCATCACTTTATAATGGTAGTTACCGATAGGGGTGACAAAAGCAATCTTCTCCTGGTCATCCGGGGCTAACGGTATTTGATGGTAACCTTGGAAAGCATCTAGGAAACTCATCTGATGATGGCCAACAGTGGCATCTACTAGCTGATCAATTTTTGGCATAGGGAATGGATCCTTAGGACAAGCTTTATTTAAGTCAGTGAAGTCTACACAAACTCGCCATTTCTCATTCTTCTTCTTCACCACCACAGTATTTGCTAGCCACTCAGGATAAAAAACTTCTTTAATAGCTCCAGCTTGTTTGAGCTTTGTTACCTCTTCTCTTACGGCATCAGCGTGTTCCTTGGATGGGCGCAGAGGAGGCTGCTTTTTAGGTGTAATCAATGGGTTGACCTTCAGATGGTGACAGATGAATTCTGGATCCACCCCTGGGGCTTCGTAAGCATTCCAGGCAAATACATCAAGGTTTCTTTTAAGGAACTCTATTAGCTCTTCCTTCTCCTGCAGAGGCAGCTGAGATCCGACTTGAAAGAACTTTTCTAGATTGTCTCCGATAACCACTTTTATTAAATCTTCGCACCTAGCGCCCTCGGCTGAGTATTCGATGGGCAATGCCCAAGGTTTTAACTGCTATAAACCCTTTTCGGCCTGGGCCGAGGACTCAGTTTCAGGCTCATGCTGGATGGCAGCCACTAAGCATTGTCTGGCCGCGAATTGATCTCCCCGGATTTCACAAACCTATCATTCAGATGGATATTTAACTTTCTGATGCAAAGTAGAGGAAACAGCCTCTAGTGTATGAAGCCAAGGTCTGGCTACAATTGCCGTATAGGGCGAATACACATCTACAACTATGAAATTCACCTCTACCACCTCTGAGCCGATCTGCACAGGTAATCGTATTTGGCCTTTCGGGGTAACAACCCTTTCTTCAAAACTTATCAGGGGGGAATTGTATGGTGTTAGGTCTTGAAGTTTTAAGTTCAGCCCCTTGTAGAGATCATGATACATTATCTCTACCGCGCTGCCCTGGTCCACCATTACTCTCTTCACATCATACCCTCCAATTCTGAGAGTGATTACTAAAGCATCATCATGGGGTTGGATGGTTCCAATCTTGTCCTCGTCCGAGAACCCTAAGACCAGTTGAGCATTCGATTTAGCTTTTTCATACCTTGGCCGAAATCCCCTGCAGGTAACCGGGCTACCAACATAACCTTCGATGGCCAGGATCCTGTTCTCCCCGGTGCGGCGAAGATGACATTAATAGTCCCCAATGGGGGCTTTGAAGAGTCATCTCTCCAGGGCTATGAGTTCACATGACTTCCTCGGCCACTAGAGTGGTGCAAGAGGTGTCTCAATTTACCCTCGCGGACCAGTTGATCCAAATGATCCCACAGGCTCCTGCAATCCTCTGTGGTATGCCCATGGTCTTGATGGTACTGGCAATAGAGATTATGATTGCGCCTCTCAGGGTTTCCCACCATCTTATTCGGCCACTTGAAGAATGGTTCACTCTTAATCTTTTCCAAAACTTGGTGTACTGGCTCTTTGAATACGGCGTTGACTGCTTGAGGATTTGTCGATCCTGATTGCCCAACAAAATCTCTCCGCGGTTTACTGTTATTGTAACGGTCCGACTTGAAATCCCTCTTCTCCTAGGGGATAACCTTGTCCTTTCCCTTCCCTTGCTGTTGATCTTCTTCAACTCTTTTATACTTTTCAATGCGGTCCATGAGCTGACACATGTTAGTAACTGGCTTACCAGTTAAGGACTTCCTTAAACCATGGTCAGTAGGGAGGCCGAGCTTAAACGTGCTAAGGGCCATTCCATCAAAATTGTCCTCCATATCATTAAACATCTCCCAGTACCTATCTGAGTACGTTTTCAAGGTCTCACCCTCTTGCATGCTTAAGGATAGCAGTGAAGATAAAGGCCTGGCCACTCTTCGTCATGTGACAAAACGGGAACCAAATGCTTGAGTGAGCTCTTTGAAGGAACTGATGGAGTCTGCTTCTAGGCTGTCAAACCATCTCATTGCAACCAGTCCAAGACTGGAGGGGAAAACCTTGCACATCAGAGCTTCATCTTTGGAGTAGACAGTCATCCTTTGGTTAAAGTGACTCACATGTTCCACAAGGTCTGTTTTACCATTATAGATGGTGAACGTCAGTTGATGAAAACGACGAGGGAGCCTTACTTCTTCAATCCTGCGTGTAAAAGGTGACCTAGATATTTTGATTCAAAGCCCTGCTCATAGCATCATTCCTTACGCCTCCACGTGATGGGCTTCTAGGTTGTCTCTTATGATGATGCTCTTCTTCATAGGAAAAAGATTCGCTGACTGGTGTTCGAGATCTCTGCTTGTAAGTGACGTCTTATTCGTCAATAGAATCTTCTTCAGTATACAAAGAGATCCGTTTCCTCTTGGCATGGCGCAACTCCCTTTTTAGCCTTTCAATTTCTAGTTGCATATTCTAGTTCTTCTCTGCATGAGACACATGACCTCCACCATGGGGTTGGCTTCGATCAGCATGCGCAGTGTGTACACTACCTTCACGATCTTGTCTCTGCTCCAAATTAAGAAAAGGGTCGACGTGTTGGAATGCCCTAGACTCTGCTGGTTGTTGCCCTGGTTCAGCCATTATCAGCTGTTGCTTCCACTTTCGCTCAAGATCTTCCCACAGACGGCGCCAATTGTAGGGTCAGGATTTGTAGCCCAAGCCCAAAACAATGAATTTGTAGAGAGTGGGTGAAAGAGCTGGGTTAGCTGTGAATTTAGCAACTGTTAACTATGATATCTAGGAATAACCCAACGTAAAAACACACTTAAAAGCTAAACAAATTGATGTCTGAAAATGTATATTATTGATTGAACAGTGAATACAGTTCTTAGAGCTACAGTAAAATCTTTCTCCTCTTCTTATTATCTTTTTTTCGATCCCCTTTCTTCAGAGACATTTCCCATTTATATAGGCTTCTTCTAAACCATCTTCATCGTACACTTGTTCTTCATCAAAGCATTCACTTGAGTACATGTCACATCAGGTATCTTCTTTAGTTCTCCATGAGTGCTAGTAGCTGAGGTTGTACTGTTCAGGGGTCTTCTCCACATAAATACAAACAGAAAAGTTGCTGCAGTGCATTAAACACGGTGGCAGCAGCTTTTTCCTTTAGATATTTCTCCGTTCTTATCATCTCCAGACATGCCCAGAGTTTATCCTTATCATTGGAATTGTTAGGAAGATCACTTGAACCTCTTAAGTGCTTGTTTGATCGAGACTCTCTGTATCCGAGGAAAATACGCTCTTCGGCCTGCTGATGACCTCTTCGGACTATACTCCTCGATCATTTCCAGGGATATCTCTTCCATGTGAAATCCTTCCCAATCATTTTCTTCTCTTCGGACATACCTTAACCCAAAAATGGAACCCCAGGCCCAATACACAATGTTGGGCTTTTACCTCCACAGTTACTAACTATATACAAAAATGAAAGACGCATGACTTACAATTGACCTCATAAATTTTTGTCACATTAACTAAGACCTCACAATTTTTCATTTAATTTATTTCGTGTATCTAATTGAGTTTAAATTATATAAAGATTCCTTATAAAAATAGTAGCAAAAATAAGCTGAATAGTAAAATAAGTTGGCAAAAATAATCTTGCCAAACAGACAATAAATAGCTATTAATAATTATCATAATTTTAAAATTACATATTTAGAATATCATATATTGAACTCTCCTATGTATTGCACAGGTTACTAACTAGCGTTAAACTTCTAATGCTTGTATTACACGAAATGAGTTTACAAATCTATATTGACCTACTCTATGCTGAAAAAGAAAATTCTAATGCAAAGGTATGGATAACCAAAAAGGACCTCAAACATTGAACCCAGTGAGTCAGTGACAACTATGTCATAAATGTCTTTAAAAAGAGCCACCAAAATCTTGGCATAGCTGCATCATTCTGGAATTGACAGCTTGAAGGCAAGAGGAAGGTCAAAACGATCAGAAGAGAACATGCAGGTACAAAACCAGAAAACACAATCAGCACTACAAAATCTTTGGTAAAGATACAAGAAAGCATAGGAAAAAAAACTCTCAAGAATGATGGGTGAACCTGGGAAGAATAAGCCCAAAAACTCGCAAAGTTCAAGCTTCTTTCCTAGTTATCCTGTAATTGACAAAGAAAAACACATATAAAGGTCATACTCATGTAAAGAAACTACAGGGAAAAATCTGAAACTTTAATACTGCAGTATACATTAAATTGTGCAACAATAAATTACAGTTAAATTGCTAATTACGTGTAAATGTTTGTCTTTATGAAAATAAAGATTCAACGTAGTTGAACATACTTTGGGTTCATTTACAAGAAACCAAAGGAATATTGGAGGTAACAAATACCAGGGTCTGAGTTAGTAATGACTAGCGAGCAAGTATATTACATCCTAAATAAAATAGGCAGCTGGAGCTCACTAAAACCTTTTTTTGGACTAATAGATGTGTCATAGCCACCAAATAAAAATGTAGACAACAAAAATTATACAAACATTTCATATCACAGTAGGAAAGGTTACAAAAATTTCAATATAATTTGAACAAGTAGGTTTAAATATGCTCAATTTGGTGAAGTCAGAACTGACTTTAAAACCAAAAAACCCGCATCCAATCTAAACCTGATTTGAACCAAGATGTGAAATTTTACAGATTTTTGAATGAGAGTCTCGAACCTTTCAGGTGCTCTTAGATGAAAGCCGATTTAGTTTGTTTTTGTTACACAACACTTGGCTAAGAAAATCAGAGATTATTGAGAGGCCCGGCTACCTCAAATTAGCAAGAAAATTTGCGGCTTTCTTCTTCCGATCTTTCTATTATGGGTGGTTCTCACAGTTTTTATACTAAATCCAAATTTTTTCAATTGGTGGTAGAGGAAGGGGGACGGTATTTTTTGTTAAGGATTTTTGAGCGGAGTAGATACTTTATGAAGTCGGTCTTCATGGGTAAGAATGTGGCATAATGGCTGATGAAGAGTATTGAATAGATTGTTGTTGGGAGTAGTCCGAAGTATTTTTATACTTTTAGAGAAGGTGATTTAGCCTACACCCTCCAACGAAGCTCCAACTCTTTTGGCTTGTTCCTTCTTTTGACTGAACTAAAAGTTGGCGGGGCTAGGAGGTCCATTCTTATTCTAGAAGGCAAAGCAAAGAATGGATTGAGGGTTTTTGGGTTAGGATTGAGGAAGATGTTGGAACCCAAAAACTATGTGCATGATGGTTCTAGTCACTTGAGATTTGTAGCTCAGCCTCTTAGGGATAACTCACGGGTTCTACCATTTAAAACTTTTGCCGATACAGTGCGTGGGCATCAGGTGCAGGTCTGGGGTAGAAATCAGCAAAAGTTGTTAAACACCCATGATAAAGGGAAACGGCAATTAGGGGATAATAGGGGAGAGAAGCAGAACTCAGTAAGTGTACAGAGGAGGTTGAGTGCAACACCGGTGTGCACACTAGGTCCGACGACTCTTGGAGGAAGAGTTGTGAGTTATCGGAGCATTAATGGGAAATCTGATTTAGGAGAGACAAATCCAGTAGGAAATAAAAGGAGATTTCTATTGATATTCAAATCAAATTTGAATGTATCTGTTTTTGGAAAAGAATGTGAATTGAGGAATTCCTACTGGACTGGAGAAGCCTTAACCGTAGAGGTGAATGGGGAAGGTAACAGGCGTGTAGCATGGAATCCTAATAAAGGTGGACTGAAGAGTACTAAATTGGTCACAAGGAGTCAGAGGGAGCACGTGGTGGGTCCCTTTAGTGGGTCACGGGTTCATATAAACCCTGTGGTGGGCTCAAACCATTTTAGGCAAGGTGCAGGGATTCCTAATAAAGGTGGACGAAGGTGCTCTGTTTGGGTATCAAGGAAACAGAGGGTGCATGTGGGGGCTCTTTCTAGTGGGTCACGGGGTCAAATGAGTCCCTTGTTGACCCAAAATGGTGTGGGCTCTTTTACTTGCTTCTTGGGCCCAAGAATTTTTGAAATGGGTGAGTCCTCTTTGATGACAAGCCCAACACCCTTGGCCCACTCGGTGAATCCTAAGATATCTCTTTCAGACCAGACCGAGCCTTTGAGTTTCAACATCAAAGGGACTCAGTGACAGGGAGAGCCTACTATGCTCGGTGGTCGCACCTGTTCTGTTGGCATCAGCTCTGATGGCCTCACGGTGGCTGGGTTAGAGGTTGGGATCAATTCCAAAGGTGTCGCGGTGAAGCTGATGGAGGATAATCAGAGCTATCTTGATGGGAATTGCTTTGACAGCACCGCAGTGGATGGGTTAGAGGTTGGGACCAGCTCCGATGGTCTTGTGGCGGTTCCAACGGTGACCAATTGTCTTTTTTCTACTGGGTTTAACTTTAACGGTCATGAGTCAGTTGGGTTCAACTCCGATGCTTTCACATTGGCTCTGGGCAAGACCGATAAGGTAAATTCGCAACTTTCGAAGGGTATTTTCTTGGCAAATATCCTTAAAAGACTCTCGATTGCGGGTTTTGTGGATTTTGGTGTCAATAGTGAGGATAAACTTGGTAGTGAGTGTAGAGTGCTCGTGATTTAAGGGGTGGATAACAAGGGTAACAGGTCGAGTGATATGGATGAGATTGGCCAGCCCAATTTAGCATTGATGGAATCGAAGTCAAATTGTGGCCCATCTGTTTTGGGAGCCTCGATGGTGGAGGCTTTCCCAGAAGTGGTCTTGGGTGAGGAGAAGAGCTTGGCTAATTGTAATCCGTTGGTTACTATTATCCCTCCGGGGCAAGCCTTGTCGATGGAAGCGCATAACGATTCTAAGGTATTAGATTTTGGTGGTACATTGGATGTCTCTAATTGGGTGAAAAACAAAATCCCAAGTTTTAGTAAAGTGATTGGGCTTTCTGTGAAACGTCATGAACAGTTGTGTGTTGTCTATCTTCAAAGACTAGAAAAGGAGATGGAGGTTAGTAACCAGCAGCAGAAGAAAGTAACCGCTAACCAAAAAGTAGCATCATCCACGAGTAAAGGGAAGAGAGAGTTGAGGAATTTAATCTCAACGGTTAACTACGATGGGAGATAGTGTGTTGGAAGTGTGGTAGAGATAGTTGTGGGGCCATAAAAGTCTTTATGAAACTGAAAATGGTTTCATGGAATGTTAGAGGTTTGAATGACTCCTAGAAACGTTTGGTAGTAAGAAACTTGTTGCGTGAGTGGAAGTGTGATGTTGTATGCCTTCAAGAAACAAAGCTTGTTGGCATAGATAGGCAGCTGGTTTGCAGTATTTGGGGTTGTTTGTATGTGAATTGGGTGGCTTTAGATGCTGATCAGACGACTGGTGGAGTTTTGATTATGTGGGATAGGAGGGTTTTAACAAAATTGGAAGTTCTGGTGGGCTTGTTTTCGGTGTCGGTTCAGTGAAAATGTGTGGAGGATGGTTTTATTTGGGCATGCTCAGGGGTGTATGGCCCGAATGATAACAACTTGAAGGGTGATTTATGGGATGAGTTGGTGGGTATTTAGCAGTATTGGAATGTTCCATGGTGTTGTTTTGGGGATTTTAATATTGTTCGTTTTCCTAGTGAACGAAGGGGTGGGTCTAGACTTACTCCAGCTATGGAAAAATTTTCTAAATTTATTGAAGATTTAAACTTGATAGATTTGCCATTGGAGGGAGGGAGTTATACATGGTCTAGTGGTACTGACAAGCCATCCATGTCTAGGATCGATAGGGCTCTAGCGTCACATGACTGGGAGCAACACTTTCCAGATGTGACCCAACGGATTCTACCACAACCAGTTTCAAATCATTTCCCAATTCTCTTGGAAGCACGAGGTATGGCGAGGAGAAAAAGTCCCTTCCGGTTTGAGAATATGTGGTTGAAGTCGGACGGGTTTGTTGATAGAGTAGACTCATGGTGGAATTGCCATTCTTTTTTGGGTACACCTAGTTATGTGTTTGCTAAAAAATTGAAAGCTTTGAAAGAAGAAATTATTCAGTGGAATCACCAAGAGTTTAGCAATGTTGGGCGCAGGAAGAAAGAATTATTGGGGGCTTTAGAGTTATTAGATGCTAAGGAAGGGGTTCTTGGACTCACTGAGACAGAGAGAAATTAGAAAAATGAAGTGAGATCGCAGGTAGAGCATCTTATTTCTCTAGAGGATCTTATTTCTCTAGAGGAGATCTCCTAGAGACAAAAATTGAGAATGTTATGCATTAAGGAGGGGGATAATAATACTAAATTCTTCCACAAGATGGCCAATTCTCATAGAAGGTATAACCATCTGAATTTCTTAGAAGTGGATGGGGTGATTTATGAGGAAGGAGCAACAGTGGCTGCTCAAGTAGCTCAATTTTATAAAACTCTGTATCAGGAGTCTAAGGAGTGAAGACCTTTTGTGGAAGGACTGAAATTTGATCAAATAGGGGAGTTGGAGAGGGGTTGGTTGGAGCGGAGATTTGAGAAGGACGAGATTCTATCAGTGGTCAAAGATATGGAAGAGCATAAAGTTCCAGGTCCAGATGACTTTTCTGTGGCCTTTTTCCATCATTGCTGGAGAGTAGTAGAAATAGATGTTTTAGCAATCTTTGAAGAGTTCTATCAATACTATAAGTTTGAGAAATCTCTTAATGCTACCTTTATAGCTTTGATTCCTAAGAAGAATGATGCCTCTAACATTCGTGATTTCAGACCTATCAGTTTGGTGGGGAGTTTATATAAAATCTTGGCTAAGGTTTTGGCAAATAGATTGAAAATGGTGTTAGATCAACTGATATCTGAATCTCAGAATAGTTGTGGGAGGTAGGTAGATCCTTGATTCAGTTCTCATTGCCAATGAGTGTGTTGATAGCAGAATGAAGAGTAAGATTCCGGGAGTGATTTGTAAGTTAAATATTGAGAAAACTTATGACAATGTGAATTGGGAGGCACTTCTGAAACTGCTGAAGAAAATGAGTTCTGGGGAGAAATGGTGTAGCTGGATTCGAACCTGTATCTCTACAGTGCAATTTTCTGTGTTGGTTAATGGGACCCCAGCTGACTTCTTTGGTAGCTCTAGAGGTTTGAGACAAGGGGATCAGTTGTCTCCCTTATTATTTTTAGTTATGATGGAGGTGTTTAGTAGGATGGTGAAGAGAATGGATGGGGTAGGTTTACTTAGTGGTTTTAGGGCGGATGGTAAGAGGGGCAGAGGGGAAAGTGTCACATTTGTTGTTTGCGGATGATACTATTTTGTTTTGTGATGCAGAGGTGGAGCAAGTCCTACATGTTCGATTGCTATTACTTTGTTTTTAGGCTGTGACTGGCTTAAAGGTTAATGTAGCTAAAAATGAAATGGTTCCTATAGGGGTGGTAAATAATGTGCATGTTTTGGCAGAGATATTGGGTTGTAGGGTTGGGGCCTTGCCAATAACTTATCTTGGTATGCCGTGGGGGGTGTCTGCTCTATTTGAAACCCTATTTTGGAAAAAATCAAACGGAAACTAACTAGGTGGAAGAAGTTGTATTTGTCGAAAGGAGGTAGGATGACATTGCTTAAAAGCACACTATCCAACCTTCCCACATATTTTTTATCTCTATTCACCATCCCTACACATATGACAAACAAAATTGAGAAGCTCCAAAGGAATTTCCTGTGGGGAGACCCCAAGACCCATTTATTGGGATGGGATAAGGTGTGTATAACTATTGCTAATGGTGGCTTGGGTATTAGGAAATTGACTACTTTCAATAAAGCTTTGCTAGGAAAGTGGCTTTGGCGTTTTGGGATTGAGGAGAATAGGCTTTGGAAGAGGGTGATAGCTTTGAAATTTGGGGAAGAAATTGGGAGGGGGGGGGGGGGTGGACCTTTAAGTTGGGTAGGGGTGCTCATGGTTGTGATTTGTGGAGAAGTATCCAGAAGGGCTGGGAAGTTTTCAACAAAAATGTCCAGTATAAGGTTGGGGTGGGAGATAGAGTGAAATTTTGGACAGACAAGTGGTGTGGAGATCTTTCTCTCCAATTGGCTTTTCCAGTCTTGTACAATTTGGCTGCAAACAAAGAGGCTTCCGTAGAATCATCTTTAATATGTCAAGGAGTAGGGTATGAGAGAACTTAGGATATTCGTTTCAATCGAGGTCCTAATGATTATGAGGCAAATGTGGTGGTTGATTTCTTTCGATTCTTGGCAGCCAATTTACCTTCAGGGACTGATGGTGATTGGTTGAGATGGAATTTGACTAAAAATGGGGATTTTACTATCCGCTCATATTATCATAAGTTACATGGCTCTTCTTCCGTTGTTTTTCAATGGAAATGTATTTGGAAGGTTAATGCACCCCGGCGTTCTCTTTCTTTGTTTGGACAGCCATAGAGGCCTTGATTTTGTTGACTAGTGCATTATGTGTCGTTGCTGTGGTGAGACAGTGAATCATTTGTTGTTACATTGTGGAAAGGCTTATCGGCTATGGTGCTTTGTCTTTAGGATTTTTGGGATTTCCTGGGTTCCCTCATGTAAGGTGTCAGATTTTCTATTTAGTTGGTGGAATTGGTTGGGGAAACATTCATCTTACATTTGGAACTTAATTCCGTTGTGTTTGTTATGGTGCATTTGGAAGGAATGCAATCGGCGGACATTTGAGGATTTGGATAGATCTGAGGACCAAATGCTTGCTATCTTTTCTGGTTTCCTATTTGATTGGGCTAGGGCTTGAGGACTCACATCTAGTGACTCTCTTCCTCTATTCCTTAGTTCTCTTTCTTTGTAGTTAATGTCTTTTTATGTTTTTTGCTTTTCCATCTTTTTTGTACTTTTGACATGCTAGTGCTAATTTGCATCTAGCAGTTTTTGAGAATATTTTTTCTTACCTATCAAAAAAAAGAATGACAATCTCACCTGAAGCAATAAATTCCCAACGCAGTTGTGATTTCATGAACGACAGATGTTGCAAAGTGCAAATACAGTACCACTGAGTTCAGTAAAAGAGGATGTCAGGCACAGGAGAAAGATCACAAAATCACAGTATTACATCTCTAATCAATAGTAAAAGCTAGACCAATATTTTGCCAAGTAGACACTGCAGTAGCAAATGCATCCCCCCCCCCAAAAAAAAAAAAAAAAAAAAAAAAAAAAAAAAAAAACTAAGCTTAACAAGGAGGCCTATTTCAAAAAAATTATTGGAATAGGAGTTTGTAAGTAATTTACCACAAATGACCATTTGCATTAAGAAAAAAAAAAAAAAGGTGAGAGTCACCATACCTGAGAACGCACAGTAAAGAAGAAGGACCAACCTCTCATCAACTAAAGGAACTCTGCCACAAAAGATCAAAAGAGGTTCATGAGTGAAATAGAACCAGAAGCATTGAGAATAGAATGGTAAGTCCATTTTTAGCACACAAAAATCAAATTACAACATACCCATCATTCAGTCTGGCTGTGAGTGCATTTGCAATGGCAAAAGGTAGATACAGTAGTGACTGCACAAAATAATAAAGATTGTGAATTACTTTCTTTCTTTTGGGCATATATTACGTTTATTATAGGTTTTAAAATATATAACAACCATTAAAATGCTAACAAATGATACGAATAACTAAACCTTAAACAATAGTCTTAATAATAAATGATAATCACATAACTATATAAGTTTATAGCCACTAAACAGCAAATGTATACAATAAACATACTAAATAATAACCAATAATTTTACCTATCAAAAAAATAATAATAACCAAAAATTTAAATTTTTATAAACATTAAAAAAAGAAAAGTGTTCAAAACCCATTGTCCCATTGCCATTGCAATACAGCTCTAGATTTTTTTTTTTTTTTTAAAGAGCAGCTGACTGTTGCGGCAAAGCTTATAGAAATCAGATCGATGTGCCAGATGCATTGCCAATCTGATAGTGAGGATTATTGAAGAGGTGCAAACGGGCTGTTTGGTCGCCGATCTGATCATGAGAAAGCATATCGACGGCCAATGGTGCAACGCACAGTGAGAGAGAGAAATTTGTTTCAAAGTCATGTAGTCTATGACTCTATGAATCTACTGTCGTTATTGTGCCAAGAAAGCAAATCAATGACTTTTTTCTTTTTCTTTTTTTAAATTCTTTTAGGTTCAGCCGTGTCGTGATTGTGTCCCCTCCGTGAACTAAACAAAAAATAATAATAACTTTTTGGGCTGGACACCCCACAGACATGCATGCAGCCATATTTGAGGTGTGCCTATGTACATGCAGCCCTTTTTGCAGTGTCCGTGCTTCCTAACCCCATACTCATGGGAGATGCCCCATGCCACTGGCATATAACTCAATGGCTATATAAATCGCAACATCATTAACTAGTTCAAAAGAAACTTCAAATAACATGACAGAAACTGACAAGTTGACATAGGACAACCAGAACAAAACTGAAACAATAATAAAATAAAGGGATATGACCTAGGAGTCAGCACCTAGGCCTTGCTTGGAGTCAGTTCTAAGCGGGGAAACCACTAGGAGTCAGCACCTAGAGTGGACCTGGAGTCAGCACCAGACCAAAGAAAGACCAAACGGCAATTTTTTCATTCATCAAAATGTTTTTTTTTTTTTTTTATCAATAATAAAGATTCATTCATCAAAATATCAACTAACTCCTCAAGGAGTACAATAAGTTGCTTATAAAGGATTGCTAAACCCTAATTCTAATTGGCTAGGAAACCCTAATTGCCTTATTATTTAATATTATTTATGCTCGCAAGTCAATTGTATTTTTATGTTTTAGGTCCTAGTAGTTTATTGGGCTATTAGTATTTTAATTTGGGAAGCAAGGTTATTTTTGTAACCAGACCAAGGAAAGACCAAACGGCCATTTTTTCATTCATCAAAATATCAACTAACTCCTCAAGGAGTACAATAGGTTTTTTATAAAGGATTGCTAAACCCTAGTTCTAATTGGTTAGAAAACCCTAATTGCCTTATTACAAAAATAACCTTGCTTCCCAAATTAAAATACTAATAGCCCAATAAACTACTAGGACCTAAAACATAAAAATACAATTGACTTGCGAACATAAATAATATTAAATAATAATTTTCTTGCATCTCCCACATCACAAGCCCTTTTAATTTCTCAAATTTCTAGTTTCCAGCAGTTCACACTGGACAAAGAAGCCACACTTCTTTTTTTTTATTACCAAGGAACCTTTCTACATAAGAGACCTTTGGACTCGCCTTTAGCTAATAAAACTTACGGGCAACTAACCCCTCTTGCTAGAACCAATTGTCAGGTATTCATGGGCATTCTAAGAAGCCACACTTATCTCATGTCAAGTTCTCAAGCAATAAAGCTGACTGATAGAATAACAATTACACAAATTTAATAACCAGTAGAGCCATACAAATTTCCCTGTTTTGATTTCCCATAAAAATGGGACCTTATGTGTAACACTGAAATGTAAAGGTAATCCCAACTTAGCTTTGAATCAAATATCTAGCAAACAAGCAAACTATTTTGATAAGCATCATGTTATTAGGAGGAAATTACTCCAGTACACAGAATAATACAACTCTAGTAAACTAGGTAAACCATAGACCAAGAAAATCAGGTTTTCACTTAATGGGCTAGCAAACAAACAAACATTATGGTGAAGCCATCTTTTGTGTGTGTGTGTGTTTGTGGCTAATAAGGGTATCCATAGCTCTTTAAACACTTAACCATTCCCCCAGTGTGTATAGTCCCCCTATCACACACACCACATAATTACAAGGATGAGTCTATTAGGGTGGCCCCAAAATGCTAGGTAGAGGTTTCAAACACGATCTCATGAGACCTTAGAAACTAGTAGGCCAACCCTTTGGGGTTGGTGAAGCCGTCAATAAAATCAATTAGAAATTAATCTATTAATTACTACCTGAACACATAGGTATTCTCACTTAAGTATTCAAACATATCACCAAAATCACTTGCAGTCCCATTCTGTCCATAGTACTCCCCTGAGATCTTGTTGTTTGTTTCGTTTACCCAAAGCCGCCCCCCCCCCCCCCCAAAAAAAAAAAAATCACTATAACCGAATTTCTTGAAGACCTTTTTGCTTTCAATGTATTGAATGACCAGTCAAATAAATTATTTTCATTTTTTAATAAATATGGTGCAATGCCAAGTTCCTTCCACCATAAGTGAAAGTTTAAGATCACGGGTTGAGTACAAAAATCAACCTCTTCAATAAAAATCTAGGGCACGTTTGGTAGACTGTAATAGACACTGTAATGTAATAAATATTCCTATGGCATAACTATTCGGTTGTTTGGTTATGTTTTTATTATAATGAATAGTTATTCCTTATGAATAACTATTCTTCAAAATGAGGAATAACTATTCCTTATCAAAAGTACTGAATATCTATTCTTTCACCTTAGGTAATAACTTTTTTTTTTTTCAAATTTCCTAAAAAGCCATTAGTTGTCACATCTTCAAAAGGAAAGAAAATAAATTTTCCTTGTTGTTAATTATTAGCTTTATTTTGAACACCCTAAAATAAGTGTATTTTAGGAAATTTGACTTAAAAATGATTTAATTACACCTTCTTTTATACTTTACTAAATTGTAGATGCATATTCAGGATTTATTATTAAATGATCACCAAACTAATGAATAGTAATACTTATTACATTCCAACTCAATGTATTCCTTGTAATACTTATTCCTATTCTCATGTAATAATCATTATAGTGTACCGAACGTGCTCCTGAAGTTTCCTACCAATTACCTCTCCTAGACATAAAAGTGAGAGTTTTGTGCACTGAGTATGACCTTTTATTATTATTATTATTATTAACCCTTCCAATTTGCCATGTACTCTTTTTCAAGTGACCAGACTCAATTGCTTTTAATTGTTTTCATTTTAGGCTTACTCTCAAATTTTGAGTGGTTCTCAAACCAGTTATGGTGGAAAGAAACAGATAGGCAAGATATACAAACAACACAGCCAAAAAAATAAGCCATAACGATAACCAAATTCTAAATTACCAACTAAATTCAAAGTCGTTTGGTATGAGATAGCAACATACCATGCACATATTGGTTTTCAAGCCCTTTGGTTCATCGCACAAGTGAGCGAGGATCATCCTTCCCTGCCAAAACAGATGTAATTCAAAAAATAAGAAATCTTATCCAGCAAAAAGTAGCTATAAAGAAGGATAAAGCAAACACTAAGCACACATTAGAACAATGTTAGAAAATAAATGAACATGTTTGTGTGTGAATTATTTATTTATCCTATTTTTTTACAAGACATCGCATGCTGGGACTTCTAGAGGAAAATCTACAAGAAGGGCCAAAACACAAGCCAGAGAAACATCTTACCAGGTTAACAACCATGATCTTTGTTAAAGGTATTAAGTTTATGTTGATGTAAATCTGGGAAGCACGGACACGAAAAAATGCCTACCGTGTCCGTGTCATATGGGTAGTCAGGTACGGGATACGGAATACTCCTGGGACATGGCTACATGTGTGTCCCAGCTGTTTTTAAAAAAAATATTCGGATACGGCAGGGACACGGCTCAGATACGTTTGGGATACAGGAGGGATATAGTCGGTACACAGGCTCGCAAAAAACGAGAAGGAAAAAAAAAAAAAAAATCATGCCTGAAACTGTTCATTTTGAAGGCAGAACTGCATAACTTAAAAACAAAACCTAAAATCTCTCTCTCTCGATCCCTCTCCTTTGCTTTCGCCATGGGGCTTCGATACCGTTGCCTTTGCTTTCGCCGTTGGACTTCTCTCACTCTCTGTCCAACGGCTAAAGCAGCAGAAGAAGAGAAGCCCCACAGCGAAAGCAAAGGCAACAGCAGTGAAGCCCCACTGCGACGGCCAATAGTAGTCACGGTACTTTTCTCATTTCCATCGCTCTCTCTTTCCCTCTTTCTAATTTTATTGCTCGATCCGATCTCTCTCTCTGGCTCACTCTCTCTTTCTGTCGCTCTCTCTTTGGCTAATTTAGTTGATGCTTGACCACAATTGAAAAAAAAAATTGGATGGTTGATTACTGTATTTCACTTTATTGTCTACTATTACTCTTAAATTGATATATGTTTACCATTTTATGAAAAAAAAAATGCTTAACAATACATAGAAAATATAAATAAAAATATATTTAAAAATTAATTAATATACATATCCCCACTGTTTGTGTCCTACTTTTTCAAAAATTTCTGTGTTGTCGTACCGTATCCATACCCGGACCTGTATTTGTGCATGTGCTTCCTAGATGTAAATACCTAAGAGGCCTGGTTATGTTGTAAGCCCATGTAAGGTTAACCCTAGCTTCTAGTCTCTATACATACCCTGTTAAGCGTTCACGGTAATAATTGACTTGATTATATAGAAAAGATATAGCCACTGGGACTTTATCTTGTGGACATAGGCCGTTAGGCTAAACCATGTAATTTATTGTGTTCTTCTCTCTTTCTTACTTCCGCTTCTCTATATTATTTTATTCTCGTCTTGAACATGGTATTAGAGCCATTTTCCTGTGGCTAATTGCTTTTCCTCTTTCACAATTTCTATCATCTTGTTTCACCCACCAAACAGATCTACACAACACCCATCTCATTGTTTTTGTTCTCAATTGTTAGTGGTTGTTTGCTTGTGCAACCTTCAAATCTAACTTTGTAGGTTGTTCACAGTGGATGCTATTGTTATTGGTTGTTCTCAATGGTTGCTGTTGTTGTTGTTGTTGTTGTTGTTGTTGTCTTGTTGTCTCATTGTCGTTTTGGTGGTTGTCACAGTGGCTGTCATTGTTAGGGGTGTCCACCCACATGCTGGACCTGACCCACCCGCAACTGATCAGAGAGCTTCAATGGTTGACAACGAGTTTTAGACTACATAAACCAACTCCAGCAGGTAGGCTGCCGAGTTCTCTTCTCTAAACCGATTCACCCAACCCAACTACAAAACCCAGAAAAATCCAGCAACTCCAATAATTTTCTGGTGATTATTTGGCGAAAATTCATTAGATCCACCTAGATTTCCGCCGGATCTAGCAAGATCTCACCGAATCAAGTGAGATCTCCAACAGATCTGGCGAGATTTCACCAAATCTGGAGTGTTTTGGGCAATTTCTCCACTGTTGACAGTTTTGACCAAACCAACCGCCACCCAACGCGTATCCAACCACTCTGATCCGACTCCTTAACGGTCAGCAGCGAGTCTAAAAGTCCACCCGATTTGGTTGGGTAGGTCATGGGTAGGGCACAAACCCAACCCGGCCGGCCTGTGGACACCCCTAGTCATTGTTGTTGCGGATCCAACTTGAATTCATATTCAACCCAAGATCTAGATCTAACCTGCAACCTATCTTGCTAGATCTCAACAGTGGAAGGAAGATCAATGGTGGTTTCCAACCATCATCCACCAATTATTGTTTGTTTTTGTTGTTCTTGGCATTTATCGGTGGCTTTTTGTTGTTGGGTGGTTTTCAGAATATTCTAGCGAGTCTTGGCAGATCTAGTACTTCTTAGTCGGTTTTGGCTTACCCCAGCGGTTTTCAAATCATGGAGGTTGCCTGCCGAAGCTTGCAATGGCTTCTCCTCAATCTCTTGGTAGTTTCCAGTGGTCCTAGGGTATTTTTTTCTCAATGGTTCTTGGTTGTTATCGCCAGAGTTGTTGGTTACCAGCGTAGTGGTCACCAGCATGTTCTAGAGCCACCAGTGTTGGTTGTTGGTTAAAGTAGACAAGGAAGTCCCATGTTTGCCTATTTGATTGATTTTGATTGTTTAGGTATAGATTTTGGTTGTCCTTTATCCATGATAAGGATAACCTAACAACCTAAAAACCTCTATTTGGTTACCTATTTGGTATTGAAGAACTTCAACTGGCTCATGCAAGTATCTTGGTCGGTTCAGCTTCAATTTCAGCCGGTTCCCTCAAGTTTTGGCTCGTTCACATCGTTTTTCAGCCTCTTCAAGCAAGTTGGCACTATACAGAAGTTGTTTAGAGTTTATGTGTTAAAAGCTGGAACTATATGACTATATGCTCTAGCTTGAGGAGGAGTGTTAAAGGTATTGAGTTTATGTTAACGAAATGGCCCAAGAGGCCCTAGTTATGTTGTAAGCCCATGTAGGCCTAACCCAAACTTCTAGTCTCTATATATAACCTGTTAAGGGTTCACGGTAATATTTGACTTGATTATACAATAAAAATGTAGCCGCTAGGGCTTTAGTTGAACCACATTATTCCTTGTGTTCTTCTCTCTTTCTTGCTTCCGCTTCTCTATATTGTTTTTATTCTCATCTTTAACAACTGTAAACTGCAACTAATTACGGCACCTTGCAGAGTTATTTATGCACCATTAGGGTTCTGCAAATTTTTTGACAAAAGACAAGCTCTTTCTACAGTTTATTACCAAAAATTTAGCATGAAATAGGTAAAAGGTTAACCGTCACATATCATGCTACCAGAGCAGTTCTGTAAGGAATTTATTTCACACCAATAATAAAACACCATATATCTTGAGCAAGTCAACCCGTAGACCTTTGGGGATCTATACAACTGTTTATTGAATGTCATGTAGTGACTACCAAAGCAACTAAAGAAATACATGCAATTACACAGACAACAAACTATCAATTTGCAAATTAAGCAGTATCAGCAGCCAGCCTGGAAAATTTAATCTAGAAAGTTGCACTAAAACTAAAAATTAATATTGGCATGTAAAGGCTAACAAAATTACCTATTGCCCTACTAAGAAACTTTAATCATTATATTTCTAGCAAAATACTGCACAAGATGGAACATGTTCTTGATGCAGCATCAGTTCTTAGTTGTTTTGGAATCTAAATTGCTGCTTTCATATGATCATGTGCCACCCATAGCCTACACAAATATGATTAACATGGCAAATACAAAAATCAAGTTGCACCATGATTTAGCTACTACCATAACCACAAAACCTCAACTAGGGCTGTCCACGGGTCGGTCCGGGTCGGGTTTGTGCCCAACCCGGAACCGACCCGACTAGATCGGGTCTTCTAAATCTGAACCCGCCGCCGACCCGCCGACGGCAGCGGTTCGGGTGGTCGGATGCCAGCAGATCGCCGGTTAGGTATCGGTCGGTTTCGGATTTTGCAGAAATCATCGCCGGTTTTCTTTATGCTCAAAATGGTCGCCGGATTTCGCCCATATCGTAGCTGGATTTCGCCGAAATCACTGGTTTTTGTTGGATCTCGCCGGATCTCGAAGAGATCTCGGCAGATCTCAACGAGATCAGGCCAGATCTCGAAGAGATCCCGCGAGATCTCAGTGTAAAATCGCCGAATCTCTTCGAGATTAGGCTGGATCTTGAAGAGATCACGGCAGATCTCAACGAGATCAGGCCAGACCTCGAAGAGATCCGGCGAGATCTCAGTGCAAAATCGGCGGGGAACCATTTTTCAATGTGTTTTCCGGTTGGGTCGGTTGAAATCGGTTTTTCATGCTCAAACCCGTCAACCGACCCGCCGGTCTCGGGTTTTATGGGCGGAGACCCGCTGCCGACCGTCGCCGACATCGGGTCGGCCGGTTTTCGGGCAGGATTAGGCGGGTTCCAGGTCTGCTTGGACACCCCTAACCTCAACCACCATATATCAAAGCAGGATTATCTTAGATCCACTGAGCTTTCAAATGGCAATCAACAAGAATTGTTAAATTTACAAAAAGCTCAAATATGCCACTTCTTTGATTGGAGGCCTACGCCCTATGGTAAATGGTTTAAATTTTAGATTGCTAAACCAAAGAATTGGCTACAAAGACCCTTCAAAAAGGCGGATGTGTTAAATGCTCTAAAGGATTTGAATGAAGATTAAGGCTTAGGTCTAGATGATTTTATAATGGCTTGCTTTTAACACTATTGGAGGATCATGGAGGGGGATGTTAAAACAATTTTCCATGAATTTCACTAGTCTGGTATGTTTGAAAATCCTCTTAATGCTAGTTTATAACTCCAGTGCCAAAAAGGCAGGAACTTTAACTGTGAAAGACTTTCAATCTATTAGTTTGGTGAGCAGTGCATATGAATTATTAGCTAGTCTTAGCTAATAAATTGAAACTTGTGACAAGAGATTTTGTATAAGATACTCAAAGTGCACTTCTTGCTGGAAGTGGAAGAAAGTGGTAGCCAGGCATGACTTATAAGCTAGATATGAAGAAGGCTTATGATCATGTGATTTAAGATTGCTTGATTTATTAATTTTATATCTTAGAAAGGCTTTGTTTTTGTTATAAGTGGAGGAAATGATCTTCTATTGCATCTCAACTGTTAGTTTTTAATATTGGTGAATGGTGATCCACCTAGTTTCTTTGCTAGTTTTAGAGTATTGAGGCAAGGAGATTCTTTTATCTCCATTATTTTCTTCTTCTAGTTATCTACATTGTCAAAAGAATGTGCTATGCATAGCAGTGGAAGGCAGCAGATTTCAAACAGGGTTCCAAGTTGGAGATCATGGGGAGGATATGGAGATTCGTCATCTCTTATTTGCAAATGAAACCATTCTTTTATGTGGAGCATCTTCTGAAATATTGAGAGCTATTAGATGTGTTCAACTTTGCTTTGAAGTTGCCTTCAGAATGAAGGTGAATTTAGGTAAAAGTAAACTACAACCTCTGGCCCAGTGCGAGAGGTGGGAGGACTTTCTGAGTTGGCTGTAACATTGGGTGGAAAGTGGGCTGCTTTCCATAATATATAGGTTTGCCATTGGATCTTCTTTCAACGCTAGGATGATTTTGGAATTCTAAAATTGAGAAAAGTTTGACAAGTTAAAGAAAATTGTATTAGTCAAAGGGAGGAAGATTGACTCTTATAGCCCGTTTGGATTGAGGGGGGAGGGAGAGGAAGTGGAGGGGAGTAGAGTAGACTTAGCTGAAAATAGGCTAATTTTGGGCCAATTCTACTCTACTCCCCTCCCTCCCCCTCAATCAAAACGGACCATTAGCAAAAGCTCCTATCCAATCTATCAACCTATTTTCTACCTTTATTTACCATGCCCATTCATATAGCTAACACACTAGAAAGCTAGGAAGCACCTGCATGGATAAGGGTGCGGGTGTGATATAGCAACATGGCAAATTTTGAAAAAAATAGGACACAGGTGCAGTGGGAGTTTATTAATTAATCATTAAATATTTTTTTATTTATATTTTCTATATATTGTTAAGCATTTTTTTCACATAATGGTAAATATATATCAATTAATAATTATTATATATATCACTCTTAAAATATATACTAAATAAATGACGGAAGTGGAGGAGAGTGGATCACATATCCTTAAGTTAGTGGATATCACTTAATAAAATAAATAAAAAGGAACAAAAGCATGTAAAGTTGGCATCCACTACAAAGTTTAAAAAAATAAATCAAAAAGAAAAATGTACTTGACTATGCTACACGTTTCCCACCCACCACATCAATACATCACTTCACCTGATAACTTGAGATTTTGGATCTAGTTTCAAATTCATTCATCTATTCTCATTTATTCGGCTATTCCCCTCTCTCTCTCAATCTCATTTCTTTCATTCTGTGTCACTGTGTGCATGTCACCTTGAAGAGCAGGCTGAGCTGGGTTGAAAGCTTGAAGAGTCGAAGCTTAAAAACTTGTATCGAAAAAAATAAAAATAAAAAAATCGTGTGGGACATGTGTGCAACTGCATCCTAATCATGTTCAACACAAGTGCGGCTACCATTTAGCCGCACTCGTGGTTCCCAGCTAGAAAGGTTGCAGAGGAATTTTCTTTGGAGAGGGTTATGGGAAGCATTCAAATTTCATTTGGTGGAACAAAATAAGTTTTTTTTTTTTTTTTTTTTTTTTTTTTTTTTTTTTTAATGATGACTAGTGGTTTGGGTATTTGTAAGCTAGTAATACTAAGTACTTTTAATCAAGTTCCACTAGGAACATGGCTTTAAAGGTATGGTGTAGAAGGTGATTCAAGTGTGAAGACATATTATAGGTGCAAATATGGAGAAACCTGAGGTTATTAGACGTCTCTAGTGTTGTTAAAGAGGGATGTGCCTGTCAAGGTTTTTTTCTTATGGGATTATGGAGCTTGATGGGTCATGTGGAGCTTCTTTACAAGATTAGTATTTGGTTTTGTTTGCCTTAGCTAGAGATAAGGAAGCCCCTATTGCTTCATGTTTGAGTAGATTGGAGGGAGGGGTGCATTGTCAGAATCATACTTTCATATAATATTTTCAGGATTGAGAGTTAAGAGTCGGCAGAAGAGTTCTATGAACTTCTATTCTAATTTTCCATCAGATGAGGGAGGATAAGGTATGTTGGTGGTATTGAAAACTTCAACATTCAATCCTACTATGAAGCTTTAGAGGAACTTGGGAGCTTGGGTTCCCATCAAAGATTATATGGAGGACAAGGGTTCCACATGAGGTTGCATTTCAATCCCACTATAAAGCTTCATTAGAAAATTGGGAGCTTGGGTTCCCATGGAAAATATATGGAGGACAAGGGTTCCATGTAAGGTTGCAGTTTTTGTTTGAACAGCTGCATTGAGGTAGATTCTGACAGTGGAAAATCTTCTCAAGAGGATAATTATTGTGAAAGATTGCTGCTATATTTGCAAGGAAAATGGAGAAATAGTAAAACATCTTTTGCTTCACTAATTGGTCGCAATTGAACTATGGGCACTTGCTTTTTGTATGGGGCTAGAAGGGTGATGCCTAAGACAGTTATAAACTTGCTGGTTTGTTGGCAAAGGAAATGCAATATGGGTACTAAGAGTGAAATCTGGAAAGCTATTGCATTCTTTAGGTGTTTCTTTTTTTGATAATTGAATAGTTGGGGGTGGGTGGATTTGAACCTTAAATGTCTCTATTGAAAACATCAAGAGGTGCCAACCAGTTAATGACACCACATGATAGCACATCTGTGGAGACTATCTTTATCATTTATGTTATCTTTATTTAAGTTTATCTTTAGTATTGGATTAGTATTTGAGATTGTTAGGATTATCGTATTAGTATTTGAGATTGTTTAGGATTTGTTTAGGAGAGTTTATCTTTATCTTTGTGATTCCTGAAAGCTGTATATAAAGCGCCAGATGGTTTCTTTTGTACTTTACAGATTATTATTATTATTGAGATTATTTTCATTGAATTGTTTAGTGGTGATTCCAAACGCCTTAGGTGGGAAGCCTAAGGTTCTTCGGTAGGACTAATCTAGGTGGGAAGCCTAGGTTGTCCGGCATCAACTTGGTATCAGAGCCCAACCCGATCTCCCCTTTCAGCAACCAAAATCACGACTGACAACCCACAGCCACACTCACCATCAAAAACAACTCAACCACCAGGCATGCCATTACTCAAATACTTACCCCACGAGATTTGCAAACCAATGCAACCCAATTTCTTACCTCACGAAATCTGCAAACCAGAGCCAGAACCAGCCCGAACCATATACCCCCTTTACCCACACGAATTCTTCATCCCAAAACCAACAGAAAAGCCCACTATTCCCCCAAAACCTGTGACCCCAATCCGTGCCCGACTCTGAGGACTACCACCAGATCAGAAACAGAGAACATAAATTCCCAAAAAAAAAAAAAAAAATCAGATCCACAATTTCAACCTGCCAGATTGAGAACAAGAGAGTTGACAGCCAACATTAAGCCGCCGATCCCACCAACGGACTGACGCCATCGCACAACCCGCTGCCGAAGTCATCATCGTTCACACCGTCGCCATCGTTCCCACCATGCCGTTTCACGGGTTCTGAGATCTGACTCACCAGCTCCGATCTCCACCTTCAAAGTGCCGCTGACAGTCGCCGACGAGCCCAGCCGCCTCTTTGCCGTCGACTCCAAAGATTTTCATGCTGCCGCTTCTTCTCTTTTAGTTTTTCTTTGTTTTTTAGTTTCTCTGGTTTCGTTGTTTAGTTTTTTTGAACTTGGCAGATAAGACTTTAGCTTTATATTTTAGTTCCTTCTTTATTGTATTTTTTTTTTTTTAAAAAAGTCAAGTCAGGTCAGAAGTCTCAAGAAGGTTCTAGTGCCACTACACGAGAGGAACACAAGCCCAACTTCCAATTATTCATAGCGTGACCCACTGTTCAGTAAGGCCAGGTTGTTAAGTCGGCCCAAACAAGGTGTGGACTTTCCTATCTTCATAAATTGAAATGCACTTTCAAATTTAATATTAATATGTCTATTATGTGCCTCAACCTTACCTTCAATAACATGCTACTGCCTTTATCCTTTGTTCTGCTTAAACTTTCACATGAATTTATTATTTTAGCTGCTGGTTTATTTTCTTTCAGCCTTTTATTTTAGCCAAAAAAATAATAATAATAAAATACAAAAAAAAAACCTTTAAAGTAATTAATTCTCAGTATTAGTAGTTGAACTAGCCTAATCACATTGCAACATTTAGGTCCTTTTAATTTAATTCTTGTTGAAGCTAGTACTGCTTGAATGCAACAACCTGTGGAATTCATGACTTCTCTTCACATATAATTTAACTTGAGATTTATCCTTACTATTCACTTGCTAGAATTAGTTTGTTGATCTCTTTGCATGCATTTGCGTAGTGGTCGTCTAGTAACTAGTTCTAAAGAACAGTCTAATTCCAAATCAGAGTCTAGTTCTGAATCCCAGTCTAGTCCCCAATCCCACCTAAACATGGATCCTCCTCCTCAAGATGAATTAAGACAAGCCATTGCAAAGCTTACTGCCTGTCTAGGCCACTTAGAGGCTAGGTATGACGAGGATAATACACATAATGGAAGAAATAATAATAGACATGGCCCTCACCCTAAGCAAGACCATAGAGACAATGAAGACAACTCAGCTAAGCATATCAAAGTAGAGGCCCCTACCTTTGATGGTGTTAGGAACCCCCAGGTCTACAATGATTGGGTGCGAGAGATGGAGCATTTCTTTGAGTGGTATGACCTGTCTGAGAATAGAAAGGTTAGGTTTGCCAAAATGAAACTTTTAGGAAGAGCAAAACTCCATTGGGATAGTGTTGTCAACCACCTCCGTAAGACCCGCCAACCACCCATAACTCTTTGGGAAGAAATGAAGGCCAAGCTCAATGAAAAGTACTTCCCAGTCTCTCATCTAGGCAACTTGTTGGATCAATGGCATGATTTGAGACAAGACAATAGGTCTGCTACTGAGTATGTAGAACAATTCAAAGAGTACAGGATACGTAGCAATGCAACTGAAGATGATAGCACATCTGTGGAGACTATCTTTATCATTTATGTTATCTTTATTTAAGTTTATCTTTAGTATTGGATTAGTATTTGAGATTGTTAGGATTATCATATTAGTATTTGAGATTGTTTAGGATTTATTTAGGAGAGTTTATTTTTATCTTTGTGATTCCTGAAAGCTGTATATAAAGCTCCAGATGGTTTCTTTTGTACTTTACAGATTATTATTATTATTGAGATTATTTTCATTGAATTGTTTGGTGGTGATTCCAAACGCCTTAGGTGGGAAGCCTAAGGTTCTTCGGTAGGACTAATCTAGGTGGGAAGCCTAGGTTGTCCGGCATCAGTTAAGGTATAAGGCTCTTGGCTTTTTAGGTGTTTCTCTAGTATACTTCATGCATTAATGTTCTAGTCTCAATAAACTAATCATCTAATTTTTTTTATTTTTTTTTTAAATCCAATTCATCAAACTGTCACAAATAAGTAAAATATATTTGTTAGTGACCACAGAACAGTATAGCAGAAAATCAAGAAAATTAAAAGAATACATAGTAACAACAATTTTAATAAAGTGAATAATTTCAAAGAAAGAAAAATAGAAAAATCCATTGAATGGAGTAGTCACACTAAAACACAAATATCTTACCACAAGAAATCCAAATGCAAGTCCAGTTCCCAATATAACTAAATAAGGATAGTTCCCAATTAAGTCAGATGGAGACAAATAGTCCCTACATTTGAAAAAATAACAGTATGTAAACCCATCTGCAAATTTTAAAGAAAAACATGTAAAAAACATATAACAGATTTGGGTCATACCAAACTACCACTCCTCCCAAGAGTACAGCAAAAGGGTAAAGCTGACAAGAAACAAGAAGAAAACATTATTACATATCCTATAAGCAATGAAAAGAGATAAGTATCCAAAAGGTAGCAGCAGTACCATTGCTAACGCCAGCAGCATGCTTCCATTTCTTGCCTGAACTACCTTATAAACATTCTGTACACTGCAAATAAACACAAAACAAGGGAGATCTAAGCTGCCTTTATCAAACAACAACATTAAGTCAGACATGTAGGCTGGCTGTAATAGTGTAGGCAAACACATCAAATGCAATTAAAAAGCATAGAGCCATATACTTCGTGGAGCCTGGCGCAAAGCACATACAATTGCCAACTGCTTTACTTAAGTACAGCGCAGGTTTTTCAAATATAATGTATAATAACCTCTAATAGAAAGATTTATAACATATAATAAATAATAAATAAATAAAAGTTAATAAACTCAAAATAATAATATAGTTTGCCCATAAGCTCATTAGGATAGTGCATTTGCACAAAGATTGTAAGTTCAAATTTTAAATAAGTTAATTCAAATTCTTAAAATTTTAATATAGTAAATTCAAAAACAATTATCAATAGATAATACTGAAATAATCTATAATCTATTCATATAAAGTTTACACAGCATTTTTCTTTATATAAGTATAAGAGAATTGGTCCCTTGAAGTTTACCAACAGGCAAAAATACAATGGTGGTCCTTGAAATTTACCAAGTGAGCGCTTTTGATCCCTAAAGTTTCAAACGAGCGCTTTTGGTCCCTAAAGTTTCAAAAATGTGAGCTATTGATCTCTTTGTCAACTTCCGTTAGATTTCTTGCCCTGCCTATGTGTCTAATAAAATAATGACGTGTCATTTTCTAAATGACTTGCCAGCTGTTTTTATTATTAAAAAAATTAAACTTTAGACTCCACTGCCTCAAGTCCGCAATGGTCTCTGGCCAGTAATTCCTCTGGCTTCATTGCCAGCACCGAGGTGTGGTGGGTTTCAGTTCCCTAGTTGAGTCAAAACTCAGTTTGGCCGAGATAGACAATGACAAGGACGACAATTACATTGCTAAGTTATCTCGCCAGATGGCTCATGACGATGACAAACACAAACAAAATCTTCCACCAAACTTTGAAAAAAGTGGAAAAGGTATTTTATTTTTACTAAAATGGCTTCCAGAAAACGATTTCTTTTTGGAATTATGTTTTGGTCATTCATGAGCATTGCAAAATGCAAACTCACAATACAATTTACAGTCACAGAAATAATTGAAGGCCAAATCTCTCCAAAATCTGAAGAACTGAAATCCATTTGTTGGCAAGGAATGAATGAAGGCTTTAAACTCTCGCTCACTTTTAGTCACAGTATACTATTTACAGTTTTACAGAAAACGCTGCAACTAACCACAACCACACAACTTTGTTCAGTAAATACAGAGAAAAGTGAGAAAGCTCTTTGGACCAAACAACTCTAGTTTCCCCTAGGCCATCAACTACTCTGCTTTGTTCTATTTCCGAGCAGGGGAGGAGCTGCCACTGGAGGTGGGGGATGGGCTAGGGCTCAATTTGGTTTGGTTTGATTTGGGGAAAATGGGTTTGGTTTGGGTTTCTAACGTGTCAATAATGATTGTAATTTTTTAATATTATAAACATTGCCACATCATTTAAAAGATGTCACTGCATTGCTCCGTTAACAGATTAAGCGCTGATTTTTTAAACTTTAGAGACCAATAGCGCTCATTTGAAATTTCAAGGACCAATAGTGCTCGCTTGGTAAACTTCAGATTGTAACTTCAAATACCAAAACAAGGTATTTTGGTCCATGATAATAATCTATTCAGATAGAGTTCAAACATAGCATTTTTTTGCAATTCTCTTACGCTTTATAAATGTATATAACTTTGATAGTTATTAGTATATAATTCAATAAAAATAAATCCAAAAAACAAAGACCAAAAAGCATAAGAATAATAAATTCTTTGTTTGTATGTGTGTGTGTGTATATATATATATTCATGTTAATTTTTGTTTTTTTAACTTTTTGATACATAAACAAAAAACTATTTTGTAGTACAAGACCTTAAGAATAGTTTTTGTATAATAAATCAATGCTCCATGTCATTTTCTTCAAGATCAAGCAGTTACTATTAATGATTCATATCTTTTTTAGCCAAAAACAAAAGTGCACCTAAACATGCTTTAAGCTTCTTCAAAAAGCATAAGAAAAGTGCTTCTAAGTCACGCTTCATTAAAGGAGCATTGCTTCAGCCAAGCGAAGCACTTAAACCTCAGGGCTTAGAGCTTTAAGCACTAAGCACACCAACACAAGTCATAGTAAGAGACAAATCCTTTTAACTCCATGCCATCAACACTAATTGATACACACAATTAATTTATTTAAATATTTGTGTAAATTCACACTTGGTTACAAAACATGTCTAGAAGGCCTTACACAGAAACACATATACATACACACCCCACTGTGCAACAATAACACAGCAATGTGATATCATGGAAATGCCATTCCAATGTCCATAGGTCAACATTACAGGAAACAAAAACAAAACAAAACAAACAAATAAATAGTGCTGAAACTTCAATCTATTTAAGCTTCCCATCCGAGTTCTGACCACTAAGTCAAAAGCTTGGGCATATTTTGAACAAAATCTCATTTAGGCTCAAACAGGTTTACCAAGTAATATTGACTTCACTCAAGTCACTAGCCCCGCCTTTGACACCCCAGCCTTGTGGTTAAGGTAACAACTTCAGGCATGGCTAGCTCCAAGTATGATGAGCAGTGTGTGTAGCTGTTTAGATAGTAAAAATAATGATCTCTGCCATTGCACATCTAATCAGTTCGTCCCTGGAACTTTAACCTTTAGTCATTTGCTGACTTAAGATCCACACCATTTCCATTTCTGCCCTCTTTTTCAGCAGTGGAACTATGGACCACTCTCCTTACCATGGAATTACACACTTGCCGTGATCTCTAAAATATTTCTTTTTATGTTCAACTTACCCCGTTTAAACATAATTTTCCCTTGTCTTCATTTCTATTATTTTCTCTCTTTTTTTCCAAAAAATATAAGTCAAGGTCAAATTAATATGATGTGCCTTCTTGTTTCTTTGTTATTCCTATCATATCATAGAATGGGGAAAGCACTTGAAGGTTGCATGTGAAACAGTCCATCTAAAAAAGTTTACAATACATTGAAGAAGTCACAACAGATGCATCATGGTCAGAAAATCACGTAGGATGTCAAAAGTCACATGCCAGAACAGAAAAGGCTTTAAAACCCAATAATTTAGGGTATGGAGAAGTACATACTTGAAAATGATTGTTGGTATTACAGCAAAAGCAATCATCAGAAACAACACTGCTCTGTTTGTAGGAATTCCTGAAGAAAATAAATAAATAAAAATGAAATCATTACATTTCAAACAATTGCAAAAGGATTTCAGGAGTTTATTGACAATCATCAAGCAGGTAAGAAAAAATGGAGATGAATTATCAACTGAAATTATGAAATGCCTAGTACAGACTCTTCCTGCAGAAGTACAACTTATTTTCTGGCATCTTATACAGAGAAAAGAAATTGTGACTTAGCAGCAAATAGCAGCCATATCAAAGAAGGAATATATGAAAGTTAATGCAGGATGGAAACAATGCACAATTGGTAAGGACAACAAGAAAAGGAATGAAATGGAAAAAAAAAAAAATGTAGAATTCATGTGTATATTTACCAAATTAGGATCCATAGATGAAATGCTCAAATCCTAAAAGCATTGAAATAAATGCCTTAATGAAAAGGTAGAATGTACCATGCCAACAAAGATGACACTTAACTACACAGAACCAATGTCAGCAGAAGAGGAAAAAATGGAATGTAATGCATTTTCACTACAATTTCCAGTGAAGGCCACATGAGAAGAAATAAAATAAAAACCTTTAGGCCAACATTCACTGAATACAACACTTAACAAGATAAAACTACCTAAATGACATTGGCTTACAGAAATAGGGTAATTCCGCACAAAAACTTCAAATAATACCACTGAATCACATTCCTCTATGACCTCACCAAAAATTTTAAGAACACTGCTGTAATCTAAAACTGTTACAGATCATTTAGAACAGAATCTATAAAAATGAGACAGCCAAAGGAGGACAAACAATCAAATGCAAACAGAAACAACATACTGAGAAAAACCCCCAAATAACACATCTCATAATAAAAGCATTATGGTGGGTCTGAATCTTGTTAAACCATTAAAGTATAATATGCAAGATATTAAGCAGAGATTCCTTAAGGTTTTTCCAGATCCAAAAATGATGTGTTGTATGTCGTTGGCCTTATAAAAAATAATCTTACCATGAAGAAAAGGAACCCAATTTAAGAAGGGCAAAGACTTTCCTAATTGTTGAGCCCACCACTCAGCACCTGGAGAAGTTAAGAATTTGAGTATGAGGATCAAATGATTCGCAGGGTATATTTCTTAGCAAAGAAATGTGAAATCTTCCAAAATTTCATGGAGCTCAAAAGCTTAGTGTAAACAAATAAAGGCAACCCAAGAAAATTACAGTGTCTTGGATTTTAAATTAAGTTTTAGAATACTGATTGAAAGTGCACAAAAGCACATTACTTAAAGAGGGGTAAGGAAAAGGGTGTGGAGGGGTTGAAGGCACATTAATAGCAGGAGCATACCTACAATAGCTGTGAAAAAATGAGCCACATATATCAACATAAGACCCTCAGTAGGCCCGTTGATAGCAGGAAGAATAAGGGTATTGGTGAAATAGCTGTACCAAGAAAATCAAATATCAATACTGCTAATAAAAAAATCCAACAGTCAATGGAATTTACATATATCAACAATGACAAAACCAGTTCTGAAAAGCATAGTTTTAAACAATAATTAAAATAGTGCAAGGATACATTGAAGTCAAAACGCACAAACAGATCTGTAATCATCATCCAGGGTCAAAGAGCAAACAATAAGGGTTTTAATATATCCCCCACAAAAACCAGAAACCCCCAGCTATGACCCCCAGTAGATGGGAGAATCAAAGAAAATTTTTCATTTATAATATTCAAATGTATACTGCAATCCCTTTTTCTTATTGATGGAAAGTATAAATAAAATATTATTATAGTTTACAGATCCATAAAGGTAGGAAATAATGCAATGAATAAAATGCATAAATAATGAATGGGCATCAATTAAACTTACTGTTCCCATGTTGCACCATAAAATGGAATAGCTGAAATTACCCAGAACCAGAAAGTACTTCTTGCACACAAAGCAGTGTTCCCAAAAGCCAATGCTTCTAACTATATTTAAGAAAGAAAATGATAAAGGTGATGAATTTCCAAGGGCTACAAAATGACAACCAAATATGATGATACATACCGCACAAGCAAGAGCATCGCATCCTACAATATATTGGGAAAGGCAAGAATATTATTTATCAATATTAACACTTAACCTATGGAAGAAAAGGAAATACAATATACATGACAACGGTATATTACCATGGTCAAAAAGCTCCCCTAATGGACTTGAGGAATTTGTCCGTCTAGCTTGCTTCCCATCAACAGCATCAAAGGTCTAAATGGAACTAGTGAAAGGTTAGAAAGAAAAGTGGTAAAAAGAATAATTAATTAAGAAGGAAAGAAAGGGAAAGAGAACGGCATGCCAATACAAGAATATTGATGAATAATCAAGTATGAAATACATTGCAGAGGGCACTGCAGAAATTCTGTCTACGAATCAGGGAATGAGATTTAGAATAAGGAAAAAAATTAAAATGCAATAAAAATTTCAATTTACAGAGACCAAGGAAGTGTGGATATGGCAAACTCCCCATCATGTCCAGATCTGAATTCTGACCTATGAAGCACGGGTGCAAATTCGGATTCGGATGCGGGTGCAGATGTGGGTGTGGGACTCAACAATTTTTTAAAAAGTAGGGTGCAGGTGCGACAGGGTGCAGCGATTAAAAAATTATTAAAAATATTTTTATTTATATTTTCTATATATTGCTAAGCATATTTTTTTTATATAATGGTAAAAATATACCAATTTAAGAGTAATGGTAAACATATATTAATAAATTTAAAAGCATATTTATATATATTATTATAATGTTTACACAACTCCAATTTTAGCCCAATAACATATTTATAATATTAAATTATTTTCCTTAAAAAAAAAAAGTAATGAGGTGATAAAATCAAAGTATTAAAGAATAATAAAAACTGATGGGTAAAGGTGATAAAATCAAAGAATCAAAACCTGTATCTTTACTGTTTTCACAAGTTCCAACCTTTTCTATCTTCTTGACTTTTCAAGTCCTTATCTCTTATACCAATACACCTATTCAAAATCTATCCAAAGTCCACAACTTTCTCCCTTGCTCTCTCTGTAACAGTTTCAGGAGCTCAGTTTATCTCTTCTTCCTTATCTCAGTAGCGTCCTTATCTCTTCTTCCTTCTCTCTCTTTTTTTTTTTTTTCTTCTCTCACAAGGCCACATAAAGCAGAAGAACGGAGGCCGGCGACATGGTGGCAGCCCGTTTCGGCGTCCGTTTCAGCCGGAATCGGGCCGTTTCGGCGCCTGTTTCGGCCGAAATTGGCTCTAATCGGAGCAAATCCGAAAACGAAAAAAATAAAAAATAAAAAAATGACACGGCACGGACGTGCGGTCAGCGGCATTGCGCACCGCACACCACTTCAGTGCGCGTCGGGTGCGGGTGCAGCGGCCCTGGAGCCGCACCCATGCTTTCTAGGATCTGACACTTATTGGACACAGTAACTCCAGGGGTACAGTTGCATGCATGTCCATGACATTTCAGGGGAAAAAAAATTTAATGATTTCAAAGACAGGACAGACATACCAGGGACAATCTGAACACAGGAGGTTATAAAATTTGGGGGGTGGGGGGAGAACTTTATCTAGTGAAACCTTAGGAAATTCCACCTCTCTCTCTCTCATTGTCATCTTTCACTTATGCATCATCCTAGTCTTTGATACCTCTCTTCTCTCTATTCTTTTCTCAGATGTTGCTTCTAATAACAGTTTGCTCCTACACCAGCTCTTAAGACTGCAGTGGGCCTTCAGCAATCATTATAAAATACACCAACTTAAATAATTTATTAATTCAAGCCAAAATACTTGAAAATAGGTATATCACAGCAAAGTTAGAAGCCACATACAGCTTGAAAATATCTGTATTTTAGAAGCCCAAAACAGATTGAAAATAAATTCTCAAAATTATTAGTTGTTTTTTAAAATCTAAAACTAACATCAAATATACTTTAAAATTATACTAATTAATTAATTGCCATCTCTCCACTGTATCATATCCTTGTGTTTCAAAAATTGCCTGTCATTCTTGTCCATATTAAGGTTAGCAGCAGCATACTAAAGTTTCCACAACTACTATGCATTCCAAACCATTCAATATATGATTAAATCTAGTGGAGACTAAAGCCTTACAACACAATCCCCATCATTCAACTTGTTTAAAAAACTAGGGATGTTCAAAACCCCAATTCTCTTGACTTCAATAAAGAAAATAAGAACAACATAACAATAAACAAGCCTTCATCCCAAATTTTTGGGATCAGCTATGGATCTTAACAGATGAGTCAAGGTCGGCCACAAATATTCTTTTCTACCATTCCATTCTATCCGAAGTCAAACTCTCTAGTACTCCTTAATGTAAGTTGATTCAACTTACATTCGATGTACTCTATTTTAGTCCGACTTAATCAAAAGCCTTTAGATTCTGAAGTGCCTCACCAAAATAAGAACAGCATAACAATCAATATAAATTGTAAAGGCAAAATAGCAAACTAAAAAAATAAAATTATACATGAAAGTGAAAGAAATAGGAACCAGGAAATATTGTATAAGTAACTTAACTTTATTAATCTATCAGCTGTCACAAAGCATGCCTAATACATAAAATACAATAACATGATTGGACAAAACAACATGACTACAAAAAGCTTGAATAAAATCCAAACAAACCTGATAGAGAAAAAGAAGCAATCCGTGGGCAAAATGAACCCATCTTGGAGGAGATGAATCCAAGCGAGGTGAATATATCTAAAACAAAAATTATGAAGGATTCAGAGAAGTCAGAAGGCACACAGAACAGCATCACTTCTTTTTATAAATTTGGAAGCATGTGAAAGAACAATCTGTGTTTGTAAACAAAATGTTTCATGCAACTCATTATGTAACAAATTATATACCAATTTTTCTGTCCAATTACAAAACAACCAATCTAGGGCACAGAGCACACAAATGGAGGCTGCCACATGACTATTTAAGACAATTGGGCAATGAATGCTTTACAAAGTATTTGGTGCAGGACAAACCAAAACAATGTAACAGTAAATCAAAGAGTATGAAAAATAAAAATAGAGGACAGGAGCCAGCACCTAGGCCTGCTTGGAGTCAGCAACATGCATGGGAAAACCTATAGGAGTCAGCATCTAGTGACACAGAATGGAAATTGTGAAAGGACTAGATCTCATTCTAGCTAGACACAAACCTTTAAAGTCATAAGGGTCTCCTTGAATCCACAAGGAAGAACTCTAGAATCCACCATAAATAAAGAAAACCTCAATTTTATAGTAAGTGAATTGTTAATTCTGTTTTATAAGTTGCAAGCTTATTTAAAGTCTCAAAAAAACTTATTTTACAAGGAAATAAAAATCTATCTAAGAACTAACAAATGATAAAAATAAACTCCATATGTTGTCCTACATTGTACCAATTAAAGTATAACAGAAAGCATGAAAGGGCTGGATATCATTCTAGCTAGTTAGACGCAAATCCTTGCATCCATAAGGCCTTGAATCTACAAGGAAAAACTCTGGAATCCACCAGAACTAAAGAAAACCTCAATTTTATTGAAAACAAATTCCTATTTTCGTTTTACACGATGCAAGCCTATTTTAAGGCCCAAAAAAACATTATTTCACAAGTAAAAATGTTCCTAAACATATCCTAATTGATAGAGTACCATAATATGACTATACTTTGACTAAGAAATCCTTTAAAACACCTAAAATCAAGGAAATAAAACCAGTGTTGGTAAAAGTGTGCTTAAGCTCAAAGCAGGAAGCCCCAAGACTCCAGCACTTGTTACGTCAAAAGCTAGGCTCATTCAAGTACGCTTTTTCCAAAAGCTCAAAGCGCACTTTTTGGCACTTTTTTATATTTTTCAAAAAAAAAAAAAAAACCAAAAACTGAATTAAAACCTATGAAGCACGGGTGCGTTTCGGGACTCGGGTGCGGGTGCGGGACTCGGCGATTAAAAAATTATTAAAAATATTTTTATTTATATTTTTAATATATTGCTAAGCCAAGTTCGCAGATTCACTCACAAATCACAAATCACATATTCACAAATTACTAATAAGTTATAACTATTAACTAAATAAAAGTATAAAACTAGCAGTGGCACTGATTTATCTCTGGATGTTTGCTTGATATTGGACCATGGACCAGATGGTAGGTGGGAAGTTAAGTGGTCCAAAGTCTAGGAAGTGGGCCAAAATGTTGAGCCCACAGAAGATTATTTTAAGTCTATAGCCCCATTCAACCCAGTCAAAGCCAAACAAGTCCACACTTTTAAACCCAAGCCCATCTTTGTCTGGCGGCCCAAAACAACAGCTCACTTCCTCCTCTTTTTTTCCAGCACACGAAACCAAAATCCCAGGGATATCTTTGGAATCAGTCAGTCGATGCTTCCTGAAGCTGTTCTCGGTAGCTGTCCGACACTAGCCCACTCGACAAAGGTCGCCGATGAAGCCAATAATGAGATTATCGGCTCCGATGAGACCAGGAATGCATCGGCAAACACCTCCGATGGTGAAGAGAATTTGCAACGAGACATCCAATTGATTCTTCAGCGCGAATCGGCCCGAGTCCTCGCCGCGTCGGCGCGAGTCGGCGAAAAAAAAAAAAACCACATGGCAGACGCGGCCCGACACGGCACCGACGCGGGGTCAGCGGCGTCCCTCGCGCGTCGCCGCGTCGCACCGCGTCTGACGCGGGTGCGGCGCCTCTGGCGCTGCGTCCGTGCTTCCTAGATTAAAACTAAAGGATCTTGACATTATCAATATAAACCATTGATTTGGCATATTTTTAGTGTAACATACTTATCAAAAAAAAATATTTTAAGTGTAACTTGTCATGAAACCCATAACCTCCCAGTTCTTCTCTATTTTTATTTTTATTTTTTCTTGATTTTTTCTGCTTGAAACAATAACCCACCCAGCTTCTTCTTATTCTATTTTGTCCCTTTTGGATTACTTCTTGGTACCAATTACCATATTGCCATGTCCTCATATTCTTAGCTCATCCATGAAAAAAAACAAAGGTATGATATAATAAATTTGTGGTAATTGTTTAGTTACTTTAGTGGTTGATGTTGAACATAGCAAACTAATTCTTATAGAGTTATAGTCATTATGTGATTAAATTATAACTAATATTACTAATTAGTCATAGGGCATTATGGATATTTGAGATTTAAGAAAGGATATTACATGGAATTACTTGTATCTAGTTGATCCAAAAAAAATAAAATGACTTCACTTGCAATTTTGTGTTAAAATTGCAAAAGTAGGGCTTATCTAAATGTTAGATGAATTATATAAAAAAAACTTATTTCAATTTATATGATAATTTGATCATTTGATTGTTGCATTTATCATTAATAATTATCTTTTAAAAATGTGTGCTTCACTTCAATCAGGCGCGCGCTTGAGCTTTGCACTTTGTGCCTAGGCTCCAAGATGCCTTTGCGCTTAAGTGCGCCCCTTGCTTTTACCAACATTAAATAAAACTCTCCCCAAAAAACAAAAATTACACCTAAACCAAAATATCACTCTTCCGATGCTTTTGAGCGAGTCAGTGACCTTATCGATACTGTCTCGGAGGTCATTCCACCAAGGGAAGCTACTCCTTTAGCTTTTTCACTCTCCGAAGACTCCGAGTTGTTTCGGCAGCACCATTTGCTAGGTTATAACCACCTTTCCCCTTTATCCGAGATGGGTCTTGATATGAACGAGAGTGTAACTCCTAGGCTGATATGGGATGTTTCTTTGGCCTAGGGTAAGGGTGGGGAGGACTACAATTTTATGGATCCTCTGGCACTGTGGGATCCTAATGGTGGCCTCAATCTTGCCACAAAGGATTGCGAAACAGATGGATTTTTTCAGAGGATGAACTGGAGCCTTCGGAATGGGTGAGCATGATGATTGGAGAAAGTGTGAGAGAAACAAGCTACTGTTGTCAACACTCGTCGGGTAGGTATCTCAAGCCAAAAAGGTATGAGGGAGTTAAAAAATTTGATTTCCACTGTCAATTATGAGAGGCAATTTGGTAGAAGTTCTAGAGGCAGATTGAAAGCCTCTGGGTTGGGTTTGTCTGTTTATCCATGAATTTGAAGCTTCTATCTTGGAATGTGAGGAGATTGAATAATCCTCATAAAAGACTATTTGTGACAAATCTTCTAAAGAAGTGGAAATGTGATATTGTTTGTTGCCTTCAAGAAACTAAACTAGACAGTACCAGCTCTAACATGGCAAAAAGTATTTGGGGCAGCCCCTTTATAGACTGGGTGGTTTTAGAGGCCATTTGTACAGCTAGGGGCATATTTCTGATGTGGGATAAGAGGGTATTTGAGAAAGTTTATTTTATGGCTAGAAGGCTTTCAATTTCAATCGTTTTGAAGGGTGTGGTAGATGGTTTTGAATGGATCTGTTCGGGGGTTTATGGACCGACCAATGGAAGCCTTAGGGATGTATTATGGGCAGAGCTAGACATTGTGAGATGACAATGGCTTTTGGCTTGGTGTTTGTTTGAAGATTTCAATATTATTAGATATCCGACTAAGAGACTTGGATGTTCTTCGTTCAGTCCGACCATGTTCAAATACTCAGATTTTATTGCGAAACACTCTTTGGTTGATTTGCCTTTGGAGGGAGGTGAGTGCACGTGGTTTCGTGACTCTGACAAACCCTCCATGTCCAGAATTGATAAAATGTTGGTGTTTGCAGATTGGGAGGATTATTTCTTAGATGTGACCCAAAGAATTCTTCCTAGGGTGGTGTCTGATCATTGTCCTCTACTCTTGGAGGCAGGAGGGATGTCTAGGGGGAGGAGTCCTTTCAAATTTGAAAATATGTGGTTAAAGGTAGAGGGCTTTGTGGATATGGAGCATCAATGGTGGAGTAGTTATCATCTTTTGGGACCTCCTAATTATATTCTAGCATGTAAACCGAAGGCTCTCAAAGGGGGCTTGAAACACTAGAACAAGCATGTTTTTGGGGATGTTTCTTTTAGGAAAAAATGCTTGATGACTGAGCTCTTAGACATTGATATGAAAGAGGGGATGCAAGTTCTGACCCAAGTGGACAGAGACAAGAGTGGTGGTTAAATTTGATATAGATTTTTTGGCTTCTTTGGAAGAGATTTCCTGGAGGCAAAAATCTAAGGCACTGTTTATTAAAGAAGGTGATAATAACACTCGCTTTTTTTATAGACTTGCTAACTCTCATGGGCGAACCAATCAGATTAGGGGGGTGGAGGTTGAGGGGGTTCTCCATGAGGATGAGTTTGAAGTTACGAATCCAGTAGTGGATTTTTATAAGAAATTATATCAGGAGCTGGAATCTTAGAGGCCTACTATTGATGGTTTAGACTTTACACGTTTAGACAAAGCTGAGAGATATTCTTTGGAGAAGAAGTTTGAGAAGGAGGAGGTTCTAGAGACTCTTACGGAGGCGGAAGATGATAAGGCACCTGGGCCAGATGGTTTTACTATGGCATTTTTCCAAAAATGTTGGAGTGTACTAGAACAAGATGTTATGGCTTTTTTCACGGATTTTCATAGTCAATGTATTTTTGAGAAGTCTCTCAATGCCACTTTTCTATGTTTGGTCCCCAAGAAAGTCAATGCAATCAATATAAAAGACTTTTGTCCTATAAGTCTTGTGGGTAACCTTTATAAACTTTTGGCTAAGGTTTTGGCACGTAGACTTCGTGGGGTTTTGGATAAGTTGATATCTGCTTCTCAAAATTCTTTTGTTGGAGGGAGAAAAATCCTAGATTTGGTTCTAATTGCCAATGAAGGATTGGATAGTAGATTGAAGAGTGGCATCTCTGGGGTTATTGTTAAGCTAGACATTAAGAAGGCATATGACCATGTGAATTGGAATGCCTTATTTTATCTTATGGAGAGGGTGGGTTTTGGGGCGAGGTGGGGGAGATGTATTAGGGCCTGTATTTCTACAATTAGATTCTCAGTTCTAGTGAACAGGTCTCCTGCGGGTTTTTTGGGTAGTTCTCGTGGTATCCGCCAAGGGGATCCCCTGTCTCCATTGTTATTTCTCTTGATTATGGAGATGTTGATCAGGTTGTTGAAGAGAACGAAAAATGGTGGTTTTCTTTGTGGTTTTCAAGCAGGGTCTCATAGACAAGGAGGTTTGAAAATTTCTCATCTTCTTTTTGCTGATGACACTATTTTGTTTTGTAATGCTTCTAGAGAACAGTTATTATACATTCGAATGGTATTGATTTTTTTTGAAGCTATTACAGGCTTGAGAGTCAATGGTGGTAAGAGTGAGATTGTGCCGGTGGGTGATGTTGGGAATTTGAATGTCTTGGCCCGTGTTTTATGTTGCAAGGTGGGTAACTTGCCCATGACTTATTTGGGCATGCCACTTGGGGCTCATTATAAGGACTCATTGATATGGAACCCTATTATAGAAAAGATGGAGAGGCGGCTCTCTGGCTGGAAACGCCTATATTTGTCGAAAGGTGGCAAACTTACTTTATTAAAGAGTACCACCTCTAGTCTTCCCACCTATTTTTTATCCTTGTTTACTATTCCCCAAGCGGTGGCAGCTAGACTAGAAAGAATTCAGAGGAATTTCCTTTGGGAAGCCTCCAAGGATGTTTTTAAATATTCATTGATTGCTTGGGAGAAGGTTTGTTTGCCTGTTTAGGATGGTGGTTTGGGGATCCGGAGGGCTGGGTTGTTTAACCAACCTTTGCTTGGTAAGTGGTTATGGCGTTTTGGGAAAGAAAGTAATAGGTTATGGCATCAAGTTATTGCAACCAAGTATGGTGAGGCTAGAGGAGGCTAGTGCACTAGAATTGTAAGAGGTACTCATGGGTGTGGGATGTGGAAGAGCATTAGAGAAGGAGCAGAGAAGTTCTTTGGACAGGTAGTGTATAATGTGGGGAGGGTCACCGTATTAGTTTCTGGCATGATCCTTGGTGTGGGATTACTCCTTTAAATGACCTTTTTCCTTATCTGTTTACCCGTTCTCTGTCTAAATAGGCTTGGATTTCTAACCTCATTGTATTTGCCTCAGAAGGGGGAAGTAGGAGCTAGAATTTTCAATTCCATCGAGCTCCAAAGGATTGGGAGCAGGAAAATGTTTGTTCTTTCATTGAGTTTCTGTATTCCTCTATGCCGAGGGGTGAGGGGGATGATACTTTGACTTGGAAGTTGACTAAGAAGTGGGTGTTTGATGTGCGCTTTTACTATAAGTTGTTGTCTGGTCCTCTCAATGAGGTTTTCCTTGGAAATGTATTTGGTGTGCAAAGGTGCCTAAATAGGTGCCTCTCTTTTTATGGACAGCCACTAGGGATGGGATACTCACTATTGATAATCTAGTTAAGAGAGGTCAATCCTTGATTAACAGGTGTTGTTTATGTTGTGATGGGGAAACTGTGGATCATCTTCTACTCCACTGTAAGTTTTCTCATGCATTATGGAGTGCAATTTTCGAGGTATTCGGGATCCATAGGGTATTGCCAAAGACAATTAGCTCTCTCCTCTTTGCTTGGAGAAATTAGTTTGGAAAGCATCTATCAACCATATGAAATATGGTCCCGGCATGTTTAATGTGGCTGTTTTGGATAGAATGTAATACATGCACCTTTGAAGACAATGAGAGAACCTTAGATCTTTTAAAAGCTCCTCTCTTCGGTACTTTGTTTAAGTGGGCGCGTGTTTGGGGTTTTACAAATTGTATTTCCATTTCTAAATTCTTACACTATTAGATTAATTTTTTGAACCTGCTGTATTTTTTCTTGATCAAAATGTTCACCATCGTGAACATGATGCTCAACATTTTTGAATAAAAGTTTTATTACCTATCAAAAAAAATAATAATAATAACATATGATAAAAGTAAAACCTCATATGTTGACCTACATCATCTAGGGTTGGCTGGAGTCGACACCAAACCATTGAGACAATTTCAATAGAAATTTATTACGTCATTGTGTTTATATAGACTACCAAACCCTAATTCTAATTCACATAGGAAAACCTAATCCAAAATGACTTGGAAAATCCCAATTATTGAATTTAAAAAATAATCTTTTCTATAGGACATTAAATAAAAATACTAATAAACCTAATTAACTATTGGTAAAATACAAATTACTAGTAAAAATACATTTGACTCCAAAATTAAATATTACTAAATTAAAAAGTGATTTCTCTCCAAGCCACCTACATCAGTATTTCAACAAGAAATTCATACCAAGTAACATAGAGTTTCAATTATTATAGAAAATGTTACAAAACCCGTGCATTTAAGGCAAAGAGCACACTAAAACTTGAATGTACATTATATCTTGTCCATATCCCACATAACATTCAAGCTTCATGGGGTTAAGATACTTATAACCTTGTGAAAGATTCTAAAACAAATAATTACATATTATATGAATAAACACAAATCACAATACATATCCCACATAACATTCAAGCTTCATGGGTTTAAGATACTTATAACCTTGTGAAAGATTCTAAAACAAATAATTACATATTATATGAATAAACACAAATCACAATAAAACCCAAACACAAGAATGATTACTAGGAAAAAACCCACGACCAAAAAAAAAAAGTTTCTATATAATACACTTACAAACCCTCCTACTCTATAGATGTACTTGTATCCAAGCTCCCTGCTCCTTTTAGCGACCAGCAGTAGCAGCCCTTTCTCTTCAGTAGTACCAATTCCACAAGTTGAGGGTCCATTTGGTTGGGTAGAAAACAAGAAGGATAGAAAATGGAAGAGAAAATAGGAGAGAAAATGGGGGAGAAGTGTCTTTGGCTGAGAGTGGAAATGGGAGGAGAAAATGGTGGGGCCCAGAAATTTTCTCCCCAGGCCCACCAAAACCCAATCTCCCCAAATTGGGGAGAAAATAGGAAGGAAAACAAGGCTTGCTTTATCGGACAAGATACCCCGGCACCAACGTTCAATTCTTTGAACTTATCTTTCTTTTTTATCTTTTTCTGATGTTGTCTCATTCTCTCTCATTTTTATTTTTTGGGTGTTCATCTGTTTCTTCTCCTATCAGGTTTGTTTTTCTGTTTATTTTTTATTTTTTATAAAACAGTCTTGGATTCTTGAATTTTTTGTGCTTTTTTTTTTTTAAATAACTAAATAAATAAAATGTCCATTCATACACAATATTTTAATAAAAATATAATGTGTTACTTCGTTTTATCTTATAGGGACATGATGGTAAATTTTACAAACTATATTTTCTATCCTCTCATTTTTCTTCTCAACCAAACAAAAAGTTTTTCATCCCTCCATTTTTCCACACCCCAACCAAGCACATAAGAGAAAATTAAAATCTCTCCCATCCTCCCACTTTTCCATCTCCCCAACCAAATGGACCCTTGAGCTAATGGATAGTCCAAGGCCACTTGAATGTTTTGGGATGATCTCTGTGATTTCCAACATCAAACACTCAATCCATAGTCCAAAAGGATAAATGGGAGTGTTGGATTTGATCTCCTCTCAAAGTGTATGGCAATTTGGAGAGGGTGAAGTTCTAGAGGCTATAATAGGTTTTTTCTCTAAGGGAATGGGTAGACTCTCCTTCTCACTTCATTGAGTTAGAGTGTGATTTCGTGGATTTACGAAACACTAAAGAGGGGTGGTTGGATAGGACAGAAAGGTAACGAATTCCTCTCAGGAGCAAACTCGCTCAACCAAAACTCATGCTGATTTCAGGCGCAACTCTTTGCCAAAATGATTTTCTAAAAATTGTCATTTCGCTCAAAATTTGCCAGACAGGGAAATTTCATTTGAGCAAAATTCTGGCTTTTGCAGTTCCAACTTCAGCTTCTGATCCTCGTCTCAAATGCAAATACAACTCAAATGAAATTTAATACATGGAAAAACTTACAATTTACACACAGACTTTGTCACAGAATTAGCCAACACTACAAATTCCTAACGATATATTTAACCGCTCAAGAGAGAAAAAAAGGTACTAGGAAAGGAGTGCAAGAAAGATGGGCTTGATAGCTATGTTGTCCAAAAAGCTCATAGGAGGACACTACAAATTTATGACCAACAATACCAAAGATGTAGACACAACTAACCAGAAATTCCAGCATATGTTTTCTTGCAAAAATTTTAGGGAAAATTACCATTTATTATTTACTCTGCGTCCCTCACTTTTAAATATTAACTGGTTTGGATTAAAGTTAAACTATATATTTTGGTGAATCAATCAATTATCTACTTGAAACCATGTTACGCAAAATCTTTCTTCATTCTTTCCTTCAAACCTTGCATCCAAAATGTATTAATGAACTAAGTTGCACCGACACGGATACAACACGGACACGAATACGGCAATTTTTGAAAAATAAAGACACGACACGGCGTGGACATGGAAATTAAATAATTAATTAAATTTTATATTTAGGCATATTTTTTAATATTTTTAGACATAAAATACGTTTATGTCTAGAATTTAAATTATGTAAGAACTACAAATAAGTAAACTAACACCCAAAGTAACAAAATAATACACATAAAATGTTTAGAGTACAAACCAAAAGTTTAAATAAGCTACATTCAACATCAAACTAAAAACATAAAAGGAATACAAGTTTTAAACTTTTGGGATTAAAAAAAAATTAAATATATACATATGTAGTGAGAGTGGGATTAAAAAATAAATAAAAAAATAAAATAAAATAAAAAAAGATGTTATAACTTAAGTAACACTAACAGTACAGAGTACACAGCATATCTGAAAAAAAAAAAAAAAAAAAAAAACGAGAGAGAGAATAGAAGAGGTTGAACTCAAACCTATACACGCCAAGAGAGAGAGAGAGAGAGATCGGAAGGGACAGAGGGCACGGTGTCGACGGCGACTGTCTATGGAGCTCGCCGATCGGCCCAATCTAGCACCAGCGACTGTCTATGGGTTTCAACTTTCACGGTATCAGACTCTAAACTTTCCCCAACGACTGTCAAAATCTGTGATTTTCTGTTTTTTTTTTTTTTTTTTTTTTTTTCACTGCTGGCATGTCCACCGTGTTGGAGCCATGTCGGAGAAGTGAAAAAAAAAAAGGCTCGGACACCAGAGCCCGGCGAGTCGTGCCGGTATCCGTGTCCGGCACGTGTCGGACACCGGTATGTCACCAAAAATGGTGTGTCGGTGCAACCTAGTTAATGAATCCACTCCACAAGAACACCATGATAATTGAGGAAAATAATGGGAAAAAGGTTGTTCACAACTAGGATGTCAATTAGATGATGTTGATGTGATATCACTTGAGGGTTCAACATACCAATTTAATCCAAATTGTAAGGAGGTTTGCTTTGTTTATCTAAGAGTAAAGTAAAGTGTAATAGACCTAACCTCAGGGAGGTGAATTTTAATTTGCACAAATTTTTAACTTCTCATGCTATCAAACATGAAATATTTAAAGGAAGTATACAGCACTAATTACAAAAATAATAATAACTTTTTCTTCTCAAAAAACTAGTATTATAAACAGGAGAGCCTAACAAATATGAAATTAAAAACGTGATAATTGAGAAACTCCCACTCACATAGCTAAGCAGTGCTGAAACGACTAAGAACATGAATCCCATAAGTGTTATCTGACAAAATATAAAGATTACTGTCAGTAAAAAGGCATGAGTATATTACATCAAAGCAAAAGTTACAAATGAATGCAACGATACAAAGGAGCCAAGATTTCAGTACCATGTTTGGACTGATAAAAGATCCCGAATGCAACACCAAAAATCAAAGAAAAAGATAAAAGTCAGCATATATATCTCAGTAAAATAAAATACTAAAACTTGCTTGGAGAAAATTCATTAACAAAACGTACATAGTCAGACTGATAGAAGTTCCCAATAAGGTGAAATTTTAAAATATTAAAGCCAGGGATATCATATAGGACATAACATAATTGAAGGTAACCCACCCATATAAATAGATAGTTGATATGCTAACAGTAATAAAATAAGTGACTCATCCAAAAATCTACAACTACAGATCTAGTGCGCAATTATTTAAAATAAGTGCTGGTCCAATGAAAGAATATCTTAAGAAACTATATATCTTCCATCACGCACAAAATCCATAATTCTCAAACTAGTACGCGATTATTTAAAATTAGCGTTCAAAATCTGTTTAAGATTAGTTGCAAGAATTCTATGCTATCAAACAAATTCTCAAGTTACTAAGAAAGCATTTAAAGACAAAAGACCAGTTTCAGTGCAAATTTGAGCCTTCTGATCTGTAAGAACTTTGTCCTAAAATCCGAAAATTCCAACCTGAAACATTTGAAGTTCATGATTTTTGATGTTTTTTATTAGACACCCAAAAAGATTAGGAAGCAAAAATGAACTTTCAAGTATAAAAAGATCAAGAATTGGAGAAACTGACACCACTGCACATATGAAACTAAAGGTACATACTCCAACACTAATAATAAGATTATGATATTCATGTAATTCTACAACTCCTCTATCTATGCCTTTCACAATTTGGCATACAATCAGATTAGATACATTAAAATTAAAGCAAAAATAGGCATGAGTGAAGCACTTACGGCATCCAAAGAGGAAAGATCTTAACAAAGCGAGTCCAAAAGGGCTGGAGCACATATTTGGCAAGGTAGGAGTGATCCACACCACTGTACTTGTACCTATGAAGAGCCGCTACACCATGTGCCCCTATATACCCCATTCTTCCAAATTTGTCTCAGAATAACCCGCTAAACAATGGATTTCAAATTAATCACTGCAATAAGCATGAGCATTTGGATTTGGATTTAGATTTAGATGAAGATGAATATGATGCCAATTATGTCAAAGAAAATCCAAGAAAACAAAGGTGCAGATCACGCACGGAACGGATCTAGAGAAAAATGAGGAGATAAGAGTAGATCAGACAAACAAAGAAGAGAGAACATTGGAAAAGTGAGAAAAGGGGAAAAAGAAAAAAGAAACTTGGCCTTTTGGAAATTGGAATCACTGAAATATATTAGTTAAATACACAGAAATTTACAATCCCCATCATCTATAAATTTACAAGTTTGGCTGTAATATTTGTAGAAAATTTAAAACGATCGGAATTGTAAATTTTGAAGTTTGGACATAATTAGAATTTGTGAAATCCTTCACTATAAAAGTAGTTTCCGATTGGAATATTCCAGTGACAAGTGCATTCTTTAATACAAGTTCATTTTATTTATCTTTGCTTGAGATAATACAATATATACTTACAAAACAGCACACAGTGGAATTCAAACTTTAAGAAGTGATCTCTCTAGTCGTTAAAAAAAAATTACCAATACTTGCTGCCTGCAGCTGTTAAAGTTTACAATATAAGTGCAGCATAAACTAAAATTTATCAATGGCAGTGCAAAACAACACAAGAACAAACATAGCCTTGACTTTCCTCACAAATTAAGTTCTGTACAACCATACATTTAAGCAGAATTAAAAGCATCTGATCTGAAATGTTAGTACAAAGGATTTTGTTCAACTATCGAGATAATAAGAAAAATCGCATCCAGTTGATAAAAACAAAGTTTTTTTTCAAATCTCTTAAATATTTTCGAACCTGACCAAATCAGAGCAGTGGAGAATGGTATGGAATGTCAGAAATTTTGAATTATCGGAAAATACTTTACTGAAACGAAGGGTTTACTTCTCCAAATTCCACCACTTTCCCAAACACCACGGAAACAGCAGTTTTTTTTTTTTTTTTCCGGTAAGGAAAGAGAAAGAGATGTGAAAGAGAAGTTTTTGTAAGGAAAGATGGGGAGGGAGGCGAAAAGTAATACTGGAAACTCCAGATCTTTTTGGTCTCCCGCCCTAATGAAAAAAAAAAAAAAAACTATTATTACTGCCCACTTCTCTCTTTCTTTCTTTCTTTCTTTCTCTTTCTTTCTTTCTTTCTTTTTCTTTCCTTTTTTAAATAAAGTTAGGGGGAGAATAAAAATCAGAGCGGTGATAATTATACCGTGTATTAGAGACACGATTTCATTTGAAATTGTAAAATTTCATCATGTCATAAACTCATCGTTATATTATGAAATCGTATTTTAAAAACACAACTTCACAAGCTATGCAAATCAAAAAAAAAAAAAAAACTTCACAAGCTATGTATAGAGCACTTTATAACTAGTTGTATGCAACAATGTTACTAAATTTTTTTAATAAATTGTAAACAAGGTGGAATTGTTTCATTGTTATATATAGAATGTTAGAAATATATTATTAATAATAAAGTTACAAGATACATCGTAATTGTAAAAGAGGTGGTATGCTAATTTGAAAATATTGTGAAATTATTGTCCTTCGAATGACTCTAATTTGGAAATGTTATGAAAGTGTCATTTTCTTAGAATGACTTTATTATGGTATATAAGAAAGTGGTGTGTGTCTCACCTTTTGCTAGACATTCCACTCCTTATAATGGAGAATAAAATAGCTCAAAAACCCTAATAACCAGTAGTATGGTAGATAAAACTTGACACCAAGATTTACAACACGTCTTTCAAATCTATTAAACTCACCATCTAGATTTTGGAAGCATGCCTTTCTTTCATTACTAGTGAAGGATTAGTTGTTGCAAGGTCAAGAGGATCTGAACGAACTCAACCATGCTGCCCTAAGGATCCTCCAACACTCAAGTCGGAGATTCAACCTCTCAATCTTTAGTGTATGGAGATTTAAGGTTTTTCTCATCCCTAGAGATCACATATGGTTGGATCCTTAAATTATGGGGCTAGATGAGCTTTGACCTTGGAGATTTTTGCCTTTGATTGTAACTAATCATCTTCATTTTAGGGCAGTGATAGATTTGCATGATCTCATCGTGGGAGATATGCTCTTTCATTATGTGGTTAACCATTTAAAAATTGAATTAGATATTGGTGCTTGATGATGCACAAAAATCGCTAGTGAGCTGATTGTCCTCAATCACTCCAAAGGGTACCTGAAGAACAAGAAACCAAGAACCTAACAAAGAGTACTGGTGGGGTGCCGGCCAAAGATACTCCGAAGGTTAAGTCAATGAGTGAGAAATCTCTAGGAACTCTATAGTGAGAGAACTAGGGAGTTTCTGCGTACTCGGGAGAAGAGGAGATCTGATGCTTATATAATGGTGAGTAGTGAATCGAGATCCCTTGGATGTAGGGGTCTTTCCTTGTAGGGAAGATCTGGAATTAGGGTTTTCGAGATTTTAGGGTGTCTCTCCATACGAAGAAGATATGGGAGTGTAGTTGGGTCTTTAGACGTGATTCGTAAGATATTTCCATATGGGGGACCGTGCGTGAAGACTATGTAAAGAATGGTGGGGCCTATTAGCTCTGTTCGTCGGCTTAGTCATCTGTTCGTCAGTTATGCATAAGGAGACAAAGACTCATCCATTTGTCGAGCCTTCTCCCGTCCATTACCGTGATGGATCTGAGGGACACCGCGTGGCGAAGGATGCATGGTTAGGGGACAACGTGGATAGGACCGTCAACTCCTAAGATTACTTGGCTAGACAGATAGAGAAAGGATCTTGGGTATGTCAGGATTGCCTAGGATGGATGAGTAACGAATTTTCCTTTAACGAAAATATCCTTATTAGCTACCCCCTACTCCATGACTCGTCGGGTTAGCTGAAGGGTCGCGGAGTACATAGAATATTCCTATCATTTAATGTTCTTTGTCTCGATAATCTATGCCATAAATGAGGGGTAAAAGGATCTTTTAGACTTTTTAAGGCGACAAGTGGCATCTTTTGATTCGTTCACATAAAGTGCTGCGTTGCTTCGTTTCTCATGCTTCTTTTCTTTATAAATACGTCTGCCCCTTTTCAGGTTCACTTTTATATTTTACTAAGAAATTCAACCAAAGATCTAAATCTAACCTCGCCCATCTGTCGCTCGCCGTTCGTCCTTACGCTTTGCTAATTCATCGAGCTCATTCTCTGCCGTCATCTTTTTAAGGTAACTCCTATTCCTTTCTTATTTTTATTTCAATCGTCCCTTCGTGGTCGTCGGTCTAGTTTTTAGCCTACGTGTGAGTAGCTTTCATTCATCGCTGGTAGGTGAAAGGATGTCAAGTGATAGTAGAACAACGAGTGGTCAAGTTCCGCTGATTTGTCTAAATGACAAAGATGTTGGTTCGTCGTGCAATGACCCTATGGTGGGAGATTGGATGGACTTTCAGGAAAGGGAGCTGTTAGCTCACCCTTCAAGAGAGGAAGTGGAGGGAGATGAAAGAGCTGGAGTTGGAAGAAGAGGTAGAGGGGGAGGGAAAGGAAGATGAGGGAGACGGAGAAGAAGAATATGAAGAGGAGGACGAAGAAAAGGTTGACGAGGAGGAAGGTGGAGGAGACGGAGAGGGCTCTAAATCGTCGAGCGACAATTTCAGGCCTTTCATTCTTCCTAAGATCTGTTCCATGAACAACTTTCTCCCCAAACTATTGGAGAAGGTCTTAAATAAACTTCATAACCGATTCCAGATACCCAGTCACATACCTTTAAGGTTGCAAGGTAAAAATGAGAAGTGCTACTCCGGACGGACGGCGGATGTCGGCTTTTATGAGTCCATCTTCATCGTGGGGCTAAGGTTGCCTTTTACCACCTTGCATCGTCAGCTTTCGGACTACCTAGGCGTGTCCGTCAGCTAGATCTATCCCAATGCCTAGAGAATTTTTATTGGTGCTGAAGTGGTATGGGGGCAAATGAGTGGGGGCCATTATCAGTTTACTTTGGACAAGTTCTTCTACTGCTACAAACCCCTGTAAATAGCAGGTTCGAAGGGTTTTTACAATTTTGTAACGTGAAAGGCGACGTTGAAATTGGTGACAGACATGCCTGATTCAAATAGGGATTGGAAGGGTAGAAACTGTTTTGTTCAGGGCACAGATTGGGTGTGTAGACCTGAGGAATGGGTAGATGTAATTGAGTTCGATAATACTTTGGGAGTTTTGGATACTATTGGCGAGTCGTCTGTAGAATAATCAACCGTCCGTTGTAAAGTTAGATACCATCTTTCTTACTTTGTATATAATTATTTATCCCGTTGCTAACTTTCGTTTTTGTCTGTTAGCTCAAGCATTGATGGTAATCAGCAAGGAGCAGAGGGATTTTTTGGGACAAATCTTACAAATCCTCTTAATAGAAAGGAGTTGGAAGAAGCTCAAGACGCTTGACACTTTCCACGCATATTGTGAAGGCTCGATGCCTACGGCTGAAGCTAAAAGGTGGGAAGCTCAATCCTGACGACGTAAGTATCTTATCCGTCGCTTAGCTCTGATTTGTCCTAAGGTCTAATCCATCCGTTCTGATCCCATTGTTATTTTTGTTGCAAAGACAGAGTTAGGGCTGAAAAGGGCTCTAGCAGTGAAAAAGGCCGCGACCCTTTAAACAAAGGCTAGCAGTTCGTTGGCCCCTACTGCTAAGACGAGCCTAAAGAGGAAGAATCAGGTCGACAAGCTCCTAGGGCACTCCTAACCTTCCCCGTCATGGTGTGGGTAAAGGTTTAATAACGGCCCGCAACCCTATCATCAACGAACCAGTCCCTCCATAGGCCCCTCTTCTAGTAAGGGACAAGCAGCATACCGTCTAGATGGCTCAATCCATCGTCAAGTATGCAAACCTTGATGAGTGTTCCAAGCATGAAACGGATGCCTTAGGGGACTCTGGGCTTTTTGATTTGATGAGGGTGAGTTTTTTGTTTAAGTCATAATTATACTCTGTCACGTAATGTATGCATACTAACTGTCTGTTTTTGTCAGGCGTCGGTGAGGATGCGAGCACTAGATCAGGTGTGATGCCCAAGAGGCCGTTGTTAAATGCTTGAGGAGCCGTCTGGAGGAGGAGGCGGATCAGCTAAAAAGGTATAAGGATGGGGTTCATTTCCTTAAAAGAGAAGTCAACACCTTGACGAAGTAAGTGAAGAAGCTTGATGGAGCTTCTCGTCGGGCTGAGGAACTGGTAAAGGCGAACTCCATCCTAACGGCTGAAATAACTTCCTTCGAGAGAGAGCATTGACAAGTTCAAAGCCGACACCGTTGAGGAATTTAAGGACTCCCAACCATTCGTCGACCTGTTGGGGTCCCAGTATGGCGAAGGTTTTGAGGACTTTAGGAAGCAAGCTGTCGTCCTCTTCCAATACGTGGACTTTTCCTCCTCCAGATTGACACCACGATCCCGATGACTTCGAGAGGGGATGACAAGGTTGTGGATGTTGAAGATGAGTATGAGGATGCATCTGAGAATACTGTAGCTCCCTAGGAAGTCCAAGGCGACAGCCCGCCCTAGCTTGAGGAGCCGATGGAAGATAGAGCCGAGATTGCCCCCATCGCTTAAAAAGTTTTTTTTTTTTTTTTTTTTTTCGTAATTTTTATTTTAATTTGAGAATAGTTTGGGTGCCTTGTTTTGGCACATATGACATTTTAATTTTCTCGAAATGATCGTCAGTTTCTTATATATGAATGCTTTCATTGCTATTGTTTACTATGTGTAAAATTTTCATTTCACAATCATCCATCAGGGATACTTATGTTACCCTTTGATGGGACTTATGAACTTCTTGGAATTAAAACATCCATTGTCCACTTAGTGGGGTTAGTAAATTTTTGGACCTAGGCACCCGTCGGTGTTCTCGATAACTTTGGTGATAACTTTTATGAATAAGGCACCCGTCAGTATCTTTGGTAATTTGTCCATCCGTAGAAAGGACCATAAGTTTTAAGACCAAGGCACCCGTTGGTGTCCTTGGTGATCCATCTGCCTCGTAAGTAGGACTATACGTTTTAAGACCAAGGCACTCGTCGGTGTCCTTGGTGATCCGTCCACCCAGTAGGTAGGACTTGATAAAGTTTAAGACCAAGGCACCCATCGGTGTCCTTGGTGATCCATCCACCTCGTAGGTAGGACCATAAGTTTTAAAACCAAGGCACTCGTCGGTGTCCTTGGTGATCCGTCCACCCCGTAGGTAGGGCCATAAGTTTTAAAATCAAGGCACCCGTCGATGTCCTTGGTGATCCGTCCACCCCGTAGGTAGGACCACAAGTTTTAAGGCCAAGGCACCCGTCAGTGTCCTTGGTGATCCGTCCACATAGTAGGTAGGACTTATAGGAATTGATAGAGTTTAAGACCAAGGCACCAGTTGGTGTCCTTGGTGATTCGTAAGACTTACACTTTCGTAAATAATTTCTTAAAAAGTAGGCCTTGGACAAAAGGTGTAGAAAAATGTAGATAATGCGTCTTATAATCCTCAAAAGTTTCATCACTAATTGAAAAACTTAACATCCTAATTTAACAATAATAATAAAACGAAAAGCGATAACATAGTTTGTAGTTGTTCACTACTGGTAGTATCTCCGCAAGTGCTCGGTGTTCCATGAGTGATGGAGTCTTTGCTCGTCGAGGGTCTCCAGGTGGTAGGTCCCTTTTCTATGACAATCAACAATCCTATAGGGTCCTTCCTAGTTGGGGCCTAACTTACCTTGCGTGGGGGTCTTTGGTAGCTGTTGTCAGCTTCCTTAGGACCAGGTCCCCGACCTGAAAATGCCAAGGTTTGACCTTGGTGTTGTAGCGCTTTGCCATTAGGTCCTGATAATGCGGGATCCGTTGCTCACTTGTCGCTCTAACTTCATCTAGGAGGTCTAGCTATAGGCGCATTCCCTCTTCGTTACTTCTTTCGTCATGGTGGAATACCCTGTAGCTAGTCAATCCAACTTTTGCCAGGATGAAGACTTCACTCCCAAACACGAGGCGAAAGGGTGTCTAGCCCGTAGGAGCAGGCTGTTATCCAATTGTTGGCAAAAGTCCTTAAATGCGTCGTTATCAAATTGCTTCCCATTATCAGAGACAAGGACTCAAGGGATGCCTAAGCGGCAAATGATGCTTTTCCACATGAAATTTCAGATATTCTTTTTAGTGATAGTGGCCAAAGGTTTTGCCTCAACTGATTTAGTGAAATAGTCGATCCTTACAACGAGGAACTTGAGTTGCCGCATAGCTGGGGAAGAGCCCCACTATGTCGAGTCCCCATTAAGCGAATGGCCAAGGAGCGTTCATTGGGGTAAGCTATTCTGATGGCTATCATATAATGTTGCTGAAGCGTTGGCATTTATCACATGCCTTTACGTAAGACTAGGTGTCCTTCTGCATAGTGGGCCAATAGTACCCTGCTTATATGAGTTTGTGAATTAGCGAGCATGCCTCTGAGTAGTTTCTACATACTCCCTCATGGACTTCCCTCATTATGTAGTCTACTTCGTCAGGGACTAAGAATCTCAGGTACGGACGAGAAAAACCCCTTTTGTAAAAGACATCCCTAATTAGTACGAAGTGTGATGACCGCACCTTTAGCCTTTAGGAAGCATTGTGGTCTTCTAGAAGCATCCCATTTCTAAAGTAGGAGATGATTGGTGTCGTCTAGTCGACTCCTATGGGGATCACTTGTACATCTATTTCATTAATGGCAAGTGAGTATTGAATGAAGGACAGTACCTGACCGGTGATAATCATGTGCTCTACAGATGTTGCTTTGGCCAAGCGATCAGCCTACTCATTCTTTTCCCTTGGGATTTGCACAAATTTAGCCAGGAAATTCTGGCTTACCCTTTCTTTGACTATGCTTAGGTATTCCTTCATCTGTTCCCCTTTAGCCTAGTAGTCTCTGTTGATGTGTCCAACGATAACTTGCGAGTCGCTGTGTATGACTAATAATGAAGCCCTTGCTGCTTTAGCCATGTCAAGGCCCGTGAGGACTGCTTTATATTTGGCATCATTATTGGTTGTTGGGAATTGGAGATGGACCACACATTCTATTAGATCTCCTTCTGGTGACTGTAGGGCGACCACGACTCCCCTAGTGCATTGGTTGGACGAGCCATCCGTCCATACCATCCTTTTCACTAGTCTTCCATCTTCATCTTCCTTTGCCATGAATTCAGCAACGAAGTCGGCCAAGGCTTGGGCCTTGATCGCAGTTCTTGGTTGGTACAGTATGTCAAACTCGCCGAGCTCTATCGCCCATAAGACCAATTGTTTGGCTACCTCCGGATTGTTTATCGCCCTTTGTAATGGCTTGTCCGTCTGGATGTTATGATTTTGCTTATAGGAATATAAAAAAGAAAAGAAAAGATTGGTCACTTCAAGGGGACCAGGCCTCCATAGAGAAAGAGGGAGAGAAAGAGAGATAAGAACAGAGAGAATGCTTAAGAGTATTCTTATTACTTCCCTAATATAATCCATCTCCCTTTATATCCAATACCAATAGAATGTACTAACAAAATGTTAGTTAGTCTCCTTAACTAACTCTTAACTAACTCCTTAACTAACCCCTAATCAGCACTAACCAACTAATCACTTCAATACACCAGCTGATATACAGACTTTATACACGTGTACACTGCTATGCCATTACAATATACTACTGCTATACAATTCAACGCAACACAAGTATAGATGTGAGGTTCCTAACATTACCCCTCCCATTCAAAGCACTTTGCCCACAAGGTGAGGAAAGGTGAACTGCAACTGATGTAAGGACTCCCAAGTAGCATCTACAGGTGAAGACCCCAACCACTGAACCAAGACCTTAGTAATGACCCGAGACCTCAAGGGTCCTAGTCTGTAACACAGCAACAGGCTCTGAAAGTACCTGTCCTGATTCATCAACAGGTGGTAAGGTAGGGATAGGTGTGACATGTTGACCCAGCTTCATCTCTAAGCAAGACACATGAAACACAGGATGAATTTTTGCTTCAGGAGGAAGATCCAACTTATATGAAATAGGACCAATCTTCTGTAGAATTTGGAAGGGACCAAAATATCTTGGAGAAAGCTTCCACCTCCCTTAATAAGCCAAAGTTTGCTATCTGTAGGGCTGTAATCTCGGGAAAACCCAATCCCCAACTTCAAAAGACTTGTCTTGCCTATGTTTATCTGCTTGAGCTTTCATCCTAGCTTGGGCAGCAGCCAAATGAACCTTCAAAGTGTCCAAAACAGCTTGTCTCTGACATAACAATGAATCCAAGGCATCTACCTTAGTAGTGCCTGGAATATAAGTTTAAAGCTTTGGGGCAAGGTAACCATACAAGGCCTCAAAAGGAGACAACTTCAAACTAGTGTGAAAAGAAGTGTTGAACCAAAATTCAGCCAAGGAAAGCCAGGTTGCCCATTGGTGAGGTCTATCACTGGTGAAAGCTCTCAAATATTGTTCTAAGCTCTTGTTAACAATCTTTATCTGCCCATCTGACTGAGGATGATATGTGATGACATAGATAAATCAGTTCCTTGGAGTCTAAACAATTTAGACCAAAAGAAGGAAGTGAAGGTGGCATCCCTATCACTAACTATAGATGTAGGCATACCATGGAGCTTGTAAACATGTTGCATATAAAGAGAGGCAATCTTGGAAGCATTGTAAGGATGGGAAACTGGAACAAAGTAAGCATATTTGGTTAATTTGTCCACAACTACCAAAATCACCTCATACCCCATAGACTTAGGGAGGCCTTCCACAAAGTCCAAACTCACATCTGTCCAAGGGGTAGTAGGAATTGGCAGTGGCTGAAGCAGCCCAGTTGGGGAAGTAGTATCAAATTTAATCCTCTGACACACATCACAATCCCTTACAAATTTCTTGAGATTAGACTTCATTCCAGGCCAATAAAACTCCTTCTTAGCTCTATGATAAGTCTTCAAGAACCCTGAGTGACTAGCCAAGGGACTGTTGTGGACATGGTGCAAGAACTGAGATTTGAGAGGGCAATGTGGACTAATATAGAACCTGCCCTTGTAAAACAACAACCCATTCTGGAAGGTAAATCCCTTAGGTGGATTCCCAACTTGGATAGAAGCAATAATGTGCTGAATAGTGCCATCATGTAAGTAACTATCCTTTAACAAAGACAGCCAAGTAGGGTTAGGTACTGAGAGCAGAAACAAGCAACTAGTCTTGGAATTGGAATCAGAATGTGACAACTCAAAACTGAAATCAGGGTGCCTTAATAGAGAATTAGCCACTCTATTGTCACTGCCTTTTTTATATTCCACCACAAAAGCATATCCTAAAAGTTTAGCTAGCCATTTTTGCTGAGGTGGAGTGGCAATCCTTTATTCTAACAAAAACTTTAAACTCTGGTGATCAGTCCTAACCACAAAAGGTCTACCAAGCAAATAGGATCTCCACTTCTTGACTGCAGTAGCCAAAGCCAGTAACTCAGTCTCATAAGTGGACAAATGAAGATTCTTCCCTTTCAAAGTCTGACTGTGAAATGCAATTCGCCTGTGATCTTGCATTAGTACAGCCCCTAGACCACAACCAGATGCATCACATTCTATAACAAATGGCTTAGAAAATTTTGGAAGAGCTAGCATAGAAGGCTTAGTCACAGCCTCTTTCAACATGATAAATGCCTCCAAAGCCTTGTCATTCCATTGAAATGCATCTTTTCGAAGAAGATCAATTAAAGGTTGGGCAATTGAGCCATAACCCTTAATGAACTTCCTATAATACCCTGTCAACCTTAGGAAACCCCTTAAGGCCTTCACATTTTCTGGTATTGGCCACTGCAGCATGACAGAAATCTTCTTGGGATCAGCCTTAACACCCTCTCTAGATATTAGATGGCCCAAATATTCAACTTCAGAGCACCCAAAAACACATTTAGATTGCTTAGCATAAAGTTGATGAAAAAGCAAGACCCCTAAGACAGTTCTCAAATGAGAGACATGATCGTCCAAGTAATGACTGAAAACAAGGATGTCATCAAAGAATACTAGAACAAATTTTCTCAAGTAAGGTCTGAAAATAGAATTCATTAATGCTTTAAACGTGGATGGGGCAATGGTCAGCCCAAAGGGCATGACTAGAAACTCATAGTGTCCTTCATGAGTTCTAAAAGCAATCTTGGGCACATCCTCACTCTTCATTCTAATTTGATGGTAACCTGACCTTAAATCAAGCTTAGAGAAAATAGAGGCACCTGCTAGTTCATCCAACAATTCATCAACCACTAGAATTGGAAACTTGTCCTTAATAGTTGCCTTATTTAAAGCCTTATAGTCAATGCACATTCTCCAACTACCATTAGTCTTCCTTACAAGCAATACAGGTGAAGAAAATGGACTTTGATTGGGCTGTATATAACCTACTTCTAGCAACTCATTCATAATTTTTTCAATTTCAGATTTTTGAAAGTAAGGATACCTGTAAAGTCTTTCACAAATAGGTTGGGAACCTTCCTTGAGGGTAATGCCATGCTCATGACCCCTGACAAGTGGTAGATTAGTAGGGACAACAAAAACCTTAGAAAATTCCACCAACAGATCAGCAAGTACAGAAGTCAATTGAGATTGAGCAGAGGTGGCAGCATCTGTGGGAGAGATATACAGCACTAGACCTTCCTCTCTAAACCACAAAGAAACCTATCAGCTTTTGCAAGGGTTGATAAGGCAGGTTGTAACCCTTGTAAAAACACCCTTTTACCCAAGTGTATAAACTTCATGGTCAATAACTAGAAGTCCCAGCTAACCTCACCTAAAGTACTCAACCATTGAGTACCAAGAACCACCTCACAACCTCCCAAATGTAAGACATTAAAGTCTATGACAAACTGATACCCTTGTATAGTGATAGTGACTTCTTGACAACTGCCTAGAGTTTTGATGATTGTGCCATCAACTACTTTAACCTCTAATATCCGAGAGGTATCCAGTGGTAGCTGTAGTCTTGGTAGCACAGAAGCATCCAAGAAATTATGGGTGCTCCCAAAATCAATGAGAGACACCACTTCTTGTTTCTTGATTCTTCCCCTAACCCTCATTGTATTAGAAGTAGGGCACCCTACTAATGCATATAGGGTAATTTTAGCAGGATTAATCCCACACTTATCAACACCATTCTCCTGAATTGCACCCTGAGGTTCTAACAGCACCTTATCATCAGTAACCTCAACCAATTGTAGACCTGAGGCTCTAGGCTCCAATTCCATAGTTATTCCCTCCAACAAAAACAATTTAGCTCTTTTGCATTTGTGCCCTATCTGCCACTTCTCATCACAATTGTAACACAACCCCTGTTTCCTCCTTTCCTCCATTTGTGCACCAGTCAATCTCTGCAATGGAACCTTAACTCTTGGCTCTACTCTAGCTTCCAACTTAGGGTACCCAAAATTGAGGGCTTCACATTAACAGCTACACCCTTAAATCCCTTCCTACTACTGCTTATATATTCTTCTTGAATTTTTGCTAACCTAAAGGCTTAATTGAGGGTTTTAGGAACTAACATTCTAACAGGTAATCTAATCTCATCCTTTAACCACTTAAAAAGCAACTTAATTTGTGTGAGTCAGACAACCCCCTGATTCTATATGACAAAATTTCGAAATTACCTTTGTAGGCCACCACAGAAGTCACTTGCTTGAGCCTTGTCAATGCTTCCATAGGGTCATCTTAAGCAGTAGCCCCAAACCGAGTCTGCAAGGCTTGAACAAACACCTCCCAGCTTGCAAACCCCCTTGCTTGTTCAGCCTCTTGAAACCAAATCAAAACTACTCCATCAGGATGAAATGAAGCCATTAATACTCTATGATGCTCAGGAGTGTTGTGATATGAAAAAAATTGATTGGCTTTGTATATCCAACAAGTAGGGTCCTCCCCTTGAAATCGTGGAAACTCAAGTCTCAAATTCTTGATTCGTTAAAGAGGTAATGTGTTATAGCCTTCATTGTTAACAATCGCATTAACCAAACACCCTCTGGACTGAGAAGATTGCTAACGATGCTCCTCAGAATTAGCCCACTTCTGCATGAATGTGGTGAGGATTTTTAATTGCTTCTTAACTTCTTGTAGAGTTTGTTCATGACTATCAGTAGCCTTCGATAGAGCAACAATTTTCTCAGAATTCTGGGAAGTTGATCTTGTCTCAGTCATGATGCCCAATCTTGGATCAACTGCTCTGATACCAAATGTTATGATTTTGCTTATAGGAATATGGAAAAGAAAAGATTGGTCACTTCAAGGGGACCAGGCCTCCATGGAGAGAAAGAGGGAGAGAAAGAGAGATAAGAATAGAGAAAATGCTTAAGAGTATTCTTATTACTTCCCTGATACAATCCATCTCCCTTTATATCCAATACCAATAGAATGTACTAACAGAATGTTAGTTAGCCTCCTTAACTAACTCTTAACTAACTCCTTAACTAACACCTAATCAGCACTAACCAACTAATCACTTCAATACACCAACTGATATACAGACTTTATACACGTGTAAACTGCTATGCCATTACAATATACTACTGCTATACAATTCAATGCAACACAAGTATAGGTGTGAGGTTCCTAACACTGGACCACTATGGTGTGTACTTGGAAGTACGGCCTAAGCTTTCAGGCGGTCGTGACCAAGGCGAAAGCCAACTTTTCCATATGAGGTATCTTCCCTCCGCTCCTCAAAGCACTTGGCTAGTATAGTAGATGAGCAATTGTACGCGAATCTATTCCCGGATGAGGGATAAACTGGCGGCCATTAGGGATACGACCAAGTAGAAGGAAAGCTCTTCGCCAAGTTTAGACAGACTAAGTAGCGGCGGGGATGCAAGGTATGTCTTCAGCTCCTCGAAGGCCTTTTGATATTCGTCGGTCTATTTGAAGGCTTTCTTCAGTGTTTTGAAGAATGGTGAGCATTTTTCCGTCACTTTGGAGATGAACCTATTGAGAGCCGTAATTCTACCATTCAAGCTTTGTACTTCTTTGACATTCCTTGGAGGTGTCATCCCTAATATGGGCTGAATTTTATTGGGGTTGGCCTCCACACCTTGCGCGATACCATAAAACCTAGAAATTTTCCTGATGATACTCTAAACACGCATTTTTTGGGATTGAGCTTCATGTCGTAGAGACATAGGGTTTCAAATGTCTCTCGCAGATTGTTTAGTTGATGATCTTCCTTTGCGCTTTTTACAAGCATGTCGTTCATGTACACCTCGACATTCCACCCAATCTGCTAAATGAACATCCTATTCACAAGCCTCTGATACGCTGCCCCCGCATTCTTCAGTTTGAACGGCATGACCTTATAGCAGAAGAGCCCTTAGCTCGTGACAAATGAAGTCTTTTCTTGGTTGGCTTCGTCCAATTTAATATGATTGTAGTCGAAGAAAGCGTCCATGAAACTCAATAGTTTATGCCCAGCCATTGAGTCCACGAGGAGGTTAATGCGCGGGAGTGGGTAACTATACTTCGGGCAGGCCCTATTCAAGTCGGTGAAGTCTACACACATCCTCTATTTGCCATTTACCTTCTTTACCATTACTATGTTGGCCAACCATTATGGGTAATACACTTCTCTGATGAAGTTTGCTTCCAGCAATTTGCGGACTTCTTCCGCTATAGGCTTGTCTCTCTCTTGGGCAAAAACTTTCTTCTTCTGTCAGATGGGAGGGAAGGATAGGCACACATTGAGCTTGTGAACCATGACACTTGGATTAATTCCCAGCATGTCCTTATAACTCTAGGCGAAGACGTCCTGGTTGTTCTTTTGGAAGAAGGCGAGCTCCTTGCGGACTGAAGGATTGGCTTGTGTGCCAATACAGGTGATTTGACCTGGGGAATTGTTGTCCAGGGAGATCTCTTCTAGGTCTTCCGTTGGTTCCACCATAACCCGTCCCTCCTCGATGTTCAATGCCTATAGGTGATCATCCATCCCTATCATAGCTATGTAGCATTCGTGAGCTACTATCTGGTCTCTACATACTTCTCCTATTCCATATTTCGTTGGGAATTTCACCAGTAAGTGGTTCGTAGAGGTGGTCGCTCTCCATGCGTTGAGTATAGGTCACCCGATGATGGTGTTATAGTTAGAGGTGCAATTGACGACTAGGAAAGTGACTTCCTTAGTGAGCTACTAAGGATATGTCCCAATGGTCACTGGTAGGGTGATGGTTCCAACGGGGAAGACCTTAGTACTGCCGAATCTGACTAGCAGTGTGTTTGAGGGCAGAAGACGCTCCTTGTTAATCCTCATCTGCAAAAGTGTGCAGGGTAGTAGAGGATGTCTGCCGAACTCCCATTATCTACTAGCACCTGTCGGGTATTGAAGTCTGCTATTGACAGGTTGATGACCAAGGCATTGTCATGAGGGTAGTGGAGTCGTCTGGCGTTTTATTCTGTGAAGCTGATGGCTGGATTATCAACCCTAGTTATTTTAGCTGGTCGACCAGAAATCTGGACACTTTGCACCATTCGTAAATATGTATTTCTCGCCTTCTTGGAGGAGCCAGCCAATGTATTTCCTCCTACGATCACCCTTATTTCTCCTAGTGGGGCCTTTGGTCTCTCTTCGACTCGTCAGTTAAGTTCAAGGTCCCATGGTAGGTTCTATCGGCCCCTGATGAATTGTTGTAACTTGCCTTGCTTGATAAGAGCTTCAATCTGTTGCTTTAGGTCATAACATTCGGAAGTGTCGTGCCATTGATCTCGATGAAAGTGGCAGTACTTGTTTCTAGGCCTTTTGTTCGGGTCGCCCTTCAGCTTGTCTAGCCAAGTTAGCTCTACATCGTCCCTTATCTGTATGAGGACTTGGTTAAGCGAGGTGTTCAGTGGCATGAAGTTGATCGTCCTACTGAGCGGAGTTTTTGATCTCCTATCGTCATTTTGGTCACTCGTTCGAGCTGACTTCCTTCTTCTGTCTTGACAATGATCTCTTGCCTTTCCTTCTTCTTCGGCCTACCCTCTTAGGCAATCATGGCATCCTCTGCATTCATGTACTTAGTAGTTTTGTACAACATGTCGGCAATCTTCTTCTGGTCATTCTTGTAGATGGAGAAAAGGAATTCTCCTAATTAGAGCTCGTTGGTGAACGTGGTGACTAAGACTTTGTCGTCGGCCTTGTCGATTAGAAGGGCCTTCTTGTTGAAACGAGTCACGTACGACCTCAAGCTTTTATCGTCCCATTGCTTGATGTTCAACAAGCTTGTCGAGGACTTCTTGTACCTTTGGCCTTTGATAAAGTGGGTGACGAAGTGTCTGCTCAATTCCTTGAAGGTAGAGACAGTGTTGGGGGTTAGCTTGCTAAACCACACCCCTGTTGGTCCCATAAGTGTAATGGGGAAGGCCCTACACATGATCTCATCCGAGACTCCTTGTAGATGCATAAGAGTTTTGAATGACTCCAGATGATAGAGAGGGCCCTTCGAGCCATCATATGCTTCCACCTGTGGCATCTGGAATTTGGTTGGAAGGGGGAAAGAAATTACCTACACTATGAAGGGTGAGTCAGTCTGCTGGACTAGCTCGTCCAGGTTGGTGGATACCCGTCCCCTCAGGGTGTTCATCATCATGTCCATATTCTCCTTCATCATCTGCATGTACAGCGCCATGCACATTGCGTTGCTCTTTAGTTCTGATGGACGGTCAGTGTTGAATGTTTAAATAGCGTATAAAACAATATGAACGTTTAGACCCCCAATTACAAAATTATCAATTCAAGCTTAATGTCAAACAATATATGTGCGAAAAATGAACACAAGCTAATAATAGAATTGATAAACAATCTAAACCAATTAAAATCACATCCACAGCAGAAATTAAATGGCAAAGATTAAGGGAAGAGAGATGTAAACACAAGGACAACACAACGATGTGTTATCGAAGAGGAAACCAAAGCCCTCGGCGTAAAACCTCTCCGCCGCCCTCCAAGCGGTTAATAATCCACTAAAGAATGAAGTTGGGATACATGAACAATAGAAAACCCTCCAAGCCTAATCTACCCAGTGTACCTAAGCCCTCCAAGCTTCTTGCTCCAACGAGGTTGCGTCGAACCTTTGTTTTCTTTAGCATACCGGATTCCGCTATAGCCCATAGCATCAACCAATAACCATTAGTCCCTTCTTAACTGCTTCCCAAAGCACCAAATAGCCTTCTCACAGATATGGGTGTGATGAGAAAAGGATTTGGGTATGAACCTCTTAAGGATGTAACAATGGAGAGGGTGAGAGTAGAGGAATTTGAAAAGTCTCTATGTAAAGATTGTGGATGAATCAATCTTGTTTTTTTCTAGGGTTTCTCTCTCAAAATTCTCTCTGGAAGCTCTCTACATTTCGTGGATATAAGGGTCTATATATAGTGGTGGGTGTTTGGAATGCGAAGAGTCATTTTTCCAAAATAGAGGTGGCTGGCGACTTGGCCTTGTGACTTAACTGAGTCGCGAGTTCAAGCCGCGAGTTAACTGAATGACCAGTCTAGACTTTTTGTCCTGTAATGCTATAGTTGGCATGGTGGTTCAGCTTCTTTGCATGCTTCACTTGTGTGCATCTTCTGGCGGCTTGCCAGTCGCGAGCTACTCGCGAGTTCCAGTCGTGAGTCCCTGCTTCACTGCACAATCTTAAGCAATTCTTCACACTCTCTCACACACTACCCTTACATGATTCCCACCTAAATGCAGGGTTTCTAAATGCTGAATTACAAGCAAATTTGGCACGGAATAAAGCCAACAAGATGGTTGATTAAATTCAACCTTACAAACTCCCCGTTTGGCTATTCCGTGACAAAACCCTACAACAAACTCTAGACTTAACGTGTGAGTTGGGAACAGTTGATCAAAACTCACTCACACCTAACTTTAGAATCTGTGAAGCTCTTGAACCATAAGAACAAGTATCTCCTGAAACACAATCAACACAATATGATCATTGTATGCATAAAACTTGTAATGCATATGGAGCAAACACAATGCGATCAAGCAAAATGGAACTAAGTAATAAATCATGGCTTAACCAAAAACGAACAAACACTATAAATAGTGATCACAATGCTCATTCACACATGGAATGAACATCCGGACATGCAAGCTAATAAGCTCAATTGCAAAGTATCATTTGGATGTCCAACACTCAACTAATGCAACAACACAAGGTAATTGCATTAAGGATATAGAATCCAACAAAGGGCACAAGAGTGACGTACTTAAAGAAAATGCATGACATTTAATGACAAGTACAAAAGCTACAAAGCATGGGTACAAAAACCTTAAAAGCTTACAAAAGCAACAGGTACAAAACAAACGAAACTAAATATATCATTATATATAGAATCAAGTACCAACAGCTTTGACAAAAGTATTAACACCATATCCACGCAAGAGTTTATATAAAAACTATATCCACACACAAGTTTATATATAAATAAATGACTATAAACAGGACAACTCCCCTTTTCAGTATGCACACTTCTCCTTCTTGTGTTGCTCTCCCCCTTACTGTAAGCTATCTCTCTCCCCCTTTTTGTCACGAATAGCTAAAGACTCTCTTCTAGCTTTTGCTGAATAGCATCTAACTGTGTCTCAATGGTTGTGAGACACACTTGAACTTGGTTATTGGTGGAGTAGAGAAGCCGTTCTAGACCTGAAATCCGTTGATATACACTCTCAATCAAAGAGCTTAACCTGTCAGCTTGAGAGCTATGGGATGCAGATGGAGTGCCAGTTGTTTGCATCTCAGAAGGAATGGGAGAACCAGTCTCGGTATGCACAGGTGTAGCTAAACCTTGACCGGATGAAGTGGCATGAAGGAAAGGTTCACTCTTAGGTGCTTTGGAAGAGTGACTTTTGCTGGCTTGCAGTGAAAACATGGACAATGGACGAAGACGATCTATTTTCTTCCCATCTATTGGTGGACTTACCCCTTCAAAAACCATGATCTTCATGACAAGACTACAAAAAGGGATACATGTTCGTGCCACTGATCGAGCCGCTGTTTTCCCAATGATCTGAAAAATGTGGGCACATATGTCAATTGGAGCTCCTATGATTAGGTCACACAAAAATTGTGCTCTCCCAAGGTTGATGAATGCCGTGTTTGAGAGTGGATACAGGTTGGAGAACATGATCAACTTTAGAGTCGTCAGATCAGGTGCAAACTTTGCAGTCCCTATGGATGTGCCTTTGCTGGAAACCTTATGGTCAGGCCTAAGAACTTGAAGAATGTCTTGTATCTGAGGCTGTTTATCATCATACGGAGTGAGGTCTACATTTGTCGGTCTAGTGATGTGAAGAACCTTTGCGATGTAGTCTGGATTGATGGAAAACTCTTTTCCTCGTACCCAACATTGCAGCTCAACTCCTGTGTATCTAGCATGTGAATAGAACTCTTTAACCAGTTCTTCAATCGGGTCCTCGAAGTTCCCGAAAAGATCATCCCAATCTTTTGCTTCAAATATCCTAGGAATAAATGTTGTCTCCAGGGTATCAAATTTTACAACCCTTTCCACTACAGGAGGAGCCTTTTTAAAAATGCTGTTAAAGGTCTGTGAATCGAGTGGAGTCCTGAATCTCTCAATGTTTGAAGCTTGAGACGAGCGTCAAGTCCGTTTTGAAATAGGGGATGATGGAGGATCAGTTTCAGGCTCTTTTCCTCGAGAGGAATGACGAGACATCTGCAAAATAACATACACACAGCAAGGAACCAAATGCAGCATCACAAGACACAATGATCAATTTGGTTAGATTAAAAAAAATGAAATTCAGAGGGAGATCTCACTCAATCAAGTAACATGAACCAAGTCAACACCAATTAATCAAAAGCAACCCTGATGCATTGTATATTTAAGAATGAAACAGGTGAACAAAAATGATGATTGTTCAGATACAACTCAGTGCAAAGTAATCACTAAACATCACACATTCACAAATAACAATCATTGTGACACTCTACCATGAACATGATATGCACAAAGCACCACAGTTATGAAACACAATACAGAACACAAACACCAACAGGAAAAACATTGAGATAAGCATCTAACAAACAATATCACCAATACTCAAACAAACTCATTTAATCAATATAAACCAAACTCATGTCGAACACTATAAACATCACAAATCAAAACCACAATTCACAGATTCAAGAAAATAAAACTCAAAACCTGAAATATGTAGTGAGAAAGAAAAAGCCCATACCTTTTCTTTGAAGATTTGTGGTTGAAATGATGCAAAAATGGAAGTTTTTCAAGAGTGACACGGTGAGTTTGAGAGAGAGTTGAAATGGGGAAAACAATGAACAGTCACAAAAGTTCGAGGGAAAACTAAAAAGTTTTGAAAACTGCTCTTAAAGCGCAAAACACGCGATTTTCGTGACTGAGTCAAGTCGCGTGAAAGTCGCCAGGGCCAGCTACCAGAACATTTAAAAATAGAAATTTGAAAAAATTTTCCAAGTGTTTTTCGCGACTGGAAGGTCTACTCGCGAGGTAAGCCGCGAAAATCTCTGTGTACCCCTCGCGACTGGACCTTCCACCCACGAACAAGTCGCCACACTAAGCCGCGAGAAACATAAAAACTTAAATTTTGAAAAATATTCTAAGTATTTTTCGCGACTGGGACTTTGACCCGCCAGTGAGTCACGAAGACCTTCTGAGTAATGTTCGCGACTGGGGGCGTGCAACTAGATCAACCCGCGACTGAGTCGCAAGAATAGGGCAATCAAAGTTTTTGAAATTTTGACAATTTTTTTAAAAACAAAATACTTTCCAAAAACAAACTAAAACACTCAAAAATCTTTTTGTGTTTGATCAACAAAGATTGAGCATGTGAAAACACATTTAATCAAGTACAATCACACAAATGAATATGACATTCATTGAACATAGACATGTGTAATGTGTGTGGATATCAGAAATGAGATAGTCCTTAGTCTAATGTGAAGCTTCAATAATCAATTCAACCAAGACAGACACAATTAGCACTAGATAATGTGACCCATCTCAATTATAGAAATATGCATATATGACCGCCCACATACAGCTTGATAATCATAACTTTGAAACTTTTCATTTGGCTTCATATGCATCACATCATTTGATCTTTTGAAATAATATATCTCATTGTGAGATCGATGTCTGAAATTTTTGATATTTCAATTTGATGAGTTAGCCTTTGGCTTTTTAGGCATCATACATTTTATTTTTTGTCGCTTTTCCTTTTTCCTAGTCAAATACTAGTATGTGCGACAGGCTTTTGCAGCTCAATATCTCTTTTCATTTGGAGATTTACATTTTGAGAGCCCTTTAAGCAAAAACAATAAAATAAAGAGTGGGAAGATATATAGGCACAAGTCTATGTATGCCTCAAGATCAACAAAATCATTCACTAATCATTCATGACAAGGTTGAAGATCTATTTACAACAGTCACATAGATTTCAAGATTTCTTCTACAATGATATGAGTGCATAGGGAACAAGCTAAGCTCGTAGATGCACAAAGCCATTAGTACAAAGGTACAAGACAAAATATGCTTTGAGACAAAAACTCAACAAAGTCGATCAAACTTTTTGGATTTTCTATTTTTATGTGTTTTTGGATTTTTGACACAAAAACAAGAAAAGATTGATCAAAATCAACAATGTAAAAACATTTAAAAAGAAACAAATAAACTACCAAACAATTTTCAACTCAAACAAGCAAAAAGACACAACCAAGCATAGTTACAAAACATAGGAAGAATTAATGTATGGACATGTTGTAATGCTTATGCATGAGTACCCCTCTTCACCCACACGTCACGTGCGTTTGGGGTGATATCCTTATAGGATTGGGTACGAGAGTTAGGACTTTCAAACCTTTTAGTGAAGCTTTCCAAGCAGGTGGTGAATGCACCGATCATCTTCATCACGTCCATCACACCGGGATCACCATTTCGACCTCTTAATGACTCAACAGCCCAAGTCCTCTTGTCATTTCTTAGTCCTCTTGACCTTTGATCAGTTGTATTCTTCAATACTCTAAGCTTATGACAATTTGGTTTGGTGTGTCCTTGAAGTCCACAATGATGGCAAAAATGGTTCATTCTCGGACCTCTTTGTGATCTTGGAAGAGATTTCCCACTAGCTTCAGGTTTGATCACTGATTGGTTACGGGGCTTGTTCAACACCCTTTGGTCAGCCACGTTCTTCTTTTCATCCCCTACTTTCTTAGGTGTAGAGGCAACCACTACAGGTTCTTTGGCTTGCACAAACTTCACTTCTTTAGTGATTTTGACAGCTGAACTACTTTCTCCGGTATATCCCAACCCGGATTTGTCTGAGAATTGTTTTTGAGAGGAAATGACACCATCTAGTTTCTTAGTGGAGACCCTCTCTACCTTGGCATTTGCTTGACTACCTCAAACTCAAGAAATTTTATCTTTGAGTAGGCTTCAGTTAGCTTTACATTCAGCGTCTTTATCTCACACTTGGCCTCCTTATATCGCACTAAGAGACTTCTATAGTCCTCCTTTGCCTTCTTCATCTTTTTTACGGCTGCCTTGGCCACACGTGCATATTATCCTGATTTCTCAAGAAGTGAATTGAAGTTTTCTTGAAGGTTGTACTCTCATCTTCTTCAACATCCGATTCTTCTACAATTCCCATTGATTCCTCATCACTATGCTCCCCAAGCTCTTGTACAAGCAAATTCAAGTCCTCCGAAGACTTAACATGAGCAATAGTCATAAAAGCAGAGTAATTCCCTTCTCCATCACAGCTTTCCTCAGAATCAGAATTGGATGAATCCGAGTCACTAAGAGTTGTGGCATATGCCTTGCCCTTCGATTTCAAATAATTGGGACACTCTTTCTTAAAATGTCCGTGTCTGTTGCACTCGAAGCAAGTGATTCCTTGTGTAGATTAGGATTCCTTTCCATCTTTCCTTTTGAATTCCTTTTTCTCCTTTCCGAAACTTTGGAATTTCCCTTTACCACCAAATTTTCCATTCTTCTTGAAATTCAAGAACTTTCAGAAATTCTTCACCAAATATGCCACATCTTTATCGACAACATCCTCACTCATTTTCAGCTTCTCGAACCGAGTGGTCAGCATTTGCAACTTGGTATCCTTCACTTTCTTCGTTCCTTCATACGTGGTCTCCAATATATGCCATGCCTCCTTGGCAATAGAAATGTGAGACACACCACAAAAAATAGCGTTAAGTGCTTTGCTATTTGCATTAGACGCCGCAAGGGTTGCCTTATCCCACATGGATTTGGCAGCCTTCGGCCTAGTCCATCCAATATCCACCATATCCCAAACGGTTTCATCCATTGAACACAAAAATGCCCTCATCCTAACTTTCCAAAAGGCATAGTTGCTACCATCAAAATATGGTGGCGCATTTAAAGATTAAGACCGGTCCATCTCAATAAGGGGTCAAGGATCGCACTAAGGTGTTTAAACCACAAAGCTAATAATAGAATTGATAAATAATCTAAACCAATTAAAATCACATCCACAGCAGAAATTAAATGGCAAAGATTAAAGGAAGAGAGATGCAAACACAAGGACAACACAGCGATGTGTTATCGAAGAGGAAACTGAAGCCCTTGACTTAAAACCTCTCCGCCGCCCTCCAAGTGGTCAATAATCCACTAAAGAATGAAGTTGGAATACATGAACAGTAGAAGACCCTCCAAGCCTAATCTACCCAGTGTACCTAAGCCTTCCAAGCTTCTTGCTCCAACGAGGTTGCGCCGAACCTTTGTCTTCTTTAGCATACCGGATTCCGCTATAGCCCATAGCATCAACCAATAACCATTAGTCCCTTCCTAACTGCTTCCCAAAGCACCAAATAGCATTCTCACAGATATGGGTGTGGCGAGAAAAGGATTTGGGTATGAACCTCTCAAGGATGTAACAATGGAGAGGATGAGAGTAGAGGAATTTGAAGAGTCTCTATGTAAATATTGTGGATGAATCAATCTTGTTTTTTTCTAGGGTTTCTCTCTCAAAATTCTCTCTCGAACCTCTCTACATTTCATGGGTATAAGGGTCTATATATAGTGGTGGGTGTTTGGAATGCGAAGACTAATCTCCCATCGGGAGATGACTGTCGTTCAGTTCTTTATTGTCCTGCTCGTTGTGTTGATCCTCAGGATGTCATTCGTTCCTCTGGTTTAGCTGCTACTTTAGCGCTTGGTTGCGTTGGGTGAGCCACTCAACTGCTGCCACCAGGGTTTGCACCTGTCTCTCCAATATGTTTAGAGGAGTTTCCTATCTCCTGGTTGATGGTAGCCATTGATTATGTCTGGTCCATGCAACTCTTTGTCTTCGGTGATATGGCCATCACTCGATCCCCACAGACGGCGCCAACTGTTGATGCACAAAAATCGTCAGTGAGCTGATTGTCCTCGATCTCTCTAATGGATACTTGAAGAACAAGAAACCAATAACCTAACAGAGAGCACTAGTGGTGTGCCGACCAAAGACCCTCCGAAGGTTAAGTCAGTGAGTGAGAAATCTTTAATAACTCTTGTTCAGGGGCCTTTTTCGGTTGTCCAGCCACGTGTGATCCATTGGAGGGACGACTTTACTAGGCTCGGGTTATTTTTGGGGAGTTGCGTCCGGAACTCAACATTGGGCCACGTGGTCCAACGGCTACCGGCGTATTTTTAAGCCAACAAAATCATTAAGGCCAAAATCTAAGAATCACGATAATGGTTGAGTAAGTATGTAATATGTGTTTGATATGATAGCTTTGATTAGTAGTTGTAATAGTAGTTGAAATAAAGTAATTTGTATTTAAAGGTGAAGTAAGCATGGAGTTAATGATGTAGATTTAGAGATATGGAAGCAAAGTCACTTATCTTTGATGGTTTACAACCCAACTGTGTAGCATCAGTGAGCTGATAGGATTCCAGCAGAATGTCAGCGGTAGAGGCTAGTTAAGCTTGCCCTTCTTATCATGCATTTAAATGAGTTTAAGCCTTGGTTAATAGTTGTAATAGTAGTTGGAATAAAGTAATATGTAGTTAAATGAGAAGCAATCATATACTTAATGATGTAAATTTAAAGATAAGGAAGCACAGTCATTTATCTTTGTATGATTTGTAGCCCCAGCTGTATAGCTTCTGTGAGCTGATAATGTCCCAGCAGAGTGACCCCAGCGGTAGAGAGGCAGTTTGCCATGATAACTTCAAGATTAAGGGGAAAAATGGGTGCAACTAGAGGGAGAGATAGTATGTCCAGCTGTGTGTAGGGGCTAGTTAAGCTTGCCCCTCTTACCATGCACTTAAATGAGTTTTCCCCTTGACAATGCTCTTTTAGTTTTTGTGAAGTTATGAATAGTGTTGCCTTCTATGAGCATGGCTTTTGTATGGAGTATATGTGCCTTCTAAAAGAAGGGCTTTATGTAAGAAGTAGTTGTGCCTTCTAAGAGAAGGGCTTTGATATGAGATCTTGGTGCCTTCTTGGAGAAGGGCTTTAGTAATAGAAGTTCATGCCTTCCATGAGAAGGGCTTTTAGTATGAGTGTTTGATATCTCTTGAGAAGTATGGAGATGGTAAAAGATATAGATGTTTTGTGGGATGTAGTATATGATATATGGAAGTATGAGAGATATGGAGGTTAAAGATAGTAAAATGTGAGATTATAACCGCTAGAGAAGTTGTAGAGATTGCTTTCTAAGAGGAAAGATTTTGTAAGAGAAGAGCATGGAGATGTGTTTAGGTATTTGGAGATAGGAGCAGTGAGATAGATGTATTTTCTGAATATGAAGAGTGAGAGAATGAGTATAAGAGGGGTAATAATGATGTAGTGTGTTTAACAATGTTGCTGGGATTTACTGTTGTGATCTTCTGCTGGAGGAGTAGTAGAGATTGCTTTCCAAGAGGAAAGATCTTGTAAGAAAAGAGTATAGAGATGTGTTTATGGGCAGCAAAACAGTAGAATTTCAAAGTGAGAAAGTATGAGAGTGGAGCTTAGAAGAGTTGTGGTGTGTTATATGTAATAGTGTAGTAAGTGTGTATGAGATTGTGTAAGAGAAATGAAGAAAGAGATGTTTAGAGATATGAAGAAAGAGATGTTTAGAGATATGGGCAACAAGATATATGTATTTTCAGAATATGGAGAGTGAGATGATGAGTATAAGAGAGTAATAGTATTGTAGTGTGTTTAGTCAAGCTGCTGAGATTTTCTACTGGGATGTATGAGGGCTTATGAAGGGCATTCATAGGCTAAGGGCTGAAGAGTTTAGTTCCTAATTTAGAAACTAAAAAACTCAGAAGCTCAGAACTTCATTAAGAGCTTAGGAAGATAATTAGAGGGGGCTAGGATAGAGGGGTTTATGAGAGAGTTCTTCTTCATTGGTCTCCCCCCTTTAGGTGTTGAGGAAGGGTCTCCCTTTAGAGCTGAGTTTAAGAGGGTATTTTAGCAAAGAATATCAGCCAAAATCTGTCCCAACTAGCAATGAATCTTCATTAAATTCATCTTAAAATTTGGCCAAAAATGGTATGTTTAGCTTTAAAATATTTTTGCTGTTTCGAGTAAGAGCTACTGAGGAAAAAGTATCAAAAAAGGAAAGTATTTTGGCAAGAGAGATGTGGTATCTTTTTTTTTTGAGCCTGAGAGATGTAGTATCTTTAGTTGGTTTTGGTTTTAGCCAAAAGTGAAAAAATCAGTAATGCTCAGGCTGTTGGGTCAGTTGTCACAGTTGTTCTGAAAAGGCTGTCCCAGCTGTCAGAAAAATCTGTGACAGTTATCATGAAAAAGCTGTTCCAACTGTCAGGAAAAACTGTGACAGCTATCATGAGACAGCTGTTTGCTTTGGGTAGAAGCCAATGAGGTCAGATGGGTCATTTCAGATTGCTGGAGAGGTCATTCAGCATTTACTTTGTGGATGTGGCTGAAAAATGGTAAAATCTCTTTCAAGGGTATCTTTCTATTTTGGGTATAACAGTTGGTTGCTGGGATTTCAGCATTAAATGGCTGATGATATCACTTCCAGCTAGGTGTCAAGTGCTGAATACACTGCTGGGATTCAGCTAGAAATGCTTCCTTTTTTGGGTGTTTGTGTTTTTGGTGCAAGATTCCATTACAACACATTTCTAGCAAGTAATAGAAAGATTGGTTGAAAGTCAAAGAAGCTTTAGAGATTTAGTCAAGGTCTCATTGTGTTGTGACATAATCTTGGTGAGCAAGAAGAGTATTTAATACTTTGCTCTGACAGCTGACAAAGAAATATATGGTCTGATTGTGGCAGACAGTAGCTGGGTATTAGAGATATCATGAATATTTTGTATAGAGAGAGATAGAAGATAGCCAATCAAATTAGGCCATGTGTTTGAGTTAGATTTTAGCTGAACGAAGTAATGTAGTTTATGTAGAATGATATAATGAAGTTTCTAAATTTGTATAGTAACAGCTGGGGATTGAATGAATAGTTATTTTCCCAGCAGTTAGATGGTTGGGGATATTGAGTATTTGTCATATGATGAAAGTTAAGTTTTAGGAAAAGAGCAATGGGGAATTTTATCATCTAAAGTGTTATGTGATAAGAGATGCTTACCATATATTACCTACTACACACGGACTCGTCAGAGTTCATGGAGTTGGAGAAGACACGCTAAGCAACATGTCTCTTTTATCAACTTTAAACCGCTGGAGCTTTACTGAACATACCTCTTGGCCTTCCAAACCACGACTCCCAAAGTTTCCCTAAAGAGACTTAGGAGCTTGGGTCATAAGCCGAAGATGAAATGACGTACCTTGGGTTTTGTTGTCATTTTTTGTAAATATGGGCTCTTGTTGAAGAAGCCACTTGCCATGAGTGTAATAGAGGTAATATGGGCCGTGAGCTTTGATTCATTGCTTTAGCCCAATCCATATGTTGATGTTGATGATATTGTGGGGTTATGATCCCAATTAATGAAGAGGAAATGTGGACCATGAATCCGCCTCTTGAAGTAAGGATCTCGCGGGTCATGTGAGCCCAATCCATGTAGTTGAATGAGATATGAGCTTACTTTGGGCTTTAAATAGATTTACCCAAAAAATCAATAATATGTTGATGTGGCATGGGTTGCCAATGAAGTAATGCCACGTGGGCTGAAAAAACGGTCCTCAACATTAGCCCCTCGAGTGCATGGGCTTGTACTGCAAGGGCATGCATGAGTGATGGGTTTGCTTGAAGACCTTTTTAGATGAGGCAGTCTGAGATTGTTGACTGCTGGAGATGATACTGCTGGATTGAAGGCAGCGAGGTAATGTTGCAGCTAGATTTGGTGCTGCTGGGTTAAGGGCAGCAAGGTGATGTTACAGCTGGTCAGGATTGCAGCTGGGTTTGGTGCTGCTAGAGTGAGAGCATCAAGGTAATGTTGTAGCTGGTTAGGATTGCAGCTGGGTGCGGTGCTTCTGGATTGAGTTTGTTGAAGTCGATGTATTTGGAGTTGACTTTATTCTTGTAGATGTGACTGTGGTTGGTCCATTTAGAAATATTTTGAGCAGAACTTTTGATGCTACGGTTGGGGAGGATACTGCTCTTGATCCAGTGGAGATGAAGCATTGAAGTTGTTGCTGCTGAAAGTCTAAATATTGAATTTACGGCTAGGGCAGTCCAGAATGTATTTTGACATCATAGCAGATGAATATTTTGCTGATACTGCTGATTGTAGTCAGTTCTTGAATAAATTTGATAGAGATGTTCAAGATAATATGTGCTTTCCATTGAGATTCTGTCCTTGTTGGAAGAGCTGCTTTAGGAAGCATAGAGATTGCATGGCCACTTGTAGGATTTGCTAAATGATTATGATTGTATTGATAGAGTCATAAGTGATAATCGTATTGCTGAATCTGATAGTACTGCTGGGGTAACAAAATAGGTGCTGCTGGGCAGGTGCAAATTCAATGCAGCAGAAAATTCCATAACTGGAGCAGTAGCTTTGATTTAACTGGTGGAGTGACTGGTCTTCATGTAGATCTATATGTAGTCTTCTCGAATAGATAATGGGAGACTAAGCCCCCAAGTGTAAGATGACGTTTGCAAAGATCCCAGCAGTGTGATGCATAAGACCACTATGATTCCAATAGTGTAGTGCGTGGGACTACCATGGCTTTGAAGAGGGTGTGTGGGACTTCCACGGCTTTGAAGAGAGTGCGTGGGATTGCCACGGCTTGATATAATAGTACTCCAATGGATAGAGCTTCATTTGTTGCTTGTAATTTTGTGAGGGTGCCAAATTGATAAGTAATGTGTTCTAGAAAGAAGTTGGCCGCTACTAGGCCAATAGACATGTATAGTGGAAATGCCTCCATTGATGATAAATATCCAATTGCAGCCCCCAGAAATGGAACCTTTGGATTGATAAGACCAAGCCCCTAAGTGTAGAGAGGCCTTGGATATGCATATGTTAGCAAGTGAGGAGTACCTTGAAAAATTCAACAGTGAATTTGACACTTTGCTGCTTGAAATAGTGTAGGTACTTGTGGTAATGATCTTGTGTGATGATCGCTTGATTGAGTATGTTAGATCAGTAAGTCTGTCTGCTGGAGGCAGCTATATAGACTAATGGATCTGCTGGAGTTCTGAACATGAGTAGCTGGGTTTTGTTCTGTCTGCCCAGGCTAGCTGCTGGGTGTGTGTCAGCTTACTATTGGAGTAATCTTTTCTTGATTTGAATAGGCGACTCATCATTCTAGATGACTTTCTAATTTGCTGAATGTAATGACTATTGAGTAGATGATAATGATTGAAAATATTTGATCTTTGTGTCATTGTCTATGAAGGAAATAGTATTGGTAGCTTCTAGGAAAGTATGGCTGGCATGAGTTCCAGCGGTAAGATAGAAAATACCAGATTGATGGAAATGGTTTGGATCCAGCAATAGAATAGTATGGTGGTAGCTTTCCCTTTAAGTTCAGCTAAACCTCTTGTTTCCCTTAAGTAAGAATCAAGGGTGCCACTTGACAATGTTGGTAGATGATTCTTTGTTAGACTTAGATAGTTTGGAGACTACTTCATCTTTTCCAGCAGTAGATGGATTCTCATCAAGTTGTTGGCCATTGGCTTCTTGCATTTTTCACCATTCGCTGGGTCATGATCAGAAGTAACAAAGACTATGGAGTACTTATCTTGCTTTCCAGCGATGCAAGGCTTTTTACTAATGCAGTAACTTTTCAGACCTTTGCAGCAGCTGGGTAGATTGTGTGATGTGAAGATACAGCAGCAGGTAGTTTGGAATAGTGCCATGAGATTGCTGGATGGGCTCAAGTAAGACTTGGATCCGATTTTTGCTTGTGGAGGGCAGCAAGAGTGATCCTTAATTCTTCATGAGAATATTTTTTCAGCAAAGATTCCCCATGTAGCAATGGAAGTAGGTTGAATGGTAATGTAGCAAAATGTTGGCATGATTCGAGATGGATTAAGAAAGTTCTCTTACAAAGTTCTTCACTTCTTGAATGTAGGCATCAAATGATAACCTGTATGTTAGTGAAATAGAGATAATTGCCATGAGATTTACCATGGGCTTTGATAAGTGATTGCCATGGGCTTGAGCCATGGGCTTTTAATATGGGATTGAATTCCATTGATAAGATAGTTTTGCCATGGACTTGAATCATGGGCTTTTGAAATATATTGTTGCCAAAGTATTAACTTTGGGCTTTTGAGCATAATATGATATTATTTGCCAAATAACATTTGGGCTTTTCATGAAATAATTATTTGTCAAAAAAGTAGTAGTTTGGGGTTGTTGATAAGATGTTGCCAAAATAGTATTGGACTTGTGTAAAGTATTGCCAAGTATTTGGGATAAAATATTGCCAAGGATAGTACTTAGGCTTTTGAGAAAATATTGCCAAGGGTAGTACTTGGGCTTTTGAGTATTTGTAAAATTTTGCCAAACTAGCGTTTGGGTTTTTGATAAAATATTGCCAAGGGTAGTACTTGGGCTTTTGAGCATTTGTAAAATATTGCCAAGGGTAGTACTTGGGCTTTTGAGCATTTGTAAAATTTTGCCAAACTAGTATTTGGGCTTCGTAAGTAGTTGCCAAAAATAATATTTGGGCTTTTGTAAATAGGTGCCAAATTAGTATTTGGGCTTTTGAGCATAACGTAATAGTTTTTGCCAAAATAATATTTGGACTTTTGTAAATAGGTGCCAAAGTATTTTGGGCTTAATGAGTAGTTGCCAAAAATAATATTTGAGCTTTATAAAATAAGTGCCAAACTAAAATTTGGTCTTTGTAAAAGTGGGCACTAAAATAGTATTTGGGCTTTGTAAAATAGGTGCCAAAATAGGATTTGGGCTTTTAGAAATAGTTGCCAAAATAGTATTTGGGCTTTTAGAAATAGTTGCCAAAATAGTTTTTGGGCTTTGTAAAATAGGAGCCAAAATAGCATTTGGGCTTTTAGAAATAGTTTGAAATTTTGTAAAAATATTGCCGTGTAGCAACAGACCTAGTAAGAGTGCTGTGTAGCAACGGGCTTTAGAGGTGCCATGTAGCAACGGGCTTTAAAGTGTCGTGTAGCAACGGGCTTTAAAGTGCTGTGTAGTAACGGGCTTTAGAGGTGTCGTGTAGCAACAGGCTTTAGAGGTGCCGTGTAGCAACGGGTTTTAGAGATGCCGCATCGTAGCAGGCTTTAGCGGTGCCGTGTAGCAGCGGGATTTAGAGGTGCCGGATCGTACCGGACTTTAGAGGTGTTGTGTAGCAACGGGCTTTAAAGGTTCCGGATCGTATCAGACTTTAGAGGTGTCGGATCGTACCGAGCTTTAGAGGTGCCGTGTAGCAACGGGCTTTAGAGGTGTCGGATCGTACCGGGCTTTAGATGTACCGTGTAGCAACGGGCTTAGTAAATGGTATTGTTGGACCTTTTTGGGCTTCGCCCACAAGTAAAATGATTTTGGGCTCTTTGTGGAGATAATGTAATTTTGTGACCCAATTGTGGTAGTGGTATGGTGAGTATTTTTGTGAAAACCCAAGTTGGATAATATGTGGGCTATAATGGGTAATATTTGTGAGAGGGCCCAAAGCAATTTATGGGCTTGTATAGAGGGAATATTTGTGGGAGCTTAAGTTGGGTAATAATGTGGATAATATTTAGGTAATATGTGGGAAGTATTTGTGGGGGTTATTTGAGCATTTTGTATTTGGTGAGTGGGTAAATAGGGATTTGAGATGTAATAATTCATCCAGCTGAAGAAGTGTTTTCTGTTGGAGGTTTTTCTAATTGAATTGCTGGGGCAGAAAATAGATTGTTTAGCAAAATCAGGGCTTTCTGCTTGATGAGGCCTGCTGCTGCAGAAGTGATGGATAATAATGTGTGAGAGCTTACTGTTGATCGAACCCTTTGTTGCTAGGTTGCTGGATAATAATAGATCTGCCCAGCTGTATGAGGGTTTGCTGATAAGGCCCTCTGATGTTGAATTGCTGGTAATAATGTAGCCAAAGAAGGGTAATCTGTTGCTAAGGCCCTTTGCTACTGGAGAGATGAACATGTCCAGCGATAAAAAGGGTTGCTGTTGATTAGACCATTTCTTATTGGACTGCTAGATAATAATAGATCTTCCCAACTGTATGAGGGTTTGCTGATAAAGCCCCCTAATGTTGAATTGCAGGTAATAATGCAGCCAAAGAAGGGTAATATGTTGCTAAGGCCCTTTGCTGCTGGAAAGATGAACATATCCAGCGATAAAAAGGGTTGCTGTCGATTAGACCCTTTCTTATTGGACTATTGAGTAATAATAGATCTGCCCAGCTGTATGAGGCTTTTTTTTTTTGAAGAAATGAATATGCCCCGTGGTAAGAGGAGTTTCTACTACTGAGTCCATCTGAATGATAAATAATAACGGAGACCCCCAGTGGTAAGAGAGGTTTCTGCTGTGGGGCCTTCTGTGGCTGAAACGACAGATAATAGAGAAGATCTCCAACGGTAAGAGGGGTTTCTGCCATTAAGGCCCTCTGTCGCTGGAATGATAGATAATAATGAAGACCCCTAGCGGTAAGAGAGATTTCTGCTTCTGAGACCCTCTATGGCTGAAATGACAAATAATAGAGAAGATCTCCAGCGATAAGAGGGGTTTCTGCCGTTGAGGCCCTCCATCACTGGAATGATAGATAATAATGAATATCTCCAACAGTAAGAGGGTTTTCTGTCGTTGAGGCCCTCTATGGTTGGAATGATGAAAGAGCTTCTTTTATGGAGTCAATAAGCTCATAATAAGAATGTTGCAGACGCGGAGTTGCTTGAATGGTAGAGAGAAAGACATGTGGAATAGCATTTCCGTGAATAAATATGAGATAATATTGTTGTGACTTAGCGCTGCGAGCCGCTAGATCAAGAGATTTTGAGTATTGGGAGTCAAGTTCTCCTTTATGATATGTGATTCTAGACTTTGGAGGCATGACGTGGCAATACATACAATTCCCCAGTGGAGTCGCCAAATGTTCGGGGGCCTTTTTCGGTTGCCCAGCCACATGTGATCCATTGGAGGGACGACTTTACTAGGCCCAGGTTCTTTTTGGGGAGTTGCCTCCGGAACTCAACATTGGGCCACGTGGTCCAACGGCTACCGGCGTATTTTTAAGCCTACAAAATCGTTAAGGCCAAAATCTAAGAATCACGATAATGGTTGAGTAAATATGTAATATGTGTTTGATATGATAGCTTTGATTAGTAGTTGTAATAGTAGTTGAAACAAAGTAATTTGTATTTAAAGGTGAAGTAAGCATGGAGTCAATGATGTAGATTTAGAGATATGGAAGCAAAGTTACTTATCTTTGATGGTTTACAACCCAAATGTGTAGCATCATTGAGCTGATAGGATTCTAGCAGAATGCCAGCAGTAGAGGCTAGTTAAGCTTGCCCTTCTTATCATACATTTAAATGAGTTTAAGCCTTGGTTAATAGTTGTAATAGTAGTTGGAATAAAGTAATATGTATTTGAATATGAAGCAATCATATACTCAATGATGTAAATTAAAAGATAAGGAAGCAAAGTCACTTATCTTTGTATGATTTGTAGCCCCAGCTGTATAGCTTCTGTGAGCTGATAATGTCCCAGCAGAGTGACCCCAGCGATAGAGAGGCAGTTTGCCATGATAACTTCAAGATTAAGGGAAAAATGGGTGCAACTAGAGAGAGAGAGAAAGTATGTCCAGCTGTGTGTAGGGGCTGTGTAAGGAAGCAAAGTCACTTATCTTTGTATGATTTGTAGCCCCAGCTGTACAGCTTCTGTGAGCTGATAATGTCCCAGCAGAGTGACCCCAGCGGTAGAGAGGCAGTTTGCCATGATAACTTCAAGATTAAGGGGAAAAATGGGTGCAACTAGAGAGAGAGAGAGAGTATGTCCAGCTGTGTGTAGGGGCTGTGTAAGGAAGCAAAGTCACTTATCTTTGTATGATTTGTAGCCCCAGCTGTACAGCTTCTGTGAGCTGATAATGTCCCAGCAGAGTGACCCCAGCGGTAGAGAGGCAGTTTGCCATGATAACTTCAAGATTAAGGGGAAAAATGGTTACAACTAGAGGGAGAGAGAGTATGTCCAGCTGTGTGTAGGGACTGGTTAAGTTTGCCCCTCTTACCATGCACTTAAATGAGTTTTCCTCTTGACAATGCTCTTTTAGTTTTTGTGAAGTTATGAATAGTGTTGCCTTCTATGAGAAGGGCTTTTGTATGGAGTATATATGCCTTCTAAGAGAAGGGATTTATGTAAGAAGTAGTTGTGCCTTCTAAGAGAAGGGTTTTGATATGAGATCTTGGTGCCTTCTAGGAGAAGGGCTTTAGTAATAGAAGTTCATGCCTTCCATGAGAAAGACTTTTAGTATGAGTGTTTGATATCTCTTGAGAAGTATGGAGATGGTAAAAGATATAGATGTTTTGTGGGATGTAGTATATGATATATGGAAGTATGAGATATATGGAGGTTAAAGATAGTAAAATGTGAGATTATAACCGCTAGAGAAGTTGTAGAGATTGCTTTCCAAGAGGAAAGATTTTGTAAGAGAAGAGCATGGAGATGTGTTTAGGTATTTGGAGATAGGAGCAGTGAGATAGGTGTATTTTCTAAATATGGAAAGTGAGAGAATGAGTATAAGAGGGGTATTAATGCTGTAGTGTGTTTAACAATGTTGCTGGGATTTACTGCTGTGATCTTCTGCTGGAGGAGTAGTAGAGATTGCTTTCCAAGAGGAAAGATCTTGTAAGAAAGAGTATAGAGATGTGTTTATGGGCAGCAAAATAGTAGAATTTCAGAGTGAGAGAGTATGAGAGTGGAGCTTAGAAGAGTTATGGTGTGTTATATGTAATGGTGTAGTAAGTGTGTATGAGATTGTGTAAGAGACGTGAAGAAAGAGATGTTTAGAGATATGGGCAACAAGATATATGTATTTTCGGAATATAGAAAGTGAGATGATGAGTATAAGAGAGTAATAGTATTGTAGTGTGTTTAGTCAAGCTGCTAGGATTTTCTGTTGGGATGTATGAGGGCTTATGAAGGGCATTCATAGGCTAAGGGCTTAAAAGTTTAGTTCCTAATTTAGAAACTAAAAAACTCAGAAGCACAGAACTTTATTAAGAGCTTAGGAAGATAATTAGAGGGAGCTAGGATAGAGGGGTTTATGAGAGAGTTCTTCTTCATTGGTCTCCCCCCTTTAGGTGTTGAGGAAGGGTCCCCCTTTAGAGCTGAGTTTAAGAGGGTATTTTAGCAAAGAATATCAGCCAAAATCTGTACCAACTAGCAATGAATCTTCGTAAAATCCATCTTAAGATTTGGCCAAAAATGGTATGTTTAGCTTTAAGGTATTCTTGCTATTTCGGGTAAGAGCTGCTGGGGAAAAAGTAGTAAAAAAAAAAGTATTTTGGCAAGAGAAAGGTAGTTTCTTTAGTTGATTTTGGTTTTAGTCAAAAGTGGAAAAATCAGTAATGCTTAGGCTGCTGGGTTAGCTGTGACAGCTGTTCTAAAAAGGCTGTCCCAGCTGTCAGGAAAAGCTGTGACAACTATCATGAAAAAGCTGTCCCAGCTGTCAGGAAAGCTATGACAGCTATCATGAGACAACTGTTTGCTTTGGGCAGAAGCCAATGAGGTCAGATGGGTCATTTCAGACTGCTAGAGAGGTCATTCAGCATTTACTTTTTGGATTTGGCTGAAAAATGGTAAGATCTCTTTCAAGGGTATCTTTCTATTTTAGGTATAACAGTTGGTTGCTAGGATTTCAGCATTAAATGGCTGATGATATCACTTCCAGCCAGGTGTTAAGTGCTGAATACACTGCTGGGGTTCAGCTAGAAATGTTTCCTTTTTTAGGTGTTTGTATTTTTGGTGCAAGGTTCCATTACAACACATTTCTAGCAAGTAATAGAAGGATTGGTTGAAAGTCAAAGAAGCTTTAGAGATTTAGTCAAGGTTTCATTTTGTTGTGACATAATCTTGGTGAGCAAGAAGAGTATTTAATGCTCTGCTCTGGTAGCTAGCAGAGAAATATATGGTCTGATTGTGGCAGACAGTAGCTGGGTATTAGAGATATCATGAATATTTTGTATAGAGAGAGATAAAAGATAGCCAGTCAAATTAGGCCATGTGTTTGAGTTGGATTTTAGCTGAAAGAAGTAATGTAATTTGTGTAGAATGATATAATGAAATTTCTAAATTTGTATAGCAACAGCTGGAGATTGAATGAACAGTTATTTTCTCAGCAGTTAGATGGTTGGGGATATTGAGTATTTGTCATATGATGAAAGTTAAGTTTTAGGAAAAGAGCAATGGGAATTTTATCATCTAAAGTGCTATGTGATAAGAGATGCTTACCATATGTTACCTGCTACACACGGACTCGTCAGAGTTTAGGGAGTTGGAGAAGACACGCCAAGCAACATGTCTCTTTTATCAACTTTAAACCGCTGGAGCTTTACTGAACATACCTCTTGGCCCTCTAAATCACGACTCCCAAAGTTTCCCCGAAGAGACTTAGGAGCTTGGGTCATAAGCCGAAGATGAAATGACGTAACTTGGGTTTTGTTGTTATTTTGTGTAAATATGGGCTCTTGTTGAAGAAGCCACCTGCCATGAGTGTAGGAGAGGTAATATGGGCCGTGAGTTTTGATTCATTACTTAAGCCCAATCCATATGTTGATGTTGATGATATTTTGGGGTTATGATCCCAATTGATGAAGAGGAAATGTGGACCATGAATGCGCCTCTGGAAGTAAGGATCTCGCGGGCTATGTGAGCCCAATCCATGTAGTTGAATGAGATATGAGCTTACTTTTGGCTTTAAATAGATTTACCCAAAAAATCAATAATATGTTGATGTGACATGGGTTGCTAATGAAGTAACGCCACGTGGGCCGAAAAAACGGTCCTCAACAACTTTATAGTGAAATAATTAGGGATTTTCTACGTACCTGGGAGAAGAGGAGATCTGATGCTTATATAGTGGTGAGCAGTGAATCAAGATCCCTTGGATGTAGGGGTCTTTCCTTGTAGGGAAGATCAGGAATTAGGGTTTCTGAAATTTTAGAGTGTCTTTCCATATGAGGATGATATGGGCATGTAGTTGGGTCTTTGGACATGATGTACAAGATATTTCCATATGGGGGACTGTGCATGGAGATTACGTAAAGAATGGTGGGGCCCATTACCTCTGTTCGTCAGCTCAGTCATCCGTTCGTCAGTTATGCAAACGAGGAGACAAGGACTCATCCATTTGTCGAGCCTTTTCCCGTCCATTACCATGACGGAGCCGAGGGACACCGCATGGCGAAGGACGCATGGTTAGGGGACGGCATAGATGGGACCATCGGCTCTTGAGATTACTTTGCTAGACGGATAGAGAAAGGGTCTTAGGTTTGTTAGGATTGCCTAGGACGGATGAGTAATGAAATTTCCTTTGACAAAAATATCCTTATCAACACTTATTTTCTCACCTCAGGTTGTCTTGTAGGGTAGAAGGTCTTTGAGTTGTAGATGAATTTATGCATCATCAACTAGTATTTTAGTTCTAAATAGGGATATGCTAATTATTGAGGGTGGTGGAAAACGTATCTTATAAGATGGTCTCATAAGGCCTCTCTTTCTCAACATATATGATTTATAAGTGTAAAACTCATATATATATATATATATATAGGGGTAATTACACTTTACCCACCTGTGATTTGCCTCAAATTTAACTTATACACATGTGGTTTCATTTTTGACACTTTACCCACCCGTGGTTCAGTCTGTTACTACTCCGTAAACCAACTCCCTATCTGCCATTACTCTAACACGTTTTCTTTCAAAATCAAAACATAAAACAAATCAAACATTCCTCTCCCCCAAAACACACACACACACACACACACTCTCTCTCTCTCTCTCTCTCTCTCTCTCACGCTTGCTTACCCACTGAGGATGCTACCCACCTGAGTTCTTAGACCCGTTTATGCTTGGGATCCTCAGGGTGATTTCGAGCAAGGAAACCGTGGAGTTATTGATCTATTGATTTATGGTTTTGATCGTTACCAACCCGTGATTTTTTGTTAATAAATTGGATCTTGATCCATTCATGTTTCTCTTTATTGGGTGAGAACCTGACTTTCTGAACTTGAAGTTTTATTTTTTCTTTTTCTTTCATCTTCACTTTTCCGCTTATTCTAGGTAGATATCTACATAAAGTATTTCGGTTGAAGTTGGGTTTAATTTTGAAGTTGGGTTTAAAAATCTGCATAAATTGTTTCTTGGTAGATTTATTTATTTATTTTTGAAATTGGGTTTCTGAAAAGTGGTGTTTCGTTTGAAGTATTATGGATTTGATAGATCTATATGCAAAGTTTTTATGCTATCTGTAAGCTTTTGGATTGAAGTATCATGGTCTTTTGTTTCATATGCTATTTGTAGGCTTAGGGGTTTGTTTTATCTATAATTTGACACGCATATCTGAAAGCTGATATGCATGAGTAGATAAAAAGAAAGCATGATTAGTTATACACTTTATGCTGATTTTTGAATGGCTTAGGGGTTTGTTTTAGGGGATTGAGTCACATCTTTTAAGATTGATTTTCATCCCATTGTTAAGGAACATAGTAGATTTCTTCAGCAGATAAAAAGAAAGCATGATTAGTTATACACTTTATGCAGATTTTTGAATGGAGTAGAAAACCCACATGCTAATCTTAAATCTTCTGTACTAGAAAATTTATGATTTTTTCTCTCCTTATTTGTGACTGGTATTCTTATTAACATTTTTACAATTTTTTCGTTGTTAGATTTTCTCAAGCTCTCTGATGGCTTTGGCAAGAACAAATATATTACTCTTGTTTTAACTTTTTGAATAGTGGTATATAATTTCAGTTGACATTAAAAAATTATTTAATTGTAGGTAGAGCAAGATCTGGCATTATAGTGCTACCTTGTGGTGCTGGAAAGTCTCTAGTTGGTGTCTCTGTAGCTTGCCGAATAGAAAAAAGCTGCCTTCGCTTAGCAACAAATGTTGTTTTTGTGGATCAGTGGGCTTTTCAGTTCAGGCTATGGTCAACCATCTGAGAAGATCAAATTATTAGTTGTGATTATTTGTGAATTGTGAAATTAGGGAGAAAGTTATAAGGGTTAGAGAGAGTGAGAAATTGTACAAGCTGGCACTAATTGTGTCATGGTTATTTTTCATTTTTGCCTCAATGTTGTTGTTATGTTTTGCCTCAAGGAATGCTGTGAACCTTTGCATAAAAGAATAATACAAAGAATGCTAGAAAAGTTTCCAAGTTTTGAATTCTTGGATTCTTCTTGCAAATTTATGCTCCAAACTTATGTTTGAAAACCAATTTTCCTTGATGTTGTTAGTGGCTCTTGAAAACAATCCAAGATGAAATCATTGCATTATTTACCAAACCATGAACATATGTCATTTATAAGTCCTCAATTCAACATGGAACTGATGGTCAAAACTACCATATTTTACTGAAGTTTATATTTAGCTTTTGTTAGTTACTTTGCTTGTATTTGTGAAACAAAATAAGCATAAGAACCCAGTAGAAAAGCTTAATGCAGAGAAATCATTCATGACAGAATACGCTAAATCAAATATCAGAAAAATGAGGGGAAGAAGGAATGAAATTCAACAAAACACTTTAAACTTTCCTCTTTCTTACAATCGTAAAAGTTTGATTAAATGCAACAAGTCACTCCTTCACAAGGTAGGAACAATATTACCAAGCCTTGTAAATCTACAAGGTAATATTACTAAATTGGAAGAATAGTAAATCTACAAATTTCAATTTTTGAAACAATAGGTAAGAATACAAAATCTGTTGGGTCAAGCACCAAATGAAAAAATGAGCATGAAACAATGAGCATGTTGGGTCAATCATACAAAATCTAACTACTGGTCTACCAAACATTAGAATACAAAATTTAATAAGAATACAAAATCTGTTAGGTCAAGCATACAAAATCTAATAAGAATACAAAATCTGTTGGGTTAAGCACCAAATTTTTGGAGTAGCTCACTCAGTACTGGTTTACATACTTTCTCCTGCTGCTTTGACATCAAAACTCAGTAATACAAAATCTGCCAATATACATTAATTAAACAACAACAAGTATTTGTCCAAATGAAAACCTGTTATTTTCCCTAATTAACACAAGCATCAAAGAATGAAAGTTTCTAAAAATAAAAAACTAGTGAAAAGGCAGTCATCTTTTGGGTCAAGCATATTTTCTCTTGTTGCTTTGACAGCAAAACTCAGTCACACAAAATCTGCCAATACACATTAATTAAACAACTATATCCACCAAAAGCAAAGACAAGCACAAGTCATTTTGTCTTTAAGCCACATGCATATAGGTTTACAACCAAAACCTATCTACTGGTCCACCACACATCAGATATACGCATCTTCCAACCAAAACAGCCAATATTGTTTTTGGCACTTGACTACATTAAGTGTGGGAACCAGGACAAAAACAAAAAAAAAATATTTGATGTCCAGCTTCATTTACTGCTTTTGGTGCCCTTGCTGGCCTTCTTGCCCTTTCCACCAAGTAATTGAAACTTTGGTGGCCTTGATACACCAAACTTTCTGCCTTTGAACCCCATAGTAGCACCACCACCACTTCTTTGACTAGGAACACTAGTAGTGCTCCCAGAGGCATTTGTTGGCTACATAATGAAATGCAATAGTTAGCATGATGCTCCAACAATATCAAGTAAGAGAAAAAAAGAAAAAAAGAAAAAAAAACAAGAAATTAGAGTTTGATAAGATGCAATAAGTATTGCATCTTATCAAACTCTACTTTCTTGAGAAAATCATAAATTTTAACAACGAAAAAATTGTAAAAATGTTAATAAGAATACCAATCACAAATAAGGGGAGAAAAAATAATAAATTTTCAAGTACAGAAGATTTAACATTAGCATGTGGGGTTTCTACACCATTCATGCTTTCTTTTTATCTGCTGAAGTAATCTACTATGTTCCTTAACAATGGGCTGAAAATCAGTCTTAAAAGATGTGACTCAATCCCCTAAAACAAACCCCTAAGCCATTCAAAAATCTGCATAAAGTGTATAACTATTCATGCTTTCTTTTTATTTGCTCTTGCATATTAGCTTTCAGATATGCACGTCAAATTATAGATAAAACAAACCCCTAAGCCTACAAATAGCATATGAAACAAAAGACCATGATACTTCAATCCAAAAGCTTACAGATAGCATAAAAACTTTGCATATAGATTTATCAAATCCATAATACTTCAAACAAAACACCCCTTTGTAGAAACCCAATTTCAAGAAAAAAAAAATTAAATCTACCTAGAAACACTTTATGCAGATTTTTAAATCTACCTAGAATAAGAGGAAAAGAATAGATGAAAGTAAAAGAAAAACAAAATTTCAAGCTCAGAAAGTCGAGAACTCACCCAATAGGTAGAAACATGAACAGATCAATACCCAATTTGTTAACTCAACAATCACATGTTGTAATGCTCAAAACCCAAAATCCGTGGGTCTCGTTCTTCCTTGGTTTCCTTGAACGATCTAAACCCAGATGATTTTCAGTCTAATAGATCAGGTGGGTAGCATTGTGGCATCTAAGCTCTTAGGTGGGTGAGCAAACGTGGATGAGAGTGTGTTTTGGGGGAGAGGAGTGTTTGATCTGTTTTGTGTTTTGATTTTGAAAGAAAACATGTTAGAGTAATTGCAGATAGGGAGGTAAGTTATGGAGTAGTAATAGATTGAACCACGGGTGGGTAAAGTGTCAAAAATAAAACCACAGATGGGTAAGTTAAATTTGAGGCAAACCATAGGTGGGTAAAATGTAATTACCCCTATATATATATATGATGCAAAAAATCACCAAGTTGAGGACCTCGTCTCATTAGATGGACGATCCCGCGGTGTGTCGTGTCTATGGTCCAAGCTTGCAAGAAAACTTGAGAAAGAAGTGCAATACACCGGTGTGGTGTTTATGAAAAACACTTCGATGCTTAAGTCAGAAAGGAAGAAAAATGGTTCAGAGAAAAAATGACCCAGAGTGGTTTTTGGGTGAGTATTTGTGTGTACCTTTGGATTATGTTGTCCCCTTCTTTTATAGTTGTTTTCCCGTCTTTATGGATAATGAATTATGGCATTTATGGGCAACAACTAGTGTGTCATGAATGGGAGGTCTGAAGTACACAGCTTACTCGTTACCATTGCTCCGCCAGTTACTTTTTGTCATTAATGCACGCAATAGATGTGTAACGCTTGTTTGGATCGTCATAGACACGGAATGACGACCTCGTATTATTTTCGACTCACCAGCTGCCCCCCTGTTTGTGTTCTTCGTCTTTGAGATGAGGCAAGAACATATTTGTCCATTGCTTCGTGTTCCATATTTATTGCAAATCAACGTCTTATTTGCTGCACACCACGTGTACGGTCAGGATGTCTCTTGCATGTTAGCGAATCTCGGCCTTCCCGCGCACATTCTACCATTTATTTCGCCTTTTTCCCTCCTTTCTCTTTTTTCCATTTTTTTTACGACGTTTCAATTGCTCTTGGAGCTTTCTTTCTCATTGAGCCTCCCTTGTTTCCTCATCTTTTGGTATGTCTTTAACGTTCCTCTCTCTATATTCATTTTTTAATGGTAGACTATTCTGTGGATTGTCCCTCAATCTTTTTTCTGTTTGCTCGTTTGTGTGGTTTGCTTAAGGTTGTAGGTAAGCAAGGCCCCAAGGTCAGGCTTTTTGTGGGTAGGGATTGTTCTTTTAGGTTTGCCTTGCATTTCCTCCTTCCTTTGGTTCATAGTTCCGTGGATTGCTCGACCTTTGATGATTTCTGGGGAAGGTGAGGTTAGGTCACAAGTTTGTCCTCGTCTGAGGACTGTAGGGCTCTTGAGGTCACTTCTCCCTTGACTTTATATAAGGCTTAGGATGTTCGCTGTGTTTTGAGGGGGAAAGATGAGGGTAGGATTAGGAGTAGGTTTCAATTCCCTTCGCCAGTCAGGGTTAGGATTCCTAGTGGCGATGATAGGGCTTGTTGTTCTTATGCTGACGAGGTGTGCTTCTATGAGGCTAACTTCGTTAGTGGTCTTCATTTTCCCATCCATCCCTTTCTTAGGGAGCTATTTAGCCATTTGTAGCTTGCTCCTACCCAACTAGTCCCCAACTCGTGGAGGATAGTTATCTGCTGCATGATGGTGTGGATGTCAGCTAATGACAGAGACACCATTAGGATGGATGAATTTTTGAACCTATATCGCTTGGGATGCTTTAGGGATCTCAGTTACTAGGAGTTTAAACCCTAGGATAAGAGTTCAAGGCTAATTCTTGAATCCCTGTCTTTTCTCTGAAATTAGAAGACGAACTTTTTTTTCGTCTCTAGTAAAGGTTGGGAGACTGTTCCTGGTGAGGATTCGAGTAAAGCTCCCAAGCTGCTTCATAGTTGGGAGATCCTTGTGTCTGGTGCATCCTTTAATCGTTCTCATGCTTGCGTGTTTCTATGCTCGTGTTGTTATCTGAATCCGCTGTGTCTTTTTGTAGGTAAAATTCATCCTAAGCTGAAGAGGCGATATCACACTCGTCTAGAGAAGGTTAGGGAGTATTTGGAGACGTCAAGAATTTTGACGAGCTCATCTCCCCCCAATCTATATCTTTTCATTTCCTTGGTCAGGAACCCTCTAACAAGGTTCGAAAGGATATTGAGACCGTCTGGAAAAGTGAGTGCGCCAATTTTCTTTTTCTTCTTCTTCTTCTTCTTCTTCTTTTAATTTTAATTTTATTTTTTTTACACATCTCTTTCATTTTTTCAAGTAGGAATGACGATTAGATTCAGCAAAGCAAAACTCGCTGAGGTTCAGGAGAAGAAGGAGGCCAAGACTGGTCTGTCTGGTGGCCTTCTATCAAGGAAACGCCAGAAAGATGGTGAACCACCCAAGGACAGTGTTATGGTGACTTCCCCTATGGCTAAGTCTCAAGACCACTGCCCTGCCTCACCTACTTCTTCCTTGGAGCTAATCGTCTCACCTAGGAGGGGCTTTAAGACCAAAGCCATGAGTAAGTTCTCAATTGCTTCTTTTTGGGAAGACGCAGGGACTGCTATGCAGAAGGCTTTTGACGTGATCTCCTTGGAGGATCTGGAGCCTTTGATGGGAAAGCCTTCTTCTGAGTTGATGTCATCACACGTTCATAAGCTCATGCATGTATGTGTTCTTCTTAGGGGCATGTTTTTTTTTTTTTGTTGACCCGTCACCTGTTTTTGTTGTTGCAGGTGTTAGGAGAGTCCTTGTACATCTCTGGAAAGTACTTGGACTATGATAAGAAGTTTAATGAGGCTCAATCTAGGATTGCTTCTCTTTCTACTGAGAACGAGTCACTGACGATCCAGATCTCCGCTCTTACTGACGAGGTCAAGAAGGGCAAGGATCGTCTAAGACTTTGGAGGAGAACATCGACACTGAGAAGGCATCTTCAAAATTGAAGGATAAACAAATTGACGAGGCCCTCATAAAGGTCGATAAGGCAGGTTTTGAAGCGGTCGAGAAGTTTAAAGCTTCTGATGAGTTTTTGGATAAGCTCTATAACTACTATGTGGATGGTTTCGAGCTCTTTCGTAAGTATCTGGCAAAGCATCATCTTGAGATGGACTTATGGAGAAGGAAGTTTTGGAGGATCGTCCTTCTGAGGCTGCCACGGAAGAACTTCTAGAGGATTGTCCTTCTGGAGTGGCGACGGAGGGCGAGGTTATACCAAATGTAGTTGAGAGCATCCCTACAGATCCTTCCCTTCCTAGTCTTCCTTGAGGATTTTCCTTATTTTTTCAAGGCAAAGACATTATATCCCCCTTCTTTTGGCACTCATTGTTTTGAGCACATCTGCTTACCTTTTTCATTCTTTTAAACAACCTCTTGAGCTCGTCTATTTTGAGCGCATAATTTATAAATTTATGAATTTGTTTGGCAATTTTTTTTTCGACGATCCTGTCGAATGTTACTGAAGCCATTTCCAAGTCGCATGAAGAGGTCATATATTTTCATCTTCTCTTTTAGGTCACGTATGAGTGATGTTGTTGTTATGTTCTAACAACATTCTTCTGAGTCCTGTATGAATGACGTTTTAACAATATTGTTTGTAGGTCATGTATGAATGATGCTTTTTGTTATGTATTGATAAAATTATTTTTGGCCACAGATGAATGATGATCTTGTTATGTATTAATAACATTATTTTAAGTCATGTATGAATGACGATCTTGTTATGTATTAATAACTTTACTTTAAGTTAAGTATGAATGATGATTTTGTTATGTATTAATAACATTATTTTAAGTCATGTATGAATGGGGCGGTTTCGTTATGCATTAATAACTTTATTTTAAGTCACGTATGAATGGCGATTTTGTTATGTATTAATAACTTTTCTTAAGTCATGTATGAATGACAACTTAGTTATGTATCAATAACTTTTATTAAGTCATGTATGAATGACGGTTTCGCTATGTATTAATAACTTTATTTTAAGTCATGTATGAATGACGATCTTGTTATGTATTAATAACTTTTCTTAAGTCATGTATGAATGACGACTTAGTTATGTATCAATAACTTTTCTCATGCATGAATGGTGTTTTGTTAATATGTATTAATACTTTTTCTTAAGTCATGTATCAATGATGATTTGGCCAATAGTTCGTAATGGGAGAATCAACTACGCATAATTCCTGAATAGTACTTCTGAGTATGTTTTATTGATAGGGAGACAAAACATTCCTTCATCTATGTAAAGTAGATAATAATAAAAAAGAGGAAAATAAAAGTAAACATTGTAAATATTTTGGAATACTTGGGGATTGTTGTTACTAGTAGTATCTCTTTAAGTGTTCTATGTTCCATGGACAAGGTAGTTCTTGGCTGTCCAAGGTCTTCAAGTAGTATGATCCTTCTCTGGAGTAGCGAATGACTTAGTAGGGTCCTCCTATGCTGGGCCTAGCTTCCCTTGGGACGAGTCCTTTGTTGCCTGTGAGACTTTCCTAAGGACGAGATCACCTACGTTGAATCTTCTTACCTTCACCTTCTTGTTGTAGTATCTGGCCATTGCTCCCTTGTATTTTTCCATGCGCTTCGAAGCTTCGTCTCTCACTTCGTCAATCAGATTCAAATTATTGTTGAGTTCCTGGTGGTTCCTCTGCTCTTCGTATGCTTTGACCCGGATGTTCGTTAGTCCTACTTCCACTGGTATGCCGGCTTTAGTTCCAAATGTTAGTCTGAATGGTGTTTCTCCCGTTGGTACTCTTGTGGTAGTCCTATACACCCATAGAATGTTAGGCAGCTCTTTTGGCCATGCACCCTTTGCCCCCTCAAGCCAAGTTTTGATAATTTTGTGCAAGCTTCTGTTCGTCACTTCTGTTTGACCATTAGCTTGAGGGTGTCTTGGAGAAGAGTAATGGTTTTTTATGCCTAATTCTTGGCAAATTTTTTGAAACTTGGGGTTGTCGAATTGCTTCCCATTGTCTAATATGATTATGTTTGGAATGCCGAATTTGTAGACTATATTCTTCCATACAAAGTTGGTGATCTTGGCTTTTGTGATTGTCGGTGTTGGCTCGGCTTCCACCCACTTCATGAAGTAATCGATTGCGACGATGAGGAACTTTTACTGCTTCTTTCCTATGGGGAGTTATCCCATTATGTTGATCCCCTATTGAGCGAAGGGCCATGGAATGGTTATCGGCGTCATTGGCTCACCTGGTCTTGTTTGGACATTTGCGAAGTGTTGGCACTGGTCACATGCTTTGACGAGGTCATATGCATCCTTTTGTAGCATTGGCTAGTAATACCTTGCTCTAAGTGCTTTTCTCGCCAAAGATTTTGCTCCTGTGTGGCTACCACAGACGCCTTCATGTATCTCTCGAAGTAAATAGTTGGCTTTTTCTTTGTTGACACAACGGAGATAGGGGAGAGAGTATCCTCGTTTGTAGAGGGCGTCATCAATAAGGATGAAGCGAGCAGCACTGATCTGTACCTTTTGTGCTTCGTTCCTGTCTTTTGGGAGTTGACCTTCCTTCAAGTAATGAATGATGGGAGTCATCCATTCATCCTATTCTTGTATCTTCATCACTTGCTCTTCCTCTGTGCTGGGCTGCCCCCTTGTTTCCATGCACAACTCTGGAGATATGTCGTGTTCGTCTGACGAGGCTAGACGTGCTAAGAAATCAGCTTCAGTTTTTTTTGCACAAGGGATTTGCTGGAACTTAACACTGTCGAAGTATTGTAGGAGTTCTTTGGCGATCTTCAGATACTTCTGCATTCTTTCCTCCTTCGCTTCATAATCTCTTTTTACCTGGCCAACTACAAGCTGAGAATCGGCTTGGATGATGAGGGTCTTTGGCTTCGAGGACTCTTGCAAGACTCAATCCTGTTAGGAGTGCTTCATACTCGACTTCATTGTTGGTTGCTGGGATAAGTGAATTCTGCAATAAAATCAGCAAGTACCTGGGCTTTGACTGCTACTCGAGGCCAAAATTCTATGTCGAACTAGCCAAGCTCTATAGCCCATTGGATGAGGCGCCCTGCTGCGTCTATCTTGTTCATCATCTTCCTTATCGTTGGTTTGTCATAATGACGATGGGATGTGTTGAAAGTAGTGGCACAGTTTTCTAGAAGTGACCACTAAGGCGAAAACGATCTTTCTAACCTTGGGTAATTTGCTTCAACTCCCTAAAATGCTTGGCTGGTGTAGTATACCAGCCTCTGCATGTCTTCCCCTTCTCTGATCAGCATCGAGCTTACTGCTGTGTTAGTGTCGACGCCCGACCTCGACCGGCTAAGTGGAAAAACCGCCGCCACTGCGCCTTTGTTCAACTACCTGCTGTGGTGACAACTCCTGCGCGTGTAGGGCCCTTCTCGATGTGTATGCGTGTGTGTTTCACGCGAAGCTTCGGGTGCTCTCTCTCTCGGTGGAGGAAGGTATGTTTACCTTTGGCGTTATGGCAAGAATCTGGGCCAAATTTTAAGGAATTACCAAAGGTGAGTAGAGTCACCACGAATCATTGGGTTTTTCTAAGGTGTGCTTGGTCACCTGTATCTAATTGATTTTATTACCAATCCTAGGCTAAGAAAAAGGTCATTTTTCCTAATCTAATATGGATGGCAAAAAAATTCTTGATTCTTAGGTCCGAAAGTTTGGTTATGAGTGGGAAAGGTGTTAGACACCCCACAACGCCTATCCAAGGACAGTCCTTTGTTTTGATAAAACCTTAATTTTTGGAGATTGGCAGTAAAAACATGATTTTGGCATTGGCTTTCGGGGCTTTGCATACATGGAGGCTTTGAGGTTTGGCTTTTGAAAGGGCGTGGTCCCAATCTTCACACTCTCTCACTCACTACCCTTACATGATTCCCACCTAAATACAGGGTTACTAATTGCTAAATTACAAGCAAATTTGGCACGAAATAAAGCCAACAAGATGGTTGATTAAATTCAACCTTATATGGATGATAGCTAAAAAAGCTACATCCACACTCCTAAACCCCAAATCCAAAGTGTAGAACCAAGGAAAAGAAGAGTGGATGCAAAAGCAATACCTTGTGTTCTAGGTGAAGAGGGAAGAATCAAGAGACTTTGATGTGTTTTTTTGGAGTGTTTTTGGGCTTTTTTTGGTGTTTGGAATAGAGAAAAAATGTAGAGAGGAATTGGTCAGAGAGAAAATTTCAGAAAAATGTGTCTCCCCCCTGGTTTGATGGGTGCCTGGGGCTATTTATAGCCCCAGGCGCATTTTTCAAGGTGGCGGCCATTGTAGGGTCGCAGGCCGAAAACAACCTCTGATCGGACTGATCTTGACACCCTTGGATAGATCTTCATTTTCAGTTTCTAAAAAGGTATGGAACTCAAAAATCCAACGGTCGGATCAAAAGTTATGACTTTCGGAAGTTTGTGGTGCAGCAATTGGTGCGTTAACCCGATTTTCATGATATCTCGGCCGTTCTAACTCCGATTTTGACCCGTGAATAGTCATTGGAATGAGAATTTGATAATCTTCACAATGACATTAGTTTCAACCCGTTCCGATGGCCAAATCAAAATTAAGATTTTTAGGCCCACCCAAAGTCAACTTCAAGTCAAACTTGGTCAAAGTGGCTAAAAATTTCCGAGAAGCTCGGGTTTGATGAAAAACTATGAAAGGTGTTATTTTGTGTGGATTTTGACCTTGTTTGACCTTCGGTCAACCCTAGGTTGACCAGGGCCATTTTGGTCATTTTGGCTGAAAAATGCACTTTGAGCGCTCCAGTGTCTGAACGGGTTGCGTCACGTCATTATATATATGTTCTCGTGACCCCATGGAGAGAAAATAATATTTTTTAAATTTTTTGGGGTTCGGCACACAAATCGAGGACGAACAAAATACGATATCAACAGTTGGATACTACCAAATAGAGTTGCAACTTCTCTCCTGTTATTAAAGGGCTTAACAATGGTGGCTGTGTCAGGTATTCTTTTAGCTTCGTCAAAGCTTCCTCACACTCATCTGTCCATTGAAAGGCCTTCTTTAAGACCTTGAAGAAGAGTAGGCACTTGTCTGTCGCTCGAGAGACGAATCTGTTCAATGCTGCAACTTTTCCTGTTAAGCTCTGTACTTCCTTCACTGTTCTTGGGGACTTTACCTCCATTATGGCCTTCATTTTTTCTAGATTAGCCTCTATGCCCTGTTGACATACCATGAATCCCAAAAATTTCCCTGATGAGACAGTAAAGACGCACTTTGTAGGGTTTAGTTTCATTTTATACTTATACAATGTGTCAGAGGTTTCCTTCAGGTTGTCCAGGTGGTCTGCTTCATCATTGCTCTTCACCAACATATCATCTACATACACTTCCACATTTCTTCCTATCTCATGAGAGAACATGCGGTTCACCAACCTCTGGTATGTGGCCCCCGCGTTCTTCAGTCCAAAAGACATCACTTTGTAGCAGTATAACCCTTGGCTAGTGATGAATGAAGTCTTCTCTTGATCTTCCTTGTCCATCATGATCGGGTTGTAGCTAGTGAAGGCGTCCATGAAGCTTAAAAGCTTATGTCTAGCAGTTGAGTCCACCAGTTGGTTGATCCTGGGTAGGGGGAAGCTATCCTTTGGGCATGCTTTGTTGAGATCTGTGAAGTTGACACACATTTTCCACTTGCTGTTGTTCTTCTTTACCATCACTACGTTGGCTAGCCATTTAGGGTAAAACACTTCCCTTATGAAGCCTGCCTCTAAGAGTTTTTCAACCTCCTCTACTACTGCCTTATTGCGTTCAGGTGTGAATATTCTTCATTTTTGCTGCACTGGTTTACACTTTGAATTAACATTAAGACGATGCTGGATGACTCCTCTGTCGATTCCTGGCATATCTTCATGCTTCCAAGCCATAATGTCTTGGTTCTCTCTTAGGAAGTTTGTTACCTTCATCTTCTTTGTGGCTGAGAGTGCTGAACTTATTTTCAAGACTTTAGATGGATCTCCAGGGACGACCTTAATTTCCTATGGTACTTTTGACGGTTCGGGTACTGGTTTAGGTTTGTCTATCATCCATGTGTGGTTTTCCCTTGATATTAGGGCAACTTGATAGCATTCTCTTGCTAGGACTTGGTCTCCTCTGATTTCCCCTATGCCATGGGCTATAGGGAATTTAACCTTCAGGTAGTAGGTCGACGTTGCCGCTTTCAACTTGTTGAGCGTTGGTCATCCAAGAATGATCTTGTATGTCGATGGGCAATCTTCCACAAGGAAGTCAATCTCCTTGGAGACTTGTGTTGGATAAGTGCCTGCAATTATGGTTAGCTTAACAACACATTTGGGAATAACCCTGTCCTCAGTGAAACTAGTGGGGAAGTGAATGGTCGTAACCTTTCCTTGTTCAGCTTCATTTGTTGGAAAGCTGGCAGACAGATGATGTCATCTGAGCTTCCATTATCTATCAGTACTTGATGCATGTTGAACTTTTCCATCCTGAGCATTATAACTAGTGGATCATCATAGGGCTGTCTAACGTCACGAGCGTCCTTCTCAAAAAAGACAATGTCTGGTTTGCTGTATCTAGGCGTTTTTCAAAGTGGGAATCGTGAGTGTACGTTGTTTACCTCTTTGGCATATGCCTTCTTCAGTGATCTGGAGGATCCTCCTACAACCAATCCTCCTGATATCATCCTTATATCTCCTATGGGGGCTTTATTGCCCCCTGTCTCTGGCTCCTTTTCCTTCTCATCCCTTTGTTCTCTTCTATACAGCTCTGTTCCTCATACGAACTTTTGCAATTTTCCCTGATGGATTAATGTTTCTACTTGGTCCTTTAGGTGCCAGCATTCATCAGTTCGATGCCCGTGGTCCTAGCGGAATCTACAGTACTTGCTTTTGTCTCTTACTTTTGCTGGGGCGTGAATGGGTCTAGGCGATTGCAGAGCTGGTTCGTCCTTTATCTGCATCAATACTTGCTCGATAGGCATCACCAGAGGAGTGAAACTAGTAAACTTAGGTCTTCGATCAGGGAAGTTCTTCTTTTTATCTAATGCATGCCCAGTACCCCGTGTTTCCTTCTTCCTATCAGGGTTGTGACTGGTTCCTTCGTCTCTTTTCCTTTTGGTCGTCACTCCTTTGGCTATTACTGCGTCTTTTGCATTCATATATTTCTAGGCCATGTGAAGTAATTCTGCTACTGTTTTCGGCGGACTCTTGATGATTGAGAAGAAGAAATCTCCTGGTAGCAATCCTGCTTAGAAGGTTGTCAGGATTACTTGGTCTTTTGCTTCGTCCACCTGTAGTAAATCTTTGTTGAAGCATGTCACGTATTGTCTCAGTGATTCTCCCTCTGCCTGGCGTATGTTGAGAAGATGCCCAGTTGGCTTCTTGTGTTGTTGTCTGCCAATGAAGTGATGAACAAAACCCTTGTTGAGCTAATCAAAGTTCGCAATGGTGCTTGAAGGCAGTTTGCCAAACCACACCCTGGCTACGCCCTTCAGCGTTGCTGGGAAGGCCCTGCACATTACTTCGTCTAGGGTCATCTGTAAGAGCATCAAAGTCTTGAATGACTCAATGTGATCCAAAGGATCTCTTGAGCCGTCAAAGGACTCTAATTGGGGAAGATGAAACTTTGGTAGGAGTGGACGGTTCAACACTTCTGTGGTGAATGGTGAGTCCGTCCTTCGGATCACTTCATCTAAGTTCTCCACGGCTCTGTCTTTTACCGCATTCCTGAGTTCGTCCATCTCCTTCCTCATGTTGCGAAGCTCGCTTTCCATCCTTGACGAGTTTTCTTCTGGCGTTCTTGTCCTTCTGTTCACCTGGCTATCCAATCCTTCCTCATTGTGGTTTCCTTCGATCCTCCGACGCTCTTCTTTATTCTGGTTCTCCAGGATCCGCTATAGTTCCTCGTTCTGGGATTCAGCGGCTCTCCTTAATTCTTCATTCTGGCGAGTCACTTCTTCCAAGGTGGTTGTCAGGGCTTGGATTTGTTATGCAGCTTGTTCAGCATCCATCTCATGCTACGAGGTTCTCTTTGTCACTTAGGGAAGACGACTTTGAATGATCAGCGTTCCCCACAGACGGCACCAAATTAATGATGCAAAAACTTACCAAGTTGAGGACCTCGCCTCACCGGATGGACGATCTTGCGGTGTGTCGTGTTTATGGTCCAAGCCTGCAAGAAAACTTGAGAAAGAAGTGTAATACTGTGAGAGACCGCAACCCCAGCCCCCTTTTTTAGGATGCTGGGCCAAACCCATATGAATGGGTGGAGTCGTGTTATTGCCTCTCAAAATGGAGGTTCGACTAGTTATATTTTCCCTTTTAGATTAAGAGTTTTACAATGGAGCCGCCATTTATTTAATTATTGGAATAAATAAGAAAACCAAAATTGAAAAATTCCTCATTTTATTAATTTGTAATTGAGTTTACATTGATCATAGGAAAATTATATGGCTTTGATCTTAGATACAATCTAAGATAAAGTACATAGTTTTGTTTCCTAACTACAATCTAGAAATTGAAAATTACAAGGATAAATATTGGTCTATCAACTCTTGATCTAAGCTCGGAGGCTATCTAATAAGGTGGGAAGGTGTTAGGCACCCACCTTGCTCGGTGAAACCGGTTTTCTAGACTATGGTGGCCAACATTCATATCACATTATCCAATATGTTATCAATCAATTTGCATGTTGAATTTAAAGTGGGTGCATGTGATAAACCCTAATTCCATTTATTAAGCATTTCATTTGAAATGAAAAATAAATTCTAGTGAATGTGTGTGAATGGTGATATCCTAGATTCAAGAATTTAAAAGAATTATTAAACAAACATCTTTTTCACGTTTTTGATGTGGATTTAAGATTGAAACTAGTGTTATGCATGAACATGTGATGAACAACTAAGAACATATGAAGAACACATAAGAACATTTAAGAACATTCAAACATATTCAAGAGAATTTAAATAGTTACTATCATGCTTTAATCCTAAATTCTCATCATGGCAACACAAAAAACAAGTTAAGAAAATAGATTATACATTCATGCAAGATCCATATGGTGGAGGAGTAGACTCTTGGTAGAGATCCTAAGGGTGGAGGAAAAGAAGAGTTAGGAGAAGAAGAGTGAGTCTCACTCAATACCTTGAGTCTCAGGAAGACCAAGATATAACAAGACTACTTAACTTCACTAGAACTCAAGAGAGGGGAAGAGAGGGAGTTTTTGTGTGCCCTGAAATGAAGGAAAGATGAGGTTTATATAGTAGTGGGGGAGGAAATATGAATGAAAGACCATTTAATGAGGGTTGACAAAGAATTATGAACATAGGCCTCATTTTAGCCTTAGGAAAAATCTAGTGCATTAAATGTAAAGATTGGTGGGAGTGATGAGCAAGCAAAATTCAGTTTTCTCGTAGCTAGTGTAACAGCCTGTAGAGTCAACTTCAAAAAATCATATCTTACTCAAATCTGATTGAATTGTCTCGTTATTGTGTTAAAATTGAAGCCCCAGATGTCTAGTTTCTGGGAAAATTAACCCCATTTACAGATTCAAACTATTCTGAGAGATATCAACGAAATGATGAGCATATGTCATTTGTTATAAAATAATTTCAGCATAATTGGCATTAATAGGTCCCAAATTAGTTTCTAATTAACATTAGTAGGCTCCAATCACTTCTATTTCAGACTTAATTAGTTCCAAATTTACCATAATTAAAAGATAATTGCACAAATTACTCATTGAATAATTAATATTTAACTATCTAGTTAATTAGGTGTGTGCAACCTTACCATAAAATGTAGTCCTAACCAATCAAATTATAACACATCATTAATCTCAAATTGATTATAATTATAACCAATTGAAATCAATTGTTCATAATCACATATAGTTGGACTCAATTTGTGATAGTGCATCTCGGCCATTAAAACTTGATTTGATGATAACTTTCAATCTGGTGGTCCGATTAGGGCTTATGACCAGTCGATTTGATCGTTACAACATCAAGATCATTTTGGTAAAATGAGATTAAGGATCTAATGACCAGAATCAAGATACATATTTTCAAGGCGAAATTACTCTTTTACCCTCCATGTGAGGTTAAATGCGGTTGCAAACTGGGGTGTTAACAAATACACCGGTGTGGTTTTTTCCAAAAACACTCCGATACTTAAGTCAAAAAGGAAGAAAAATGGTTCAAAGAAAAAAATGACTCAAAGTAGTTTTTGGGTGAGTATTTGTGTGTACTTTTGGATTATGTTGTCCCCTTTTTTTTATAGTTGTTTTCCCATCTTTATGGATAATGAATTTTGGCATTTGTGGGCAACGGCTAGTTTGTCATGAATGGGAGGTCTAAAGTACACAGCTCACTCGTTATCGTTGCTCCGTCCGTTACTTTTTATCATCAACGCACGCAATAAATGCATAACGCTTGTTTGGATCGTCATAGACACGGAATGACAATCCCGTGTTATTTTTGACTCATCAATATATATATATATATATATTAGTATAGATGTTTTATAAAACTGTCTCATAAGATTATTTCCTGAAATGAGGGGTAAAAAATGACATACTTTTCGTTATTGTTAAACAATGCTGCTGCAGTGCAGACTGTGCAAGGGAACCGGCGTGTGATGGTGATTTGTGACGATGGGTCCGTTTGGATTGAACTTATTGTTGCTGAAACTGAAAACTGAAAATACTGTAGCAAAATAATTTTTAAATGTGTGAATAGTACCGTGGGACCCATTTTTAATATTTTTTATTGTATAAACAGTGCACGAACAGTGTGTGAACAGTGAACGCACTGTTCATGCACAGATTTTTTGTCTCCCAAAGTCAAATAATGCGGCCAAAAAAAAAAAAAAAAAAAAAAAAAAGAAGAGAGGAAAACGCGTTTGCTGAAACGCAAACGCGGAATCCAAACGAAGACGATATTGGTTTCTTGATTTCTTCGAATTTCGAAATACATCACACATGCTAGGTATATTATATTGCTTTGCATTTTAACCTTTTCTGTTTGCAAACTTTGCATGTTGCAACTGGCTACTACACACAGACGTGACGTTACTACGAATAAAAACTCTATACTACCCAAGCTCCAAAGTGCAAACCTTACCTCAATGTTTTGTTTTATAATTTTGTAATCTCTAAACAATTGATGAAGACTGAAATTTCATTCTTACAAATTTTGCATTTCAACTCTTGTACTGCGTAACAGATTCGTGTGTTAGATTCTCGTCCTCTACTTTTAAGAAAGGGGCACTTTTTACATGGCCTCGCTCTCTGCTTTTTGCTCCACTTTTTTGTTTTGCTAACCGCTTTTTGCTCCACTTGTAGCGCAAGGAATCCGCATTCAGATTTTTTAAAGAAGATAAAACCTACGATCACCTTTCAATTTATATTCAATAAGTATTGGACTTTAAAGTGGGCAAATCTATGGCATCTGTTCTCAACAATAGCTGCGTATATCCTAAAAATGATTCTTCTTGTGGAATAGGTAAACGAATTCTTTAGGACAAAAGAGGTGGTGACTTTTTTTTTTTTTCACTTTTACTTAATTGTCATTTTTTAAATTAAAATATATATATACACACACATGTATATCACCTTTGATAAAGAGAGTAAAAATAAATATCAATTTGCACTAATTACAAGTAAAAAATTTAATGGAGTAAATAGTATTTCAAACTTTTTAAATTTTTGGCAGTGAAATTATTAAGTAAGAGCAAATTGTGGACAAAATTGGCTTCTGCCCTTTTCTCCCAAACTAAGCAGCGTTTTGTTACTTTTCCCAAACTAATTAAGGAAATGCCTATCTTTTGAAACTCGATTGAAGATAAATCGAATTAGGCCCTATAGCGGCGTTTTTAAGGAGCATGTAGTGACGTTTTAAGGACCTATAGTGGCGTTTTGTAACTCGACCTCCATGAAATCGAGTTATAGGTAAAAAAATAAATTTTTTTTTCCTATAACTCGATTTCATGGAGGTTGAGTTACAAAACACCAATATAGGTCCTTAAAACGTCACTATAGGCTCTTTAAAAACGCTACTATAGGGCTCCAGAAATTGTTTTTTTTTTTAACTCGATTTATCACAAGTCGAGTTACAAAAGAGGGGCATTTCCTTAATTAGTTTGGGAGAAAAGGGCATTTGCCCATTTTGTCCAGCAAATTGTTAATTATTTAAAAGGTTACAATTTTTTTAATGGAAGAAATATGACAAACAAAATTTCCCCATAGAAAGTTGCACGCAATATTTATTTTGGAGGAAAACTTCTTTGTTTTCCTTTTACAAAATGATTCATTTTCTAAGAAAATATATTTACTTCTTGTGTTTGGTTGCAACCCTAAAAATATATTTTTGTTATTTGCACATAAATTATCAAGTTTTGTGTAATAACTTACCCTTATTTAAAAGGGTGCAGTATTAATTTGATGAAGTCTCTATTTTGTCCAAAAATTTACTAAAATTTAATGAGTTTTTTGGTGAAATTTTTTAATGAGTTGGTTGGGGGGGGGGGGGGGGGGGGGGGGGTGGGTGTGGGGGGACTTTATCAATGTCTTGCCCCCAAAGGAAATTGCAAGTACGATTATATAAGGTATGGTTACATAATCAGAGCCCAGAATACAATTGCAAAAAATGTCTAAACTTTATAGTTGTAGACTAAGGTTATAAATAGCGAACGCTAGACACATACAACCAATGTGGGATAAACATCCATATTTTTTTTTAATAAATAGTAATACTTATTAGAACACATACGAAAATAGTAATCAGAGAGAAGTAGTATTACCAGTTACTATTTATTTTCTTGAGTGGTCCTAAAAAAAGCCAGCCTTGATCGTGTAACACGCTCCGTGTTATTAAATTCATCACTGCTAGTTCTTACTTCTTAGCTCAAGTGAGGTGACTCACCCATTGAATCTCGTTCTCGCTGTCGTTGACGTGTGTGGTTATAATTAAACTACAAAGCAATTTTTATTTTTTATTTTTTATTATCTGATGTACCAAACTGGCTTTATCACTTATAAATAGATTCATTTTTTTTTTCACTTTCACAAATTTTTTTGAATTTTTTTTTTTCACAATTCTAATGTAATAAACTATAAATTATTTATCACTTACAAATAGATATATATTGTATGGTTAAGGGCCCAAATGGTATATTAGGCCTTGGGCCTTGGTTGAGAGCATATTAATCCGAGAACAAATGAATGGTGTTGGATGGGTCAAGCTTAGAATCTAATGAGCAAGATACAAATGGGAGGGTGGTCCGAGGAGGAATGTCTCCTCGGATAGGTTAAGCATGGCTCAAATGTGTATCATAAGGTTCAAGGTAACCTTCCAGGAAGCTCCAGTGATAGAGACGTGTATCTCGAGTGTACTAGAAGGCTGGGAGCTCAGAAATATCTAAGGGAAAGCTGCTATCACCCCATTAAATGCTCTGCAGCTAACTTTCTGGTTGCATTAATGTGGAGAAGACCCTTGAACAGTGCTGCCTTGGCTATCCCAACTCACAAAAAACTTGAGGGGGTGTCCGATGGGACAAGCACTCAAGTAGTGACTTGGATGACCAACACGTGTAGGTCCAAGATCGTTCAAAGAAGACTATATAACATGAGAGACCCTCCATGAAGAAGGGATCGGAAAACTAAGAAGAAAAACATTGTAGCAATCAAGAATCAAACCTGTAACCCAGCTTCGAAAGCAATACATAAGAACCAATCTCCTCAGACATTGCCGATGACGTATTTCCTTACTGTAAATTTGTTATATTCATTCTTTTGCCATCAAGAACTACTTATTTGTTGCATTAATTCATTAAAGCCCAGTTTTCCAACTCATTCTTTACAAATTTATTGTTTTGGGCTCTTTGGGCCTAAGTCCATCTATTATTTGGGCTAGGAGTCCAAACCGGGTCCTTACATATACAATTCTCCTCAAAAAAGAAAAAAAGAAAAAACTATAATTTTCTTTCCACTAATATATATAAACCTATTATTATTATTATTATTTTCATCATTCACGTTGTACCAAATTACAAAAATACTAAAATAGCATGTGATCCTAGATTTTTTAGGTTGACAATGACTAGAGCCATTAGACTAACAACTACTTGAGGCTAAGACTTTGACCATGCTCACTCGGAAAAATTAACAGTACTTTTTCATTTTTGGGTGCAGTTTGACCAAATTACCAAATATTATATACATAAGCATTTTTTTGTCGTAGTTCTAACGTAATAGACTGTTATTTAACGCTTATGAATAATTCCTTAATTTTTTCTCTATTAACACTGAAGATGCTGAAAAAATCACCAGTGAGCCACACGGTTCTCGCACACTCGAAACAGCACTTGCACAACACAAAAGCTGAAGACCTTAAGAGGAATACCGGTGTGGTACCGGCCAAGTACCCTCCAAAGGCCAAGTTAGAACTTCTCACAACTCTGAAGTGCTAGAGCGGGGTCAATTATGCGTACCTTGATTTGTGAGGGTATTGGGGCTTTTATAGTAGTAGAGGGTTGATCATCTCTTCCTTGGACTAGAAGTCATTTCCTTATAGGAAACCTCATGAGCGTATATTACGGAATCCTTTCCTTGTAGGAGACTAACACTAAGCGTGGGATACAAGACATTTCCTTATATACTCATGCGTGGTGATCAAGTCAAGGATACATTGGAGCCGTCAACTTTAGGGTCATCAGCTTTGCCTACCCCCTCGTCAGGGTCGTCAGCTTCGCCTACTCCCTCGTCGGGGTCTTCAGCTTCGCCTACTCCCTTCAGCTTCGCCTACTCCCTTCAGCTTAGTAGTGTTAGCTTTCCATAAGTTAACCCCGTCTTCCTAAAGCTGTAGACGTCCTAAAGTTGTTTGACTGCCATTTATGACAAGTGAGGCCGACGGGTCTATTTTGAACGTCGCTTCATGATACTATATTCATGAGTATTCACATTCACAATTTTACCCTTATCAAACACAAAAAAATTACTATTTTTTTCTTTAGGGATAATTACACTTTACCCACCTGTGGTTTGCCTCTAATTTGATGTGCCTACCCGTGGTTTAAATTTTGACACTTTACCCACCTGTGATTTCCACCGTTAATGTGCCGTAACCCACCTCTCCCTCAGCCGTTACTCTAACATAGAAAATGTAAAAAACAAAAGCCCAAACAGATCAAAACACTCCTCACTCAAATCTTGAACATGAACATGAAGAATATGACTTGCACTTTATCTTTATAATAAGAAGACTCCGGAGTAGGCGGTGGTGGAGGTTGATAAGGGTACTGCTGATGAGGAGGGGGTGGTGGAGGTTGAGTCCTTGGTGGGCCATAATGTTGTTGCTGTTGTTGTTGTTGATGGGGGTGGTGGTGGTAATTGGAAGTGGGATGCAATTGAGGATTGTTAAAGTTTTGAGGATATGAAGAAGAAGCAGCTAGCAGACGAGGAAGATGGTGGTGGAGGAGGAGGAGCTGAGGCAATATAGGTATTAGGAGCACTATATCCAACCTAGTTCTAATTGTATTGAGCCCTCTGTTGAGGTGGGTGTGGCTGTGGTGGTGGTTGAGGTGGTGGTGCAAGTGGGTTTGGATTTGGTGGCGGTGCAAATGAGGTTTGTGGAGGGAATGGCCTGTACGAGGCCATGGCCAATTTTGAGAGAGATCACAGAGTGAAAATTCAAATTCCCAATTCTGGGTTCTCTTGGATTAGCTTCAAAAATCAATCAAAACCCTAAAACCAAATCTTTATAATTTCAAATAAGCAACCACAATATGAGACAGAGAGAGAATTCAATTCCCAACCTTGGGTTTTCTTGGATTTCCGATTCTGGGTTCCAATCGCTGATTATTGAAAAGTCCCAGAGGAAAAAAAAATCGAAAATTTTGAAGATTTGGCAACGAACAGATCTTAATCAAAGCCCTAAAACCCAGTTGCAGATTCTAGAATCATAGATAAAAGGGAAAAACCCCAAAAAAAAATTAAAAAGAAGAGCTTTGATAATCGAAGAAGAGCTTAATCGAAAATTTTGTGTTTGCGTATAGAGTGACCGAAGAGAGTGTCAGAAACAAAAAATCACAGCTAAACAAATAAGGTTAATATAGTGAGAAAGAAAGACACCCAAGCACACACTGCCTTTACTATATAATATTCCTTTTACGTCATGCTTGTTTTTATTTTTCTGTTTTTCTTTTCTTTTCGTTTTTGTTTTTCATAAAGCACCAAAGAGCAACGGCTGAGGTATGTTCTTCATGTTCATGTTCAAGATTTGAGTGAGGAGTATTTTGATCTGTTTGGGCTTTTGTTTTTTAAATTTTTTGTGTTAGAGTAACGGCTAAGGGAGAGGTGGGTTACGGCAAATTAACGGTGGAAATCACAGGTGGGTAAAGTGTCAAAATTTAAACCACAGGTAGGCACATCAAATTAGAGGCAAACCACAGGTGGGTAAAGTGTAATTATCCCTTTTCTTTATCACTCACATTGTACCCAACAAATGTGTTCGTAGATTTTTTAGGTTGATAGAGCCACTAGATTAACAACTACTTAAGAACTAAAACTTTGACTAACAACCAACCTTTTTTTTTGGCTAAATAACAACTACTTGAAAGCTAAAAAGACTTTGATCATGCGGACTCGGAAAAATTAACAGGGCTTCTTGGTGCAGTTTGATCAAATTACCAAATATTATATACATAAGAATTTTATAACTTCATTTATAATTTGTGGATTTTGTTAATGCCCTAGAGGTAGCGGTTAAGATGCATTTAATATTTTATTAAATAATATTTTAATACATTTTTTTTTTAATAAAATAAAGTCAAATTATACAAATATATACAAAAAATCACAATAACCACAATAAATTTGTGCAAGTAAGCCAATGAATCATTAACATGTGTATTATATTATTTTTAAAGTGTGTATTGTGTTTTTTTAAAAGTGTGCATTATAGTTCATAATTGATTATTTATTAATCTTTAACATGTGCCCTTAAGACACTCGTTAGCGGAACCTTATTATATATATACAAAAAAATCTTAGAACTTCAATTATTAATGAAACATGACCAAATATTTAATGGTGATTTCATGGGGAAACAAATTTAAATAGTTGTTACTAATGAGTGTAGGTCCACGATGCATGAGTATTTTCAAGTGTTTGCACTGTATGTATACATTCCTAACATTAAACATGGTCTTAAAAATGTTCCAAGCTTATCTGTGCGATTTTGGGTGGGCTCAAGTTGATGCAAAATATGGCCCTTTTGCACTCCAATCTATTGGTCCTATTTTTCCTTTGCTGACTCATTCTCAATTGTGTAGGCTTGGTCCACATAATGAAGAATGAATATATTTAATCTTGCTTTTTGTCATAGTCAAACCTTAGGGATTTTTGCAAGCCCAATTCAACCCAATTTCCGGTGTTCTCATTCTCATAGGTAATTGGCTATAGCTACGGGCATTGGACTGACTGATCAAGTACCATGATGCTTGCTGGAAATTGGCTGATCAAGTACCATGATGCTTGCTGACCATTTTTTGTGATGTAAAAAATCCTTGAGGGATATGCATTTTGTGATGTAAAAATCTTTAATTAGGAACTTGTTTGGTTTTGGCAATGAAATTATTTGTTTATGTAAATTATTTGGGCAATGAAATCTTTTGGCAATGAACTTATTTTGTTTTGTTTGCTGGCAATTGGTTGGGAATTTGTTGGGTTTTGGCAATTGTTGAGTGCTTGCAAAATTATTGGTTAGGAACATAGTGTAAATTATTTGGGCAAGAATTGTATTTAGTAGGAAAAAAAAAAAGAAAAAAAGAAAAAGCACCTATAGACAAACCCAATGTAGGGGGCTTTACCCGCGTTTCTAAACGCAGTCCAAAGATGGTCTATAGTCGCGTTTCAAAAAACGCATCTACAAGTTTGAGCCTATAGCCGCGTTTAAAAACGTAGCTATAGGTCCACGCTATAACCGCGTTTTAAACGCAGCCCAAAGTGGGTCTATAGCCGTGTTTTATAAAAACGTAGCTATAGGTCTCAGCCTATAGCCGAGGGTGGAAAAATGCAGCTATAGGCTCAGACCTGTAGTTGCGATTAAAAAAACGCGGCTATAGACTCGCAGGGGGCTATTGTCACGTAGTATAAGCCGCGTTTGTAAATGCGGCTATGGAAAATGCGACTATAGCCTATAGTTGCGTTTTTAAGGTCTATAGCTACGTTTTTGAAATGCGGTTATAGCCAGCGTTTTTCGTAGTGGAATACAAATTTTAAAGTATGATGTGAATATAGGTATTAAAGTAGTGAGTTATATATGACTTGTGGGCGAACTTGTAATTGAAACCTTAGATATTAAATTTCGATTGAACATTAACCCGGACTAAGAGTTTGGTCTGTTAAGATGTAGTTTAGTGGTTGGAGACTTGGAATAAGCTGTAACGGTTGACAATTAAATCCAATTTTTTTTCCATTATTTTTGTATTTGTAGATCGTAATAGTACAAAAAGAAAGTCGTATGCTTTGGAAGAAGCTTGTACAGTTTGGGAAGAGGTCCTAGATATCCCAAGTTTAATCCCTTACTAAGAGTTTCCCTAAATTACCTGATATATGATTTTAGCGGCTAGGGTCATGTATATGTGGTTTGCTCCCTATGATTGGGTCTAAAGGGCCTTGCTTTGGTGAGATTCCATGTCATAAAAAAAAGGCCAAGCCATTGGGTCATTGATCAAACCACAAGGTCAAATAAATAGTTTAAATCAATTATTTTTTTTTTTTTGAGAAATCATAACATAAATATGTGGTTAAAAAAATAGACATGCTTGAATTATTAATTACAATTAAAAAATTTTCACCTAATATTATTCAAAATCAAGGTTTCACAAGTAATGGCGAAGTTAAGATTTGAGTTTGGTGGGGGGGGGGATCAAATGATAAAACTGAAAGCAATAATTCAGGAGAGATTAATATAAGTACATTAAGTTTAAACATGTACTTTAATTACTCAAAATAAATTGGAAAAATTAATCTATGTAAAAAGTGTTAAAGACTAGACAATAGCAATACATCTTGAAAGTTCTATATACCACTTCACTACCTTGATTGCTTTTAGAAAAATTACATAAAATTCCTTCTTCTTCTTTTTTTTCCATATTTTTTCTAATATTTAAAATTTGAGTTTAGGGGGTGAAAAAACCTAGAGTTTAAAACTTTGAAAGGGTCGAAGGATTGAGGGGGAAAATATTAGTAGAGGGATTAAGGCATTATTATTGATTAGTGTTGTGTTTTGTTTTTAATAATTATTTTAAGTTTAAAATATGTGATCCCCTACTTTGAGTTGAATTGTAATGAGAGAGGAATTTTATTTAAATTTTAAACTGTTGTGATATGAAAAAAAATTGAATTTCAATTATTGTAAAAAATTACAAGCATTGTATTAGTCAATTAGTTTTTATGTTCTCATGTTATACTTGTCTCTCTCTCTTTTGCTAGTATGGGAATGGGAATTGGAAACCAAGACGTGAATTGAGTAAAAGTGACTTATACGTTAGAGATATGTTGTAAAAACTATACTCGATACTTAATTTATTAGCTTACAAAAAGTCCTGTTAGTTCCCCCCTCCCCCCATAAAAAAGTTAAAATGACAAGAGTGTTCTAACTTCTGACCTTTTATAAATAAATAAATAAATAACATGAAACTAGATTATGTATGGTGAAATACTATTAGTAGTCCCTATGAGGTTACATCTATCAAGACGTTATATTTATCTCTAGATAGGAAGGTGGGGTTACACTTATCTTTTGGAGGCAAACTCATCTAAAGGTTCCCTAAAGTGCAAAATAACCTAAATTTATTCAAAGCTAAAGTTTTCGTTAGAGCAAACTAATCTAAATTTGCTCCTAATTTATAGCTTAAGTTTCATGTCACTAGAAAATATAACATAAAAGAATGCCATAGAATTATATCTTAAAATTATATTAAAAAAAAAAAAAAAAGCATGTTTCAAACTCCAAAATAACATCTATACATATTGCATATCTCCACCTGCTCCAATCCCATGGATAACAATTTGAGCTGAAACTCGAAACTTTATTTTCATTGAAAATTCCAACATCAACTTAATTATAAGATCCTTGGTTACTGGTATCTCCATTTCATTGTTATCAACTCATCATCTTCAATTAGCTCTTCAAAGTTTAAGGGCCTGTTTGGTTTAGGCCTGTTTTGAGTGATATCACTGGAAACTCATAACTCAGTGATGAAAAAACGTGGAACCCACACAGATTTTGTTGTTTGGCTCAATTTTCACATTGTGTTTCCATCACTCAAAACTCAACAATTTTGAGTTAGAGTGATGGAAACAGAAAACAAGACATCAGTGTTTTCAAAAATTGAGATAGGAAACTCAGTGGCATTGCTGTAAATATTCGAACTCTGTGGGACCCAGAGCTTCTGTGTTGTCCCGTCAGTTTAGATATTATCGTTGCAAACAACCACAGCGCCACCACAACAAACCTAGGCCGATCCACACCACCGAAACAACAAACCGATTCAAGCCAGCCCCAACCGCTTCAAGCCACGCTGTGACCCAGCCCCAAAAACCCAATCTTAAACCCGATCTATCTCCACCGTAATCCAGCCCCAAAAACCCAATCTCAAACCCGATCTATCTCTATCGTAACCCAGCCCATAAAACCTAATCTCAAACCTGATCTATCTCCCACCGTGAAACCCAGCCAACACCCAAATGACCACCACCGAAACCCACCATCACCAACTCGAACCTAGCAACCACTGAAACAACCCACCATCACCGATTCAAACCAACCAAAAACAGCTGAGAAAGAAACAGAGAAGAGAGAAAAAAAAATCAAATATAGATTGAAGAGGGGAGAGACAGAGAAAGTTGAGAAAGAAACAGAGGAGTGGAAAAAAAAAAATCAAATATAGAGTGAAGAGGGGAGAGACAGAGAAAGAGAGATAGACAAAAAAATTTGATAGAAAAGAGGGAGAGTTAGAGAAATGAAAGGTGAGAGGATGTGTAGGAGAAGTAAAGGGGAAGATTTTTTTGTTAGTGAGACGTGGGTAGCAACAGTAGTAACAATGGGTAGTGTCAGTGGGTGGGGTCCACGATTTTGAAAAAAGTTGTAGGGATATGTAACTGAGTTATGAGTCCAAACAAGTGTTTTGAAATTTTTGAGTGAAGGTGAGGTTTGAGTAGTGAGTTATGAGTTTTGAGTTTGAGTTATGAAAACTGAGACACCTCTAAACCAAACGGGCCCTAAGTTATCCACATACATTTAAACTCTTGTATAAGGCCACAACCACAAATGAAATAAAAGGAAACTATGTGCACTAACAGAAGTAAATTTTGCAATTAATGCAACAAATTAAGCACTATCATGGGTAAGAGTTGCTAATTCATGTTGGAATGACTCCAGTTCCTCCACTTACAAATTTGGTGGCACATTCTCTAATACCTAATTGGCATTCTCATATAAAACCTCGAAATTAATAGGATCATAGTTTCAACGCTTGAAGTAATTTCTACATGAATTTATTAAACATATATGAGAGTTTTACATTGTTTTGTTTAGTGGGGACGAGAGATGATGGAAAATAGGGTGGGTGGAGTTTTCAACCCATGGCCACCAAAGTCCATCCTCTCAAAATTGGGAGGAAAAGTGGGAGAAAAAAAAAATGTTTATTACATATACTTTACTATTTTGCCTCTTTTAATAATAATATTTTCTTTTAAAAAAATTTTACAACATTTTCTATTATTTCTTGATGTAATAAGGGTATAAAAGCAAATTTATTCAAATAACATTTTTTATTGTTTCACTTTTTTTTTATAATTTTTTTTATCATCTTTACCAAACACATATGACGAAATAAAAAAATATATATATATATATATATATATATTTTTATCTTTGTTACATTTTCAATCATCTTACTTTTTCATTTTCTCAACCAAACGGACCATGAAAAGACAAGCAATTAAAAAATATAACTAAGTCAAAAATTAAAATAGTCTTCTTACTAGGAAACGTAACTACACAGTCATTAATAATAGATTTTTTGTCCAAAATTATTGTATACATTTCTAAATAATTTAATCTCACTTGTCAGCTTGCTTTATAAAGTAGGATTTCCATAGGAATACTTCTCAATGGCATCCAAGATTTTTGGGTAGTTAGTTATCCAATCGAGAATCTAAAGTTATTCTTATATGTTGAAAACACGCGGGGGGGGGGGGGGGGGGGGGGGGGGGGGGGGGGGGGGGGTGGGGTGTAAAGATGGTATACAACTTGTAAATCATTGAACATTAATATTCCAATATCAAATCATCTTTATTCTCTAATTTTATTAATGTAGCATTTGGTTTGTGGAGAGTGTTAGGGTTTATGCCATAAAATTTAATTTATTGGCATGTTGTAAATAATTAAATTATTTAATTATATGAGACTATTTGTATTATTATAGTCCTTGGGATGCATTGTATGTGATTTGTGTGATTTAGTTACAGAAAATATAAATCACAAGTTCCTTGTAAACTCAAAATATAGTTCGTACTCTGTGATGAAATTGGGCGTTTTATCTGTGAAAACTATAATACATCAACTAAGATGGTTTGTCTTGATCATGGAAGTGGAGATTTCTAGTTGATGTGTTGATGTGTTTTAAGTGTGTAAGATATATTGAATTAGACTGCTGTGAGATTAATTATTTAATTAACAACTGTCACCTGAATAATTAATCTCACGATTTCTAATTTTATAAACTCACAACCCTGAGAGGACAGTGAACCCGATCAATAATTTGATATATCAGGAGTGAGATCAAATTTAACGGTCAAAACCCCAGTATATTGGGTAACTACACATAGTGTTGAGAGAACACATATTCTCAAGATGAAATCCATAATCTTTTTCATAGAGACACGAAATATCCACTTGAGATAAGTTTAATGGGAACTGGTTATTCAGGGTCGGCTACTTTAGTAAAGAGTTACTAAAGTTTATATTTATTGAAATTAGATTTCATAAATATGAATAACTAAAAGATTAAACCGGGGACTCAATAAATAAAATAGTTGTTTACAAAGTGACAGTTCATTATGACTTTGTTCACTATGGATATTTCACGGAGGGGTCAAATGATATTATATTAGAGTCTTGGGATATAATTATTAATAAGGTCTATAGTGCAATTATATTTCCATAATGGTACTTGTTATATAATTAATGGTAACTTTGGACTTGTCAAGAGTTGACAGATAAGTCTGAAGCCCATTGGAGCTAGAGCTTTATTAGTCCCTTTGGTTCCATCCCAAACCACACACTTAAGCCTAATTGGGCTGGCCCAAAAAGCTAACCCAATTAAATAATCAGTTAGGTAATTGCAAAGGCAGTTAAAATGTACGTATGATTAAAAGAAGAGAAAACAGTTTTTCTCTACAGTATCTTTGGAATACACTTCTACAAAGGAAAATCAACGTACGTAAGAACTGATTGAGAGACCACTCATCTTGGGCACCATGTGGAATTGGGATGAAGATTGAAAATATTCTCAAGTCATGTTTTTGAATTTTATTGCATCAAGGTACACTTTCTCTTTTTTGTTCTAGAATTCAAGGTTATATGTTATCTCTCATGAATGAAGTAGATCCTTGTGTTGCTTCCGCTGTGGGTTTTGTATGAGATGCAAAACCAATTTTTCTAACAGAGAGTTCTTTAATTATCTAGCTTTCTGGAAAACTTATGCCTATAAATCTAAATTCTTAGGAATTTAATTATGTTCATTTTTTTTATCTAGTAATTTGATAAGATTTCCGATAATATGAACTATGTATATTTTGTACTTGAAAGTTCAATAGAAATGATTTATTATTTCCAAAATATTCCTTACAATGCAAACGTTGAATACCTCCTATATTTTAATTATGATTATAAAAAATCAATAATAGCAATATGTGGGAAAAAAGAAATTTGATTGAAGGAAAAAAAATAACAATAGCATCATGTAAAAATAAATGAAAAAGTTAAGACATTGGATAAATACCTTACAATATTCTTGATTATATTACCATAACAATAGCATTAGAAAAAAAAAAAAAAAGGTCTGTCAACAACAGACCAGTCTCGCCTATTACGTATATAAGAGTTTTATATGGGCATTACTTATGTAATTATAGTAATACTTTTTGGCTTATCAATAAAACTGAAAACTTCATTAATCATTTCGGTATCTAATTTGAAGTTAGGTTCTTTAGTTAAATAGGAAAAAAATTTGTTATTTAGAAAAAACATCACTTTTCCATGTTTTGGGAATGTGAATACCACATGTAAAATTTAAATTATTCTGTGAGATCCGAATAGATCACATGAAAAGTTGACACAAAATGAATGGTTAGAATTAAATATTAGTTGAGAAGGATATAATTTAACAATATGAAATCCAAATTAAGGTTAATTATCAAGGGAGTCAATTCTATACTGAAAACCATTTCAGTTTGGTTAAGTAAATAAGATATTTCGGTATTAATCAATACCAGCATACTGTTTACCGTAACTATATAAGTATGTGTATGTATATATATATATATATATATATTATTCTTCTAAAATAATAGTATATGTGCATATAGTATATAATTAAACATATATTTAAACCTAAGTCATGTGTACAAGCTATTTTAAGCCCAAGCCCAATTGACTAAACAATTTTCATTTAAAAAGAAAAAGAAAAAGGAGAAGAGTGTAAGAGGAGGAAGAAGAAGAAACAGTGATTGTGAGTTCAATGTTCAAGGATCTCACCGATGGGGACTAAAGCTTCAACAATGGTGAAGAGATCTTGTAACTACCAAAAATTTCAACAAAAAAAATCCTTTTGAATATATATGTATAAACTATATCGGCCCGGAACGCCCTGGTTTTTTGGGCGGTACAAATTAATCAGCTCCATTTCTATACTAGTTCAAGTGTTAATACAAAAAATTTCGGTTATACTAGCTGGTACGATACTAAATTAACTCCCTTGTTAACTATAGCTGTCTCTCAAAAATTATCCCTTGATCAACATCCTAATTAATTAATTAGAATGCCCACCTCTTCCTAGAAAATAAAAAATAAAAATTGCCCACCCTACAATCCAAATTAGCATCTAAATTAATTAATAAACTCTAGCGTTGCTATGTATCTAGTTTATGGGAACATTTACAATTTACACTACTTTAAACTATAAAAAAAAATCTGTAATCAATATTCTAATTCAATATTAATTTGTCAATTAATATGTTAAATTGCTAAGATATTGTACTTCAGTGGTAATTTTTGATTTCCTTCTTGAGAAAAATCATGTTTGGAATATTCTATTTTCCACTTATTGTAAGTGTGGGAGGAATGAATCTTTCCCTAATCAGGTATTGTCTGCTTTGGGAATGGACCAAGGGCCGCTCAATGCTTATAAGGTAAGGGTGAGAGGCGTCTCTCCCCAATGTGGGATTGAACAAATCCGTGAGGGTGGCATTGGCCCTTGGCCCATTCCGAAAGCGGACAATACCTGATTGGGGAAAGATTCGTTCCTTCCACAAAACATGATTGGTACACCCTTCCTTAGGCTCAATGCTTATAAGGCAAGGGTGGGAGGCGTCTCTCCCCGATGTGAGATTGAACAAATCCGTGAGGGTGGCATCGGCCCTTGGCCCATTCCTAAAGCGGATAATACCTGATTGGGGAAAGATTCGTTCCTCCCACAGTAATGATTGAATAAATTAATCTATATTAAAATTAGACATTTATTTGATAGATTGGTGAGCATTACAAATTAATCTTAAATTTGAGATATTGATTGGGAAAAAAAATCATTTTGGCTGAGCTCCACATTATCAATACCATCCTAATTATAGTATTGGAAATACTAATAATGTTATTTAGCATGGAGAATTAAGATTTTGGAATCCCATCTCTTCCTCTTGTTGTAAGAGAACACAAAAAGAAAAGAAAAAGGGTTTATTTGGTGGTGTTTTAAGTAAGTACTCCACATATATGTATGTATGATATATAATTTGTTGGGTTTTGTGGAGCCTACTTTATGTTTGATCCGATTGACGACTCGACCCGAATAATGTTGCGTGGTTTTTTAATGGGAGATTTTCTGAGGCTTAGTCCATGGAGCAGAGGCTTGAGCTGATAGGCCTAAGCTGGAGCGCTCATGGACAAGCCTCTTAGGGGTGATATAGAGATCCATTTTGTAGCCCATTGTGAATCCTGTGCGCAGGATATAAAAGCCGTTTTTGGTGATTAGGGTTTCGTCTTCTTGTTGTTGTTTTGAGATAGAGAAAAACTGTAGCCGCACTTTGTAATTTTTCTTGATAATAGTGAAATCTCTGCAACTCCGTGGACGTAGGTAAATTGCCGAACCACGTAAATATTGTCTTGTGCGTGTGATTGTTTTTTCTTTGACGTGTGTTTTTCTCTAATTTTTGTTTCTCATAGGTTGGGAATTTCGGTTGACTTCCCTACATAATCATAATCATAATCATAATCATAAATCATCCTGTAAAGCAAAGAAATATCTAAAGTTTGACGATACCAAGGTAAGGCTTCACTGAGGACCCTATCCACAGTCTCCCATTAAATTCTTCAACTTCACTTATTGAGTCAAATGCATTACCACCATTTCCATCCAACACATCTACCACCTTTCCATCTTTATCAAATTTGGTTGCCCCTGGATCTTTTATCAATCGTAAGGACAAATTTTCATTTTGTAGATTAATTATGTGACGACCCAGATTATTTATGATCTCTCTTCCACTATTCAATCCCACCCAAAACTCTCAATTCCTGGTTCTCTTAATGTTATGGGGATCTTATAAGTTGAGCAAATACTTCTAAAGAATGACTCTTGGTCTTGGAGCCTCTAAGCCAAAACCTTAGAATTCGGAATTCGCCACTCTCGGCAAGTACAAGGTAGGAGTTGTCCTTGCTTAGAGCCACACTGTAAGGTTGAATTTTATCAACCATCTTGTTGGCTTTATTCCGTGTCAATTTACTTGTAATTTAGCACTCAGTAACCCTGTATTTAGATGGGAAACTTGTAAGGGTAGTGAGTGAGAGAGTGTGAAGAAATGCTCAAGATTGTGCAAAGAAACAGAGACTCGCGACTGGATCTCGCGGGTGACTCGCGGCTTGCAAGTCGCCAGAAGTTGCACACGTGCCAAGCATGTCAGAAGCTGAAGAGTCGCGCCAGCTGTTGCATTACAGGACAAAAGTCCCAGGCCGTTAGCTCACGGCTTGAACTCGCGACTCAACCCAGTCGCGAGGTCAAGTCGCCAGAATGCCTTGTTTGGGAAAAACTGACGTTTCACATTCCATTCTCATCCTAGTATAAATACCCCTCATTCCCACGAAATGTAGAGAGCTTCCAGAGAGAATTTTGAGAGAGAAACCCTAGAGAAAAACAAGATTGCCTCATCCCCAATCTTCATCTAAGAGACTCTTCAAATTCCTCTACTCTCTTCCTCTCTATTGATAGATCCTTGAGAGGTCATTGACCAAATCATTTTCTCATCACACCCACGTCTGTGAGAAGGTTCATTTGGTGCTAAGGGAAGCAGTTTGGAAGGAACCAATGTTCATTGGTTGATGCTGTGGTTCAGTAGTGGAATCTGGTAAGCTAGAAAAGAAAAAGGTTCGGCGCAACCTCGTTGGAGCAGGAAGCTTGGAGGGCTTAGGTACCTGGGTAGATTAGGCTTGGAGGGTCTATTGCTGTTCATGTATCCCAACTACATTTTCTAGTGGATTATTGACCGTTGGAGGGCGGCAGAGAGATTTTACGCTGAGGGCTTCGGTTTTCTCTTCGATAACACATTGCGTGTTGTCCTTGTGTTTGTATCTCTCTTCCCTTTATCTTTACCATTTAATTATTGCCGTGATTGTGATTATTTATGGTTTAGATTGTTTATCAATTCTGGTATAAGCTTGTTATCATTTTTCGCACATACATTGTTTGTTATAAAGCTTGAATTGATAGTTTTATAATTGGGAGTTTAAACGTTCATAGTGTTTTCAACGCTATTCGAACTTTCACACACCATTTGGAAATGCTAAGCCATTCAGCAACACACTCACTTCTTTGGTATGTGGGTCGTACTTCATCAACCTGTCTGTTTTGTCTCCGCTTAGGATTACAAGTAACCATACCCTTTCACATAAGGAGAGGAGAAAGTTATGGGAAAATTAAAAGAAAGAAAGAAAATAATCTCATCTTTTACATTTTCAGCTTAACTAACCGAGTTCAACATTGCTCACTAAATTCTTGTTTAATTATATCTTTTCTCTTTTTAGGATGTTTTTATCAAAAGCCATGATTTTAAAAAGTTTAGTGAATTTGGTAAAAAAGGAATTGATAGATCCAAAAAATATATGACCGTCCATACCTTGCTTGTGGACGACTAATAAGGACGAGTGTGATTGCCCGAACCTACAAGTTAGTCGTCCATACACCTGTCACGACCATCCGTTACAAAATGAACAATAAATATCAATACAGTTGAAGAAGTATCTGTCAAATTTACTACCCTGCACGGGCGTTACGAAATCAAGGAATTACACCCTCATTATGGCAGAACCAACGGCTAGAAGGGTACTGAAAACAACCTATATATATCCCCAAACAGGATCCAGAAAAGGTACAAGAAACACTCACTAGAAATTTCATTATTAAAAGATATTTTATTCTTTCTTGATACAAGAGGACCTTTCCTAACTTTGGCATCGGAGACTTTGTGGCTGGTGCCACACCGGTGACCACATTCATTTGTATCTGGGAATATTATTTGCAGGACCTGGAGCGAAGGCTGACGATATCACTCTGGACGAACATCTCTACTGACGATCCTAGCATCATCAGTTTGGCGCCGTCTGTGGGGAAGTATTATTCTTGAGCCTTCGGTTCAAGGGTACTGTTCTATTCTAAGGAGATGGAGTCCAGCTGTATCCCAGACCCCGCTGCGTTGTCCCTACAAATTCAAGCACTTGCAGCCACGGTGGAAGAACTCACCAAGCAAAATCAAGAAATGAAATAGCGATTGCAACAAGGGGACAACCACACAGAAGTCAATGGAAATGAGGACGGAGACAGTCATGGGAGACGAACCGGCACTCCAGAAGAACCAAACTCAAGTTTCCTCAAGGAGATGAGGAAAGAGATGGACGAGTTGAGAAGCGCAATTAGAGGAAAGACAGATCAAGGGCTGGACCGAATCGTCAGGAAAACTGATTCCCCTTTTACCGCAGCCGTCCAGGAGTGCTCGGTACCCTCCAAGTTCCGTCTACCCCAGCTCGAACCCTTCGACGGATTGAAAGATCCGTTGGATCACCTGAATACTTTCAAGACGACTTTGGGTCTTCAACAGCCTCCTGACGAGATTCTATGTCGATCCTTTCCCACAACCCTGAAAGGGGCCGCCCGAGAATGGTTCACAAAATTGCCCACATCTTCCATCGATAATTTCGAACAGCTAAGCAGTTCGTTTGTTCATCATTTTGTTGGTGGACAACGTCCAAAAAGAACTGCCGATCACTTGCTCACAATCAAACAAGGAGAGAAAGAAACATTGAGGTCCTATGTGACACGTTTCACACGAGGAATGCTGGAAGTAGACGAATCCGACGACAAGGTACAACTTACGACCTTTAAAGCAGGACTGAAGTCCAGGGACTTTGTGGTTTTTGTGGCAAAAAACCCTCCCAAGACGATGGCAGAAGCACTGTTGAAGGCGCAGAAGTATATGAACGCTGAAGATGCCCTGGCAGCCATAGACGGGGCAGAAAAGACAAAAGAGAAGAAGAATGAGAATGACGATCGAAGGGGGCAGAAGAGAGACCGAGTTGACAGACGTAATGAAGACGGGAATAGACGAAGGGATGATAAGAATTCTCGGCAAACGAAATTCACGCCATTAGTGATGCCCGTCGATCAAATTTTGGCGGAGATCAAAGACGAACAAGGCCTTAAGTGGCCCAGGCCACTCCAATCACCACCTGGTGTACGTGACAAAAAGAAATATTGCCGTTTTCACAAAGACCACGGACATTACACGGAGGATTGCAGAGACCTGAAGGAGCAGGTAGAAGAACTTATTCAAAAAGGGAAGCTTCAAAGGTACGTGAAAAGAGGAGAAGCCAGTAGATACGGTAAGAGGGACCAGCTTGGAGGTTTCCAAAGAACTGAAGACCAGCCACCTCGTCCGCAAAATGCAAAAGGAGAAATAAAAACCATCACGGGAGGACCGTCCACAGGAGGCTCGTTCAGATCCCTCAAAAAGTCATACCAAAGGCAAATAAACAATGTTCATACCTTACCTCCCACAAAGCAACGACGAACGAACCAGGACATGTATTTTTCAGAGGAAGATGCCAGGGGGATAAGGCAACCTCATGACGACCTGCTCGTTATCATGATCATGATTGAGGGATTCAACACGAGGAGAGTTCTGGTAGATAACGGGAGTTCAGCGGACATTATCTATCTGTCCGCCTTCCAGCAATTGAAGGTAGACCCGAAGAGGCTTCGTCCTTTTGAGTCACCCCTCGTCAGCTTCAGCGGAGACAAGGTGTACCCTCGCGGGATAGTGACGTTGACGGTCACAGCTGGCTCATACCCCCTCCAGGTAACCAACAAACATAATTTTCTGGTTGTAGACTCACCATCGTCTTACAATGTTATCATAGGACGACCAACCCTTAACCGTTGGAAAGCTGCCACTTCCACGTACTGCCTGAAGGTAAAGTTTCCAACAGAACAGGGAGTCGGAGAAATAAGGGGAGATCAGGTATTGGCAAGAGAGTGCTACCAGGCCGTCCTAGCCTCGAAAGAAAACCATACGTGGGTGATCGAGGATAAAACACCTGAGATCGTGGAGAAGCTAGAAACAGTAGAACTGGTCGAAGGGGATCCGATAAAGACGACTCAGGTAGGAACGGACCTAAACCCGAGGACGAGGGAAGAAATCATTACTTTCCTGAAGAACAACCTCGATGTATTTGCCTGGAGCCACGAAGATATGCCAGGGATCCCAGCAGGCATCATCCAACACCGCCTAAACGTAGATCTGGAAAAGAAGCCCGTCCAGCAAAAAAGAAGGGTTTTTGCCCCTGAACGAAACAAAGCGGTGATGGACGAAGTGAGAAAACTACTTGATGCAAACTTTATTCGAGAATTTTATTATCCGGAGTGGTTGGCCAATGTCGTCATGGTCAAGAAGGCAAATGGGAAATGGAGAATGTGCGTTGACTTCACAGATCTAAACCAAGCCTGCCCGAAGGACAGCTTCCCCTTACCCAGAATCGACCAACTAGTAGACTTTACTGCCGGGCACAAACTTCTCACTTTCATGGACGCATTCTCGGGGTATAACCAGATACAAATGGCGGAAGAAGATCAGGAAAAAACTGCATTCATCACTAGCCAAGGGCTCTATTGCTATAGGGTCATGCCCTTCGGTCTAAAGAACGCAGGAGCCACGTACCAGAGATTGGTAAATCAAATGTTCAACAAGCAGATTGGGGGAAATGTGGAAGTGTACGTCGACGATATGCTCGTCAAGAGCAAAGAAGAAGAGGATCATATGGACGATCTTAAGGAGACATTCAATACGCTCAGGCAGCACAGCATGAAGCTAAACCCCTCCAAGTGTGCTTTCGGAGTCTCCTCAGGGAAGTTCCTCGGGTTTGTGGTTTCACGAAGGGGAATTGAAGCAAATCCAGAAAAAGTAAAAGCCATCATTGAAATGTCCTCACCGAGGACGACCAAAGAAGTACAATCGCTCACAGGAAGAGTAGCGGCACTCAACAGGTTCGTCTCGAGAGCAACGGACAAGTGTCTTCCATTCTTTAAGACCCTGAAGAAGGTTTTTGCCTGGACGGAGGAGTGCGAGACGGCATTCCAAGAGTTGAAACGGTACTTGAGCAATCCCCCGCTCTTAAGTCCATCCAAGGAAGGAGAAGATCTGTTCTTATACTTGGCAGTGTCTGTCACGGCAGTAAGTGCGGCCTTAATCAGGGAGGAGGACAAGGTACAACTCCCTGTGTATTATGTTAGCCAAGCCTTCCAGGGGGCAGAGGCTCGATATCCCCGGATCGAAAAGATTACTTTCGCCCTAATAATGGCCTCCAGGAAGCTACGCCCATACTTCTAGGCTAACCCGATAAAGGTAATGACGGATCAGCCAATCAAGAAGGCGATGAACAAACCCGAGGCAGCTGGACGAATGGTACAGTGGGCGATCGAACTTAGCCAGTTCGATATTGAATACCGATCGAGAACAGTCATAAAAGCTCAGGCCTTGGCAGACTTTATAGCAGAATTCACTACCAACGGCCAGGACGAAGCGCAGGAAGATGTCTGGACGATCAACACAGATGGATCGTTTACACAGAAAGGGGGAGGAGCAGGCGTTGTTATTGTCTCTCCCCAGGATGATGTCCTCAAATACGGGGTCCAGCTGAAGTTCCCCATAACAAATAACGAGGCAGAATATGAAGTTCTGCTAACAGGTCTCCGACTAGCTCAGGCATTGGGAGCTGAAAAAATTGTGGTCAAAAGTGATTCACAGCTCGTCATAGGGCAAGCCAGGGGGGATTTCGAAGCAAAAGAGATGAGGATGCAAAAATATCTAAAGTTAACAAACCAGCTGGTAAGCAATTTCAATCAGGTGGAGTTCTTACAGGTTCCACGGGAACAGAATACAGAAGCCGACGAAGTAGCCCGCAGTGCATCAGCAGATCTTCAGGACAAGAATTATGACTGGAGACTAGAAGAACAAAGTCTCCCAAGCATTAAAGAGTTGCAAGCCTTCTCTGTGCATACACACCAGGGATGGACGAGTCCGATCCTTGCTTTTCTTAAAGACGGGCAACTGCCATCAGACACTGAAGAGGCCAGGAAGGTCCGTAGAAGAGCTGCCCGGTTCACTATCTTGAATGATCAACTATTTAGAAGAGGTTTCTCTCAACCGTATTTAAGATGTGTAGAAGACGAAGAGGCCAGGTATGTCCTCGAGGAGGTTCACGGAGGAATCTGCGGAGATCATATGGGGTCAAAGTCACTCGTCAGAAAGATCATGAAGGCAGGTTATTTCTGGCCCACAATGCAGCAAGACGCGGCCGACTTTGTAAAAAAGTGTGACAGCTGTCAAAGATTTGGGAACGTTCAACGAGTCCCAGGTGAGATAATGACGAGCATTTCCTCTCCCTGGCCATTCGCACAATGGGGAATCGATATCGTCGGTCCCCTGCCACAGGGAAAAAGACAAATGAAGTTCCTACTCGTCGCGATTGACTATTTCACGAAGTGGGTCGAAGCAGAGGCACTTGCAACGATCACAGAAGCTAAGGTACAAAATTTTGTGTGGAAAAATATTGTTTGCAGGTTCGGGATTCCTCGGACGATCATATCCGACAATGGTCGTCAGTTCGATTGCCAAGGGTTCAGATCATTCTGCTCCGGCTTAGGCATCAGAAACAAGTATTCTTCACCAGGACATCCTCAAGCCAACGGACAGACGGAAGTAAGGAACCGGACCTTGCTCAAGATAATCAAGTCTCGGTTAGTGGGGGCAAAGGGAGCGTGGCCCGAGGAACTACCAGGCGTCCTATGGGCTTACAGGACGACGGCAAGAACACCAACAGGAGAAACCCCCTTCAACCTAACCTATGGCACGGAAGCAGTTATTCCCGTCGAAGTGGGGCTCACTAGCATCAGGAGAAACTTTTTTGACGAAGAAGAAAACAACGACCAGCTAAGATTGAACCTGGACTGCGTGGACGAAGTGAGAGATCAAGCCTCGCAGAGAATGGCCAAATACCAGCAAAAGATGGCAGGATACTACAATCAAAGAGTGAAGCTAAAAAGATTCAACATCGGTGACCTCGTCCTCAGGAAAGTAACTCCTGCGACAAAAGACCCTGCACAAGGCAAACTAGGCCCAACCTGGGAAGGACCTTACAAAGTCGTCCATTATTCACGACAAGGAAGCTACCATTTAGAAGACCAAGAAGGAAACAAGTTACCTCGTCCATGGAATGTCGAGCACCTAAAGAGGTATTACAAGAAAGAACCCATGGCCTAATTGTAAGCAGTTAACAAAATTTGATTCCATGCTTTCTGTTTATTCAAATTAATTTTATGTTGTCTACCGCAAGCTATGTATTTATGCAAGATTATATAAGTAGTCATTCAGGGCTCCATAAGTGATTATTCAGCACTCCCCGTGTTCTAAATTGTCTTCTAAAAATTTAAAACGGCTGATAGCCCAGATCAAAAAGACGATTAAATCCTACGAAAGGATGTACATCGTCCAGATCGAAAAGGCCATAAAACTCACTACAAAAGTTTACGTCGTTTAGATCTAAAGAGACGATAAAACCCTGCGAAAGGATAAGCATCATCCAGATCTAGCAGGTCCTAAAAATCCTTGAAGGAACTATCATCGTCTAGATCGAAAAGATGATGAAATTCCCGCAAGGAATGCTCATTGTCCAGATCAAAATGACGAGGAAATCCTTTAATCGACCGAGAACATTCCAACAAAAATCATCTAAGTCCACAGACGGATGAAGAGAATGAATACTTCAAGAAACGAAGAAGTAATTTCAACTCAAATTCTTCTAAGGCTGAAGGGGAGAAACGATTAAAATAAACATAAGAAACAACAACAAACAGAACTCATATATATATGCACAAAAATGCAAGTTGTTCAAGGAAAAACCCCAAAACATACGGGGACCTGAAATAGTGTTTGTTCAAAAAACAAAACGAAAGAAAAAAAAGGGCACTAAGTGTTTATGCTGGAGGAGCATGGCCATCACCCTCGTCAGTTGCTGGAGGGTCCTCACCCGAAGCTCTAGAAGCTTGAGCTGCCAGAGCAGCCTCGTCCGCCTCTATCTCTTTATCCACAGCTTCAAAGTCCAGGTCGTCAAGATTGACTCCTTGCCCATGTTTGATCATGTATCTTCTTAACAGCTCAAACCCCTTGAAGTACCACTGGAACAGCACAGTGTTGTACTCATCCGTCGTCTGGAAGGCAGGGACGGCCTTGGCTACAGCAGCTTTCATCCTTTGACCCGCGGATGCAAGGAGATCGTCCTTCTGCTTCACCTTTGCCTTTTCAGCTTCAAGTTGCTCAGTCAGGACTTTGATTTGCTCCTTGGAAGTATTATTGGCGTCCATCGCCGCAATCAGATCCTTCCTCAAGCCCGAAGCCTCAGCCTCTAAGGCTTCCACCTTCGAAGTGGCCATAACAGCTTTCTCCTCACTCGCCAAGAATTGTGAAGTAAGGTGCATCGTTTCCCCCAACACCTAAAAATATTAGCTTATGAGTTTTCTGAGAAAACAATAAGATGACGAGAATATGATGGTAAGGTAAAAAGAACATACCTGCACGAGTTTATGAACGTGCTGGTTCACCATTTCATGAGAAGGTACGAGAGAAATCTCCTTTCTCTCTTCAGGAGTTAAAAAATCATTGGCCCGGGCTACGGCAGCCTCCGCATCGTCCCAAATACTGGAACCCACCTTCTCTTTACCTTTGTGCGATGTCTTTCGCCTTTTTGGTCCAGGGACCTCTTCAATTGAAACTGCAGGAGAAGCTGTCCTTGCCTCGTCCTGAGTAGGGGTAGACGACCCCCTCTCCACCGTCTCTTTCTCTTTCTCCTTTTCTTTCTCTCTGTCAGTAAACTTCAAAGTTTTCTGACCAATGCTTGAAAGGGGTTCGTTCTTCTTCCCCCTGATTTTCGCATACAGATCTTTGTTGAATTTGCTCGTCATTTCTGGAGAAGAAAGCTAAGGAAAGTTAAAAATATATATACATATACACATACGTATCATACACATCTACTCACGTTTTTTCTGCTCCCGATCAAGAACTTGAAGGACGTAGAGTGAAGGATCAGGTCCCAAACAGTGACGAGCCAGAGTACGCGGATCGATAAGTTCGTTGAAATCTTCGATCGTCCTTGAATATTTGATCGCTTCCTGAACTCTCGCTTCAAATCGACTGTCAAGACCAGGACGCTCCTTCACTGCACAGCAAAAAAGTCACTCAAGATTACACAGACGATCAAAAAGAAACTAACGATGATAAAAAAAAAAAGGAGCATAAAAAGACAAACGCACCAAGACCAGGGATCTCCCACCGACGCAGCAGCCTGGGGACATTTCCCCAAAAGTCATCTGACAAGGTCTCCCAACCATCTCCAGACACAAAAAAATATCTTGACTTCCAATAACGGAAGGACGAAGGGAGATCGGCTACCAAACGTGACCTCCTCTCCCAGGGGACAAGCTCATAATACTCGAATTCCCTAGACTCTTTTAGACGATAGAGATTGGTAAGCTCGTTCACCGTGATCATCTCTCCATCTGCTATAGTCGTCCAGATCACCATACAGCTTATGACAATCCTCCAAGAATTGGGCATAAGTTGCCCAGGAGCAATCCGCAGGTGATCTAGAAGCTCCATGATAAATGGATGAACGGGAAACCTTAGACCACACAGGAAGGCCGCCTCATAAAAGCAAACTTCTCCGTGGGCAAAGGCACAAGCTTTTTCACCCTTCCTGGGGAGACGAACCCTAGTTTCCGCTGGGAATTGAAACCTATCCCTGAACCTACTAAAAACATCGGAAGGGACGAGGAACGACAGCGGAAGACGAAGGAAGATTTGACAAAGGAAGATTGGACGAAGGAAGCGCAGAGGTAGCTGTGTCCAGCACAGCCCCGTCCACGGCCGCGCCAGAAGAAGAACCCCCTTCAGGATCACTCGACCTCACCGCGGAACCCATTTTTTTCCCTCTCAAAGACCCCGCGAACAGATTTAAACCAAGAAAAAGACTGCTGCAACAATGGGTGCAGTTCACTCAGCGCTAAGTCTAAACCACTCCCCCCAGCCACAAAATCACCAAGGTATAGATACCGGTCGCCGGAAAACTCTAGAAAACCTCCCAGACGCGCGAAAAGAAAAGCAATAGAAGGACAAATTTGCTAAAATGCTGTGTAGTCCACCATTAAAGGAGGGATACACACATAACGAAAAAGGAAACTAAGCAAATACAAAGCAGAAAAAAGGGGAAAGGAGCGAAAAAGAAGGGATACGCACTTGAAGAGAAGGAAGAAAATCGGAGGTCGAAAAGGCAAGGCAGCCACGGCAGCAAGACTCAGAATCAAACACAGAGAAGACAAAAAAGAAGAAACCCAGAAAAACCAAAGAAATATGAAACGAAGGAAATGAAGGGAAAGAGAAAGGTCAAGCTAAAAGGCATGCTTTGGAAAACTGCGGGAAACCGAAAAGACACTCACCAGAAACGATGTTTCCCCACCAGTCAGAACTAGACACGTGGCCACGACGCACGCCACGCCGCCAGAAGGCAATTAATGCGGAGAGCACTTCCCAAAAATAAAAAAATAAAAAAATAAAAAAATAAAAAACCCTTTCGTATTCCTAGGACCGTCCGACTTATGGACGATCTTGGAATAAGGGGGCAGCTGATAGATCCAAAAAATATATGACCGTCCATACCTTGCTTGTGGACGACTAATAAGGACGAGTGTGATTGCCCGAACCTACAAGTTAGTCGTCCATACACCTGTCACGACCATCCGTTACAAAATGAACAATAAATATCAATACCGTTGAAGAAGTATCTGTCAAATTTACTACCCTGCACGGGCGTTATGAAATCAAGGAATTACACCCTCATTATGGCAGAACCAACGGCTAGAAGGGTACTGAAAACAACCTATATATATCCCCAAACAGGATCCGGAAAAGGTACAAGAAACACTCACTAGAAATTTCATTATTAAAAGATATTTTATTCTTTCTTGATACAAGAGGACCTTTCCTAACTTTGGCATCGGAGACTTTGTGGTTGGTGCCACACCGGTGACCACATTCATTTGTATCTGGGAATATTATTTGCAGGACCTGGAGCGAAGGCTGACGATATCACTCTGGACGAACATCTCTACTGACGATCCTAGCATCATCAGGAATAATTGTATAATGGAGTAGGCAAGGTAGGAATTGAATATCCATCTTTGGCATAGGATCGGTAGCATCCAAATAATGTCTTATTCTTGAAGCTGGGACATTAACTTTGTTTCAAAATAGATCAATCCTGTGTTGTGTATGGGACATTTCCCTAGTTGTCCTTAAATCTACCTCTTCTTAATACTCTTATTCATATTTTGGTTAGGTTGATTGTTTTTCCCTTGTAAATGAGGAAGTTTAGGTGTGTTTATTTGGTGATCCAGAGAAAAAAAAAGTGAAAAGTTATTATTCATTCCTAAAAGATGTGTTTATTTAGGTGTGTTTATTTGGTTAGTCCTTACATATCTCCTAAAAGATATTATTTATTGCGCCTCTATTTTTATTTGCATCTTTAAAAAAAGAATGAGACCGACAAAAAAAGTGAAAAGTTATATATACCTTCTTTGAAAAAAAATGCTACTGTCTGTAAAATAAACAACTCCAGTTTTGGTTTCGATGTCCAAAGCATTTGTGAATCGAAAGGGGACTCCTTCAGCAGAAGTGGCAAGTCGTTTGGCCACACCGCCATGGGGTTCTACCATTAAGAGCCCGAAGTAGGCATCTACAATATAAAGATCACAAGTTAAAGGGTTGAATTTGAGGCCTAGTGGTCTTCCACACTTTGGTTCATTCTCGAGCTAGGTTGAGCCATCACAAAGCTCCCTATCCCTGATCAAATATAAGAGCAGGTTTGCTCAGTTGAATATTTCGACAAATGTTTTTAGTTAACAACCCATCATAAAGGAAGTACAAAACTCGTTCAATATCCTAATGATAAACGCTTCGTATTTGATGCATGTAAATGTCATGAGAAGCAAACAATTTCCAAGTTATGCTTTCCAATCTTTGAAATAACCAAATTTATGTAAAGTTGCATTTTAAACCGTATTTGTGGTTTTAAAAGTAACAAATTAAATTTTGTAATTTGAAAGCAATAAATTAAGTTATGAGTTTCAAAAATTAATAAATTTAATCTCATCCCCATCTAAGCAAATATCATTCATTGTATTTAAGGTTTAATATAGGTTAAAGGTTTAATTATTTCTGAAAAATCTTATAATTTAATTTGTTTATTTTGAAACTATAAAGTTTAATTTGTTACTTTTTAAATTTTTTTTGTTTAAATTGTTAATTTTGAAAATTTATTGTTAAATTCGTTACAACCTAAACTATAAATGAAAATCTACCTAAAAATTAAGAGTGGGTAATCAACAAAAAATATAATTTGGTTATTAAATCATTTTGTATGGACGTTCTAACAAAAATGGACAAATTTTTAGGAAAAATTATCCACTTCATTAGAAATGAATTTCGATTGAATATTATAAATCTAAATGTATATTAATTCCAACATTATTTAAACTTTTACATGATTTGACAATATATATATATGTATATATATAATGGATACTCTCCATTCCAAATGAAATAAAGATCATGTCCACATTTTTCTAGGAATTAATAGTAGCTCAATAATCAAAATTTGACAAAATCTCCCATCCTCCGATTTTATTTATGAAAAAGAAAAAAGAAAAAAGAAAAAAGAAAAAAGAAATTGACATAATGCCATGCTCTTGTCTTACTCGTATTTTTTAAAATGACATGCCTACAAATTCAACAACAACCTGCTTATAACTCTGAGCCCCAGAGAAAGAATTATGGTCTCTAACAAATTTTCAAACGTTGCATGCATGCCTCTAACATGAATAAGAAAACATTTAGGTTATGCTTGACTTGAATCGCATTTGTTTCTTGCCTAAAATTACAAAACTTAAAGGTGATAGTCAAAACAAGGCTAAGGTTTGATATGCGTACTCTCGAATTATTGACATTAGAAAACATAGGAGAATGGTTTATGACTGATCATTAATGTTATGTATATATATGTATGTTAAATTTTACCTGTTTGCAGAGACGATGGCAAACTCTTTCCAACCTAAATGTATTCCTTGCCACTTGAGGATTCTACCATCTGAGACCCCCACATATGGTCCTTTTCCATGGCAATCAAAGGCTATGCTTTCAGGGCCAACTGCACCAGGGAGCTCCATTTGGTTGTAGTTTTCGAGGTGATGATCAATGGTAACAGACAGGGTGAGAGTAGGACCTATGAATATTATTACAAGGAAGAACAAAACGGACGAAGCAAAAAGTGGCTTCATGGCAGCAAACAAATTAAGATATGTGGCTTCATAGCAGCACACTATCATGCTATATATGTAGTTTGTGGCACTTATAGTTATAGGGACTTGTGCTTGTAAGTTGTAACTACGTCTTATGTCCTAACTACTCACTTCTCACTTCTCATTTCAAAGTAGTATTGCTGTTTATCTATATTTTTCTAAACAAAAATAAATTAAGGGTAAAATAAAAAATCTGTCTGGGAGGTTTGAGTTAATGCCCCAAAGTATTTAATTTCCCCCAAAATAAAACACACCTGTTAGAAAATTTTCCGGCTCCAAATCTTTTTCTCCTTTCTTTTCCATCTCTGACTATTATCCATCTATTATTTTCTACCTAAATGATGTCTCGACGCATATAATTGCCATAATATAATTATTGTGGGACTGTATTGTGGTAACTAAAAAAAGTTAGGAAAAGAAATTCAAACAGTGTTAGGTGTGGTTTGCACTTTTTTTTTTAGAATCCAGACCCAACAGGTCAAGTTTATTTCAAGAAAGAAAAATTACAAAGTGAATTACAAGAGGAGCTATGTCATCAGGACAGGATTCAATCCAAACACGTAGCTCATTGCTAGAATTAGCCTTCCTAGCTAGAAAATGGGGGACAAAATTGCAAAATGCCCCTTTTGGGCAAACTAAGCAGCGTTTTGCCCGCTTTCTCAAACTAATTAGGGAAATGCCCCTTTTTTGAAACTCGATTTTGTCAAAATCGAGTTATAAAAAAAAAAATTTCTGGAGCCCTATAGCGGCGTTTTTAAGGACCTATAGTGACGTTTTCAGGACCTATAGTGACGTTTTGTAACTCGATTTATAAAAAATCGAGTTATAGGCATTTTTTTTAATTTTTTTTACCTATAACTCGATTTCTTATAAATCGAGTTACAAAACGTCACTATAGGTCCTGAAAACGTCACTATAGGCTCCTTAAAAACGCCGCTATAGGGCCTAAATCGATTTTCAGAAACTCGATTTTCAAAAGAGGGGCATTTCCCTAATTAGTTTGAGAAAGAGGGCAAAACGCTACTTAGTTTGCCCAAAAGGGGCATTTAGCAATTTTGTCCAGAAAATGGGTAACTGAATTGCCTATACGTTTACCATGGGAGAAATTACAACTTTGAAAATCACTAGAGAGAAAGATAATATCTGTAATCACTAGGTGTGGTTTGCACTTAAAAGGGAAAAATTGAATATTTTTGAAAATCCTAAATAGAGGCTAACACTAACGCAAACCTCAAAATAATAGTTTTTTCCTATAAATAAATTGAGGTCATGAGGTTTTTTTTTTTTTTTTAACTTTTTTTTTTTGAGGGGGAAAACATAGACTAATAGATTAAGAAAAGTCGGCTAAATCAACCTGAAGTACAGAAAAAAGTTGTGGTGGAACATCCTCCATCTACACAACCAAATCTGAAATAGTAATGATATGTTTAGCTAAACAATGAGCAACCTTATTACCTTATTTTTAACTTAATAATGGAAGATATCATATACTGTATAATAAAAGTTAGGTTCCGTAAGTCTTTTTACAACAATCTTTTTTTACAACAAGTCTACACTTTCGTTAATTATTAAAATATTTTGTTGTTGATGATATTAAGATAGTTTATCCTAGATCAAAGTCAACTACAAATAACTTACAAATTGATGTAACCAATGAATATAATCAGTGACACTTCAAGAAGATAATAAATAAGTATTTGAATAAATTATCAATCCTAGAAATATCATAAATTTTACAACATGAGGCTCACCAATCACAAAAATTAATTCAAAAATGCATTTAATAGGTTGTTGAAGTCCATCAATTATATTCATTGTCATATCAATTTGTAAATGTTATGTAGTACTCCTATTAGAATTACTTCTTGTGATTAGTGAGTAGGGACACATCTATTTCATTATCGTAGACTTATGTATTTAAATTTGTCTTATCTCTAGCATTACTATATTCTTTGGACATCTTTAAAAGTTTAGGAAAAATGTAAAACTAATTTTTTTTTTCCAAAAAAAAATTCTTAAAAAAAAAAAAAAATTCTCCCCCCCCCCCCCCTCTCCTTCCTAATTTGAGGCATTTCTCTAGTAAGGGGTCCTAGGCGATGGCCTAAGTGGCCTAGGCCTAGGGTTGGCCCTATAATTAAGGGAGCCCCCCCGCATTGCCCTCTTCCAACCCTACTACACCCCTGAAATCTCGTTATCATGTAAGGTGACACTTATAATAAAGAAGTATTACGTTGGTGTTAGTCCGTCAGATAATACAGATCACATAAGTATTCAGAGCAGTACCCAACATGAAAATCAGTTGAGGTTACCAAAATGTTGGAAACACTAATAAATGCCAATTGAGCTATAAGACTCTTAAGTGACATGTGAGTGTCTAGTGGTTGTTGCCATTTGGTCTCATATCAAGACACTCTACATTCATTTAAATGTATTGAACTACAAAACAATGAACTTATTGGTTATTACTTATTACTGTCTCTAGCTATATCTTGCAATAAATTTTTATTTCGTTCCTTAAAATTATTTACTTTGCCTTTTTTTTTCTTCTGCTTGTTATAAGGTTCATGCAATTGATGCGCCTAGTTTCTTGAACAAATCATTCTGTTTTCATGGAATGGGGTTGCCATGATTCCTTTCTGTAAAGTTGTTATTTACAACTATGTGTTTGATAGGCCACAAACTGAATGACCCCTTGTGATTAAACCAATTAATTAATTAGCCAAGTTATTAATTAATCAATTTATCATGCAAACGCGTGGAAGCACAAACAAATCACCAATAAACTAATTAAGCAGCGGAAATTAAATAACACGGTGATTTGTTTACGAATGAGGAAAACCCTTGTGGCAAAAATCCCACCGGGTGATTTTCAGGTCACCACTCCCGAAACTCCACTATTATCAAATCAAGCGGTTACAAGTAAAGGAATTCCAAGTACCTTACCAACCTACAGTTGAACCCTTACCCCAATACCCAATTGGACTTGATCTGTAGTGACAGTTCCCCCTTTTGATGCACAGCTCCCAAGTACGTGACTAACCAATGCGCGGATCCCAGTACGCGACTTCAACACCAACATAGAAGGAGAGGTTGGCTGCAAAGTTCTTCAGTTCATCCTACACGATGAAGATCAGGAAGTTGCTTGGTCACAAAACCCTTTGGTGCAAATACATAGCAACTTCTTCAGAAGAGATGAACTAGGTCAAGAACTTCGTCTTTGATCACAAATTGCTTGAACAGAGTTTGCTCAATGCTTGTGCAACTTGTGTACAATTTGACGACTCTTAAAATAATCCTTTTATATGTCTAGGGTTAGGAGAAAAGAAGTCCCAAAGACACATTCACGGATCCCAAGAAATCAGATCAGAAAATCTAATTTTATAAATCTCGACAGATAGCAAGGTGTTGAGGAGCTATTGAGCAGGTGTCGAGCTTTAATGAATTTGCACTTCAGCTTGTTTTTCTTGGACAGACTTGATGACTTCAACACTTAATCTTGAGACCTTGTTTCTTGAAGTATTAAAAACACCTAGAACTACCCAATTACAAGAAGAGTGCGTTTTGTCAAAGGATTAGCCAATTTACATAAACAAATGACATATGTTCTTAACAAGTGAAAACACATATGTCCTAACAATCTCCCCCTTTGGCAATCCGTGACAAAACCACAACAAACAAATGAACATATGAGAGAAGCCATAAATCACCCAACTCATACTCACTTGTTGAATACAATAAAATCTATCCTATCACAAACCCTTGAAAAACTTTGCAAGAAAAGAGTTTATGGCAAGTAGACTTTGACAACCTGTATTTTTGAAACACTTTAAACAAAACTCATCAAGGCATCTTGTGTGAAACAGAAATAATAGATTGCATACAAGAATAAGAATCATGTGTATAAAGATAGAAAAGAAACAACACATGTAGAGATAGGTGAAAGAAACATACATCCACATATGTAGAGAAAATAAGTACAATGTATGTAAAACTGGTCACAAGACCTCATATACAAGAACAATGTATCAAAAAAAGAAAAGAAAAGATACATCATAACCTCACTACATCCCTCAAGAATCAACACTCCCCCTAACAAAAATGTCCTATACTAACTCTCCCCCTAAGATGACTACTCTCATATCCCCAAAACTACTCCCCCTTTTTGTCACGAGGGACAAAGGGTAGAGTGTCAAGTAGACATCTCATCAGTAGAGCTAGCATCTCCATCATCATCCGAAGCGTCATCGTCATCACCATCATTATCATCATCCTCATAGTCAGAAGCCGCTGGAGGAGGTGGTGAAGGAGTAGCCTCAGAAGCAAACCCACCCATGGTTGCCTGCCGTCGTGCAATACGACCAACACGAACATTCACCTAATACAACTCTGTGGAGAGTGTATCGAGGCGAGAATCCATGCGCTGCAGCTGCGCCATGATGTCTCCAAGAGATACATCGCCCATAGAGGAAGAAGGAGCAGATGTAGATGGAGCAGATCTGGATGGAGCTGAACGGGAGGAAGGAGTGGAATTCGGCTTTCTTGACCTAAACTGAGCCTCACTACGTTTTACGGTAGCGGCATCTATGGCACAAATGTGTGTGAAGTGGTCGGACACAGGAAAAGGGACAGAAAAATGGCGTAAGATCCTCGCGATAGCGGAAGGAAAGATGAGCTTATCACGGGACGCCGAATCTAAATGAACATTTATGATAGAAAGAATGAAATGAGAAGGAAAATCTATAGTAAGATGCTCAAGAAGAGATAACAAAAATCAAGCATGAGGCTCTGTGATGGAGTTGTAGTGAGAGAGTGGATGGAGTACAAAAGTCATCACCATGTTTAGGAATCTAGGACTTTTAGTAAAAAGTCTACATGATGTATACTGATGTTCACCCCAATCAGCAGGGTGCTCACAAAAAGCAAAAATGAGCTCATCTTTGGACACAGTCCTCAGATGCTCACAAGAAGGATAGTCAGGAAACTCTATCCTAGGAACCCGGAGCACATCCGCAACTAGCTGCGGTGTGATAGGGATGCGTGTACCTCAAATGCGAGTGAAAAAGAGAGGTACTGAACGATCAATCCCGTGCATGTTGGAGTAAAACTCCTGAATGAGCACGAGAGGACATGTGACCGGGACGTCACACAGTGACTCCTATCCCCTACTGTGAATGACAGAGGGAAGGTCAGTGTCGGCGAAGTCTGCCAAAATGACTTGGCGTTCCGAATGAACACCTCGTCTAGAAAACTTCTTCGAAAATGCCTTGCGGGCATCCTCATCACGGAACCGAAGATTAAGAGGAGCGGAATCAGAAGAGGAAGAAGCTCCAGAACGCAGAGGGTTCCGAGCCGGAGTGGATTTACGTTTAGGTGCCATAGACACTACTAACGTAAACAGAATGAGAAAGAGAGAGAGAAAGAGACAATCAGAAAAGTCCCAAAATAGTTCAAATATATCAAATATATTGAATAAAGAGTACGTATGCATGAGGAATGCATGAACATGTGACATGCAAAGTAAAAAGCATCATGGGCTCAGCCCAATCCAATCCTACCAGCACACAAACATAGTTCACACATCTAAATGCATGAAAATACCATTCTAATGCAAATGTGATGCAATGTATGACATTTTGAACACATTTAAAGGAATACCCATCCCAAAATTTCAAGAAAAACTCATTAATTTTGAAAAACCCCAAAATCTAAGATTCAAAACATGAAATGCATGAAGAATGAAGGAAAAATAGATCATACCAAGTGATTTGAAGCAAGGAAGGGCCGAAAATCACGTGGGTTGAAGGTTTTGAGTGAGAAAACTGGGTTTGGGAGATGAACAGCCGCGGATAGATCGAGAGAGATCGAGAAAATGAGAACAGAATCGCGACAGCAGCTTATATAGAAGCATCAGTAATTCTCGACATATGAGGTGTCGAGAGGTGTCGAGGAATCTGTCGAGGAGGTATCGAGAAAATGGCCTTCGACAGCTGCAGGTGTCGAGAGGTATCGAGGAACAAGAAACACCTTCAAGGAACAGAATCTCGATCGATCCACTAGGTGTCGAGAAGGTATCGAGGAGGCAGGAACTTTCTCGATCGATCCACCAGGTGTCAAGGAGGTGTCGAGATTGCGATAAGAAAAAGGCTTGAGAAGCTCGACAGATAACAAGGTATCGAGGAGGTATCGAGAAGGTGTCGAGCCAGCTTTTAAAAACAGTTTTTCGAGAAGTGAAAAACACAGACATGAATGCAATCCAACATGCACCTCAACCAATGATCCAATCAACATATTAAGCTCTCAAAATCATCTCTCATCAAACATTTTAAGCACATGGATCCTCAGAAACACACACACACACACTAAACAAGTCTAACCAATTTTATTTTTCAAAAACAAGTCAAGACAGTTTAGTGAGCATACATTAGCACATGTAAACACTTATGATGGCCAAATCACTTTGTACCTGCACATGTATCAATAGTAGCAAAGAATATTGCGTGTTGTGTGTGAAAAACATCACAAGATTGCATATGTGTATACAAGTTATGACGATCTGAGATATGAGAAAATAATTTTAACTCACACACAATCATAACTGTTTGATGGGGACTATCACCTTCGAGGTACATCCTATAACTCCCACATCTCCTAGAAAACACGCTTGCAATCATATTTAAAGCATTTTAATCTTTTTGCTTTTTATTTTCTTTGCATATTTTCTTTTAAGCATATCATGCATGGGCATAAAAAGAGAGAAAAGAAATACCCAACATGTTAAGCATAGACATTGCACTTTTGCTATGCCGAAGCATACGGATGTCTTTGACACTGCACTTTTGCTATGCCGAAGCATACAGGTGTCTATGACACTACACTTTTGCTATGTCGAAGCATACAGGTGTCATAATATGATTGGCGGGCAACAGTGGTGAGATGGTTATTTATGCCTTTCTCTTAGGATTTTCTAGTTTTACCCGTCAAAAAGAGTGATATGAGTGTTAAGTTTTAAGAGATAACTTAATCTTACTCATCACAAACAAGAGCAACAAAGCTCACTTGCTTAGTTGTGCATAGAGATGCTCATTTAAGCTACAAAAGATACAAAGTTTAGAAAACTTTGTTTCAAAGGCCATCCAAGGTACACAAGTACCAATGTACACATAACACACACTGTTTTTGTATTTTTCTGATTTTTCAATTTATTTATTTATTTTTATATCAAAAACAAAATAAACAAAACTGAAAATAAACACACAAAAACATGCTTTCAAAACAAAACATAAAACTAGACTGACTCAAAAAAAATGCAAAACACACAAGTAATGCAATAAACAAAAACAAGAAGATAGAAGAAAGTGATAAAATCACTTAGAGTCCTTTTTCTTCCACACCTTGGAAGAACCTTTCCTTTGATTGAACCCTTGAACCGGCTGTGAGGGGGAAGAATTGAAACTGTTCAAGTTCGAAAGGAGCATGAGGGCTTTCAGAAGATCTCCAAGAGGAGCAAGAGAGGATTGAAGCTGATTTTGGCTTCCAGATGCTATCATGCCGTTGCTCTGTTGAGTGGCTAGCCACTTGTAGCAATTTGGTCGAGTATGACCGGCAGCTCCACAATGATGACAGAGATGCTGCTTCTTCTGTTTAGGCTTTTGATAGTTAGCCTTCTTAGCCCTAGGGTTTTTAGCATCTTTCTTATCCTGCTTAGGGGGTGCTCCTAAGATAGATTTACCCTTGTCTAAGTTCTCATTAGCTAATTCAGTTTTATCATCAGTGTTCTCAATTTCAGTGTTATTAGCAGGAGAAACAAAAACAGTAGCACTCATAGAAGCAATATGAGAGGAAGAAAGACTATACCCTAAACCTGTTTGATCCGAAGCAGATTTTTGATTACTGAGCATCTCATCAAGCTTTGCACTTGAAGTCCTCTCCAGTTGAGCTCTAACTTGAAAAAGCTCCGCTTCAAGCTTCTTGGTCTTCTCAGCCAAGAAATTTTTCTCAAACCTCAGTGCACCAATCGTTTGATTAGCTTCATCAAATTTTGTGGAAAGTTCTTCACGATCAAGTTCCACATCACTGAGCTTCTTGGTGGCCAGCCTATACAGTTTCTCATGCTTCTCAGAGAGCTTATATAGTTTCTCATAGGCTGAATGGATATCATCTTGATCATCCATCTTCTCACACTTAGAATCCACCAATTCTTCTTCTTCTTCCACTTCATCAACAATCCCTTCAGTAGGATTGACTGTGGCAGTGAAGGCATTTAAGATTCTGTCATCCTTATTGTCGGAATCATCTTCAGACTCAGTGTCACTCAAGGTTGCAGCAAGTGCCTTACTCTTCCCAATGCTCTTGAGATATGTAGGACACTCATGTTTCATGTGTCCGAACCCATGACACCCAAAGCACTTAGGTCCTGCGGGAACAGTGTACTAACTGCCATCCTTAGCATCCTTCTTCCCTTTGTCTTGGCTCTTAAACTGAGAAGAACTGGACTGCCTGCGATCCTTGTCAAAGCCCTTTCCATTGGCATTCTTCATGAATTTCTTGAACTGCCTAGTGATGTAGGACTTCATCTTGGAATCTTCATCATCTGAAGACTCATCTGTGTCACTGCTCTTTGCCTTTAAGGCCATGCTTTTGCCTTTACCCGACTTGCCAATCCTAGATAACCCTATCTCGTAGGTTTGCAAGTTTCCAACCAGCTCAGTTAAAGGAATCTTGTCAATGTCCTTTGATTCCTCTATAGTAGTAATCTTCGCATGAAATCTCTCGGGTAGAGATCTGAGCACCTTCCTTACAATCTTGGGTTCAGGGATGGTTTCCCCAAGTTTGAAGGCTGAGTTCACTATGTCCTTGAGCTTGGCATAGAACTCATCAAATGACTCATCCTCCTCCATCTTTATTTCTTCAAAGCTTGTTGTGAGCCTCTGAAGCTTTGAATCCTTGACAGCCTTTGTGCCCTCATAGGTTGTCTGGAGGATGGTCCATGCCTCCTTAGTAGTTTCTATTGAGGATACCTTTTTGAACTCCTCATTGGTGACCGCACTGAACAACGCATTCAATGCCCTGCTGTTAAAGTTTGCCGCCTTGATCTTGGCTTCATCCCAATCGGCCGGCGCTTCCTTTGGCTTAGTCCAGCCAATCTCTACAGCTTGCCACACCTTTTCATCTAAGGACTGCAAAAAAGCTCTCATGCGTAGTTAGTCCCATCAAATAAAGGAGGTATAATTAACGACTGTCCTCTATCCATGACAAACAGGGGTCAATGGATCAAACATAGCAAAGATTAAAATCTAATCAGAGTGTGCCTGCTCTGATACCACTTGATAGGCCACAAACTGAATGACCCTTTGTGATTAAACCAATTAATTAATTAGCCAAGTTATTAATTAATCAATTTATCATGCAAACGCGTGGAAGCACAAAAAAATCACCAATAAACTAATTAAGTAGCGGAAATTAAATAACACGGTGATTTGTTTACGAATGGGGAAAACCCTTGCGGCAAAAACCCCACCGGGTGATTTTCAGGTCACCACTCCCGAAACTCCACTATTATCAAATCAAGCGGTTACAAGTAAAGGAATCCCAAGTACCTTGCCAACCTACAGTTGACCCCTTACCCAAATACCCAATTGGACTTGATCTGTAGTGACAGTTTCCCATTTTGATGCACGACTCCCAAGTACGTGACTAACCAATGCGCGGATTCCAGTACGCGACTTCAACACCAACTTAGAAGGAGAGGTTAGCAGCAAAGTTCTTCAGTTCATCCTACACGATGAAGATCAGGAAGATGCTTGGTCACAAAACTCTTTGGTGCAAATACATAGCAACTTCTTCAGAAGAGATGAACTAGGTCACGAACTTTGTCTTTGTTCACAAATTGCTTGAACAGAGTTTGCTCAATGCTTCTGCAACTTTTGTACAATTTGACGGCTCTTAAAATAATCCTTTTATATGTCTAGAGTTAGGAGAAAAGAAGTCCCAAAGACACATTCACGGATCCCAAGAAATCAGATCAAAAAATCAGATTTTATAAATCTCGACAGATAGCAAGGTGTCGAGGAGCTATCGAGCGGGTGTCGAGTTTTAATGAATTTGCACTTCAGCTTGTTTTTCTTGGACAAACTTGATGACTTCAACACTTGATCTTGAAACCTTGTTTCTTGAAGTATTAAAAACACCTAGAACTACCCAATTACAAGTAGAGTGCGTTTTGTCAAAGGATTAGCCAATTTACATAAACAAATGACATATGTTCTTAACAAGTGAAAACACATATGTCCTAACAGTGTTTTTGTTGGCTTATATTCTGCCAAATTTGATTGTAATTTTATTCATTCTTTTGTACCCTGTATTTATTGTGAGATTTCATTGTAAGGGTTGTGTGTTAGAGAGAGAGAGTGTGAAGACTCAAGCAATTGAAGACTGAAGAGTTTTCGCAGGTAGCTCGCGACTTAGCATCCCGTGAAGTAACTCATGTGCCTTGCACATGCTGGAATGCAAAGAGTCAAGCCAGATGGAGACAGCTGTGTCTCGTGAGTATCTCGCTGGTAAGGCCTTCCCGCGAGACACCCGCGAGATATTCTGTTATACCAGCCTGTCCAATTTGATACACACTTTCTGTGCCTACACTATTTATACCCACATTACCCACAAATGTTGAGGAGTGCTTCTGAGAGAAAACCCTAGCCAAACACCTTGAGAGATAGAGATTGTTATATCCACAATCCTCTACACATTTGCTTGTGGAATTTCCTCAACTCTTACCTCTCCATTTCCATACCATTGAGAGGTTGATAGCCCAAACACTTACCACACCCATTCAGAGTGTCAAGTGAAGTTTTGGTGCTGCTGGGAAGCATTGGAAGAAGCCAAGGATGGCAGATGCAACATGGAGCTTGTTGCGGGATCCGGAGAGCTAGACAAGACACGGTTCCGAGAAGCCTTATTGGAGTAGGAGCTTGGAGGGCTTAGGTACATTGGGTAGATTAGGTTTGGAGGGTCTCTTGCTAACCCATGTATCCCAACTGATTGTCTAGTGGATTGATTACCGCTTGGAGGGCGGCAGAGAGGTTTTTCGCCGAGTTCTTCGGTTTCCTCTTCGATAACACATCGGCGTGTTATCTTGTGTTTGTATCTTTCTTCCCTACTCTTTTACTTTCCATTTTACTGTTGTGTTGCTTAGATTATGGATTAGAGTAGCTTGTTTGTTTATCCGCTCGCTTTTACACTCTTCCGCACTTAGTATTAAGTTAGTGTAAAATCAATCGAGACGTAACTTTAATTTGGGGGTCTAAACAGCTCTTGTGTTTTCAACACATTTTCGAGCTTTCAATTGGTATCAGAGTGGGTACACTCGCTGTGGTGTAACTACCTGAGTGTGATCCTTGACCCTGTTTGAGATGGACCGGTCTCAATATCCTTAAATGTTCCACTATTTTTTGTTGGTAACAACTATGCTTTTTGGAAAGTCCGAATGAGGGCATTCTTGTGTTCTATTGATGATACTATTTGGGATGCTGTAGAAGTAGGTTGGACTAGGCCGGAGGCTGCTAAATCCACTTGGGATAAGGCAACTCTTGCGGCAGCTAATGCTAACAGTAAAGCCTTGAATGCTATTTTCTGTGGTGTTTCTCCAGAAGAGTTTCACAGGATTTCTCACATGACAGTAGCCAAGGAAGCTTGGGAGATATTAGAGACCACTTATGAAGGAACAAAGAAAGTGAAGGATACAAAGTTTCAAATGCTTACCACCAAATTTGAAGAGCTTAAGATGGGAGATGATGATTCCTTTAATTCCTTCTATGGGAAGCTCAATGAAATTGCTAAGCTCAATCTTGGTGAGAAGATTGAAGATACTAAGGTTGTAAGAAAAATTTTGAGATCCTTACCGGAGAGCTTTCGAGCAAAAGTCACAGCAATAGAGGAAAGCAAAGATTTGGATGAGATTAAGATCCAAGAGCTCATTGGATCTCTCCAAACGTATGAGCTGGGACTGCCTTCTCATAAGTCAAGCAAATCTCTTGCTCTTAAAACCATCACTGAAAGAATGGATGATTCCTCCGAAGAAGATGGAGTGGAGAAGGAGGTAGCATTTCTTGCTAAGAACTTCCAGAAATTTCTGAAGATGAAGAACAGTGGGAAACTGTTCAGCAGAGGGAAATTCTCATCCTCCAAAGGTGATAGGAAAGAGTTTAAGAAGAAAGAAGGGAAGGATACCCAATCTCCTCAAGGCATTGTGTGTTATGAATGTAATGGCCATGGACATCTAAAAAAGGAGTGTCCCAACTATCTAAGAGGGAAGGGCAAGGCATATGCCACAACTCTTAGTGATTCGGATTCATCCAACTCTGATTCAGAAGAGAGCTGTGATGGAGAAGGGAATTACTTAGCCTTTATGACTACTACTCATGTTGAGTCCTTGGAGGACTTGAGTTTGCTAGTGCAAGAACTTGGGGAGCATAGTGATGAGGAATCCATGAGAATTGTAGAAGAATTAGATGATGAAGAAGATGAAGATTCAACCGGTCTTCAAGAAAACTATAATTCCCTACTTGAGAAGTCAGAAGAATATACAAGGGTGGCCAAGGCAGCTGTTAAAAAGATGAAGAAGGCAGAGGAGGACTATAGAAGTCTCCTAGTGCGATATAAGGAGGCCAAATGTGAAATAGAGACGCTGAATGGAGAGCTGACGGAAGCCTACTCAAAGATAAAATTCCTTGAGCTTGAGGTGGTTCAAGCCAATGCAAAAGTAGAGCGAGTCTCCTCCAAGAAGCTTGATGAAGTCCTCTCTCATCAAAAACCTTTCTCCGACAAAACCGGACTGGGATATACTGGAGAAAGTAGTTCAGCTGTCAAAATCACCAAGGAGGTGAAGTTTGTACAAGCCAAAGAACCAGGAGCGGCTACCTCTACACCTAGAAAAGTAGAGGATGAAAAGAAGAAGAATGTAGCTGACCAACGGGTGTTGAATAAGCCTCGTAATCAAACTGTGATCAGCCTAAAGTTCAAGGGAAATCACCTCCAAACTTGTAAAGAGGTCCGAGAATTCAACATTTCTGTCATTTCTGTGGCCTTCAAGGACACACAAGACCAAATTGCCATAAGCTGAAGGCATTGAAGAATGCAAGTGTTCAGAGGTCAAAAAGCCCTAAAAATGACAAAAGGAATTGGGCTGGTGAGCAATCAAGAGGTCGAAATGGTGATTCCGGTGTGATGGACGTGATGAAAATGATCGGTGCCTTCACCACTTGCTTGGAGAGCTTTACTAGACGGTTTGAAAGTCCTAACTCTCGTACCCAATCCTTTAGGGATATCACCCCAAACGCACGTGCCGTGTGGGTGAAAAGGGGTACTCATGCATAAGCATTTTAACACGTCCATGCATTAATACTTCCGATGTTTAGGGACATTTGCTCATGCATCTCTACATGCTTGTTTTGATTTGTATCATTTGCTTCTGGCTTTAGCATGTTTCTTTTACAAGCTTTTGCTTTGTTTTTGTTTTTGTTCTGTTTTTGAGTGTGTTCAAAAATTGAAAAACCCATAAAAATTGAAAAATCTTCAAAATTTTTGATCGCCTGTATTGTGTATATCACATGAGAGTTTGGCCTAGTACTTTCGTACTAATGGGGTAGTGCATTTACGAGCTTAGCTTGTTTTGTATGCACTTTTATCTGTGTGGAAGAAATCTTGAAAACTATGTGTGATTGTTGTAAATAGATCTTCAAGCTTGTCATAAATGATTGGTCAATAGTCTTGATGGTCTTGATACTTGCATAGACTTGTGCCTATATCTCTTTCCACCTTATTTTTATTTTTTTGCAAAAGAGCTCATTAAATGTAAATCTCCAAATGAAAAGAGATATTGAGCTGCAAAAACCTGTCGCACATACTAGTATTTGACTAGGAAAAAGGGAAAACGACTTTTGTTTTGAAATGTATAGTGCTAAAAAAGGCCAAAGGCTAATTCTAAATGTTGATATATCAAAAAATATCAAGCACCGATCTCAAAAAGGAGATGTATTATCCTAAATGGATCAAATGTTATGTTTTATTCAGAAGCCAAATGAAAAGCTTCTAAGATTTGTAATCAATTTGTGGGAGGTCATATATGTTCATTTCTATAATTGAGATAGACCACTTGATTTAGTACCAGTTGTGTATGACTTGATTGAATTGATCATTAAAACTTCACTCTGGTCTAAGGACTATTTCACACTTGATAGTCACCCATAACGCACAAGACTCTGTTTCTATGAATGCTTATCTCATTTGTGTGATTGTACATGTTCAAATGTGATATGTATGCTCAAGTACGTGTTGATCAAACCCAAAAAGATTTTTAAGTGTTTTATTTGTTTTTTAAAGTGATTTTATACTTTCGTGTTTTTAGTTTTTGTTCAAAATGCATTTTTGTGTTTTTCTTCAAAAACTGGTTCAAAGGGTATTTCGCAAGAAGCTCGCGACTTAGAGCTTCCTGCGAAAAGTGAGGGAATTATTTTTTTTATCATGTCACACAGAGACTCTCGCAACTGTATCGCGACTATTTCACGACCAATAGCTTCTCGCGAAATGCTGTTTGGCTAAAACTGGATTTTTCCAAAATTAGACAGAAACTATCGCGACTGTCTCGCTATTGTCTCGCGACTTAAAGCTTCTCACGAAAGCTTTTAAGCTTCAGAGGTCTCTCTCGCGACTTCATCATTACTGCCTAACCCGTGAAAAACGCATGTTCTTAGTTTTATATTGCAGATGTGACAGTTTTTCAAAACACTCTCATTTCCCTCGCTTAACCTCTCTCGAACCACTTTCAACCAAAATTCATTTTTCTTCAAAACCCCATCATTCTCAAGCCTAATTTCTGCATTTTCAACTTCAAGGTATGTTTTCTAAAACATTTTCCTCATGATTTCTCTAAGATTATGCAGTTATTTGAGTTAGGGTTTCAAAAATTGGAAATTTTTCGAAATTGGGTTGAGGGTTCTTCATTTTGCAAAATTTTTTAAAATCTTTGATTGGGCTGTATTCCATTTGCTGTTTGTGCATCTGTGTTGGCCCTATGAGGCATTTTAGCATGTATTGAGGCAAGTTTTCACCATGTTCATGCATTATCCATAACTATTGTGTATTGTTGCATGTTAGGTGTTTGACAGAATGTCCGAATGACATTTCTGTGTTGAATTGGACTCTACTGAGTTCCAATGTTTGTTTTTGGTCTTGATTGTTCATGCTTTCTTGGTTTTGGTAAATGGTTGTGTGTTTTTACACACTTTGTCCATTCTGTGCCTCAATGCCATGCCATGCACACCTCCAAGCACCCCTCATGCACCTCAAGATGCACAAACATGCACCAGCACATGCACAACCTATGCACACACTGTTACACTCACTACATTCATACATTGTGAGTTTGCTTACATGGTTTAACACCTTCAGCTTGTTGTTTGTGTTTGTTTGCTTTGCTCTGAGTATGGTTTGCTATGGTTTGATAGTCAATTCTATTTTGAACTACCATGGATCTGATAATGTTTTATGTTTGTGCCTTATGTACTTGTTTTTTTTTTTTGGTTCTGTTGTTATACAGATGGCTCCAACCAAGCATGCAGCTACAAAGAAATCAACTTCCAAACGTGCACACACTGATTCTGATCATTTCAAGTCTGCTGAAGCTGATATGAAGTATAATGACTGCTATAAGGACAAGACGATTATCATGGAAAGGGTTGTGCAACTGGAATCACTTGAGGGCACTTTCATACCTGAGGTGTTCAAAGACAGAACTTGGACCAAATTGTTGAACCCGGTTGGGGTTGTTTATTCAGAGATAATCAAGGAGTTTTTCTCCAATGTTGTTGTCGAAAGGGATCGTATCGAGTGCTGGGTAAGGCACAAAGAATTTGTGATTACAAGAGAGATCATCCAAGACTTTTTGGAGGTTCGTCCTACCTCACAGCCAATTACAGTGGCGTATGAGGATAGATTGGGTTCTACTGATGAGATGATAAAAATACTTGGTGGCACACCGAAGAAATCATCCATGAACACAATACCATTTTCATCAGAGATGAGGGCTTTAGCATATGTGATGATCCACAACTTGTATCCGGTCACCAACCTCACTACACTGTTAGCTCCAAGGACAAGATTTCTGTATGATCTCTTTACCCACAAAGAGATAGACATTTGTGGACATATCATCCATTTATTGAAGAAGAGCATTCGTAAGCAGAACTCCAGGACTATCATGCCCTTCCCCACTCTCATTATGGGCCTTATTGCAAAGGAGAGGCTCAAACTTCCCAGTGGCTTCACAGTAGTTCAGAGGGACTACCCCATTGGTGCTCATACATTGACTAGGAGCACAGCCCATATCAAAGGCTCCAAGACCGGTGTGCATACCATACCACGACCACGTGTTGAGTAGGAGGAAGGTGACACAGAGGATGAGATAGAGTGCTTTACTACTGCTCCAGAGTCATCAGATCAGCCCTCAGCTCAGCCATCATCTTCTGCACCAGCTCGGGGACCGGACAGACTTGATCATTTTATAGCTAGAGTTGAGCAGATGTACACTTTGCTGAATTCACATGTACAGCACACAGCAAACCAGTTTGCTTATGTTCAGGGACAGATCACAGCCTTATCTACTCCGATAGAGGAGTTATCCGTCGATCGTGGTTCAAACTCAGAGTCCGAGGCATTCTAGCCCTTTGGCCATTCCGGTCAAAAAGGGGGAGAAAATTTTGAGGGGGAGCTTGCACATTTTGAGGGGGAGCAGAGCATAGACATAGCCTAGGCATAGGATCTGTGGTTCATACAGGCGGTTTAGTCTTAGTTGTTTTGGTTTAAACTGTTTTTAGTCTTTATAACTGTTGTTGTTTTTGTTTACAGTTTTTACTGTTACTGCTTTTGTTTAAAGCTTTAAATACTCTGTTTTTAATTTCAGTTTATTTTCAGTATTTGTGATTTTCTCTATGCTTTGTAGCATATATTTTTGTACTTTTAAGATATTGCTACTTCACTCTTGTGCCCCAGTAGGATTTGTATCCTAGATGCAAGTACTTCGTGTATTTTGCATTGGTTGAGTGTTGGACATGCAATCGATCCTTTGGATTGTTCTTCATTGCATTGCGTGTCCGAATGAACATTTACTTGCTAAATGATTCATTGTGGTCATTCTTTAATGACTGTTTTTGTTTGATCAAGATATGCTTACATGTTTTATAATGTTTACAAACTTGATCGCACTTTACTTGCTCATGTACGTACCTTGTGTTCAACTTGTCATAAGCTTAATGAAAGTTTTATTTGTGTGCAAGTGTTTCAAGTAACAGGTATATACGTGCAAGTGCTTCACAGCTTCTAGATTAGGTGTGAGTGAGTTTTGCCACTGTTCCTAAACTCACATTTAAGTCTAGAGTCTGTTTTAGGGGTTTTGTCACGGAATAGCCAAAGGGAGAGATTGTAAAGTTGTTATTTACAACTATGTGTTTTTGTTGGCTTATATTCCGTGCCAAATTTGATTGTAATTTTATTCAATCTTTTGTACACTGTATTTATTGTGGGATTTCATTGTAAAGGTTGTGTGTTAGAGAGAGAGAGAGTGTGAAGACTCAAGCAATTGAAGACTGAAGAGTTTTCGCGGGTAGCTCGCTACTTAGCATCCCGCGAAGTAACTCATGTGCCTTGCACATGCTGGAATGCGAAAAGTCAAGCCAGATGGAAACAGCTGTGTCTTGCGAGTATCTCGCTGGTAAGGCCTTCCCACGAGACACCTGCGAGACATTCTGTTCTGCTAGCCTGTCCACTTTGATACACACTTTCTGTGCCTACACTATTTATATCCACATTACCCACAAATGTTGAGGAGTGCTTCTGAGAGAAAACCCTAGCCAAACACCTTAAGAGATAGGGATTGTTATACCCACAATCCTCTACACATTTGCTTGTGGAATTTCCTCAACTCCTACCTCTCCATTTCCATACCATTGAGAGGTTGATAACCCAAACACTTATCACACCCTTTTAGAGTGTCAAGTGAAGTTTTGGTGTTGTTGGGAAGCATTGGAAGAAGCCAAGGATGGCAGATGCAACATAGAGCTTGTTGCGGGATCAGGAGAGCTAGACCAGACACGGTTCCAAGAAGGCTTGTTGGAGTAGGAGCTTGGAGGGCTTAGGTACATCGGGTAGATTAGGCTTGGAGGGTCTCTTGCTAACCCATGTATCCCAACTGATTGTCTAGTGGATCGATTACCGCTTGGAGGGCGGCGGAGAGGTTTTTCGCCGAGTTCTTCGGTTTCCTTTTTGATAACACATCGGCATGTTGTCTTGTATTTGCATCTTTCTTCCCTACTCTTTTACTTTCCATTTTACTATTGTGTTGCTTAGATTATGGATTAGAATAGCATGTTTGTTTATCCGCTCGCTTTTACACTCTTTCGCACTTAGTATTAAGTTAGTGTAAAATCAATCAAGCCGTAACTTTAATTTGGGGGTCTAAACAGCTCTTGTGTTTTCAACACATTTTCGAGGTTTCACTTTCCAACCTTGCCAACATAATTCTCTGGCTTAGAAATGTAGATGACTTTAGCTAGATCTAACTTGTTTCCCAATGAAATTTACGTGACTTTATAGAAGTCTTAAGGGCAAAAGCTCCGCATACCCCATAGGACTCCCTTCACTTGTCGTGTAGTAGAATATATTATTGTTCCTATAGCAACTGAGATTCAAGGTGAGTTTAAATTAGTCTATTTCTTTTAGTTTTTTAATTAATTTATTTACGTATATATTTTTAAATTATAATTGTATTTCTTTTTTAATTTCAACAATAAGTTAATAGAAATTTACTAAACTAATCCAAATGCACACTGAACGGCAATTAATAATCACATAATTCAGTTGGAAACTTGGAATATACTAGGGGTATCGAATTGTTGTAGTGTATGTTTAGCTTATTTCAAAGTTTGATTTTTTTTTTTTTTTTTTTTTAATTTTCTTGTGTGCCTGATCAGAACAAAGCATTAGAGGAAATGGAACAATCACAAACTAAAAAAACAGCCTTTGGAAATGAAATTCTGGGGAAATACGAAAGTAAGGTGTTAACTGTCGAGTTGGTTTCGTCTTTTGTCATAACTTGAGAGCCTTGATGTTTGCATGTGCAATTTCGTCAAGGGGACAAGCATTGGTGCTAATTCACGCTTGTTGTGCTCACATATTTTGTGTTTAGGTGGACTAGTTTTGTAACTTTTGTTTACATGCATTAGAAAATTAGTCACCTTTGTTGGGATATAATTGGAAAATTTAGTAATCTGTACTGCAATTTCCCTAATGAATATTTGATATAATTTTTTTTTGGTAATAAAGAGTGTTAGAGATATATTATCCCAATGTAATAGACTCAAGCACAATCATTATAGTTTAGGAATTAGCCTACTATATATACACATGTTATAGTTCATTAAGGGTGGTATTTGGTGGAAGGATTGTGCTGGTGGCATGTGTTCTATAAGAGCCCCCTTAGGCTGGCTCAGTCGCCCTCTAATACCATGTTAAATATTAGCATTGATATACAGGGGTGTAGCCAAGAATAAATACTTGGGGGGGCCGGGTTGTAATAGAGATATACTAAATATAATTCTTAATCTATTGGATACAAAATTATCAACTTTCATATATCATCATATATTTGAACATGTTGGGAATTCAACCGAAATTCCAAACCTGTGAAAAACAAAAAAATAGAGAAAACAAAACGCCAAAAGAAAAACAATCACACGCACAAGACAGTATTTACGTGGTTCAGCAATTTGCTTACGTCCACGGAGTTGCAGGGATTTCACTATTATCAAAGAAAATTACAATGTGCGGCTTCAGTGTTTTTCTTTCTCAAAAACAACAACAAGACAAAACCCTAATCACAAAAAAAAAAACGGCTTTTATATCCTGCGCACAGGATTCACAATGGGCTACAAAACGGGCCAAAAATTTTTTGTCGGCCCAAGCCTCTGCTCCATGGAATAAGCCTCAGTAAATCTCCCATTATTCGGGTCAGGTCGGGTCATCAACCGGATCAAATCATGCCTGACGACGATTTTTCATGGAATAAAATTCATCCATTATCATCTTTATAGTGAAATTCCCTGCAATTTCCTTCTCTATATAAACTATCATATTATCTGCCAAAAGCTCATCCTCCATTCTATTACGAAGTCTTGTTTTTAACAACTTCATTGCTGAGAAAGCTCGTTCTGTAGTTGCTGTAGAAACTGGAAGGGTCAACACAAGACGAATAAGTCTATCAATCAAAAAATAGATTTTAGACTTTCCTGAAATTTTTAATCCCCTACATAGCTCGGAAATTGTACTCATATACTGAAAATTTGGATGTTTTATCACATCAAGCTCATAATGTTGCAATTGAGACTCCAAAAGTTCTTGTTCATGTTCAGTGAAATCTTGAGGATAATATTTCTTAACCAAATTGCATATATGAACAATTTTGAATAATCTAAAAGCATCCTTGGGATTTAAAGCTGAACTAAGAATGACAAGTTCTGTTGTTAGCTCACAAAATCTACTTTTCAATTCTTGCAGTTGAAAGTCTATTGCAACTGTAAATATGCCAATTCTAAAATGATGTTCCATTGTTAAATCTTCATCTTGACGACGATATCTACCTTGACCTTTAGTGTAATGAGCATTCATATCAGGAATATCAATTTCATGTTGCTCACAAAATGATATAACACTAGCAAGTAAAGGCTCCCATCCATCATCTCTCAACTTTTGAATAAGTGATTTTGTAGTTGAAACTAAATGCATGGCATTTAAAAGGTCTTGAGAATGTTGTTGCAAAGCTTGACAAAGAACATTAGTAATTCCCATTATCTCTTTCATCAAATGCAAGATTAAAATAAATTCAAATGATGTTAATACTTGATAAGCTCCCTCGGCATCACTGCGTTGTTTATAGTTAGCCCCTTCCTCAGAGATAGTGTTGATAACTTTGCAAGTAGCATCAAGCATTTTAATCAAACTACAAATAGATTGAAAATGAGATCCCCACCTAGTATCTCCAGCTCGTTGCAAAGTACCAATCTGGTTTGCACCTCTTCCAGTCTCAATTTCATTAGAAGCAATCATATTCTCAACTTGTTCTGCTTGAGCATGTTGCAATTCATCATTACGCTTACTAGAACCAACAACAATATGGATAATATTAACCAAATGATCAAAGAATTGATGAACATCTTTTACTTCTCTAGATGCTGTAACTAGAGCTAATTGCAACTATGAGCCATACAATGTATATAATAAGCATATGGGCAATCTTTAAGAAAAAGAGCTTGTAATCCATTCCATTCACCACGCATGTTACTAGCCCCATCATATCCTTGACCTCAAATATTTTCAATGTGGAGGTTGTAATGAGAAAGGACAACACATATCTCATTCTTTAAAGTCAATGCAGTAGTGTCTCTAACATGCACAACATGAAAGAAACGCTCTTTAATGAAACCTTCTTTATCAACAAATCTCAAAATGATGGTCATTTGCTCTCTCTTCGACTCATCCCGGGCTTCATCAACAAGAATGCAAAATTTTGCATCCCTAATTTCTTCACGAATAGCATTTCGCACATTACTAGCAAGAATATGCAAAATCTCCTTTTGAATTGTGGGTGATGTATATTTGGCATTTCCTGGAGCATTTTCCAAGACAACACTAGCTACTTTGTCATTGAAAGTTGATGTGAATTTTATCAATTCAATAAAATTACCTCTATTTTTTGAATCAAGGCTTTCATCATGACCTCTAAAAGCACAAGCTTGGAATGCTAGCCATCGAGCACACTCTATTGAGGTTTTGAGCCGCAACCGATTATTCTCTAATTCTTTTGACGTTTGTTTCTCAATTAGCTTGTCAATATGTCGTGAATAATTATTTAAATCCTCGCAACATTTCACAGCAATTTTATGTGGGGAGTTTGGTTCTTTCCCTACATGACGAATTATAGGACAATTCATTCCATCTTTCACCTTTTTCCAATTATTAAAACCTGTTGAAATGAATGCATTTGATCTGGGACGACCTATTGGTTTCTTACTAAAAAGGTAGCAAGGTAGACAATATATCGAATCCATTGAAGGTGAGTATTCCAACCAATCCTTATGTGAATCAAACCATGAAGGTTGAAATCGACGATGATGAGTATCATCATTGTATGGATAGTCTATATTTTTAGGTTGATATGGACCTTCTTTGAGATAAGCTCGTCGGATTTCATCTTGTTTGTTGATAGGAAATTCACATATTTGTTTACGTGATCCTGGATCACGATCTATCTCTTCAAATTGAAGTTTTGGACATTTGGAGGGGTGTTCATCAGGCATTGAAGTATTAACATTTGTTTCTACAACCACAGGTGTCCTAATTTCTGAATTGCTAACATCTTTTTTCTTAAAGAATGCATCAATTGTTTTTCGTTTGCTCATAATTCTTTTAGCTTTAAGAATATGACTAAAAAATTAACCTGAAAAGAATTTTAAAAAATAAAATTTTAATTAGAAATTTTTACTTAGTTATATGAATGTTATTCATACTCAAGAAAAAAACAAAATTTCCACTATAATTTAAACAGTCAACCCATTTTTAATACAACTTTAATTAATAATAACCCCTCAAACAAAAACAAAAACAATTTAATTAATTTGTCTTTTATAATGTATTGGTTAATTTAATTATATAGCTTTAATTATTGTTGTTTAACGTAACAATAAACTATATTGCTTTAATTTATTTGTCATTAATTATACTGCTTTAATTTGTTATATTGTTTAGCCCCTTGTACATATTACATTAAAATAGCCGAACATTATACATTCCATGTGCAGCACAATAATTAAAGCAGTGTAATGTGCTGCACATTACATTGCTTTAATTATTGTTTACCCGGCCCCATGAGCCCATGAGCCCATCTACCCCCTCCCCACCCACTCAACAGACAATAGACAAGCACAACATGCACCCCAATCACAATAGCCAGCTGCAATCAGAAAATTTTTCAATGCCAATCACAAATCACAACACACATTACACTAAATGACAATCAATATTTCACCAACACCAACACACTGACCAACACCAACGGATAAGATAAAGCCAAATTTAAAAAGCCAAAAACAGGAAAAAAGCAAAATGGCCAGCCAATAAGAGACTCACAGTTCAAAAGAGAGAGAGACTTACTGAGATAGGCTATTAAAGAATAAAGAGAGAGACTCCAGACTCGTTCATAAATTTCATTTCATTTTTTCATTCAGTGAGATAAAGAGAGAGAGACTGAGAGAGAGTCAGAGAGAAAAACCTCGAGGGAGGGCCGGAGGGAGCAACGAGCACCGCTGCATCGGAGCAGAGGCAGAGCGATGTGTGAAAATTTCATTTCATTTTTTCATTTTAGTGAGATAAAGAGAGAGAGAGAGACTGAGAGAGAGTCAGAGAGAAAAAGAGAGAAATACCTTGAGGGAGGGCCGGAGGGAGCACCAAGCACCGAGCACCGGAGCAGAGGCAGAGCGATCTGCGATCTGTGATGAGGGGCGACCGGGTGAGCGACGACGACGACGACGAGCGAGCTGCGGCGACGACGACGGCGACATGACCGTGGGTTACTGGGTTTGGTTTGCTGGGGTTTGGTTTTGGTTTGTGTATTGGGGATTTTTTTTTTTTTTTTTTGATAAACACCTCTGTGTTTGCTAGAGTTTGTTTTGCTTTTGCTCTGTATAGACAGTATTGGGGTTTGATTTCTCTGCCAGCGACGTGATGGGTTTGATTTCTGATTCTCTGTATTGGTTTTTTTTTTTTTTTTGGTTGAGAATCCGTGGGCTTGCCGTGAGCGAGCTACCTCTGTAATCTATTGGGCTCGCCGTGGGCTTGGCTCTGTAACAATTTTTTTTTTTTTTTTTTTTTAGATTTTAGTTCAAATTTTTTTTGGGCTTTTTTTTTTGCTTGAAAGTAGAACAGATATTTTTTTTTTTTTTTTTTTTTTAATTTGAGGGTGTTCCTAATTTTTGATTGAGGGCTGGGAGAATGGGTGAGAAATGGCTTTGAGGGGGGGGGGGGGGGCGGCTGTCTAATGTTGGGGGGGCCTATTTATTTTTTCTTCATAGTCTAATGGGAATTTTTTTTTTTTTTTTTTTGCAGGGGCCACGGCCCCCCCAAGCCATTATGTGGCTCCGCCCCTATTGATATACCATGTTGAATATGCTATAATAGATGCAGAAGCAGAAGCATAACATAGAACACAAGAACACATGAGGATTACGTGGTTCTGCCTAATGGCCTATGTCAATAGAGGAAACCTTAAGTGTTACATTTTTTTTGCTAAATAAAAGGCTACATCTTTAATATATGAGTGTAGTACAAATCTTGTATTACAATGAATTATAACATGTGTATATATAGTTGGCTAAACCTTAGATTAGAAGGATTGGGCTTGGGTCTATTTCATTGGGCTAATATATCTCTAACAAGGAGCATCATAGACTAACACTCTATTTGTTTTTGAAGTAAAGTGCTTTCAAACGGAAAATATTTAAAATTTTTTTACATATAAAACATTTTCAGTTGTTTGGTATGACAAGTAAAATTTTCAAGAAAACACCAAAACCGCTAGCACAGCCATCAAAGCTACTGGTGCCGGAGGTTCGATGATTGGATTGACAGATTGGTGGCTATGGCGACTGCCCACCAGTGTGGTGTCTCCTGTGACCAAATTGCTAGCATTGGTGGCTAGAACGGTGTCTCCGACCGCTGGAATGGCGGCTTCAATTATCAGACCTCCTGCATTGATCATTGGAACGATGTTTTCAATGATCGGACTGCCTGGCATTGATTGCCAGAGCGGTGACTCTGACCACTAGATTGCTGATACCGATCCTCAAAATGATGGCTCCAGTGACTGGACCCCAAACACCTATTATCAGTGGTTGATCTGACCACTAGACTGTCGACATTAGTTGCCCATCCCAACAGATCGATGACCTAGCCACCAGATTGGGTGAGTGGAACCACTGTGTTTTTGTAAAATGTTTTACCAAAATTTGAAAAGTAAAACATTTTACAACTTTATAGGTTTGACCACATTTTACATTCAAACAAACACTTGAAAATAGGAAAATGTTTTCTAAAAAATATTTACTTTAAAACAAATGGAGCGTAAAAAGAAATTAGAGAGTTAGGAAAAAACCTATCATAGTATTTACCAAAATTATCATAAAAAAAAAGTGCGCAAGCGTCCACAAGCAGATTGTCAAAAATAATAATGTCTTCTTATTGATGTGTTCCTTTTCTTACCTTGACAACAATACATAATTGGCTTCCCAGAAGTAGTGTTTTATGTTCACTTGCGTATTTGGTTAAGTAGGTTTTGCAATATATTATATTTGGCTTAATCTATTAATTGTAAGAGTTGCATGATTTAAATTATTGCTAGAGATTCAATCAAAACTAGTTTAGCATTGATGATGCAAAAAATCACCAAGTTGAGGACCTCGTCTCATTGGATGGACGATCCCGTGGTGGGTTGTGTCTCTGGTCCAAACCTGCAAGAAAGCTTGAGAAAGAAGTGTAATACACCGGTGTGGTGTTTGCCAAAAACACTTCGATGCTTAAGTCAAAAAGGGAGAAAGTTGTTTAGAGAGAAAAATGATTTGGAGCAGTTTTTGGGTGAGTATTTGTGTGTACCTTTGGATTATGCTGTCCCTTTCTTTTATAGTTGTTTTCCTATCTCTATGGATAATGAATTCTGGCATTTATGGGCAATGGCTAGTGTGTCATGAATGGGTGCTTTGAAGTGCACAGCTCACCCATTACCGTTGCTCCATCCATTACTTTTTATCATCAATGCGTGCAATAAATGTGTATCGCTTGTCTGGGCCGTCATAGGCACGGAATGACGACTCCGTGTTATTTTTGACTCATCAGCTGCCCCCCTGTTTGCGTCTTTGTTGTTAAGACGAAGTGAGAGCAGAATCGTCTATTGCTTCGTGTTCTGTGTTCGGCGCATTTATTGTGGAATGACGTCTTGTCTGCCGTGTGCCATGTGTAAGGCCAAGATGCCCTCGTCGTGTCAATTTTCCTCAGTTTTCTCGTGCACGGTCTCCCATTCATTTCGTGCTTTTCCCTCCTTTTCTTTTCGTTTTTGTTCAGTTTTCTTCTTCCTTTGTGGCATTTCATCTGCTTCGGAGTCCTCTTTCTACTTGACCTTTCCTCGTTTCCTCTTTGTTTTTCTGGTAAGTTCTTCGTGCTCCCTTCTCTTCTTTTGTTCTTTTATGGTAGATTACTATTTAGTTTGGTCAGATTGCCCCTCAGTTTCTTTTTACGTTGCTCGATTGTGTGGTCTGCTTGGGATTTTTGGTAGAAATCGTCCTAAGGTTGGGTTGTTTGTAGGGAAGAAATGCCCATATAGGTCTGTTTTGCTTTTTCTCTTTCCTTTAGTTCATCGTTCTGTAGGGATTGCCCAGTTTTTGATAATGTCAGGGGAAGGTGAGGTTAGGTCCAGCGAGCTTGAGACGGGCTTGTCTTCGTCCGAGGATCGGGGTGTCCTTGAGGTCACCTCTCCTTCCATTTCTTACAAAGCTTGGGGTATATGTTGTTCTCTTAAAGAGGACTATAAGAGGATTAGGGATAGGTTTCAATTCCTCTCTTCTGTAAAAATTAGGATCCTTGATGGTGGCAATAGGGCCTGTCACTCTTATGCTGATGAAGTCTGCTTTTATGAGGCTGACTTTGTTAGTGGGCTTTGTTTCCCTGTCCTTCCCTTCATTAGAGAGCTTTTCTTCCTTTTACAACTTGCCCCAGCCTAGTTAGTGCCAAATTCATGGAGAATAGTGGTATGTTGTATGGTGGTGTGGATGTCTGCCAATGACGGAGACACCATTAGGATAGACGAGTTTCTACACTTCTATTGTCTTTAAAAGTCCAAGGACCCGGGCTATTGGGAGTTTAAACCATGAGATAAAAGTTCAAGGTTGGTTCTTGATTCCCCTTCTTCTATCCGAAATTGGAAAACCAATTTCTTCTTCGTCTCTGGCAAATGTTGGGAGTTTGCTCAGGGTGAGGGCCTAGACGATGCCCCCAAGCTGCTTCATAGTTGGGGAAATCCTGTGTCTGGTGCATCTTTTAGTTTATTTTACTTGTACACAACTGATTCTCCAGGTGGTTATGATGCTATATCAATATTTTCATTTTTTTTTTGCAACTTCCGTTCGTCCCTGCCTGAAGAGGAGATATCACGCTCGTGTTGAAAAAGTTAGAGAATACTTGAGACGGTTAAAAATTTTGACGAGCTTATCTTTCCCCAGTCTCTTTTCCTCTATTTCCTTGGTCCTAAGCCTTCCAAACACGTTCGAAAAAACATTGACATTGTTAAGAAGAGTGAGTTCATCACATCGTCTTCCTCATAAGTGAGTTTGATGTGTTTGTACTTACATTTTTTTTTAAGAAATGATGACTAGGTTCAACAAGACGAAGTTGGCTGAGATTCAAGAGAAGAAGGCAAAGGTTGGTTCGACAGGCGGCTTTTTGACGAGGAAGCATCAACGGGATAATGAGCCACCTAAGGATGACCCTATGGTGACTTCACCTATTGTGAAGGTTGTCCCTCAGCATCCAGGCCTACCTCCTCTTTGGAGTTGATCACTGATGATGCCCCCAAGCTCAAAGGAAATGATAAAGGTTCTTTTTGGGATGGTGCAGGGCCGCAGTGTTAAAAGCCCATAAAGTGATATCAGTTGACGATCTTACATCTCTGGGGGTGAGGCCGTCTCATGAGTTGATGTCTTCTCATGTGCATAAATTTATGCAGGTATGAACTGCGAATGGGGCTTTTCTTCTTCTTTTAGTGTATTCCTTGTTTTAACATCTCTCTTCGTTCTTTGCAGGTGTTGGGAGAGTCTTTGTACATTTTTGGGAAGTACTTAGATTATGAGGAGAAGTATGTGGTGGCAAAGTCCAAGAGGTGGAGTCCCTTTCTGTAGAGAATGTATCGCTCAAGAGCCAAATTTCTGCCCTTGCTGAGGAGTTTAGGAAGGACGAAGAGCATCTGAAAACTCTAGAGAAGAGCCTTAACACTGAAAAGGTCTTTTCGAGGTTAAAGCACGGGTAGATTGATGAGGCCCTTCTGAAGGTTGAAAAGGCTGGCTTGGAGGCAATGGAGGCTTTGGACGAGTACTTGGATAAGCTTTGTGACTACTACGTAGAAGACTTCAATCTTTTCCATAAGTACTTGGCCAAACACCATCTAGAGTTGGACTTCTCCAAGCTAGACATGGAAGAGGTGGAAAGGGAGATCTTGGAAGATCGCCCTTCTGAAGTTGCAACAGAAGTAGTTGACACCATCCCAACAGATCCGTCTCCCTCTAACCTTCCTTGATTTTTTTTTTTTTTTTTTTTTTTGTAAGGAAAAAACATTATTACTTTGGGGTTTGCTACTTTGAGCATATCTATTTTACCTTTCTTCTTTGAACATTTTTTGGATAATCTTTCAGGCTCATCTGTTTTGAGCATATTTTATGAATATCTTTATCCTTGAATCCGTCTAGCAATTGTCTTTATGAATGACGGTGCAGCTATGTGCTAAATAATTTTCTGATGAAGCTGTATGTATTAATCACCTCCGTTAGGTCATGTGACAGTATTAGCAACTTTATTTTAAATCTTGTGTTATGTATCAATGACTTTTGTTAAGTCAGACATTAATGATGATGTTTTTATGTGTAAAAAACTTTATTAAGTCATGTATGAATGAAGATTTTGTTACGTCTCAACAACTTTGTTAAGTCATACGTGAATGACGATGTTGTTATGTATCAATAACTTTATCAAGTTACGTATGAATGATGACCTTATTATAAGTCATGTATGAATGATGATTTTGTTATGCATTGATAACTTTTACCAAGTCATGTATGAATGATGGAACTTGTAACTTACTAATAATGTTTGGGTCGTCATGCATGAATGGCGATTTCGTTATGTATTAATAACTTTATTTTAAGTCATGTAGGAATGACGATCTTGTTATGTATTAATAACTTTATTTCATGCATGAGTGGTGATTGTTAATACGTATTAATACTTTTCAACGTCATGTATTAATGACGATTTGGCCAATAGTTCATAATGGAAGAATCTGCTATGCATAATTCCTGAATAGTACTTCTATATACGTTTTATTGATAGAGAGACAAAACATTCCTTCGTCTATGTAAATCAGATAATAAAAAGAGGAAAATAAAAGTAAACATTGTAAACATTTTGGAATACTTGGGGATTGTTCTTACTAGTAGTATCTCTTTAAGTGTTCTATGTTCTATGGATGAGGTAGTTCTTGGTTGTCTAAGGTCTTCAGGCCGTATGATCATTTTTTTGGAGTGGCGAATGACTTGGTAGGGTCCTTCCCATGCTGGGCCTAGCTTCCCTTGGGATGAGTCCTTCGTTGCCTGTGAGACTTTCCTAAAGATTAGATCACCTATATTGAATCTTCTCACCTTCACCTTCTTGTTGTAGTATCTGGCCATTGCTTCCATGTACTTTTCCATCTGCTTCAAAGCTTCGTCTCTTACCTCGTCGATCAGATCCAAATTATTGTTGAGTTCCTGGTGGTTCCTCTGCTCTTAGTATTCTTTGACCCGAATGTTTGTCAGTCCTACTTCCATCGATATGACAGCTTTAGTTCCAAATATCAGTCTGAATGGTGTTTCTCCCGTTGGTACTCTTGAGGTCGTTCTGTATGCCCATAGAACGTTAGGCAGCTCTTTTGGCCATGCACTATTTGCCCCCTCAAGCCGAGTTTTGATAATTTTGAGCAAGCTTTTGTTCGTCATTTTTGTTTGACCATTAGCTTAAGGGTATCTTGGAGAAGAGTAATGGTTTTTGATGCCTATATCTTGGCAAAATTTTTGAAACTTGGGGTTGTCGAACTGCTTTCCAATGTTTGATATGATTACGTTTGGAATGCCGAATCTGTAGACTATGTTCTTCCATACAAAGCTGGTGACCTTGGCTTCTGTGATCATTTTTTGTTAGCTTGGCTTCCACCCACTTCGTGAAGTAATCAATTTCGATGATGAGGAACTTGTACTGCTTCTTTCCTATGGGGAGTGGTCCCATTATGTCGATCCCCCATTGAGCGAAAGGCCATGGAGCAGTTATCGGCGTCATTGGCTCACTTGGTCGTGTTTGTACATTCGCGAAGCATTGGCATTGGTCACATGCTTTGACCATATGCATCCTTCTGTAATGTTAGCCAATAATAACTTGTTTTGAGTGCTTTTCTCGCGAGCAGCCTTGATTTATACCTTCCGTGCTTCATTCCTATCTTCTGGGAGTTTTCCTTCTTCCAAGTAATGGATGATGAGAGTCATCCATTCATCTTGTTCTTGTATCTTCATCACCTGTTCTCCCTCAGTGTTGGGCTGTTACCTTGTCTCCATGCATAGCTCAGGAGATATGCTATGTTCATTTGATGAGGCTAGTTATGCTAAGAAATCAGCTTCAGTGTTCCTTGCACGAGGGATTTGCTAGAACTCGATACTGTCGAAGTACTGTGAGAGTTCTTGGACGATCTTTAGATTCTTCGCATTCTTTCTTCCTTTTCTTCATAATCTCCCTTTACCTGGCCAACCATGAGCTGAGAATTGGCTTGGACAATGAGGGTCTTGGCTTCGAGGACTCTTGCAAGACTCAATCCTGTTAGAAGTGCTTTATACTTGACTTCATTGTTGGTTTGGGAACTGTAATCTGACCTTGTACTTCAGGATTTCTCATTTGGGTGATATAAGGAACACATCTACTCCTCCGGCCTTCTTGGTGGTGGACCTATCTGTTTGGACCGTCCATGTCTTCATTTAGGGCTTTTTTTCTTCGTGAGGACAAGTGAATTCTGCAATGAAGTCGGAAAGGACCTGGGCTTTGATTGCTACCTAAGGCCGATATTCTATGTCGAATTGGCCAAGCTCGATGGTCCCATTGGACGAGGCATCCTGCTGCACCTATCTTGTTCATCGTCTTTCTTATCGGTTGGTCTGTCATGACGACAATGGGATGTGCCTGGAAGTAGTGGCGCAATAATCTGGAAGTGACTACTAGGGCGAAAGCGATCTTTTCTAACCTTGGGTAATTTGCTTCAGATCCCTGAAATGCTTGGTTGGTATAGTATACCGGTCTCTGTAAAGCTCTTCTCTGATCAATGTCAAGCTCACTAGTGTGTTGGATACTGCCAAATGGAGTTGCAGCTTTTCTCCTATTATTGAAGGGCTTAACAAAGGCAATTGTGTCAGGTATTCTTTTAACTTTGTCAAGGCTTCCTCACATTCGTCTGTCCATTAAAAGGCCTTCTTTAAGACCTTGAAGAAGGGTAGACACTTGTCTGTTGCTTGAGAGACGAATCTGTTCAATGCCACAACTTTTCCTGTTAAGCTTTGTACTTCCTTTATTGTTTTAGGGGACTTTACTTCCATTATTTCCCTTATCTTGTCTGGATTAGCCTCTATGCCCCGTTGAGATACCATGATCCCAAGAATTCCCCTGATGAGATAGCAAAGACACACTTTGTAGGGTTTAGTTTCATCTTATACTTACGCAGTGTGTTGAAGGTTTTCCTTAGGTTGTCCAAGTGGTCCGCTTCGTCATTGCTCTTTACCAACATATACACTTCCACATTTCTTCCTATCTGATGAGAGAACATGCGGTTTACCAACCTCTGGTATGCGGCCCCAGCATTTTTTAGTCCAAAAGGCATCACCTTGTAACAGTATAACCCTTGGCTAGTGATGAATGAGGTTTTCTCTTGATCTTCTTCGTCCATCATGATATGATTGTAGTCGGAGAAGGCGTCCATGAAACTTAAAAGCTTGTGTCCAGCAATTGAATCCACCAATTGGTCGATCCTGGGTAAAGGGAAGCTATCCTTTGGGCATAACTTGTTGAGATCTGTGAAGTCGACACACATCCTCCACTTGCCATTGTTCTTCTTTACCATCATTATGTTGGCTAGCCACTTAGGGTAGAACACTTCCTTTATGAAGCTTGCCTCTAGGAGTTTCTCAACCTCCTCTGCTACTATCTTATTATGTTCAGGTATGAATATTCTTCGTCTCTGCTACACTGGTTTGCACTCTGGCTCAACATTGAGACGATGCTGGATGACTCGTTTATCGATTCTTGGCATATCTTTGTGCTTCCAATCGAAAACATCTTGGTTCTCTCTGTTGGAAAAAATCTGGTTTTTGTATCTCATACAAAAACACATGCAGCGGAAGCAACAAAAAACAACGGATCTACTTCAATCATGAAAGATAAACATGTAACCATGAATTCTAGAATCAAAGAATAGAAAGCGTACCTTGGTGCAGTGAATTTCAAAACCAAACTTGAGAATACCTTTAATCTTCATCTCAATTCCACATGGTGCCCAAGATGTGTGGTCTCTCAATCAGTCCTTTTGTACATAAACTCTCAAAGAAAAATCCTTCTTTTTCTCCTTGTGGAGAAAAACTGAACTCTTTTTCTTTTCATCTTACGTACGTTAAACCATTCTCATAGTTTCTTTATTTAATAACACTTATTAAATAATGACTGATTATCTAATTGGGTTAGCCTTTTGGGCCTACCCAATTGGGCTTTAGTTTGTGGCTTGAGATGGGACCAAAGGGACCAATAAGACACTAGCTCCAATGGGCCTTGGGCTTTTCCGTCAACTCTTGACAAGTCCAAAGTTACCATTAATTATATTCAATACCACTATAAGAATATAATTGCACTCTAGGCCTTATCTATAAATTATATCCCAAGACTTTATTATACATTCAACCCCTTCATTAAAATATTCGTAGTAATACAAAGTTATTAATATTGACTGCCACTTTGAAGATTACTACATCTTAATCCTTGAGTACCCGGTTTAATCCTTTATGTTATTCATACTATATTTATGAAATCCAATTCCATAAATATATACTTTAGTAACTCTTTACTTAAGTAGTTGGGCCCAACACTCTGAATAACCAAACTCATTAAACTTATCTCAAGGGAATATTTTATATCTCCGTTAAGAGATTATGAATTCCATCTTGAGAATATTTGTTCCATCAACACTAAATGCGGCTGCCCAACATACTGAGGTTTTGACCATAACTTATAGATCTCACTCCTGATATATCAAAGCAACCTACATCTCATGATCAGGTCCATTATTCTCTTAGGATTTAGAGTTGATGTAAATAGAAGTCGTGAGATTTATTATTCAATTGACAGTCTTTAGGAGAATAATAAATCTCACAGCGGTCCAGTTCAATATGTCTTAACTCTTAAAACATATTAACATACCAACTAGAAGTCTCCACTTCCATGATCAAGACAAATCATCTTAGTTGATATGTTATAGTCTTCGCAGATGAAATGCCCAATTTCATCACCGACTACGAACTAAAATTCTGAGTTTACAAAGAACTTGTGATTTATATCTTTCTGTGACTTTTCACATAAATCACATACTATGCATCTCATGGACTAAGATAATGTCCCACTAGTTCATAAATAGTCTCATATAATTAAACAACTTAATTATTCATGACATGCCAATAAATTGGATTTTAGGGCACAAACCCTAACACTCTCTTAGGAAGTTTGTTATCCTCGTCTTCTCTGAAGTTGAAAGTGCTGAACCTATTTTAAAGACTTTGGACGGATCTCTAAGGACAACTTCAATTTCCTGTGGTACTTCTGATGGTTTGAGTATTGGTTCAGGTTCGTCTATCATCCATGTGTGGTTTTACCCTGATGCCAAGGCATCTTGATAGCATTTTCTTGCAAGGACCTAGTCTCCTCTGATTTCGCCTATGCCATAGGCAGTAGGGAATTTAACCTTTACGTAATAGGTCGACTATTGATACTGTATTTTGTCCACCCTCAATTTGAGTGCTGGACCCCAAAAAATCCAAAAATATCCTCTTCTCTCCATGGGGCTGCGAGAACATCTAGAATGACGTGGCGCAACCCGTTCGGACACCGGTGCACTTAAAGTGCCTTTTTTAGTTAAAATGACCAAAATGCCCCTGGTCAACCCTGAGTTGACCGAAAGTCAAACAAAGTCAAAATCCCCTCAAAATATCACTTTTCATAGTTTTACATCAAACCCAAGCTTCTCGGAGATTTTTGGTAACTTTAACCAAGCTTGACCCAGGGTTGACTCCCAACGAGCCCCAAAAACCCTAATTTTGATCTAGCCGTCAGAACAAGTTGAAACTAATGCCATTGCGAAGATAATCAAATTCTTATTCCAACGACTATTCATGGGTAAAAATCGGAGTTAAAACGGATGAGATATTGAGAAAACTGTGAAAAACGTATCAGTATGCTTCCCGAGGTCATAACTTTTGATCCAACCTTTGGAATTTTAATTTCTTTGGCTTTATGAAAACTAGACATCTAGAGAATTCTAGGGACACCAAGATCGCCTCAATCCGAGTCCAGGAGGACCTCCAAATGCGCGTCCGAATTTGGAACCAAAAAGTGCAATATCGACGCACCTTGTTGGGCCATTGGGTCAACCCGGCGGCCCTTGAAGGTGCACCGTGCCTTGGAAAGTGTGCTAAGGGCGATAAATAGCCCCTGGCACCCCATATTGGACTAGAATAGAAAATTTGGGTTTTTGGGAGCTGTTTGGATTTTTTTTTGGGCATTTTTCCTCCTTTCCCAACACATTTCTCCACCAAAAATACATCAAAGTTTCTTGATTCTTCTCTCTTCACCAAAAACACAAGGTATTGTTCTTACCCCTAATCTTCCTCTCCTTGGTTCCATACCTTGGACTTGAGGTTTAAGGGTGTGGATGTAGCTTTTTAGCTACTATCCACACCCCTAACTTTCTAAATCTTTTTCTAGCATTTATCTTGCTCTTTGTTGCCTTAATAACATGATTTATTGCTTTCCTTAGCATGTTTCTTGCTTTATCTTGCTCCTAGCATGTTCTTAGTTTAGATCCATGTTCTTCCATGCTTGTTTACATGTTATTTGTCTTGATTTACATGTTTTATGCTTTATGTCATGCTTTAGATGATTAGATCTTCTTTTTCCCATGTGTTGATGTTTGGGTTTACATGCTCACATGCTTGATATTATGTCTCTGGCCATGCCTTGCTTAGATCTACATGGTCGTATGCATACTCTATGCTTTCATGCCTATGTCTATGCCTTCACAAGCTTGTATGCTTGGATTTGTGTTCTTCCATGCTTTTATGCTTACATCCACATGCTTAGATGCACATTTACATGCCTACATACATATTTCCATGCTTACATGTGTAGATCGGTGTGTTTACATGCTTAGATCTATGTTCTCTACATGCTTTATATTATCTTCCATGTGCTTGTGCGCTCCATGCCATGTTTATGTGCTTAGACCTAGGCTATGTTTGTCATGCCATGTGCTATTGTAGCCCTTTTGTTGCTTTGACTTTCTTTCTTGTGTTTTGGCCTAATGGTTAGGACCCGATCCAGACCCAATGGTCTTTGTCACTGTCCATACACCAAGGCTCACATCAAAGGGTTTGTATCACCCTTATTTGCATGTCTATACTTGCTTGCTTCTACACTTTATGCTTGTGATAGCCTCTCTAGTTCTAGGCTTTGGCACGCTTGACGCCCTTAGCGGGTTTGTGGTTGTGTGGTTACATCCGACACCCCTAAGGCCTTGTTTGGATGTAACCACTTGGGATGCATCGCCATGATGCTGGTTGCTTTGTGTATACCTTTCCCCTTTTCCGCTCCGTGCGATGTTCTGCTTGCCATGCTTGTTTGTGCCACCCGTTAGCTTTCTATGCATCTTTACATGCTTGCTTACATGTCCATGCATGAGTTGTGCTTGCTAGTGTGTCCTCCATACTTCAACGCAATGAAGTTATGGACATTCGATCCAAACCTACATTTGTCCCTTGTAGACCCCACCTTTTGTTTGCTTTCTTGCTTGTTTGCTTGCTTTCTTGTTTCTTTGCTTGCTATGTCTATCATGCTTATCTGCTTTATGCCTCTTTCATATGCTCTTCGCATCTTTTTCTTCCATTGCTTGTCTGCTAGTTTCTTGTCTTTGCCTTTGTATGTATACACATGGAGTGAGGACGCATGGAGCTAAGGCACAGTCTCCTAGGTGCAAGCAAAAAGGGCGAAGATACAAGCATGTAGATATGAGCCAAGCGGCTATGCTTAGTAGGTTTAGGGGTCTAGTCTCTCCCATTTGGTTATGTACTCTTTTAGACCCCTTTCCTTCCTCCCTCATTTCTCTCTTAGATGGGTTGTATTAGGTATATCATGCCATGTACCATTTGTACTCATCTCTAAAGTATGTAGACCCCTGTTTACTTTCCTACACCTATATTTTGGGCCATGCTCTAGGGCTGTAGGCATTTACTTTCCTGCTCTGTGTGCTTGCATTGTGCATGATGTATGTATATATATATATATATATATATATATCTACTCACCCCTTCTGGTGTGATTGTCGCAGTCCATGTCACCTAAGGTGAAGCGATGCCTAATTTCTGCCGCGAAAGTGAGGTGACATGTCGTTGGATTTTCGCCGTGGAAATTTGGTACTTTGCTTGAATGCCTTAGGAAAGCATAGATTAGGACCACAAAGCCCCCCATGCATGCAAAGCCCTGAAAGCCAATACGAAAATCATGTTTTTTACTGCCAATCTCCGAAAATTAAAGTTTTATCAAAACAAAGGACTGTCCTTGGACAGGCGTTGTGGGGTGCCTAACACTTTCCCCACACGTAACCAAACTTCCGGACTCAAGAATCAATATTTTTTGCCATCCACATTAGATTAGGAAAAATGCCCTTTTTCATAGCCAAGGGTTGGTAATAAAATCAACTAGAAATAGGTGACCAATCACACCTTAGAAAAACCCAATGATTGGTGGCGACTTCACTTACCTTTGGTAATCACCTAAAATTTGGCAAAGATTCCTGCCACACTGCCAAAGGTAGACCTACCTTCCTCCACCGAGAGAGAGAGAGCACCCGAAGCTCTGCGCTAACCACACCAAGCACACAAACCAATCAAGAGGGGCCTTTAACGGGCCTCGTGCGCACGAGAACGTCGCCACGGCGGGTGGTCGAATGAAGGCCTGCGACAGTAGTTTTCTGCTCTGATCGAGGCCGGGCGTCGACAGACTGGCGACTCCACTGGGGATCGATGAGAGTTTTGCCTTTAGAGCTTTTGATAAAACCATAATCTTTGGACATTGGCTTTCAAAAACACGTAAATTGGCATTGGCCTCTAGGGCTTTCTTTTTGGAATAGACTTCTACTATATCTCAGTAGACTATTTTCAAAAGATAAAAACATCTTTTTCCAAAAAATCCTTTTCCAAAAAAGGGGGTTGTGAGGTATTTTCATGGGGCTTTACAGCTTTCCTCACATGCTTTATAGCTTTCCTCACATGCTTTATCGCTTTCCTTATATGCTTTATTGCTTTCCCCACATGCTTTACAACTTTCCTTCACATGCAAACATAGGGTAGCAAAACTTAATTTCTGCTACACCTTTATCTGCTTTCATATATATATATATATATATATATATATATCAGCTGATGCCCAGACACAAACATCGGCAGTGTTACCCATAGTTAGATCTGGGGCTGACTTTGTAGGCACTTCTGGGTCCATGGGTGGACAAGAGTAGCTGAAAAGGCCTCCTCGATCCTTCTTGCCCCACAACTTCCATGAAGGGAGGGGTATGGCGATTGAGTCCCCTTAGGATAGGAACAACCTACAGTTAAGCCTTTGCATACAGTTGGCCTAGTTATGTCAAACGCCACACTGGGGCAGTTTTTTTTTTTTTTCCTCGCATGGTCTCTCCCTTCTAAATGGACTTCTTTTCAATAGCCTCAACAACATCTTGAACATTAGCAAGGACCACAATCTTAATTTATTTGCAAGGCAGTCAGAAGATCTTTTAGCTTGCTTGAAGCATTCCTTGGAAGCCCGACTTCTGCATTGACAATAGAAGAAGGCAAACCAAGCCTATATTCAGGGAGAATTGTGAACTATCTCCAGTTTTATCGAATCTTGCCATGAGCAAAGCTGTCATCTAACTTGGACCACTTCCTTCACAGGAACATTCATACAATATTAGGACCCCCTCAGTCGTGGTGATTAAGTTGACAAATCTCAGATCCATGAGAAATCAGCTTCGGCTACTTCAGTAATACAATGTCAAAACTTGTTCCTTCCACATAAGAACCATGGAGGAAGAGTAAAAGGATTAAATTTGGTCAAATGAGAGCCAAAATACTTCCAATTTTATTGGGTTTGGCATAATCTTGATATGTCATTAACTCCCTTCAATCAATTTCCTTTTCTGGGACATGCTTGAATCAAGCCAAAAAGATGTCATTCACATTGCATTCTTCAATGAATAGTGACGACCAAACATCTGAGCATTTGTGATAGAGCCATTCACCTGCTCAACATTTGGGCGACAGTGTCCCATCAAAATTTCAGGGAATTGCATTAACATCCCTTTTTGTCATTCTCATATTGCCTTTATTAGGTCTCTAATGTGGCACATTGCCTTGACAGGCCATTTCGATGATTAACATGAAAATGAAGTTTGTTACTTGTGCCTCACAAGAATCTTCACCATAGATCAGAAAATCTTCATCCCAAGAAATATGCCAAGCGTGGAATTAATCACCTAAGACTTCTTTACAAGGGGAAGACCTCCATCCCCTAAGTGGATCTTTGCGAAAGCTTTTGGATATTGGGAATGCCATCCATTCGAAACATTAGAACCCAGATTTGGCCTTGTTACTACATCCCAAACATTATCTCAACAAAACCTTCTCTCATTTCGGTTGGCTTAGGTTTGTTGCAATCTTGTACACATTAAAAAAAAAAAAGGGATTTTCCAAAATAAGAACAAAGCATAAATGTTCAAATCAAAACATCAAACCATGAAAATCTGTGTTTTAAAGCGCATGCATCTTCTAAGAGCGGCAAGTCAATGCCAAAGCCCTTTTTGTGGGGAAAGAGTTGTTTGAGTGAATCAGTGGTCCCTTACCAGGGATAAGGGGCATGTGATCCCCAAATGCTAATTTCATGATATCACATCCCAATAACTCCACATTCATGAAACATTCATCACTTTTGCAAAGTGCACATCCAATTCTTGACAATTAACCCCCCTAAGGGGAGGTCCTACCTAAGATTGGTGTTGACCCTGAATCAGTGAATGACCATATGTTCAAGTTTCATCGACCAACTGATTAGATTTGAAATGATGGAGGCATTTGTTTCAGCTATCCAAACAATTATATCACTTGATAGCTCTTTTGAGCCAGAAAGAAAATGTTTTTCAAAAACCACTCGAATTTATAATTTGGCACATAAGTTCCTATGGCTAAGAAGTAAGCATTCAAGATGACGGAGAAAGGCATTCATTTCACTACTGTCCCGCTTGTACAGAAATATCCCTTGTTAGCCTAGTTGAGCCTGCTGAATTCTTTTCTTGATTTAACCCAGCCAAGGATTACTCCCTAGGGATGGTAATTTTGCCTCACCCGCTTAACCTACCCCTCCCCGCTTCGCCCTGTGCGGGTTTTCCCCACCTCTCAAAGGTGGTGGGGTAGGGATAGGGCAAGATTTTAGCCCCGTACCACGGGGCAGGGATGGGTTTAGACCTTTTAGACCCCCCCCGTCCCTGCCCCGCCTCATGTTGTTAAGGGTTATAATTGTAAACTTTTCATAACTTAAAACCCTACTATTTAAACAAACATATCAATATTAGCTTATTTTATTCTACATAATGTGGTTCTTTGCCTTTATTTTGTTATGTGCCTATGAGATTATTATTATTTTTTAGTTTTTTGTGATTGTCTTGTTAAACACTTGGATATATTATTCAATTTTTTCTAAAAATTGTTTTAAATTTAGTTGTAATTTCCAGTATATTTTTATTAGTGAAATAGGTTTCATTAAAAAAAATTGTACTAGTTGTAGGGAAAATTAACAAAAAGTAGAGTTTTATTTTTTTATAAGTAATAAGTTTATTGATATCAAAAAGGGAGCACCCTAGTACACAGGGAGTGTACAAGGGGGCAAACAATCAAGAACAAAAATTACAAGAATCTAGGAAAATCAAGAAAAGATAAAAATGATTGGTTCGCAATGCAGCCAACCAATCCATTAAAGTTCTAAAGAAAAATAGCTTCAAATTTGATCTTGATCTTTCCTTATCTTCAAAGCATCTACTATTTCTCTCTCTCCAAAGACACAATAATAAGCAGTGGGGAACAATCAACCATATATACCCATTTCGATGACAACCAAATCTGCCTTGCAAACATGCTAAAAGCCCCACTATAGATTGCGGCATAACCCAACTCACTCCAAACAATCCGAATACCATAGCCCGCATATCCATTGCAACTGGACAATGAAAAAAAAGATGATCAACCGATTCACCATTACACTTGCACATGTAGCACCAATCCAATATCCAAACCTTCTTTTTTCGTAAATTGTCAATCGTTAAGCACTTCCCCAAAGCAATAGTCCAAACAAAGAAAGCTACTCGAGAAGGAATCTTCTGTTCCTAAATACTTTTCCAAGGAAATCAATAGTCATTAGAGACCACTAATAGACTATAATAGTCTTTAACTAGGAAGCCCTTCTCTCTATCAAGTTTCCAGCACATCTTATCCTCACCAAACCCTTTCACCGAAGCACCATAAATTTTATCCATGAAACCAACCAGTGCCTCTAATTCCCGAGCATGCACACCCTTAAAGAAACTTACATCTCAAAAAAGGATTCCATTATCAAGCTTCATAAGCTCAGCCACACTAACCTCCTTGTCTCGACAAACTCTAAACAATTCAGGATAGCTAACTGCAAGAGAAGTCTCACCACACCAATGGTCTTGCCAAAATTTCACCCTAGACCCATCCCCAATATTGTATAGAATGTGGTGAGAAAAAGAAGGCCATCTCCGACTAATATATTTCCACAAGCCAACACCATATGGACCATTAACAAGCCTAGTACACCAGCCACTCCATTCACTGCCATATTTCACCTCTATCACTTGCCTCCAAAGGGCAACCCTCTCCATCCCAAATCTCCATAGCCACTTCCCAAGCAAAGCTTCATTAAAAAGTCTTACCTTCCTTATCCCCAAGCCACTCGAAGCAATGGGACTGCAAACAGTAGCCCATTTAACTAAATGGAATTTTGGTTCATCTCCAATGCCACCCCATAAGAAATTTCTCTAAAGTTTCTCAATTTGGTTAGCCACAGCTGTAGGAATAGGAAATAGAGATAGAAAATAAGTGGGCAAATTAGATAGAGTGCTTTTAATTAAAGTGACTCTACCTCCCTTGGATAAGTACAAACGTTTCCATCCTACTAATCTTCGTTCTATCTTCTCTAGAATTGGGTTCCATATTGCCTTATCCTTGAATTTAGCTCCCAAAGGAAGACCCAAATACTTCATTGGAAGAGTACCTTGTCTACAGCCAAGGACAATCAACAATAAGTCCAAATTATCCACCATACCAACAGGAACCAACTCTGGCTTACCCAAATTTATCTTTAGACCAAAGACAGCCTCAAACCAAATGAGGATCATACAGAGAAACAGAACCTGATCCAGATCAGCACCACAAAAAATCAAAGTTTCATCCGTAAAGAGAAGATGAGACACCGCCAATGATCTTCCCTCTTCACGACCCACACCAAAGCCTGACATGTGACCATCATGGAAAACTTTATCCAACATTCTCCCAAGGGCTTCCATAACCAGTACAAACAACAAAAGGGACAATGGGTCACCTTGTCTCAACCCCTTGGAACTCTTAAAAAACCCACAAGGAGAGTCATTTATTAGAATAGAGAAATGAACTGTAGATATACAAAAGAATATCCACTGCCGCCATTTAGCAGAGAACCTACCCTTTTCTAGTAACTGCATAAGAAATCCCCAATTTACATGATCAAAGGCCTTCTCAACATCCAATTTACAAAATAGCCCTGGCAACCCAGTATAAGGTCAAGAATCTGCCGGTTCCTCACAAAAGCATTCTATGAAGCTAAAATTATATCTTCCATGACTATGCAAAGTTTGTTGGCTAAGACCATAACAATGATTTTATAAACACCCCCCCTCCCCAACAAGACTAATGGGGCGAAAATCCTTAACATCAATTGCTTTATTTTTTTTTGGGGTATGAGAGTGACGAAAGTTGCATTTAAACGCTTCTCAAACTGACCTTCAGAAAAAAAAAATGATGAAAAACAGCCATAAGATCAGTTTTGAGAATTCCCCAGCAAGCTTGGAAGAAAGCCATTGGAAACTCATCTGGTCCACCTCCAAAATTTCTGCCTTATCGAAGGGTCTATCTAGCCAATCTGCATTATCACTAGATATCCTAGGAAATACCAAGGCTTCTGGAAACGGTCTATCAACTTGCTCCTCAGAGTATAATTTCATAAAGAATTGAGTAATACAATCAACAATCATACCTTGATCTGAAGACAAGATTCCATCAACCATAAGACTCTCAATACCATTATTTCTTCTATGGGAATTAGCCATTCTATGGAAAAAATTGGTATTTGCGTCCCCCTCCCTCAAATGCAGCACCCTAGACTTCTGCCTCTAACTAACCTTTTCTAAAAGAGTGAGCTTTTCAATATTGGTATGGAGATTAGTTTGTTCTAACTTTTCCTCAGCTGTTAAAGGCTGAGTCTCCTCTCTAACATCAAAATCATTCAACTTCTTCCAAATTTGCTGTTTTTTAATAGTGACATTACCAAACTCCGCTTCGTTCCACTTTTTTAGATCCAACTTCAAAGTTGCCAACTTCTTAGCTTGTATAAAACTCGGGTTGCCTTGGAACAAATAAGATGCCCGCCAAGCTTTCACTTTATCAACAAAATTCTCCACCCTCAACCACGTATTTTCAAAATGAAAAGGAGTTCTACCTTTCCAATGACTTCCCCCCTCCAGCAGAATTGGGAAGTGGTCTGAAAGTACCCTGGATAGTCTTTTTTGAGTAAACATAATGAAGTGATCCGCCAAGAGTGGAGAGTTTTACAGGGTGGGGCGGGGATTTATGGGGCCCCAAGGAGCGGGGATGGGGTGAGAAAGTTTTCACTGTCATGTGGGGTGGGGTAGGGATAGGGCAAGACAAAAACTATGCGGGGCGGGGACAAAGGCCCTATCCTTCGGCCCCACCCCGCCCTATTGTCATCCCTATTAACCCCCACACTAGGGCAGGTTAGATGGTTACAAGGATCTTATAGTTATCTCCAATTTGAGTCCATCAAATGAGTCCATAATTAAAAAAAAAAATGAATGAGAAAGGAGCCCAAATCAAATGACAAAAGTCATGGGCCAATCAAGTCTAATGAAGCCCCAAGCAAAGAAAGGGCAAAAGGAAATTCAACCCAAAACAATCAAGAAACATGGGCTAAAGAAAATAAAATGAAAGCCCCAAAAATGAAATGGGCAAAATTCAAGAAATGGACTCAAATTGAGGATATAGCTGAGCATGAGAGGTGTTCGGGGGCCTTTTCCAGTTGCCCAGCCACATGTGGTCCGTTGGAGGGATGACTTTACTAGTCCCGGGTTCTTTTTGGGGAGTTGCCTCCGGAACTCAACATTAGGCCATGTGGTCCAATGGCTACCGGCGTATTTTTAAGCCTACAAAACCATTAAAGCCAAAGTCTAAGAATCACAATAATATAATATGCATTTGATATAATAGCTTTGATTAGTAGTTGTAATAACAGTTGAAATAAGGTAGTATTTATTTAGAGGTAAACTAATCATGTACTCAATGATGTAAATTTAAAGATATAGAGCAAAGTCACTTATCTTTGTATGGTTTATAGCTCTAGCTGTGTAGCATCAGTGAGCTGATGGGATTCCAGCAGAATGCCAGCGGTAGAGGCTAGTTAAGCTTGCCTCTCTTATCATGCATTTAAATGAGTTTAAGCCTTGGTTAATAGTTGTAATAGTAGTTGGAATAAAGTAATATGTATTTAAATGTGAAGTAATCATGTATTCAATGATGTAAATTTAAAGATATGGAAACAGAGTCACTTATCTCTGATAGTTTGCAGCCCTAGCGGTGTAGCATTAGTGAGTAGACAGCATCCTAGTAGAATGATTCCAGTGGTAGAGAGATAGTTTGCCATGATAACTTCATGATTGAAGGGGAAAAATGGGTGGAACTGGAGGGAGAGAGTATGTCTAGCTATGTGTAGGGACTGGTTAAGCTTGTCCATCTTATCATGCACTTAAATGAGTTTCCCCTTTGACAATGCTCTTTTAGTTGTTGTGAAGTTATGAATAGTGTTGCCTTCCATGGGAAGGGATTTTGTAAGATGTAATTTGTGCCTTCTAAGTGAAGGGCTTTTGTAAGAAGTAGTTGTGCCTTCTAAGTGAAAGGCTTTTGTAAGAAGTAGTTGTGCCTTCTAAGAGAAGGCCTTTGATATAAGATCTTGGTGCCTTCTAGGAGAAGAGCTTTAGTAATAGAAGTTCATGCCTTCCATGAGAAGGGCTTTTAGTATGAGTGTTTGATATCTCTTGAGAAGTGTGGAAATGGTAAAAGATATAGATGTTTTGTGGGATGTAGTATTTGTAATATGTATGATATATGGAAGTATGAGAGATATGGAGGTTAAAGATAGTAAAAGTATGGGATTATAACTGCTGGAGAAGTTATAGAGATTGCTTTCCAAGAGGAAAGATTTTGTAAGAGAAGGGTATGAAGATGTGTTTATGGGCAGCAAAACAGTAGAATTTTAGAGTAAGAGAGTATGGGAGTGGAGCTTATAAGAGTTGTGGTGTGTTATATGTAATGGTGTAGTAAGTGTGTATAAGATTGTGTAAGAGAAATAAAGAAAGAGATGTTTAGAGATATGGGCAGCAAGGTATATGTATTTTCAGAATATGGAAAGTGAGAGAGTATGAGAGTGGAGCTTATAAGAGTTTTGGTGTGTTATATGTAATGGTGTAGTAAGTGTGTATGAGATTGCGTAAGAGAAGTGAAGAAAGAGATGTTTAGAGATATGGGCAACAAGATATATGCATTTTCAGAATATGGAGAGTGAGATAATGAGTATGAGAGAGTAATAGTATTGTAGTGTGTTTAGCAAATCTGTTGGGATTTTTTACTGGAGGATGTATGAGGGCTTATGAAGGGCATTTATAGGTTAAGGGCTGGAGAGTTTAGTTTCTAATTGGGGAACTAAAAACCCAAAAGCTCAGAACTTCATTAAGAGCTTAAAAAGATCATTAGATGGAGAGAGAGTAGAGAAGTTTTATGAGAGAGTTTTCCTTCCCCTTTGGTGTCCCCTCTTGAGGTGTTGATGAAGGGTCCCCTTTAGAGTTGAGTTTAAGGGGGTATTTTTAGCAAAGAATATCAACCAAAATCTGTCCCAAATAGTAATGAATTTTCAGAGAATCCATCTTAAGATTTGGACAAAAATGGTAGGTTTAGCTTTAAGGTATTCTTTCTATTTCAGGTAAGAGCTGCTAGGGAAAAAGTAGCAGAAAAGGAAAGTATTTTAGCAAGAGAAAGGTAGTTTCTTTAGTTGGTTTTGGTTTTACCCAAATGTGGAAAAATTAGTAATGCTCAGGATGCTGGGTCAGCTGTCACAGTTGTTCTGAAAAGGCTGTCCCAGCTGTCAGGAAAAGTTGTGACAGCTATCATGAAAAAACTGTCCTAGCTATCAAGAAAAGCTGTGACAGCTATCATGAGACAGCTGTCACAACTGTCATAAGACAGCTATCACAGCTGTTATAAGATAGCTGTTTGCTTTGGGTAGAAGCCAATGAGGTCAGATGGGTGATTTCAAACTGTTGGAGAGGTCATTTCATGGATTTGGCTAAAAAATGGTAAGATCTCTTTTAAGGGTATCTTGCTATTTTGGGTATAACAGTTGGTTGCTGGGATTTCAACATTAAATGGATGATGACATCACTTCCAGCCAGGTGACAAATGCTAAGTACACTATTGGGGTTCAGTTGAAAATGTATCCTTTTTCGGGTGTTTGTGTTTTTGGTCCAAAGTTCCATTACAACACGTTTTTAGTAAGTAATAGAATGGCTGGTTGGAAGTTAATGAAGCTTTAGAGATTTAGTCAAGGCCTCATTGTGTTGTGACATAATCTTGGTGAGCAAGAAGAGTATTTAATGCTCTGCTCTAGCAATTGGCAGAGAAATATATGGTCTGATTGTGGCAGACAGCAGCTGGGTATCTGAGATATCATGAATATTTTGTATATAGTTGGAGATTAAAGATAGCTAATCAGATTAGGCCATGTGTTTGAGTTGGATTTTAGCTGAAAGTAGTAATCTAGTTTATGTAGAATAATATAATGAAGTTTCTAAATTTGTATAGGAATAGCTGGAGATTGAATGAATAGTTATTTTCTCAGTAGTTGGATGGCTGGAGATATTGAGCATTTGTCACATGATGAATATTAAGTTTTAGGAAAAGAGCAATGGAGAATTTTATCATCTAAAGTGTTATGTGATAAGAGATGCTTACCATATGTTACCCACTACACACGGACTCGTCAGAGTTCAGGGAGTTGGAGAAGACACGCCAAGCAACATGTCTCTTTTATCAACTTTAAACCGCTGGAGCTTTACTGAACATACCTCTTGGCCCTCCAAACCACGACTCCCAAAGTTTCCTCAGAGAGACTTATGAGCTTGGATCATAAGCCGAAGATGAGATGATGTACCTCGGGTTTTGTTGTCATTTTGTGTAAATATAGGCTCTTGTTGAAGAAGCCGCTTGTCATGAGTGTAAGAAAGGTAATATGGGCCGTGAGCGTTGATTCATTGCTTAAGCCCGATCCATATGTTGATGTTGATGATGTCGTGGGGTTATGATCCCAATTGATGAAGAGGAAATATGGACCATGAATCTGCCTCTTAAAGTAAGGATCCTGGGGGCCATGTGAGCCCAATCCATGTAGTTGAATGAGATATGAGCTTATTTTGGGCTTTAAAGAGATTTACCTAAAAAATCAATAATATGTTGATGTGGCATGGGTTGCCAATGAAGCAATGCCATGTGGGCTGAAAAAATAGACCTCAACAAGAGGCAACCAAAATGCTTTTGATGAAGTGTAATCCTTGACTTTTAGGAAACCTTTCAAAGAATTTCATAGCCAAAATATCCTCCCGTGAGCTTAGGAAACCCATATCCTTACATTATGGTCCTGAGAAAGTCCTTCTTGATTGAGAGCGATTACTTAGTCTATGGAGCTTATGCCAAATAATCACGCACATGTGAAAGTTTTGAACTTGATATCCTTCATTTCAAGCACCTAATTAACCCCAAGGCCACGTTACAACCTAATGAAAGACCTTACTGATCACTGAGGATTGGTTGGTCGTGGCACATTGAAAATTTGGTCAATCATTGATGACGGAATCATCCGCTTATGCCAAGGTGTCATGCCTTAAAAAGGGTTGGGTCCTCTCCCAACCCACCCGATGAGTTCAAAAAGCCAAACACATCATTCATGTTTTCCTTACATAGCTTAAAAAAGGACACCCATGCATTTGATAAACACAAGCACTTTGCTCAAGAAATCCTTGCTTGCAAGCATGTTCCCTATTCAAGGTAAATGACAGCCATTGAGCACATACACTCTTAAACCACATAGGAAACATGGCCTTAGCGAGCCCTCTTATGGTACATGCATTTAAACAGATTTTCATGATCATGAATGAATTTCTGAAATTTCTAAACCAGGTTTTCAAAACCAATTGAAACAGAAGGGAAAAATAATGACCCTCAAAGATTTAAATCCTCCAAATTTTTCAAGTCCAAAAACAAATCCTTGAGGGTTATTCATTTCTTCCTAAGGAACTTCTAGAAAAATGAGGTTTTAAGATTGCAACAGCTTATGCAAGCCTCCCTTCATCATTACCAGGCACCTTTAAAAACACCTGAACCCAGAAGATTCAAATGCTCAACCCCAGGTTTTAAATACAATTTGAGCATCACTCCCCTAAACACTTTTTAAGCCTCTTAAACTCATACTAACAGAGGATGCCTGAGTTATTACTTCAGACATGACCCCCAATGCCCAAGGGTTGGCCCCAGGCTCAATCCTGATACTGGGGCAGTTTTATTTCTGACATTTTCAAACCATAGATGGCATTCCCTTTATCCAGTGCAATTCAAAATATCCACTAGGAGAAGGAGGAATCTCTCCCCGTGAGAGCTTAAATAGATGCCCAACATGCATAATACATCAAGACCACACAGAACTCAACATCCAGGCAGTTCTTGTATGGATATGACCAAGAGTGTCAGCATTTCCAAGAGGGGATCTTGCTCGAAACTTTGAATTTAGAATTCAGCATATCAAGGAACCCATTGTGGTATAATCAGCCAGTACGAGCTCAAACCCATGTCAAGCTAGTTTGCTTATCTAGAACCACGCAAAACCCTACATTAAGTCGGTTTATTTTGCGTGGTTCCGTCCACTTTGTGCTAATTAGTATGCAAGAACGGGTTCGTATTGCCAGGAAATTTTCCCCTCATGTCAAGAACATCACAAAACCTACACTGGGGCAGTTTTATTTTGTGCAATCTCTACCTTTTCCATCTCATTCAGTGGATTGATCACTATCAAATTGAATCGGTAAACCCGTGAGGATACGGTGCAATGCAAGTGCTACCAATATCACACATACAGCAGCAGCCCTTTGAAAGTCAATTTCCAGAACTATACATGTAAGTCATACCTATAGGCATTGTTTCTTGCATACAACAGCAGCCCTTTGAAAGGCGATATCTAGAATCATACATGTAAGTCCTATCTAAAGGCATTGTTTTGTACACACATTAGTAGCCTACTTAGAGGCATTGTTTCACACATACAGCAGCAGCCCTTTGAAATGCGATTTCCAGAATTATACATGTAAGTCCTACCCAGATGCATTGTTTCGTGCGAACAACAGCAGCCCTTTGAAAGGCGATTTATAGAATCACACATATAAGTCCGAACCAGAGGAATTGTCTTTCATATACATCAACAACCCTCTCAAAGGCGATTTCTTAGAACTATGCATGTAAGTCCTAATCAGAGGCATTGTTTTTCACATATATTAGTAGCCCTCTCAAAGGTAGTTTCCAGAATCATACATCAGCCCTCTCAAAGGTAGTTTCCAGAATCATACATCAGCCCTCTCAAAGGCAGACTTCCTAAAGTCATACAACATCCCTCTTAAAGGTAGTTTCCATAATCATACATCAGCCCTCTCAAAGGCAGTTTCTAGAATCAATCATACATTAACCCTTTCAAAGGCACTCTTTCTAAAGTCATACATCAGCCCTCTCAAAGGCACTCTTACTAAAGTCACACAGCAGCCCTCTCAAAGGCATTTTTCCTAAAGTCATACATCAGCCTTCTCAAAGGCAACATTGCCACACTTCCACGCCGTAGGAATCATTATGGTGCTTGATACCCAACAACGGATCAGCACAATCTTCCACGCTTCCATGGTATAGGACCCTTTCCACACTTCCACAGTGTAGGAACTTCTCCATGCTTCCATGATGTAGGAATCATTTATTAGGCATGCTATTCAAATATCCTCTATCTTCGCCACATCCCATCTTGAGGTTATAGCGACCGTGTCATATGCCTCGCATCGCAGTTATCAAGTTCCTAAAGAAGTTCCAAGTTCTTGATCTACAGTGGGTGATAGCGGTCGTGCCGTATGCTCAGATCCCATCTTGAGGTTATAGTGATTGTGTCGTACGCCTTTCCATCACAGTCATCAAGTTCCCAAAGAAGTTCCAAGTTCCTGATCTGCAGTGGGTTATAGCGGCTGTGTTGTATGGTCATTTCCTATTCCGATGCTAACTAGCAGTCGTGCCGTATGTCTCACCATTTCCACTATTCCCGACTACTCGGTAAGTCTCCTTACCTAAATCTTGCATTTTATTTTCAACATTTAAATTCCCGCATATTTGCACACCCATATAACACAGACAAAAAGCTGAAAAATATATGCATTGTCCTAAGATAGCATGGCATAAATCATGCCAAAAAAAAAAAAAAAAAACCTTTTCCTCCCCTAAAGCTCAAAGACAGGTGTAGAAAATGTTTCAGAAGCAGCTGCAGCAGATTGGTCTAGTTAGGTAAAATCCGGTCTCGATCCGTGAGTAGTCTCCACACACAATTTGGGGGTGACAAAATTCAAAATCATGATCTTTATCTAACACCTCTCATGGCACTCGAGATGCCAGATAAAGAAGGGGCAGCTGTTGATACCGTATTTTGTCTGCCCTTGATTTGCATGCCGTACCTTGAAAAATCCAAAAATATCCTCTTCTCTCCATGGTGCCACGAGAACATCTAGAATGATGTGGCGCAACCCGTTCGGACACCGGTGCACTCAAAGTGTCTTTTAAGCTAAAATGACCAAAATGCCCTTGGTCAACCTTGGGTTGACCAAAAGTCAAACAAAGTCAAAATCCCTTCAAAATGTCACTTTTCATAGTTTTACATCAAACCCAATCTTCTCAAATATTTTTGGCAACTTTGACCAAGTTTGACTAAGTTTGATCCAGAGTTGACTCCCGAAAGGCCCCAGAAACTTTAATTTTGATCCAACCTTCATAATAGGTTGAAACCAATGCCATTATGAAGATAATAAAATTCTCATTCCAATGACTATTCATGGGTCAAAATTGGAGTTAAAACGGTTGAGTTATTGAGAAAACCGTGAAAAGTGCATCAACATGCTTCCCAAGGTGGTGGGAATTTTAATTTCTCTGGCTTTATGAAAACTAGACATCTAGATCTTTCTAGGGACACCAAGATCGCCTCAATCCGAGTCTGGAAAGACCTCTAAATACGCGTTTGAAGTTAGAACCAAAAAGTGCAACAGGACGAATTTGCCAATGCCACAATGACATCAGCCCGGTGCACCTTGTTGGGCTGCCGGGTCAACCCAGTGGCCCTTGAAAGTGCGCCATGCCTCAGAAAGCATGCCAGAACCAAAAATATGGGTTTTTGGGAGTTGTTTGGGCTTTTTTTTGTGCATTTTTCCTCTCTTCCCAACACATTTCTCCACCAAAAACACATAAAAAAATACATCAAAGTTTCTTGATTCTTCTCTCTTCACCAAAAATACAAGGTATTGTTCTTACCCCTAATCCTCCTCTCCTTGGTTCCATACCTTGGACTTGAGGTTTAAGGGTGTGGATGTAGCTTTTTAGCTACTATCCACACCCCTAACTTTCTAAATCTTTTTCTAGCATTTATCTTGCTCTTTGTTGCCTTAATAACATGATTTATTGCTTTTCTTAGCATGTTTCTTGCTTTATCTTGCTCCTAGCATGTTCTTAGTTTAGATCCATGTTCTGCCATGCTTGTTTACATGTTATTTGTCTTGAACTACATGTTTTATGCTTTATGTCATGCTTTAGATGATTAGATCTTCTCTTTCCCATGTGTGGATGTTTGGGTTTACATGCTCACATGCTTGATATTATGTCTCTGGCCATGCCTTGCTTAGATCTACATGGTCGTATGCATACTCTATGCTCTTATGCCTATGTCTATGCCTTCCCATGCTTGTATGCTTGGTTTTGTGTTCTTCCATCCTTTTATGCTTATATCCACATGCTTAGATGCACATTTACATGCCTACATACATATTTCCACGCTTATATGTGTAGATCGGTATGTTTACATGCTTAGATCTATGTTCTCTACATGCCTTATATTATCTTCCAAGTGCTTGTGCGCTCCATGTCATGTTTGTGTGCCTAGACCTAGGCTATGTTTGTCATGCCATGTGCTATTGTAGCCTTTTTGTCACTTTGTCTTTCTTTCTTGTGTTTTGGCCTAATGGTTAGGACCCGATCTAGACCCTATGGCCTTTGTCACCGTCCATACACCAAGGCCCACATCAAAGGGTTTGGATCACCCCTATTTGCATGTCTATGCTTGCTTGCTTCTACGCTTTGTGCTTGTGCTAGCCTCTCTAGTTCTAGGCTTTGGCACGCTTGACACCCTTAGCGGGTTTGTGGTTGTGTGGTTACATCCCTCGCTGACACCACCTTTTGTTTGCTTTCTTGCTTGTTTGCCTTCTCGCTTGTTTGCTTGCTTTCTTGTTTCTTTGCTTGCTATGTTTATCATGCTTATCTACTTTATGCCTCTTTCATATGCTCTTTGCATCTTTTCCTTGCATTGCTTGTCTACTGGTTTCTTGTCTTTGCCTTTGCATGTACACACATGGAGCGAGGATGCATGGAGCTAGGGCACGGTCTCCCAGGTGCAAGCAAAAAGGGAGAAGATACAAAAGCATGTAGATATGAGCCAAGCGGCTATGCTCAGTAGGTTTAGGGGTCTAGTCTCTCCCATTTGGTTATGTACTCTTTTAAACCCCCTTTCTTCCTCCCTCCTTTCTCTCTTAGATGGGTTGTATTAGGTATATCATGCCATGTACCATTCGTACTCATCTCTAGAGTATGGTGACCCCTGTTTACTTTCCTACACCTATATCTTAGGCCATGCTCTAGGGATGTAGGCATTTACTATCCTGCTCTGTGTGCTTGCATTGTGCATGATGTATGTATATATATACCTGCTCGCCCCTTCCGGTGTGATTGTCACAGTCCATGTCACCTAGGGTGAAGTAATGCCTAATTTCCGCCGCGAAAGTGAGGTGACATGTCGTTGGATTTTCGCAGTGGAAATCTGGTACTTTGCCCAAATGCCTTAGGAAAGCATAGATTAGGACCACACCCATTCAAAGGTCAAACCTTAAAGCCCCCTATGCATGCAAAGCCCAAAAGCCAATATCAAAATCATGTTTTTTATTGCCAATCTCCGAAAATTAAGGTTTTATTAAAACAAAGGACTGTCCTTGGATAGGCGTTGTGGCGTGCTCAGAGGCTCTTCTATTTTTATTTTTTTTTTTTTTATAAAGATTAATAATTTGAATCCATTATAATTCAGGATTGCTACATTTTCCAATCACAAAATACCTAGGGGTATGATGAAAAAAATATTTCATTCACAAATGCATAACACTCATCACACCCCTAGGTATTTTGTAATTGGAAAATGTAGTAATCTCAAATTATAATTGATTCAAATTATTAACCTTTACCAAAAAAAATAGAAGAGCCTCTGAACATACGCGTGAGCACGTGCTCAGAGGCTAGTATTCCATAATTATCATCATTTTTTTGGAAATTTTGTTAATGTAGTGATCAATGTTTTGATAATTGGAAGATAATGCTATTATTCAGTATTAACTTTTACGGGGAGGAAAAAAAAAGATCCTCTGAGCAAATCTTATAAAGTTCCATAAAGTGAAAAAATTTACAAAAGGTATTATGAAAATGTTGATGAATCAATGTGGATTGTTCTATTTTTTATCATCATATGCGCTTTTTTTTTTTTTTTTTTGAGGGGTTTTGTGTCATAATTTTTCTTTCATACCAATTTGAGGTTTACACATTTGTCCATTAATACCACACATTTGTGAACTACTTGTACAGCTAGAAGTGTCATAAGGCTAGCTCCAAAAAATGAACAAATCCAAATAGAAACATATAAATTATAGATTATCTTTCAATATAAACTATAGATTAGCTTCAATAACCTGTATGTATTAATATTGTACTTTCATCAAGCCTAAAAATTGCATGATAGAAAAGAAACTAGAATGTACCAATTTAGTTGGAGGATTGTTACTTGATTGTTTGATAAACACCATGTTCAGTGCAGATTTATTTTATTGAAGGAAACCAATTAAATCATTCAAAATTTGTCAAAACCACCCAAAATCTAACTCAAAAATTTATTTTGATACAATATCAAAATCATATAACTTTTTGGATGATATTGAAAAACAACCTAGTATTGGAAAAATAGAATTTTTGTTTCGACAAAATGGTCACTCCTAATCGGTTTTGCAAATAATATCACAATAAACATGTTGCTGACAACAATGAATCTTTGGAGTCATCAATCAAATACAATTAAACCATAGTAATTTTCTCCAAAAATTTCTATCTCCATCAACTCTTTTGGATTTGTAATTGACTTCATTAAATCCTTCAGAGATGAAACCACAAATACCTCCAACAATGTAGTCATTGAACCATCCGATTGAAACCCTCATGAACCATGGCTACACCTTTCCTCTTTCTTCTCAGTAAACTCAAAGCAAATTCTCTAGCAATCCAAAGACCTTCTGTATAAGGAGTAAGGACACCCCTAATTTAAAATTCTTTTAATATCCCACTTAAGCTTTTACTATCAACCATTGATGTCTTCACAAATTAGGTTCGGGAAGAGGTAAATCAGCATTAGAAAACGAAGTTGGTGTTTAAGTTAGACCACATTGGACAAATAAAATCCAACCCAAACCAAACCCCTTGCACTTGCTGCTTTTACGTGCACTTAAGTAATCACTGAAATTAAACTAAAACTAATAAAGCAACTTATGACTAGAAGCGCTGTGTCTGACACAACCAAGCAAATTCAAACAATATAGAAATATTTATAAAGGGGGATTAATAGACAGGAAAAATATAACAATTGTAATCTTTATCAGGGAAATGAAACTCATAATTAACCTCAAAGCCCCGCAAAAATTTAATTCTATATGCTATAGGGGACTATCTTTTTAGGCAGTGATTTAAATGTTGGATCTCTTTCACAGAATGCACTTAAAAATTAAATATGTGACTCTGGGCTTACTAAACTTAGGAGGCACTCCCCAAATCCAACTCCCACAATACATTCCAACATATATTTAGATCCAGACTACATGAAATTATTACCCCTAGAGATGATGTTGCTCTGTTAGGAATGTAGCCTCCGTAATGGACTTTAGCAGCTGGGTTGTCAATATTGAAAGCTCGAAAATGTGTTAAAACACAAGAGCTGTTTAGACCCCCAAATTAAATTACGACTCGATTGATTTTACTCCAACTTAATTCTAAGTGCGGAATAGAGTAAATGCGAGTGGATAAATAAACAAACTACTCTAACCCATAATCATTATAACACAGCAGTAAAATGAAAGGTAAAAGAGTAGGGAAGAAGAATGCAAACACAAGATAACACGCCGATGTGTTATCGAAGAGGAAATCGAAGAACTCGGCGAAAAACCTCTCCGCCTCCTCCAAGCGGTAATCGATCCACTAGACAATCAATTGGGATACATGGGTTAGCAAGAGACCCTCCAAGCCTAATCTACCCAATGTACCTAAGCCCTCCAAGCTCCTACTCCAACAAGGCTTCTCGGAACCATGTCTTGTCTAGCTCTCCGGATCCCGCAACAAGCTCCATGTTGCATTCGCCATCCTTGGCATCTTCCAATGCTTCCTAGCAGCACCAAAAACATTCTCAACACTTTGAATGTGTGTGGGTAGTGTTTGGATAGAAATATCCTCTCAATAGGTATAACAATGGGAGAGGGAATGAGAAGAGACTACAAAGATTTCTCTCTAAGAATGGGTTGCTCTCTCTAATAGGTGGGTGTGTTGTAGAAACCTCTCTTAGGGGTTTTCTCTCTGAATAGCCTCTTTTACATTTGTGGGTAATGAGGGTATATATAGTATAGGTGAAGGGTAAGAAAGTCACTCTTAAAAATCCTTCAGGTAGAATGTTTCGCGACTACCTCGCGAGAAGGCCTTACCCGCGAGATACTCGCAAAACTGACAGCCTGGCATGACTCTTCAGCTTCCAGTCATGTGCTTCTCACATGCCCTTTTCGCGGGAACCCTTCTCGCGAGCTAGTCGCGAAATACACTGATTCTTCAATTAAGCTTGAGTCTTCACCAACTTAATACTAAACCCAATACAATAAAATCCCACAAAATACAAGGAAATAAATTAAAGCAATTACAACACTTTTTGTCATGGAATAAGGCCAACATAAAACATAGTTGTAAATCACAACTTTACAAATATGAAGGAACTTCAAAATGGTGGCATCATTATTTGTAGATTGCAAACTTTTATCCTAAAAACATAAAACAACATTCATTACAAAGTCTACATACAAAAATAGTTATTGCTTTGGAGGACAGGGATGGAGGGAGAACATTATAACTACTTAATGATCATTATAACTGCTTTGGAATTTTTTAAGTGATAGTTGATCGTATTTTATCTTATCCAATTGTTAACTTTTTATTTTTTGGCAATATCGGTGGTTAGCTAAGGAATAAGAGAGAATTTTGAACAATTAACTTTAAAGAAAAAAAAAGGGAAAGATAATGATTAGAAGTTATAAGAGGGGGTGAATGACAACTTCAGTTTAGGAGTTAATGGGTCCACTACAAAATTTGTAAAAGAAAATTAAATTGTTGACAAAATAAATTTGTAGTTCAGATTTAATTTTGAAAACCAACAGAAAAGTGGTCTTATTTTGTAGGCAATATTGTACATGGAAGTTAAAGATATATTTTTACAAGGTTATCCTTCAGTTTTGCCCCTACCTAAACGTAGGCTGTAGGGGTATTTTGGAACAAAACAGATATGGTCCAAATAGGAAAAACCCCTCAAATAGTAGTAGTTGTAGTGTATGTATATGTGTGTGTCTATATATATATATATATGTGATGATGCCGAAAAATCACTAGTAAGTCACACGGTCCTCATGTGCTCGAAACAATACTTGCACAACACAAAAAAGAGAAGACCCAATAGAGAACACCGATGTGGTGCCGGCCAAATACCCTCTGAAGGTCAAGTTAGAACTTCTCACAACTCTAGAGTGCCAGAACTAGGGTGAATTATGTGTACCTCATTCCTTGAGAGCCTTTGGGTTTTTATAGTAGGGTAGAATCGACTTCGTTTCTTGCGTAGGAAGGTGTTTCCTTATAGGGAAGATTATCATTAATGAACGAATATTCCGGAGTCCTCCTCATGTTAGAATTCTATCCATATTGAAACTCTATGAGCTAGGGTTTACCATGTGACGCAAGTCGTTTCCATTTAGGACTCCTTGGAGGTTACAAAAACCAGGTAGATGCCACGTGTCCCTCTAGACCCGTCCAACTTGTGTCCGTGCACTCTGGATCTTCTCACCATGAGACCCGTCCACCCTTGGACCTGTTTAATCCGTATCCATTCATCCTGGATCTGTATGCTATTGGACCACCGGTCTGTCATCGTTAGATTTACTTAAACGGACCTGTCATCTACAATTTTACCCTCTTCAGCTGCCCCCTCACTCCACAGTTCCGTAACCCCTGAGTAAACGAACTCGTGGGGTGACGGTTTGCCTTGCCTCCTGAGAAGCTCGCCTATTCAGACAGGCTGGCCTAGGGTTATTAATGACGTAGGGATATGTGGCATTTATCTAGTGGTTCATCTCATGGTACGAAGTGTCCCTTCGTCTTCCGTGCAGTTCCCTCTATATAAACCTACCTTCCTAGTCCTCACTTTTTACTTTTACAGAAATTTCACGATTAGAGCACTACCGTCAACTTTGACAAACGAGTGTACCATCCACCTAACTCATCCGTCATCTACGCTTCGTTGCTGCTCTTCTTCAACTGGTAAGAACCCTTCCACTTATTTCTTGTCTTTTAGACTTCTACTGTTGTCATCTATTTAGATCTGTCAGTGCCTTAGGGTTTATCGTCACGTGTAGGTGACGAATGTCTAGTGCATCGAGTAACCAATCGTTTGTCTGCAATGGGGCAGGCTACGATGAAGTGTTCCCATTAGGTCAAAAAGATCCTGACACTTCAAGTGAAGAGAGGAATCCGTCCGCCGCCTCTCCTTCCTCAAGGGATGAGGGTTTAGAGATGGATAGGCCAAAGGGAGATTCTAGTAGTGGTGTAGACGATGCTGAACCCCCAATCCAATTCGTCATAGGTCTTGATAGACTAAGAGAATTCATCATGTTACCCATATGGACGGTCAATGCTTTTACCTTTGCAATTAAAGAATCTCACTTCAAAACAATTAGGGAGAAGTACCAAATACCCGTCAACATACCCCTCCGTCTACCGTACAAGTCGGAAAAGTGTTACTAGAAGGGCTTCGAGGGCGTCGGGGTCTTTGAGCAGGTGCTAAAGGCTGGGCTTAGATTCCCGCTAAGCTCACTTCACCATCAGCTCCTTCAGTACCTGGGTTTGGCCGTCACCCAGATCTCCCCGAATGCTTGGAGGGTCTTCTTAGGCGTGGAGGTCTTGTACGGGGCCATGTCTAATGGAGCACGAAGGTTGACGGTGAAAGAATTCTTTCATTGTTACCGTCTAGATGAGATCGCTCAATCAAAAGGCATGTATAGCTTTGTGCCTAGAAGCCCATTGCTGAGGCTTATTTGTGAGACCCTCGACTCTAACAGGAACTAGAAGAGTCGGTATTTTTTCATGGAAGGTGATGAATGGATGTGTCGTCCTGGTGACACTGAACACATGCCCGTCGACACAATATGGGGTATAATGCCCCCGTCTGGTATGCAACCGTCCATATCTAGTTTAGTTCTTTAATTAATCATGTCACTAACTGTCTTGTTTTGCAGTTCGGGAACGTCCACAAGTCTCTCTTAAGGAGTGGAGTTTTTTGGAGAGAATTTTTAGCAAGTCCAAGCTAGAAGAGAGAACGTGGGCAAAGTTGGTCACACTAGACACACTTCACTGGTATTGTGACGGGCCAGAGCTAACCACAGCCACCCATCGATACAACGCTCAAGTTCGCCAACGTAAGTTCGTCATCCATACTTTGGTTTTTTTTTTTATATATTTTATTATTATTATTCTAAACACCCGTCCGTCTTCTTTGTTTAGAAATGGATGCGGCAAAGCGGAGAGCCTTCATTAAGCAGCAAGCGGCTCTGAAAAAACAAGTAGAGGGCCAACCTTCTAAGGGGACGGGTTCGTCCAATCCGTCTTCTAAGAGAAAGCAACCGAAGAAGACTGATCGTCTTACCAAGAAGCCCAAGACAGTTACCAAGACCGTCGTGGGGTTGAAGGCAGAAACAAAGAAACTTGGCTAGGGAAGGGGCAAGGGACTTATGACGAGCTAAGGTCCAACTACAAAGAAAGCACCTGTCCTCCTCCGTGAGGATTCTAAGTATGCGCTGGAACAGCTTTCGTCTATTATCACGACGGATGATTATGAAGACTTGAGCAACCACGCAACGGAGGCCATGGGGGAGACGGGTCTATTTTGCATTGCTTAGGTAACTGCATCCGTCCTCTTCTCCTATTTTTCTTTCCTTCGTCTTACCTTGTAGCTAACTAACCCTGGTGTTTTTCAGGCAATGTTAATGATGAAGGGGCTGATGGGTCGTTGCCTGAACCATGAGACGGCGTTGGACCGTATAAAGGCGAAGGCAAATTCGACGGAGGACGAGCTGAACGAACTGAGGGCCTGGAAGACGATCTAGGAAAAGAAGCTTAAATCTTCAGAGGAAGCTAGGGACGAGCTAGAGAAGCAGACAAAGCAGTTGAAACTTGTCTTGGTGGACAAAGAGAAGGAAATCCGTGATGCCAAAGACCAGCTCTGTCAAGCAAAGGAAGAGGCGATATGTGAGTATCGTGACTCTGACGCCTTTCTAGCAGAGCTCGGGAGCTCCTTTGCTGAAGGCTTTGACGACGCTCTTCGTCAAGTGAAAACTTCCTATCCTGACCTGGACGTTTCTAATGTCACCATCAATGCCTAGGATCAAACCTCAGTTCAGCCCGTCGTTTCCGAGAGCACGGATGAACTTTTTGCTGATGATCCCCCGGTCAACGACCCTCATGGTGACGGAGGAAATGCTGAAAGTTAGGCTAAACCAGATGATGACCAGGCCCGTCATCCTGAAGATTTGATTGTTGAAGAGAAGAATGAAACTCCTATTCAAATTATGTAGTTTTTTTTTTTTTGGCGAATATGTAAGGATTTTGGAGAACAGTTTATTTTAACCGTCATTAAACACTTTCCTTTCAGGGCTTTAAGTAATATTTAATTTACTTTACTATCAGTCTACTTTTATGACTGAATCCTGTTCTGTTTATATCTATGTATGAACGTAGCCCGTCTATTTAACGAGCCCGTTGTCGGACCGGACTACTGGTCGGTCCTTGTAATTATTGTTGGATCCGTCCACTTTGTGGATGCCCATTTGTGGATGGATTTAATCAAGAATCCTTCCTCTCGTGGATTTTAATCCCGTCCAATTGTGGTGTAGATTCAATTTTATGTTGGACTCGTCCACTATAGGGACAATTTTTAACATCCTTAGGGTGAGTCCGTCCTGACACAGACTTGTAATGTTTCTTAAACTTTATGTTGAACCCGTCCATCCTTTAGGATGAGCCCATCTACTTATGGACTTGTAATGTTTATTCAACTTTATGTTGAACCAGTCCACTATGTAGTCTTTCTTACATCCTTTAGGATGAGCCCGTCTACTTACGGACTTGTAATGACAACTAAACATATTATTGAACCCATCCACTTTATGGACTAGTGGATGAGCCCGTCCATTTGTTAGTTCAACATCCGTCCACTATGTGGATCAAATTTGCAGGAATACAACATGTGATGATTCTGAATAACTCCTCTTATTATAATGGTGATTCATGCGTAGAATTTGTTCTTGAAAAATAAAAAACTTGCCCTTGGGCTTAAAAAGAACTGTAGATAATAAAAACTAAACTATAAAGACATAAACTAGAAATGAGGAGTGTCGTTGCTCGTCTGTTGCGAGTAGTCTACTGGTAGTATTTCTTCAGGTGTTCCATGTTCCATGGATGATGTAGCTTTTGCCCATCCATCGTCTCCAGGTGATAGGTTCCCTTCCTATGCCATGATGCAATTCTGTATGGGCATTCCCAGTTAGGTCCTAACTTCTCCTGGGAGGCGTCTTTTGTGGAGCCCATTACCTTCCTCAGGATGAGATCTCCGACTTGGAAATCCCTATGTCTGACCTTGGAGTTGTAGTGCTTTGCCATAAGATTCTGATATCGTGCAAGTCTTTGTTCCATTGTTGCTCGCACTTCATCCACCAAATCAAGCTGTAAGAGCAAAGCTTCATCATTCTTGCCTTCATCATGGTTTCCTACCCTGTAGCTTGTAAGTCCTACTTTAGCCGGGATGACTGCCTCGCTTCCGTATGCTAGTCGAAACGGGGTTTCCCCAGTAGGTGTCCTTGTCGTTGTCCTGTATGCCCACAAAACGCTTGGCAGCTCCTCCAGCCATATACCCTTTGCCCCCTCGAGCCGAGTCTTGATGATTTTGAGCAAGGATCGGTTTGTGATTTCAACTTCCCTAGTTGTGATGAGTAATAGTTCTTGATCCCTAGTTGTGAGCAGAAGTCTCGGAATGCATCGTTGTTGAACTGCTTCCCGTTGTCTGAGACCATCACCCTAGGTATACCATACCTGCAGATGATGCTCTTCCACACAAAAATTCGCACATTCTTTTCAGTGATGGTGGCTAGGGCTTCCGCTTCTACCCACTTTGTGAAGTAGTCTATACTGACTATTAAGAACTTCAATTGTCTAACTGTTGTTGGGAACGGACCCATGATATCTAATCCCTATTGTGCGAACAGCCATAGGGCCGCCATTGGGGTGAGCTCCTCTGTTGGTTGCCTGATGAGGTTACCAAATCTTTGACATTTGTCACAAGCTTTGATGTATGCTTGGGCATCCTTCTGCATGGTCAGCCAGTAGTATCCTGCCCGGATTAATTTATGTACCAACGACAGTGAACCAGAGTGGTTTCCGTAGACTCCCTCATGGACTTCTCTCATGACATAGTCTGCCTCTTCAGGGACGAGACACCTTAGGTACGGTCAGGAGAAGCCTCTTTTGTAAAGAATGTCTTTAATCAGGATGAAGCAAGCAACTTGAACCTTCAATTTTCTGCCAGCTTCCTTGCTTTCTGGTAGCACGCCATCCTTCAAGTAGGAGGTTATTTGTGTTGTCCAAGAGTTTTCGAATCCTACCTCTTGCACATTGATGCTATCTATTAGCAGTGAAATTTGAACGAAGGACAGTGCCTGACTGGGGATGACCATGTGTTCTGCTGACGCAGTCTTGCGAGTTGGTTGGCGTGCTCGTTCTCCTCCTTTGGGATTTGAACGAACTTTGCTCGGAGATTGTTAATCCGGTCCCTCACCTGTTCCAGGTACTTTTTCATTCGTTCATTCCTGCAGTCATATTCTCCGTTAACCTGAATTATCACCACTTGGGAATTGCAGTAGACGACTAGATTTTCAGCTCTCGCAGCCTTGGCGAGGTCCAATCCTGCTATTAAGGCTTCGTACTCTACTTCATTATTGGTCATATTGAAATCCAGACGGACCATGCATTTGATCTTATCCCCTTCTGGGCTATGGAGTACCACACCAGCTCTGCCTGGTTGCTTATTTGAGGATCCGTCTGTGTGGATGCTCCATTGTGGGACCTCTTCTACCCCTTGTCCTTTTACGTTAGTGAACTTGGCAATGAAGTTGGCGACTACTTGTCCCTTAATGGCAGTGCAGGGGTGGTATTGTATGTCAAACTCACTCAATTCTATCACCCATAATGCCACTCGTCCGGCAGCTTCAGGATTACTCATTGCTCGCCTTAGGGGTTTGTCTGTTAGGATGATCATTGTGTGAGCTTGGAAGTAGGGCTTGAGCTTACGGGCCGCGGTTACTAAAGCAAAGGCGAGCTTCTCCATTGGTGGGTATCTTTCCTTTACGCCTCGGAGCGTACGGCTCGTATAGTACACGGGCTTCTGTACCCTGTCTTCTTCCCTAACTAATGATGCGCTGACGGCCACTAAGGACACTGCTAAGTCGAGGAACAATTCCTCCCCTGGCTGGGAAGGGCTCAGCAACGGAGGAGATAAGAGGTAGGTCTTCAAGTCCTCGAATGCCTACTGACACTCGGTCGTCCATTCAAAATATTTCTTCAATGTGCAGAATAACGGCAGACATTTGTCTGTTGCTCTTGACACGAACCTGTTTAGCGCTGCTATTTTTTGTACCTCTTTCACGTTTCTCGGGGGTGCCATCTCTATTATGACCCGGATCTTGTTTGGGTTGGCCTTGTACCCTCTGGGATACCATGAATCCCAGGAACTTTCCTATCGTAACTCTGAAAGCGCACTTGCCCGTATTGAGCTTCATGTTATAGGAACGAAGGGTGTCGAATGTCTCTCTGAGATCTTCCAAGTGGTCTTCCTCCCTTTGGCTTTTTACCAGCATGTCGCCGACATAGACCTGGACATTTCTCCCGATTTGCTGTGCGAACATCTTGTTCATATGTCTCTGATACGTCGCGCCCGCATTTTTAAGGCCAAATGGCATCACTTTATAGCAGAAGAGGCCTTGGCTAGTGACGAACGAAGTCTTCTCTTGATCTTCTTCGCCATTCTGATTTGGTTGTAGCCCGAAAAAGCATCCATGAAGCTTAAAAATTGTTGTTGAGCCGTAGAGTCCAGTAGAACGTCGACTCGTTGGAGGGGGTAACTATCTTTGGGGCATGCCTTGTTCAGGTCGGTGAAGTCTACGCACATCCTACATTTCCTGCTGGCTTTCTTGACCATTACTACGTTTGCCAGCCAGTTAGGGTAGTAGACCTCCCTAATGAAGTTCGCCTCCTGCAACTTACGAACTTCTTCCGCTATAGCTTGGTCTCGCTCTGGGGCGAACACTCGCTTCTTCTGACGGATGGGTGGAAAGGAGGGCAATACGTTCAGTCTGTGCACCATGATCGAAGGGTTTATTCCTGGCATATCTTTATGGCTCTAAGCAAACATGTCTCCGTTATCTCTGAGAAAAGTTGTTAGTGCTTGGCGGACTGTCGGGCTGGCAAGGGTACCAATCCTTGTTGTTCAATCATTCTAGGAGTCATTAAGAAGTATCTCTTCAAGTCTCTCAATGGGCTTTGTCACCGTCTGGATTTCCTCTATGTTCATGGCCTGGAAGGGGTCATCCATCTCCATTATAGCTATATAGCATTCGCGCGCAGCTACCTGATTTCCACGTAGCTCCCCTACTCCATAATCTGTAGGGAATTTGATCATTAGGTGGTAGGTCGAGGTTATCGCCTTCCATGAATTGAGTGTAGGTCGTCCTAGGATGGCATTGTAAGTGGACGAACAGTCGACCACAAGGAATGTTACGTCCTTAGTGATCTGCTGGGGGTAGTCGCCAACTATCATGGACAATGTGATCGCTCCCAAGGGGAATACCCTTGTTCCTCCAAAACCAACGAGCAGAGCGTTCATCGGAACTAGTCGCTCTCTATCAATCCTCACATGTTGGAATGTTGGGTAGTAGAGGATGTCAGTAGAACTACCATTGTCAATTAGAACCCGGTGAATGTTGTAATCTCCTATTCATATGCTGATGACGAGTGCATCGTCGTGCGGGTGGTGAAGACGAGGGGCATCTTCTTCTAAGAATTCGATGACAGGGCTATCGATCCGCGACATCTTTGGCATGGAACCTGTCAACTGGACGTTATGGACTATCCTTAGGTAAGTTTTACGGGCCTTTTTGGACGACCCTGCAGCTGTTGTGTCCCCTACTATCATTCTTATGTCTTTTAGGGGCGGCCTAGGACGCTCATTCTCTCGTCAGGGAGCCTGTTCTTGGAATGGATCCGTCCTTTCCTTGCTGACGAACCTCTGCAGCTTCCCTTGCCTAACAAGGGCCTCAATCTGTTGCTTCAAGTTGTAGCAATCAACTGTGTCTTGGTCGTGATCACGGTGGAAATGGCAGTACTTGTCCCCAGACCTCTTGTTCGAATCTCCCTTCAGCTTGCCGGGAAAGTTCAGGGCTCCTTCATCCTTAATCTACATCAAGACCTGGTCGATCAGGGCAGTCAGCGGGGTGAAGCTCGTGAACTTCCCTGTAGAGGGCTTGGAGTGTCTATCCTCCTGTCGTTCTCCGGTTCTAGCCATCTTTCGCCCCCTATTTGACCGTATGTCTTCTTGTCTTTCCCTTTTCTTGGGCTTCTCTTCTCGAGCTAGTAGTGCATCTTCCGCATTCATGTACTTGGTTGCCCTGTAAAGCACATCCGACATAGTCTTTGGGTATAGAGAAAATAGGAACTTACCCTTCCTAGCCCATTGGTGAATGCTGTCATGAGTATCTTGTCGTCCGCTTCGTCAATCGAAAGGGCCTCTTTGTTAAAGCGGGTTATGTAAGGTCTCAGTGTCTTTTCCTCCCACTACTTAATGTTCACCAGACATGCAGTGGACTTCTTGTACCTGTGTCCCCCGATGAAGTGTGAGGTGAACTACGTGATTAAGTCTTTGAAGGTACTGATGGAATTGGGCGTCAACCTGCTGAACCAGATCCTTGCGGGTCCCTTCAGCGTGGTGGGGAAGGCTCTGCACATGATCTCGTCCAGCACCCCTTAGAGGTGCATTAGGGTCTTGAAAGACTCCAAGTTTTCTACCTGTGGCATACTAAACTTCAGCAGAAGGGGGAACGAAGTGACAGATGTTGTGAAAGGCGAATCAATTTGATGGACCAAGTCATCGAAGTCGCTAGACACCCGTCCTCTGAGGGCGTTTATCATGAAGTCCATTCGTTCCTTCATCATCTGCATCTCAGCGACTGTGTGAGGTGGAACTGTATCGGTGACGAATGGCCAGCTTATGTCCTGTCGTTCTGGTCTGCTTGAGGCGTTGCTTCCTTCCGGCCCTTCTTGGTTACTTCTTTCAGCACTGGTGCCTTCTTGGTCTTCCTCTTGGGTATCCATCGCTGCGTTCTTCTGGCGCAGCTGTTCCTCTAGATCATGATTCTGTTTGGTGAGACGTTCCACTGCTGCTGTGAGGGTTTGAACTTGCCTTTCTAAGGCAATGGGTCGTGGTTCGTCGCCCTGATTGTTGGTAGTGGTTGCCATCGAACGAGTAAGTACCCTGCAACTTTTTGTCCGGAAGGCGATAATATGGCTTAGAAATCGCCGCTCCCCATAGACGGCGCCAACTGATGATGCCGAAAAATCACCAGTAAGTCACATGGTCCTCACGTGCTCGAAACAATACCTGCACAACACAAAAAAGAGAAAACCTAACAGAGAACACCGGTGTGGTGCCGGCCAAATACCCTCCGAATGTCAAGTTAGAACTTCTCATAACTCTAGAGTGCCAGAGCTGGGGTGAATTATGCGTACCTCGTTCCTTGAGAGCCTTTGGGTTTTTATAGTAGGGTAGAACCAACTTCGTTTCTTGCGTAGGAAGGTGTTTCCTTATAGGGAAGATTATCATTAATGAGCGTATATTCCGGAGTCCTCCTCATATTAAAATTCTATTCATATTGAGACTCTATGAGCTGGGGTTAACCATGTGACGCAAGTCATTTCCATTTAGGACTCCTTGGAGGTTACGAAAGCCAGGTAGATGCCACGTGGCCCTCTAGACCAATCCACCTTGTGTCCAAGCACTCTAGATCTTCTCACCATGAGACCCGTCCACCCTAGGACCTGTTTAATCTGTATCCATTCATCCTGGATCCGTATGCTATTGGACCATCGGTCTGTCATCGTTAGATTTACTTAAACAGACCTGTCGTCTACAATTTTACACTCTTCAATATATATATATATATATATATATATTAAAACAGTGGCCGATGTGGAGATATATACTCTTCATAAATGGAGTGGTGGGTCTGGTTTTTGCTGAAATTATTGGCAAATTTGTGGAGAAAGCCATGAAGGCTGATCTGCTTTTCCGCATATATAGCATTTTGGCAGCATAGTGGTCGAGGATTCCTGAGGAGGGATGGCTGAGGATGAATGTGGATATGGCTTTTGATTTTGGTAGTAAAAAGGTGGGTTTTGGGGCTATGATTTGAAATAATATTGGATTTGTTTTGGGCTCTTTGAGTGACTGAAAGTTTCATTGCATAGGGGCCAAAATTTGTCAAAATTTCATAATTTTTTAAAAGGAGATCTTTGAGAATTGATTCTAAAATTTTTCTTTTTCTTATTCCTTCTTTTATAGTTCTTCTTTTGGTTTAATCATTTTTTTAATGCTAAATAAGTATTTCTAACTTTTTTTTTCAAAATATTTTTATTATTATGAATTTTTTATTCAATTTTTTTTTTAAAACCCCAAACTACTCTGAATACATTCAATGGCCATGCGTGAGGTCCTATTTCTTGTTTCCTTCTGATGAGGAATAGACTGACGATACAATCTGTTCCTCATTAGTTTGGCGCCTTCTATGGGGAACATCAAATTGCAATCCAATACTACAAGTCATCGCAACTCTACCAAAAAGTTCCTCGAAGTAGATGGACTCAACCACAACAGCCCCACCAGATCCGGTACAAATGTCCCAGCAAATTCAAACACTAACAACAAATGTACAAGAGCTGATTAAGTAGAATGAAGACCTAAGATGACAGATATGTCCAGAGGGAAGAAACACATCTCTTACACAACATAACGAAAGTCATAATGATGAGGAAGCCCATAGCCCAGAAAATAGTCAAAGAAGAGAAAGCTCTGGGCATACCAAACAGTAAACACGTAGCAATGATCAATTGATGAAGAGTATGAGAAGGGAGTTGGATGAAGTAAAAAACGCTATGAAAAGAAAGACAACTGCAAATCTTGACGGCATGATCAAGAGGACAGACTCACCTTTCACCACTAGCATTTTGGAATGTCCTCTACCACATAGGGGCATTCAAGACAATACTGAATCTTCAACAGACTCTGGATGAAGTGATGTGTAGGTCTTTTCCAACAACCCTTAGGGAGGCTGCAAGAATGTGGCTCAGTAAGCTGCCCTCATTGTCAATTGCAAACTTCGAACAACTAAGTGACTCCTTCGTTCGACATTTTATTGGGGGACAGAGGCATAAGAGGCCTACTGCTTATCTGTCGACTATAAAACACCAAGAAGGAGAAATATGAGAAAGTATGTAAATCGCTTCAACAAAGTTGTTGCTAGGTTCTAAAAGTTTAGAACAATTGGTAAACCGTGAGCACAAACTTGTCTAGGTATAGATCTTAGAGTCAATAGAGTTTATTAGACAATGATCAAGGTGTTACAAGTCAAAACACAAGAACATACAAGCTGCAGAAAGAAGAATTCAAATTCTGTGAAATTCGACCGGTCGAAAATTAGATCCGACTGATTGAAAATCGTAGAAAATCAGATTCTGCAGAATTTTAATTAAGCCCAATAGCCTAATGGCCCATTATGTGATTACGATTTCAGATCTATTTCACATAGTATATAAAGAAAACCCTAAGCCACGTTTTGAGGAGACATTGGAGGTGCTCTTATGAGATCTAAAAGGTATTGTGCCTTCCACTTTCAAAGTCACTACTGGAAATCATTCTCATATAATTAGATCCGGTAGATCTGAAGTTGCTACAACAAGATCAACAACTGCTGATCATCTGAACCTTCAAGGGTGGTCTTGGAGTCACAAACTGGAGATTTTGTGTTGCTAAACCTTTGAGTGTGATCTTAAAGTCACAAGCAAGGGTGTTTGTGTTGCTGTAAATCCAAGAAAAGAAGGAGTTTGTGGATGCGGAGCTTGCACGTGGTCATGTCAGTAAGTTATTACATGAGGTAGTAATAGATTTAGGGTTAAATCTTATTGTAAAAAATTCAATTCACTTATAGTGGATTTACTTTACCTTGAGGATAGCTAGGTCAAATCCTCCTCAGGTTTTTACCTTGAAACGGTTTGTTTCATTGGTTTTCCTAGGTCATCATATCGTGGTGTTAATTACTTTTCCTCATTTGTGCATGATATGATATATGCTTGTTTAACCTAAATCTGAATAATAAACCTAATAATCAACTTGGTTAATTAATTACGTTAAACAATCTGGTTTAAGGGGTCTAAGCGAACAAACAGTTGTCCTTGAAATTGATGAAGCAGATAATCAAGTCATCATGACTTCCTTCCAAGTAGGTTTAACTTTTGATGATTTTATCTTTTCACTAGAGAAGACTCCTCCAACCTCAATGACAGACCTGCTATTTAAAGCCTAGAAGTATATGAACGGGGAGGATACTTTGACTACAAAAGGTCTAGTTAGTAAGCGAAAGAAAGAGGAGGTGGTTGAGACTCAAAGTAAGAAGGTGCGCAAGGATCACTCTTCAGACTCAAAAGTCATTAAGAGTAGTTCAAAAGTTTCAAAAAAGATGGTAAATTTCACCCCATTAGTAATGCATGTTGGCAAGATTTTGATGTAGATAAAAGACGACCCTAACTTGAAGTGGCCGAAGCCATTGAGTTCATCATCAAAGTGAAGAGATCAGAAGAAGTATTGTCGCTTCCACAAAGATCATGGCCACTATACCGACAAATGTCGCAACCTGAAAGAACAAATTGAAGAGTTGATCTAGAGAGGAAAGCTTCAAAAATTTGTTAAGAAAGACTATTATTATTGATTAAAATCAGAAGACAAGTATAATGACGATTACAAGGAAGACAAACGGGATCGTCCAAAGGCGGCTACCAGAGAAACAAGAATGATCACCAGGGGTCAATCACTGGAGGATCATACAAATCCCTGCAAAAATCATACTAGAGGCAGGTTAATATCATCCATATGAGACATCCCATGACAAAGCATTGCCGATGACGACATAGCCTTTTTCGAACGTGATTCTAGTGGAGTCAGGCAACCACATGATGACCCATTGGTTGTTGTGCTGGCAATAGAAGAGTTTAATACCAGGAGAGTATATTGGTTAATAATGGGAGTTTGGCAGACATAATGTACATGACGGCTTATCAACATATGAAATTGGATCCGAAACGGCTTCGACCATTTGAATCCCCTTTAGTTAGCTTTAGCGGTATCTGAGTTTTCCCAAAGGGCATCATCTATTTTTCAATCACCGCAGGAACTTACATGGTGCAAGTAATAAGAAAGGTCAACTTTCTGATTGTAGATTGTCCTTTATCTTATAATGTGATCATAGGACAACTAACACTTAATCGTTTGAAGGCTGTGACTTCAACCTACTACCTTAAAGTTAAGTTCCCAACTCTTCAAGGGATAGAGGAAATATGTGGAGATCAGGTATTAGCTCGGGAGTGTTACCAGGTGGTACTTGTGTCCAAAGAAAATCATACCTGGATGGTGGAAGAAGAACCCATAAGGCCGGTGGAAGAAGGTGATCCTTCAAAAATCACCAAGTTAGGAGGAGAACTTCAACAAGTAGTGAAAGAAGAGATGGTAAAGTTCTTGAAGAACAACCTAGATATCTTTGCATTGAGCCATGAGGATATGCCCAGTATACATGGTAGTGTGATAGAACACCATCTCAATGTCAATTCAAGGAAGAAGCCCGTCTAGCAGAGATAACGAGAATTTTCTCAAGAACGAAATAAAGGCGTTATGGAAGAGGTAGAGAAACTATTGGCTACTAACTTCATATGAGCGGTCTATTATCCAGAATGGCTTGCTAATGTTATCATGGTAAACAAATCCAACAAAAAGTGGAGAATGGGTGTAGACTTCACAGATCTCAACAATGCATGTCTGAAGGATAGCTTTCCTCTTCCAAGGATTTATCAGCTTGTAGATTCAACAGCTGAACATGAACTACTAACTTTTGTGGATGCATTTTCAGGGTATAACCAAATATGTATGAATGAGGAAGACCAGGAAAAAACAACATTTGTCACCAGTCAAGAGCTCTATTGCTATAAAGTCATGTCGTTTGGATTGAAGAACACATAAGCTACTTATCAAAGATTAGTGAATCAAATGTTCAGCAAGCAGATAGGGCGAAACATGGAGGTCTATGTTGACGATATGCTTGTTAAAAGCAAGGAGGCAAGCTCACATTTGGACGATCTCAGAGAAACTTTCAATACCTCAAGGAATTATCAGATGAAGTTGAATCCAATGAAGTGCGTGTTTGGGTCTCGTCGAGAAAGTTTCTTGGTTTTATGGTCTCTCAACGAGGAATTGAAGCAAATCCGGAGAAGGTCAAGGCCATACTTGATATGGCCTCGCCAATTAGTGTGAAGGAAGTGAAAAGATTAACTGGACAAGTGTAGACACCACATTTTGTATCCCTTACGACTCGAGCCCTCATTACTCGTTGATGCTGAAATTCTAAGGCCCAAGGTTGGTTTAGGGCCCAATCAAATTACAAATTGACTTAAGAAATGTTAAAATTGATAATATAACTTTTTATAAGCAAATAAATCTATTTTTCGAAAATAAAGGCCAAGGAAATGCTCGACCTGCATATGCAGGTTTGATGCATGCGTACGTAGGCACGGACCTGCGCATGCAGCCAGAATTCCAGAAACTATGAAAGGCAAGTTTTCTGCATTAATGTTGAGGTTTGGAACGAATCCCACATCGTCTGGGAGCCATTTTAAACCCTCATTTTCTCACTATATAAAGCCATACATGGTACCTTTTCAAAACATACAGAAAATCTTAAGGAAAAACCTAAAATTCACTAGAAATAGTGAATCAAAGAGGGAGTTTTTCACAAAACATCCTCAAGTCAATTTTATTTTGATTGGGACCTTTTCTAGTCTTGATTCTCGAGTTTTGAAGTTTTCTAATCATTTTTGTTTGTTTGTGAATAGATTGACTGAGGGGAACGGTCAAAATCAAGCTTGAAAAGCTTCTTGTTTGAGGTATTGAGTTCTAAACTTCCTATTTTCATTTCTTCATTTTGATTATGTTTTAATATATTTTCTTGCTTTGTTTATGTGTTAATACGTTTGTTTATATTAGGCTTATGTAGTTATTTGTTTTTGTTTTAAAGCATGCTAGGTTGTTAGTTTTGTAGTTTTAAGGTTCTACTATGTTTCTGTGTTCTTGTTATCTGGGTTAGGGTTCTTCAGGGTGTCTGCGTGCACATTTTTTTTTGCATGTGTACGCAGGCATGAAGCATGCGTACGCATATAATTGGCCTGCGTACATAGGCCTACGTATGCGCATGCATACTCGTGCCCAAAAACCCTAATTCGAGTTTCCTGCTTTTGTCTCTTATTTTCTTTTATATAATATGCCTTTGTTTTGACCTTCTTACATGTTTTTGAGTATTTGTTCCTCTGTTTAACCAATTGTTTTCCTATAACATGCTATCTTAGGGTTTCTTTTATTTCTTGCTTTGATGCCATGATCATGCATTCACGTGTCCATCCATTGATGCATAGGTGCTGAGATGCAGTAAGGTAAGTGAGGTAAGACATGCATTCACATGAACATGCATTGATTTGAATATGATCTTGTTTGGATGGTGAACATGGATGAAGCTTGTGTGTTTGTCTTTTTCCCTTAATAGTGAGATGCAAAAACATGTTTGTTTGATTATTCCATGATTTGTTTGCTATGATGTATGCTTGTTTGCTGTCATGCCTATGTTCTACCTTCACCATGATATGATGCCATATGAGATGAGATGCTTTTAATAGGAACATGCTAGGGTTTTTTTATGGTTGATAAGCATGATAGATGTATGTTAGGTGTTGGGACGTTTGATGCCATGTTGATTGTTAGATGCATGTTAGTGTGTGTGTGTGTGTGTGTGTAGGAAACAATGTTGAACATTCCTTTAATGAGATTAAGATGTAAGACACAATGATTGGAAGCCGAACCATACTTTGGTAGTAACACCTTCCCATCCCCATACCTAAACTCCAAACCCATACTTTGGTAGTAAGATTGGCCCTTCCACATAAGGGGGCTATATTCATGGTTCCTAGAATATAAAACTAGGTGGCAACTCCTTTATTCTGCCCTAGTCCATTCGGCCGAGGCGTACTCCCCACACATCACGCGTTGTGCCCACAGTGGCGACTTCGCTGGGCATAGAGAGTTTGATTCCAATGTATCCTATTTCTTAATCTTAATAAAGGCTTGTTCAATACTTGTTTGCACACACTTCACTTGGTTCTTTTGTCCCTTTACCTTGGTTGGTGATGAGTACACTCCATTCGGGTTAAAATCTTTCAAAGTTCATCCCACCAACTCACAATGTGTGCCATTGCCTATGATGGGCTTTGAGTATGTTAATGGATTCCCACCAATCCACAAAGGTCCACTTAGGCATTTTGAGAAAAAAGAACCTTCAACTTAAGAGTATGCTTTGGACTTAGCATCCAAACATCCAACAAGTCAACATGAAATTCTTTAATCTTGGGTCTCCTTGTTGTATGCCTAGGCCCAAAATGATGAGAAATTCATGGACTTTGAAGGAAAGACTACAATATATTCTAGCTAGAGGGCTATTTCAAAAAAGAAAAAAGAAAAAAAAGATGATGATGATAATGAAATGAAAAAAGAAGAGCCCAAAGGTGATGAATACATTGTAAGCCCATATTTGAGATGAAGGGTTGAAAATCTCTAAGTACATTTAAATAAAAGCCCACAAGAGTAAGATGAGAGCATTTCTATAAATGGACTAAAACCTAAACTAAACAAGGGGCAAAATTCATGAGAGGAAAAGGAGTGGTTTTGTAAATGGCCCTTCATTAAAATGTACTTAAAAACTTTCTAAGAACATCTAAAGTTAAAAAGGATCTTTTAATTGGGACATGGGCTTAATAAAGATGGGACTTCTTTTCAGGCACCATTGCATCATCAAGATCAAGAAAATACGTCCTCGCTCCCATTTAGGTCCGAGAGAAACACAAAAGATGCTTGATTAAGATTGAGGACACACATCAAGAAGAAGTATTTCAAGAAGGAGAATCATCTCAAGTAACAATGGCCACTCCAATTGATGATGAGACCGCATAAAGGATATTCAAGGCAATGGAAGAATAAAGTGATGTTCTCAAGAAGATGGGAGTCGCCTCACCAAACTAGAAGAAGCCAAGCTAAAAAAGACCGCACATGTGGAGATTCCTAATAATGAAGAAGGGGAAGGTTGGGATGAAAGGGATAAGGCTGATTATGAAAGAAACAAGCAATTTGAGAAGCTCACTGCGAATACCGTGGCCATGAAAGAAAAGATGGAGAAGATGTAACTAGCCCTTCACAAGGCCCAAGGGATGGATGATTGCCTCTATAACATGGAAGGCATAAGTTCAAAAACTTCCATTGCATTGCCGACAAAATTCAAGATTTCTAATGTGGAAAAGTTTGATGGAACTAGAGACCTAAAACAACATGTTAAGAGGTATCTAAGTATTGCTGAAATGAAGGGATAGGATGAGAAACAGACTTTGCATGCATTTCCCCTCTCACTCACAGGAGGTGCATCAAGGTGGTATTATAGCTTAGATCCAAACAAGACCAAGGTGTGAAATAAATTAGTGGAGTTGTTTGCGGACCAATTCATCTTCAACACTATGATTGATGTGACTCTAAGGGACTTGGAGATCACTAAGCAAGGAGTGGGGGGGACATTCTCCGAATATATGACAAGGTGGAAAGGAAAGACATCAAGGATGGTTAATAAGCCAAATGAGAAAGACCAAATCAACATGATTGTCAAGAATTTGCTTTCGGCATATAACAGTAGGCTCCTGTCATCGCCTATTAGTTTGTTTGGGGAATTGTGTGATTGTGGAACTAGGATTGAAGATGCTATCAACAATGGACAATTGGAGAAAGGTGAGAGTAAACCCGATCAAGAAGACATATGGGGGAGGAGTAGCTACTTCTAAAGTGCCCAATCCCATGAATGTAAGTGTCATCATACCTCAACAAACCTTAGCTTACCTAAGCTTCACAAAGAAAGCCTGCTGAGAATTTTCCGACCTAGGAATGACCATCACCTAAGCATATGAAAATTTGTCCTCCAAAGGATTCATCAAACCTTTAGATCCCACACCTATACCCAATCCCGTACCTCCCACTTGGAACTTCAATGAATATTACCACTTCCACCAAAAATCTGGCCATAAAACTGACAATTGTTTCCGCCTCAAGCACGAAATACAAGACCTTTAGACAATGGAACTCTCCCAAATCCCAACATCATCACCAAGCCTAAAATTAGGAAGAACCCCTTGCCCAATTATCACCGAGCTCCTCCTCCATATCAGAATTTGGTGCAAATAGATGAGATTGAATGGGATTGTTCATAGTTGATAGAAACCATAGAAGTTAATGCGATAGAAGTCTAGGGATATGGGATGACGAGGATGAGATTTTGAAGAATGTGGTGGCTGTGTGGGGGATACTCCCTAAAGGGATAACCGAATTAAAGAAAAGGATCTTGGAGAACAATGTGGCAAACATTACTAGGAGTGGTAAGCACTACAAGCCATCCTTTTTGGAGAAGGATCATCTTGGTAGGGACGTAGGAGAAGGGTCCAAGCTCACGGAGCCTAAATGGAAGGAAGAAAAAGAGGAAGAAGATAGAAATCTAACCCAATTGAAGAAGACCCAAGCTCATGTATCTGTATGGAGCTTACTAATGGCTTCTCACAAGCATCGTAGTGTTCTCTTCGACGCCTTAAATGGAAAGGAAGTATCCATAGAAACTACACCATAAGAAGTGCTATCTCTCATGGGAGTTAAAGCCTCATCTCATCCCCTCCTTGCCTTTTCCGACGAAGAACTCCCACTCGAAGGAGCCACTCACACCAGGCCATTGCAAATCACCATTGAGTGTATGGGTGTCAAGGTTCCAATGGTACTTATTGATAATGGGTTTGCATTGAATGTATGCCCTTTTAGGACCACTCTCACCATTGGCTTGGATGTGGAGACGATCATCCCCTCTCCTTTGACTGTTAGGGCATATGATAATACTTCAAGGAAGGTTATGAGAATTTTCAAAGCTTCTTCCAAGATTGGTCCATTGGAGACAGTTTTGGAATTCCACATGATGGACATCACCCCTAACTACAACCTTCTCTTGGGAAGGGCATGGCTTCATCCCATTGGGGCTATTCCTTCTTCTCTACACTAAAAGATGAAAATCCCATGGAAGGAAGGTATTGTTGTGGTACTTGGTGACGGTGAAATCCTAGCTCCTGTCTGTTGACTTGAAGAGGGAGGAAGTGAGCTTCAAATGAGTGGTTTTGAGTTTGTGAACATGGTTGACTATGTATTGAAAGATGAAAGGTACACTACGAACTTGCTATCCCATAGTTAAAGTTCGTAATACCCATAGTGAGTAGAGGGTTTTAGATGGTATAAATGTTAAGATTAGTGCCCTTAAATCCTATTGTATGATGCTATGTATGATATTAAGTTTGGCATTCTGTATGACATTATGTATGACTTAATATTGTGTTTAATGAATTTGTTTTATTATTATCTCAAATAATGGTAACATGAATATTTGGACATTATCATTTAGTCCATAAGATGCATAGTATGTGATTTATGTGAAAAGTCACAGAAGATATAAATCACAAGTTCTTTGTAAACTCAGAATTATAGTTCGTAGTCGGTGATGAAATTGGGCATTTCATCTGCGAAGACTATAACATGTCAACCACGATGATTTGTCTTGATCATGGAAGTGGAAACTTCTGGTTGATGTGTTAATATGTTTTAAGAGTTAAGACATATTGAACTGGACCGCTGTGAGATTTATTATTTTCTTAAGACTGTCAAATGAATAATAAATCTCACGACTTGTATTTGCATGAACTCTTAATCCTGAGAGAATAATGGATCTGATCATGAGGTGTAGGTTGCTTTGATATATCAGGAGTGAGATCTATAGTAATGGTCAAAACCTCAGTATGTTGGGCAGCCACATTTAGTGTTGATGGAACATGTATTCTCAAGATGGAATTCATAGTCTCTTAACGGAGATATAAAGTATTCCCTTGAGATAAGTTTAATGAGTTTGTTATTCAGAGAGTTAGGCCTAACCAATTTAGTAAGACTAAAGTATATATTTATGGAATTGGATTTCATAAATATATAATGAATAACATTAAAGGATTAAATCGGGTACTCAAGGATTAAGATGTAGTAATTTACAAAGTGGCAGTCTACATTAATGACTTTGTATTACTACGAATATTTTATGAAGGGGTTGCATGTATAATAAAGTCTTGGGATATAATTTATAGATAAGGCCTAGAGTGCAACTATATTTTTATAGTGGTATTAAATATAGTTAATGGTAACTTTGGATTTGTCAAGAGTTGACAGAAAAGCCCAAGGCCCATTGGAGCTAGTGTCTTATTGGTCCCTTTTGGTCCCACTCCAAGCCACACATTTAAGCCCAATTGGAAAGGCCCAAGTAGCCAGCCCAATTAGATAATTGGTTAGATACAAAGGGAAAAACGTACAGAAATGTAAGAAGAAAAAAAAAACAACATTGTAATGGTGGAAGTGAGTGTATGTCACTCTCTAATCATCCCTTTGTAACCAATTGAGAGTCCACACTTCTTGGGCGTTAGTGGAATTGGAGTGAAGATTAAAAGTATTCCTAAGTGCTTCAATCTTCGGTTTTGTAATTCACCGCTTCAAGGTACGCTCTCTTGTTCTCTAATTCTGAAATTTACTTTGTGCATGTTATCAATATCGAATGAAATAGATCCGTTTTAAACTTATTTTTTTCCGCTGCGTTCATCTTTGATTTCCATCAATAAATGCATGAACTCATTCAATTTAATCATGTCTCCCTCATGGATGGATACCCAGATTGATATGCAACTAATTATTGTCCTCCAAGCGTTTGGCACAAGTTAGCCGAAGGAAATTTTCAGGTGAAAAGGAGCTCCATAATGAAAGGATAAACAGGGAATCGCAGCCCACATTGAAAGAAAGCTTCATAAAAACATACCTTAATATGGGCAAAGGCACAAGCTTTCTCATTTGAGCAAGGTAATCTAAGAATGGTTCCCGTCAGGAATTGGAATCTTTTCCTAAAATTATTAAGATGAATTTCCTTCAAAGTATACCTTGGCAAGAGCATGGAGGGGTTTAGGTGCAGAAGATGAAGATAAAGATGGTTAGGACGTAGCAGTGTCAATTTATTTACCCATGGGCTAAATTTTCAGGTGAGAAAGGAGCACCATAACGAAGGGATGAATAGGTAATCGCAGACCACATAGAAAGAAAGCTTCATAAAAACATACCTTACCATGGGCAAAGGCACAAGCCTTCTCATTTTAGCGAGGTAATCTAAGAATGGTTCCCGTTAGGAATTGGAATCTTTCCCTAAAATTATTAAGATGGCTTTCCTTCAAAGTGCACACCTTAGCAAAAGCATGGAGGAGTTCAAGCATAGAAGATGAAGATGGTTAGGACACAGCAGTGTCAATTTCTTTACCCATGGGTTCATCACTAGATGAAAAACCTTTGTCTAGATCACTCGATTTGATTTTAGTGGCCATTTCAATGGCTTGGTGGTATAGGATCAAAGATTGGTGGATCAAATGGTAAAGCTTGAACAATACAAGCCTAAGGGCACAAAAATGAGACGCAAACAAACCAGCTTGGGGACGTCAACCACTAGAATACTCAAGAAAGACTCCTAGTCTAGCAAAGAAAAAAAATATAGAAGGAGCTTCTTGCCTAATAAAAGAATAATCAACCATTAAAAAGTTTGAGAAGAAGAAAACTTACTAGGAAAGTTTGAAAAGTCTCGGACTTGAAGACGAAATGATGAGGAATAAAAAGGAAGCCAAGCAGTTTTTGAAAGGAAAAAGGGTGAATATCAAGGTGCGGGAAAACTGAAAAGTATGTTCTCACGCTCCTCCCATGGACAAAAGACACGTGTCAAAGACAGGTTAGAGTCTGTCATTCACATTAAATGCAATAAGAAAGGAATCTCAAGCAACAGAAATAAGGTTGAAATTGTCTAACTAATACTATTCTCTCACTTGTTCAAAAATACGACGAAGGAATAGAGGGGGCAACTGATGAGTACAACATTAATGGTTGTCCAATACTTATGTATGACATTACCCGCATTTATGTTTAGGAATAACTCCATTGTAACCAACACTGGGAAACAATCATTAGAGCATTACAAATGTCTTAATGAGCCTTCAATAGCCATTAGCAGATTACACAAGTGATAATGCCAGAAAGGCAAAGGTTGTCAGCATTTATGTGGAACAGACCTATAAAAGGCTAGAATCGACAAAAGGTACACACACACAATCTTAGATTATCTAACTTAAGTATCGGAGGGTTCTTGGCAGGAAATGATACATGAATCTATTTCTTTCTTCTTAACAGGAGATATAGTTCCGTCCATCCAGCCTTGACGAGGAATAGATTGATGATACAATCCATGCATCATCACCTTCCATTCCCATTTTTTTCCCGGTATAAATTTGGTATTAGAGCTATGGTTCAATGGTTGATTGCTGTCAACATGTAAGAACATGGGGGAAGCATCTTAACCCGAGAAAAATGGGCTTGATTTCGAAATGGAAGATTTGATGAGACAACAAAAGGTACACACAATCTCAGATAAAATACATAATTGAGATTTCTTTAGAGAGATAATCTAACTTAAGCACCGGAGGGTCCTTGGCAGGAATCACCCCGATGTTACTTGAATCTATTTCTTTGTTCCTAACAGGAGATATAGTCCTGTCCATCCAGCCTTGATGAGGAACAGATTGATGATACAATCCATGCATCATCACCTTCCATTCCCATTTTTTTTCCCGGTATAAATTTGGTACTAGAGCTATGGTTCAATGGTTGATCACTTTCAACATGTAAGAACATGGGGTGAAGCATCTTAACCCGAGAAAAATGGGCTTGATTTCAAAATGGAAGATTTGATGAGACAACTTCAAAAACTCCAAGAGTGTCTGAAGTCTTATGAAAATCAAGGACGTTACGACGATGATGATGTAAATTTGTTTTACAGCCAAGGATTTGGTGACCACACCCCACCCCCCATCTTTGAATGTTAAGATACTTCAATTCTCTGTTTGACTATAGCATAAGGGTGGACATCCGGAAGTTTGAAGGGAAATTGCAGCCTGAAGAATTCATTGATTGGTTTCATTGTTGAGTGTATGTTTACTTTTGACTATTAAAAGGTACTTGAGTATCACAAAGTGAAGTTGGTTGCTATTGTTAGGATTAATGCCCTTAAATCCTATTGTATGATGCTATGTATGATATTATGTATGGCATTATGTATGACTTAATATTATAATTAATAAAGTTTTTTTATTATTATTTGAAGTAATGGTAACATGAATATTCGGACATTATCATAGAGTCTATAAGATGCATAGTATGCGATTTATGTGAAAAATTAGATATAAATCACAAATTCTTTGTAAACTCAGAATTTAGTTCGTAGTCGGTGATAAAATTGGGTGTTTTATCTGCGAATACTATAACATATTAACTAAGATGATTTATCTTGATCATGGAAGTGGTGACTTCTAGTTGATATGTTGATATGTTTTAAGAGTTAAAACATATTGAACTGGACCGCTGTGAGATTTATTATTCTCCTAATGACTGTCAATTGAATAATAAATCTCACGACTTATATATTTACATGAACTCTTAATCTTGAGAGAATAATGGACCTGATCATGAAGTGTAGGTTGCTTTGATATATCAGGAGTGAGATCTAAAGTAACGGTCAAAACCTCAGTATGTTGGGCAGCCACATTTAGTGTTGATGGAACATATATTCTCAAGATGGAATTCATAGTCTCTTAACGGAGATACAAAATATTCCCTTGAGATAAGTTTAATGGGTTTGTTATTCAGAATGTTAGGCCTAACTACTTTAGTAAATAGTTACTAAAGTATATATTTATGAAATTGGATTTCATAAATATATGATGAATAACTTAAAGGATTAAACCGGGTACTCAAGGATTAAGATGTAGTAATTTACAAAGTGGCAATCTACATTCATGATTTTGTATTACTACGAATATTTTATGAAGGGGTTGCATGTATAATAAAGTCTTGGGATATAATTTATTAATAAGGCCTAGAGTGCAATTATATTTATATTGTGGTATTAAATATAATTAATGGTAACTTTGGACTTGTCAAGAGTTGACAAAACAGCCCAAGGCCCATTGGAGCTAGTGTCTTATTGGTCCCTTTTGGTCCCACTCCAAGCCACACACTAAAGCCTAATTGGAAAGGCCCAATAGGCCAGCCCAATTAGATAATCAGTTAGTTATAAAGGGAGAAACATACATAATTTTTTTATTAGTGAAAAGAAAAAGAGAGACATCATTGTGAAATGGTACGTATGTGTGAGTGAAGCCACTCGATTATTCTCCCTTGAAAACTGATTGAGAGACCACACTTTTTGGGCGTAAAATGGAATTGGAGTGAAGATTAAAAGTGTTCCCAAGTACTTCTAATCTTTTGTTTTGAATTTCACCGTACCAAGGTACGCTATCTTGTTCTTAAATTCTGAAATTTACATAGTGCATGTTATCAATCATGAATGAAATAGATTCATGTTTGTTGCTTCCGCTGTGTGTTTTGCATGAGATACAAAACCAGATTTTCCAATAGCTATCAAATTGAAGAAGCAAGGTTTAATTTGGTGGGAGCATATTAAGAGGCAACAAGAACGAGAAGGAAGAACCAACATAGTTACCTGGTCCAAGATGAAAAGAAAGCTAAAATGGATGGAGAAGAAATTGAAAATAGTGCGAAAATGACCAAAACACATAACATGTTTTTCACTCTTGGATCTTAGAAGAATTCATGATTTTGGAGCGATGTTTGGACGTATATGTGGTACCATGAAAGGAGTGCTAATGCAAATCTGCATGAAAAGGAAGCATATGAAAGTTTTGCAAAGTGTTTTGAAGACGTGGAAGAAAATGATTAACAAGCGTGGCAACAAACGTGGTTTACATAACCATGAATGGCTGCTTGAAATGCTCGCGGAAAAAAAAATACTATATGAAATGGGCTGAAAATAGAGAGGTACTACGTCTACAATATTTTCACAACACTTTTACAATAGATTCTAGGTGTTAAGTTTTTATTGGTTTTAATTTGAATCCTCAACTTAAATTACTTCTTTACCCACCATAACAACCAATAATAACCTACCACTTAAAATTTGTTATGAAAATATTATGGACATAATATTTCTTTAAATAATAACATCAAGTATTCATCTAAAAAGATAATAATATCAAATAATGATGCTCTTCCAGCATTTTTCTTATGCATTTTTTAAACCTACTTTTTCTCAAGCCAATATGAATATCCATGTTTGTCAAATTATCAACCAATAATCAATTCATTACAACCAATGTCTAATTTTTAAAACCAAATATCAAAAATCCATTAAAAACAACAATTCAAAAGAGGTAGGGAGATAATCCCCCACCCATCACCCCCAACCCCAAAAAAAATAAATAAATAAATAAGAACTTAAATTTTTAGAAAAATCAAAGGTTGCATTTGGATGCAAAGATTTAGATTTGGATTAGATTTAAAATGTCTTGATTCTAAATCCATTAATTTTAAAATTTATTGTTTGGGTATGTTTATGCATTGAAGGATTTGAAATTTATCATTTTAAAATTTATTGTAACTTGAATTTGAATTTTAAATCAATAGAATAACTTTTAAAAAACCTTTAGCGTTTTAATTTTGGTGTAGTTCTTATTACATACAAGTAGGGGATGGAGAAACTCATTGACATCCCAATTGTACAAGTTAGATTCATGGCTCCAACTATTGGATTGTAATGATGATTGCATATCTTTCAAGTTTCATCACAGACAACTAAAAAAATGTCATGCCAACTGTTAGAGAGAGAGAGAGAACCCAAAATACAAGGGTTTTTTTTTTTTTTTTTTTCACAACATTTAAAAGCTCAAACTAAAAAAAATTGTTTTGCGTTTGGTCCTTCAGTTCAAAACTATTGTTTAGTTTTCAAAACACAAAACAGTACTGCCCAAAATCAGAAAATCATGTTTGGTGGCCCATCTCTGTTCACGTGAAGTTTGAAAAATGTTGCTCAAAATCATGGGCTTTTTAAAACATGCTCCCAGCTGTTTTTAAAACAATAAACACACATTTGAGTGGCAATTCGGTAATAAAATTGAAAAATATATGGCCCACCTGATCAGCCTTTTACCAAGCTTTTATCAATTCGGTAATAAAATTTAAAACATGCTCAGCTTTTTTTATAAAATTAAACACACATACCAAACACATTTTTATGTTTTTTAAACACTAAAAACATATTGTTTAAACTATAATACCAAACACATTTTTTTGTTTTATAAACACTAAAAACACGTTTTTCAACAACACTTTTTAAACAATAATTTTTACATCTTTTTAAACAACAATTTTTAAACTCTATGACCAAACAGGCCCTTAACATCTAAAAAGTTCTATATCAAAAGAGAAGATAGACAAGATGACGATTGAATATCTTCCATTATAGCCGACTAAAAAACTGTCATGTCGGCTCTTAAACACTAAAATGTTCTATATTAAAAAAGAGCCACATACAATTATGAGGTGCAGGAAACCCCAAATCAAATATCAAGTGAACTAATTGCTTTTGCTACCCACCCTACCAAATTTCTGCACACAATTTATAAAAAAATGCTGGTCATTTGGGTTGATGAAAATGTTATCCTTGTATCTGATCTAAGATTCATTCATGGGAGAAAATTGGTCTTTGCCCCTTTTGCGCAAAAAAATCCAGCATTTTGCCCCATTTTCCAAACTAATTAGGGAAATGCCTATATTTTGAAACTCGATTTTCTCAAAATCGAGTTTCAACGTCACTATAGGTTCCTTAAAACGCCACTATAGGTATGGAACTCGAGTTCGTGGAGCTCGAGTTCTAAAACGCCACTATAGGATCCTTAAAACGCTAATATAGGGCTCCTTAAAACGCCACTATAAGGCTCCAGGAATTTTTTTTTTTTTTTAAATTTTCAATTTGTTATAACTCGATTGTTCAAAAATTGAGTTTCAAAACAAAGGCATTTCCCTAATTAGTTTGGGAAATGGGGTAAAATGCTGGATTTTTTTTTTTTAAAAAAAAAGGGCAAAAGCCCAATCAAGTTTTAAAACAAAGGCATTTCCCTAATTAGTTTGGAAAATGGGGTAAAATGCTGGATTTAAAAAAAAAAAAAAAAAAGGCAAAAGCCCATTTTCTCCTTCGTTCACGTGCAACCTCTATTCAAATATAACATGATTGCAAATTCCTTAACATCTAAAAAGTCAAATTTATAACTATTATTATTATTATTCAGTCATTCAAATTAAAGATTAGAATCCATATTACACAATTCATCCAAAAAAAAAGAAAAAAGGGAAGAATCCATATTACACACTGTACACGAAGTTCATTCTATTTTAGAGTGAAGAAACACTTGCAAATTAAAGAAACAAAATTTCCCTTGAAATGGAGTCTCCTATCATAATTAATTTAAACCCTAAGTGGCCAAAATTAGAGGCCAAACTTTCTCTTTACACTTCAATGCATGCTTAAGTTTTCAGTTTAATTCACAGTTAAAAAAAGTTTGGCTTAGTGGTTCTTAAGGCTTCATGATATTCATGAGATCATAGGTTCGAAACTTTTTGCCAGCATCTTGGGGCCACTCATGGATTGCACATGTCCAAGGGAATAATTAGATACTCGAAGATGTCAGGATATCCTTGTTTATCAAAAAAAAAAGAAAAAAAAAGAAAGAAGGTTTTAGTTTAATAACTTCTAACAATAACAGGTTTTTAAGGTCCCTTTTGAGTTAAAGTTTGTTTCTCAAAAAAAATAAAGTGGGTGTTGTCCCATATTGCTTGAGTGTAACTCTTTCCCATTGCTTAAAACTCCACTCTACTACTACAAAAGTTAAACCCTTTTGTAGGGATACTTTGGATTAAGTAATGTGTTTGAGTTTAGTGAGATAGTGTAATTAAGAATGTTTAGCAGTTAGTTCGTTTCTAACTACCAGAAGTCATTATTTTTTAAAATGCTATCTATTTTTAGTACCTCGATCAATAAAAACCAACTTGAGTAGGTAGTACATAGTCAAAATCTGAACAAAAACCTGCTCACAGAGGTATTTCATCGAAGCTCGGGGCCTGCATCAATCATCATACCCAAAGGAAAACCAGCATCTAAGAGAACCGCTAATTGCTAAAGCAACCCTTATCACCAAACCTCATATTATATTACTCAGAAAATTGGAAACCTCGACTCCATTGCCACTCCAATAGATATAAACCCATGTAGACAAATCCAGACGAAACCCACACAACCTCTAGTCTCTACTTCTATTTCCTGGGCAAAGTAGTGTCCAGTTAGCCCCAAAATCCCGAGTGAAACCTATTACCGGAAGACCAATCAATTGGTATAGGTCTCAGAACATGTTTGGAATTAAATTATGTACATGTGTTACACGATACAACTTGCACAAAATCTGCCTTTAACTTTTCACCCTGGCACAGTTTTCCCTTCGTGGGCATTGTAAACACCAAAACACAGAGTAGGTTGTGCCAGCAGTAGCAAGATCCTAAAGTAAACCAATCATCGAAAATCCTCCATATATCAAAGCCAAGGTACCTCTTTGAAAATGTTAAAAGATAGGGATTCTTTCACTTTAACATGCTTCTACAACGGTTGATATGTTGCAAGATGTAACTAAAAAATATTCTGGAATGAAAGGGTAAGAGCATCCTCATCAGTGGATGCAAATTTATCATCTACTTTGCACAAAAAAAGCTACTTTTTTTTTTTTTTACACATCAATTTTTACAAAACACCTACATCAGTCCATCTATTATACACTATATTTTATATAAATAATATTTTTATATTCTTTTTTTAATATTATTTTACACTTCCATTAACCCATTCTTCTTCTTCTTTCTTTTTCCTTGTCTTTGCGGTTTCCTCTTTCTTTTCTTCCTCTTTCTCTCATGGTCAAAACCCAGAAACACCATCACAAGCACTCCATCAACACCACAACCATCACAAGCACCACAACGCCTCTCCAATCCAGAAGCACCGATCAAAACCCACATCACCGATCAACCATCAAAACCCACATCACCCCCAAAACAAAAAAAACAATGAGAATCTTATACCTGTGCTCTTGTTCAGTCCACGGGACACCTTTCCTCCTTTGTGTCTCTTTAGACTTGGACCCAAAATCCACAGCACCCTTCGAATACTCGAAGCCCTAACCCACCGAGTCAAACTCATCCTCATAACCCGGCAACTCAACTCAAAGAGCTTGTCCTGGACACGGGACCAGGACGAGGCACCCTCTGTGATGATTTGTCTGTGTGTTTGTGTTTGTGTGTGGGTTTGTTTGTGTTTGTGTGTATCTGAGGAAAAAGACAATAAGGAGAGAAGTCAATTTCTTTTGCACAGAAAAGAGAGAGAGAAAAAGGCGCAAAACGTGAAATTAATAAAATATGGTATACACAAGCTACAGTAGCCGTGCATATATGCATAGTTACTGTAGCAAATGTGTAAATATGCACAATTTTAGAAGGACTGATGTGGAAGATTTTTGGGGTAAAATGTGTAAAAGAAGTTGCTTTTTGTATTTTGCAAATGTTTACATCCACTGATGTGGATGATCCTATATTGACTATTGAGGGAACATATATAATCTCAAAAAATTGCACAAACCAGATCCATCAACTATTTTAATATGGGAAATGCTAACAGGTGCTCTTAGGCCAATGGTTAACAATCCATTTAAAGAAAGTTTTTATGAGAAAAGAAAAAAAAAAAATTAATGTTTTGACAATTTTTTCCATTTCTCATAAAAGTTGTGTCAAAACTTTTCTAAAATAACCCTTTTAATATATAGGCCATTTTTCAAATGTGATATTTGATTCTCAAACATGGGGCAGACAAAGCCAAGAACTGATTCGTTATAAAGAGAAGTGTCTTAAAAAAAGAAAAAAAAAAGTGATGATTAACATATAACATATAAGGGTCTGTTTGGGATCCTCTTATTTTGCTGAAACTGAAAACTTTTTGCTGAAAGTACTATAAATAAAGGTAAAAATTAGCTGAAATAGTACAGTAAGACCCATGAATAGTACCAAAAAATGCAGTGGGGTCCTTGAATAATAGCAAAAATAAGCTGAACAGGCTGACTTTTTAATTTGGAGCCAAACACACACTCTAAGTACAAACAAAAACAATATTACTTACTCAATTAAGCTCAACCAAACATTTCAGTCCGCGTTTAATTTTTGGTCATTAATTCTATCTTATATATAAAATCATACTCTTCATCACTTCTTTATTTAACATATATTTCTTTACTACTTCTATCATTTTAGATCTCTCTTATATATCTTTTCAAATTAAATTACTATTTTTCACCTTAATTAATTTAACGTGTCTTCGTTGCAAATTTGCACATGAGAAAAAAGTTTTCCAGGGAAGAGAAAAACTAAAATTAGTAGTAAAATTTGTAATTGTTTTAACATTTTTTCTAATATTAACTACCCTAAAACTCAATATAGTCCATGCACTTTTAATTCAATTGTCAAATTAATCCTTAAATTTTAATTTTTGTTATTTTAGTCCCTCACATTGTCAAAATGAATCAATCTGGTCATTTTATCCAAATTATTAACAAATTAGCTCCTAATAGGGACGGAGCCAAGACTTGGAATTAGGGGAGGCGGTTTGTTGTTGGCCGCATGTGGCAGCTTCGGCCTTTGGCCAAGTGTTATGCATACTGTTGGGTAAGGACAAAATTATTTTGTTTAAATTTTTTTTTAAAGTACGGGTTGTTTGTTTTGGGTAAATTTGGTTGTTTGGGCTCAAATTTTTTTTTTTTTTTTTGCTAGGCTAATTTTTTGGACTTGTATATTTTGTTTTAAATTTTAAATCTATAAATTTTTTTAAGCCTTTAAAAGGAGGAAAATATTAGAGTTAAATTGATGATGTGGTTAGTGGTTATTGTTATGTAAAAAAGTGATGTAAGTGGTGGACCCAAATGCAAACCAATAAGAATTTGTTACTTCAACAGTTAGTAAAAATTTTGTAGTTGCAGCATTACTCTAAAAAAAATTAAAGATATTGTTAAGGGGAAAAAATATAATTTTATTGAGCAAAATTACTAAAATTAATACTTATATATATACTAATGATTATATATATATATAAAAAATAAAAAAATAAAACATTTGGGGCCATTGCCCCCGATTGTCCAATTGTGGCTCTGTCCTTGGCTCCTAACCCTATTCAGATGCATGATTACATATAAAAATAAACTTATTAGGTGCATATAAAAATTTTTATACCTAAGTTGAATTCTACTGATTGTTCATTGTTTAAATTTTTTTCAACTCTTCAAAAAAGTCTTTATAAGTTTATTATTTAGTATAATATTCTAATTGTACATTCTTGGTTTTTTTTTTTTTTTTTTTTCTTCTTTAAAAGTATAGTTTGTTACTTCCTTACTTAATTTTTGGAATAATGCTAGTACCACAACAAAACCCACAAATTTGTTCATTTTGTTGTGGTATTAGCATTATTCTAATTTTCAATATTGTGATGCAATAGTTTTATTTCATATTTACATTTTACAAATAAGTTATGAACATGGTAAAATTTTTCATTGAAATTTATGTTTGAACTAATAATAAATTTTTGTAAGAAAATTTGGATTAGTTTCAAATTGATTGAAAGTGGTTTTAGATGAAATTTAAATAGAATAGGCTAGAACTAGTTTTAGATAACTTAAGATGAATTTAAATGGGTTAGAGTAATACACATTCGAAGTGTCACATAGAAGTATAATAAATTTTGTATCTAAAAAGAAAAGGTATAATAAATTTTAATTCAGCCTCTTTATGCTTGTTCAGATTAAATTCATGAATTTACAAGTAAAGACACTTGACACAAAATTAGAAATGAAATGACACTTGGCACAAAATTGAAGAACACTTAAAATTTAAAAACAATTGGCATCAAATTAGAGGGAGAAAATTGGCCTTTGCCCCTTTCGCTCAAAAAATCCAGCATTTTGCTCCCTTTCCCAAATTAATTAGGGAAATGCCCCTGTTTTGAAACTCGATTTTCTCAAAATCAAGTTTCAACGTCACTATAGGCTCCTTAAAACGCCACTATGAGTATGGGGCAGTCAAACTTAAAAAAAAATAATAATAAAAATAAAAATAAAAATTTGCATGGAACTCGAGTTCATGGAGCTCGAGTTCCAAAGCGCCACTATAGGAGCTCGAGTTCCTAACATCCTCGTTAGGGCCCACTTTGTGGGGTAGTGTCTCTAAGCCCACATGGGATTACCGGGCCAGTTTTGATACCATATGTAACAACCTAAGGAAAAGCACTAGCTACATCTGCGCTATACCTCAAAAGGACAAGTCACAATTGAGGCTCCTTGCAGTTGTTAATAAAGCCCAATTCAACTCAGTAAATACCTGATGTGGGACTCATCACACACCCACACACGTCACACAATCAATCAAATTGGGGCATCACACATATCATTTGACAAAACGCACTTTACTTGTATTTAGGTAAATCTAAGTAGGTTCAAGATAGTCATTACAAGTGGTTAAATTGAAGACATGAAGATTACTCAAGAACTGTTCAAGAAAAGTACAATCTGCAGGTCTCGATACCTCCTTGACAAATGTCTCGATCTATCAAGCTTACGGGTTTTCAGACTATAGCCAGCAACGTTTTTATTCTAAAAGGCTATTTGTTTATGGGTTTGTATGATCCTTATTAGATTAGGAAAGCTTAAGATTTGTGTAAACCTATTTGGAATAGGAGAGCCCATTAAGCTCCTATTTAAAGGAGGTGGAAAAAGAAAAACCCTAACCCTAGAAAACTTCATAAGGTTTTCCTTTTGAAACCCTAGCCTCCTTTTAGAAAAGAAAGAGTTCTTGCTGCGTTTCTTGTACGTCTTTGGGTTCTATAACCAAGCAAAGTCTCTTGCACCAACATTGAAAATCTTATTGGTGTTTCTACGTGAAGCTACTGCAAATCAACTACAACAATCAAAGGGTTACTGTGGAGTTAGTCACGTACTTGGATTCATGCAAAGGAGTAAGCCGCGTACTGGGATCCGCACATCAGACTGGTTAGTCACGTACTAGGAGCCGTGCATCAAAAAGAGAGATTGTCACTACAAAACAAGTCCAATTGGGTATTGGGGTAAGGGTTCAACTGTAAGTTGGTATAAGGTACTGAGATTCCTTTACTTGTAACCGCTTGTTGTGATAATAGTGGATTCTCGGGAGTGGTGACCTTAAAATCACCCGGTAGGGTTTTGCCTTGGTGGTTTTCCCCATTCGTAAACAAATCACCCATGTCAAATTTATTTTCCGCTGCATTTAACTTAGTTGGTGATTTGTTTGTGCTGTCACGCTTATTGCATGTAATTGAATCTAATTAATTTCACTTGGCTAAATTAATTTGATTAATTTATCACAAGGGATCAATACATTTTTTAGCCTATCAATATATATATATATATATGTGTGTGTGCATATCAATGAATCGATTTTAATTAAATTCAATATTTGTTTAGGTGTCATGAGTACCTAGGTTTGAGCTCCTTCAAGTTTAGGCTATTGTTTCTTCTACTTCTAGGTAAGGAAAAATATGTTTTAAAATGTTTGATTAGTCCTAACGTAATTTAAAAAGCTTATATTTCATCATAATGTTTTAATAAGAACATTATGTACATATTTATGTTTTATGCAGTTAAACTAGTGGATATGTGATTTTACATCTAAAATTTATGAAAAATGAGAGTTTGAGAAGCAATTTTTTTTTTTTTTTTTAATGGTCAAGTCATATGGTATGTTCCAAACTTGTCCAATAGGGTAACAATATTGGCTTTCTATGGAATATAGTATTGGCCAATTTGTAAGATGAATGTTGTACCCGACCCTTATTGGATCAAGACCAACTTGGCTAGATGTCGATCAGTAAGGTCCTGTTTGGATTGAGGGAAAAGGGAGAGGGAGTGGAGGGAGAGTAGAGTATATTAAGGTTAATTTATGATTGATTAATTGAGAAAGTAGAATTAAAAATTTCATAAAATTTAAATAATTCAAAGTATTGCATCATAAAATCTTCATAGATAAGAAAACTATAAGGTGCAATAAGTAAAAAAGGAATTTATAAATATGTCAGTATAAATTAATTATGTATGAAATTACATGGATTCTTTCAATCCTTCACATGCTTTTAAAATTCTTCTTGACAACTTCTTTGTTTGATCTGAAAATGCCCTTACAAAGCCCGAAATGACATTGAATAACCTTTAGAAATAGTGAATGAAAACTGAAATTCATATTCCTCTTAACCAAAAAAGAAAAAAAAAACTTTTGTTATTTATAACATAATTAGCATTTTTAAAAAATTAGTTAGTCTTTAAGGTTGAAAAAAATTAAAAGCAATAGCAACATCTAATTAGAAAATATTGGAAAAAAAAAGTTTATGATTAGGGAATGACAGAGAAAGACTAGAAACATAATAGAAGAAAAGATGCATTTAAGCAAAAAAAAGTTTCTGATTAGGAAATGAGAGGGAAAGAACTACAAACATAATAGAAGTGAAGTTGTGTTTAGACATGTAAATGTTTATCGAAATAGAAGATGAAAATGTCTTAGAGAAGACATTTAATTATTTTTCCACTACCAAAACTTTATGGAGAGAAAATTATTGGTTTCAATAATAGGTAACTCAAATGAGAAAGAGAATTAGAATATGTAAGGTTGAATTTATTCAATCATTTTGTTAGCTTTATTCCGTGCCAAATTTGCTTGTAATTCAGCATTTAGAAACCCTGTATTTAAGTGGGAATCATGTAAGGATAGTGTGTGAGAGAGTGTGAAGAAAAGTTCAAGAGTGTGCACTAAAAGAAGAGCCTTGTGACTGGATCTCGCGATTAGCTCGCAATTGGCGAGTCACCAAAGGTGGCACACGTGTGAAGTAGGGGGAGCTGAAAGGTCATGCCAGCTATTGCACTACAGGACAAAACCTTCAGTCTGGCCAGGCAGTTAGCTCGCGACTCGTTCCAGTCACGAGCTCAAGTTGCCAGAATGCCCTGTTTGGTTGTAACTGACTCTTTGCATTTCTTATACACCCTACTATAAATACCCTTATACCCACGAAATGTTGAGGGCTTCCAGAGAGAATTTTGAGAGAGAAACCCTAGAGAAAAACACGATTGACTCATCCACAATCTTCATCCTTTGATTCTCCAAATTCTTCTACTCTCACCCTTTCCATTGACATATCCTTAAGAGGTACATTAGCCAAATCATTATCTCATCATACCCATATCTGTGAGAAGGTATTTTGGTGCTTGGGAACCAATTCAAAAGGGACCAATTTATTTTGGTTGATGCAATGGGTGATTGCGAGATTCGGTAAGTTAGAGAAGACAAGGTTCAACGTAACCCTGTTGGAGCAAGAAGCTTGGAGGGCTTAGGTGCACTGGGTAAATTAGGCTTGGAGGATCTTCTGCTATTCATGTATCCCAACATTATTCTCTAGTGGATTATTGACCACTTGGAGGGCAACGGAAAGGTTTTTCGCCGAGGACTTCGGTTTCTTCTTCGATAACACATTGCTGTGTTGTCTTTGTGTTTGCATCTCTCTTCCCTTAATCTTTACCTTTTAATTATTGCTGTGGTTGTGATTAATTTCGGTTTAGATTGTTTTACCAATTCTGTTCTAGCTTATTTTTATATTCCGCGCATACATTATTTAATTATAAGCTTGTGTTGGTAATTTGTGAATTGGGGGTTTGAACATTCATTGGTGTTTAACACACTATTTGAACATTCAGAATATAATAGAAAGAAAACAAAAAGTTGCAAAAGAAGAAATGTAGGGTCACAATTTGGATCCCAGGCCCAAAGGATGTATGAACTTGGGTCCAAAGAGCCCAATACAATGAATTTGTAGATAGTGGGTTGGAAAACTGGACTTTAATGAATCAAACACCAAGTAAAATGGATTCAGATGACATGAAAATGAGGGTAGACTGGTTTATTCTTAAACAAAATCGTCCTCAAAACAGTCCGAGGAGATCAGTCTATTTCTCTCAAGTTTAATTACAAATTCAGTTTTTGATTACTACAACGTTTTTCTCTTAATTTTTCGATCCCCCCTCTCATTGTATCTTTCCTATTTTATACTTTTTCTTTGCCTTCATCTCTGCCCTCCATGTGTAGGTTAGATTGTTGGTCTTGATCATTGTAACATCAGCAGCTTCCTCAAGTCTATGGAGAGTAGCTGTAAGGCTGAAAACTACTGTTCAGGCATCACTTCCTCATTAATGCGGCTAGAGAGTTAACTGCAGAGCATTTAATGCGGTGGTAGCAGCTTTTCCTTGGATATTTCCCAGCTCCCATTTGTCTTGTACGTTCGTGAAGCATATCCTTATCAATAGAGTTTCCTAGAACCTCCCCTTGGACGACAGAACACACTTTCTGACCTCCACCTTGTTAATTGAGGAAATACTCCTCCTCGGCATACTTCCCCCGTCCTTCACAATCATATCTTGCTCGTGAAGTTCAAAGTCTTACATCTTCCTTACTGTTGATCTGTCCTCAGACCACTGAGCCTCCTTGGCCAAGCCCAAGGCCCAATATATATTTTTGGGTCTCTTGTCCCTACAAGAAATATAACATCTTTTTACTACTTTAGCTACCAAAACTCGCATGTATGAGGAGAAATTTATCGTCCTAAAATGTTTATGAAAGAAATTTACACTACTCAAAATTTTTTAATTGGAAGCGAATTTTGACAAATTCCCCATTAAATTATATTATATTTGTATATTCTTCATACTTGCAAAATTTCAAGGTGACCAAAAATTAATAACCATGTCATCAATCAATTGTTTAAATTCAAGTTTTTGTAGTTTAAAATAATTCATAAAAGATATTTTTATGAATCAAATGGTAAATTACATCCAATTGGCATAAATGTTAAGAACATATAGAATATGTAATTCAACTATGAAATTTTCAAAATATGAATTCTATAATAAGTTATTAGATGGTATAATATTACTTAAAATTACACTATACGTAACTTGAACCCAACCTTGTGTGTGTGTGTGTGTATATATATATATGTGTGTTTCTATTGGAAACATCAAGAGTTTTCAGCCAATTGAGCTACAAGTCTCTGGAAAAGTTTAATATCTTGGCTAAACTTTCTGATTATTCTCATCTTTAATTTGTTTTAGTCATTTTTTGAGCCGAATATACTCGCCAGATTCATCAAACTCTACAACAATGGTAAGAAAAACGTTTTTCCTCGATTACTGGTGATGAATGGATGGATGCCAGGGTGTATTATCCGTGTGCTAAAGTAGATTAACTTTTTATTCAATTGGACAATTAGAGGCAATTCTTTGTTAAGCTTGTCTGGTATATGGTCTTTCTTTATTTTGCTTTTAAGACGATCTTTGTCTTATTGTTGATATTTCCACTTACTTTCTCTAATGGTTCTAAAAGAGGTTAAATCAAATTATTGAGATAGAGAGAGAGAGAGTTTTCTTTTATTTTGCCTTTATTTTCTTTCTTTCTTTTAATTGTGAGATTTATATTTATGGCATTATCAACATGCTGCAGATTATATATATATTCAAAGTTTTTTTTTTTTTCATAACAAATTTTTTACCCCTTCAGAGATCTATGCTAATAAATGATAATAAAATTATAGTTAAGATTAAAATTTTGAATTAATTGATTTGAATAATTTTTATTTTATTAACTTATAAAAATTAATTTTTTTAACCCTGTAATATTAAAAAGCCTATATAATTTGTACTACAAAATAAACTATTTATAGTATTAATAAAAATTTGATATATTATGAACTTTTTTACCTACATATAAACACATAATATTATATATAGTCAATTTGAGGTTCATATTTACTAGATTGATCATGAACACATTAGTATATTTGAATTTGAACTACTTTTCAAGTCTAAGTAGGATAATTATTTGCTAATTAAAAAGAACTTAATTAACAATCTTTTGTCCAATTTGATTTCAAGTTATTCATAAAAACCTTTGTTCATTTATAGTTCTAATTTTTATTAACACTTTTAATTGGTTGCCACTTCAAGAATTTATTTTAAAGGTAAAACTTAGGTACAGTGTTTAGGTGTTATTTCTTAAATTCTCTTTTTAAAATTTAGCTATATAGCTACTTAACTAAAAATATACTTCCATATCACGAGAAAAAAAGCCACATAACTGAATTTTAAAATGAACAACACTTAAAGTACTGCACCTAAGTTTTATTCTTATTTTAAATGGCATTTGATAAAATCGTTCCCATTTATTTTAGATATCATGTTTATTTCTGATTAAAATTTAATTTTTTATGAATGTATATTACGTGACATCACAAGCATATTCTATATTTATGAAAAAATAAATCTTCACCATTGAATGGTTTATTTATAAAAACAAAATGAATATGATTCTAATAAGACGGATAATGCGTGTAGATATTCTAAGAGCCTTAGAAATACTTTTTTTTTTAATGGGAATATAAATATATACCTTACTTAAAAATAAAATAAAAACAGATGCAACATTAAAGTTTAACTAGGACGAAGTTAAGATTTTGAATTAGGGGGAGCCGGAGTATAAGAAAAAAGAAAACAAAATTCTAAATATGTAGCCATTTATAGTATTAACAAACTATCAACAAGGACAAAGATACAAAATCATTATTTTGTAATACATTACAATTCAAGTATCTACTAACAAAGACACAAAACACTTTTATTTCTTATTATAATAGAGCATTTGTATTAGCTCGTGCAAAATTTATGTCTATTTTAGTGTAAGGACCTACTTTTTCTATTTTACATACTCACTTCTTAAAACATCCCACATCCTATTATCTATTTTACATTACATTTGATTAAAATCTATTTCATTATCAATTTTTCATTATTTTCCCAAATCATTTTTCTCTCTCTTCCTCAACCAAAAACTAATGATCTCAGTTAAAGAATTATTAAAATATTCATTTGCATAGCTATTATAATTGTGTAAATGTACACAATTATTGTTGCACAAATGTATTTTTGCACAATGATTCATAAATTGATGTGGGTGTATTTTGAGGTTGATTGAACAGATTTGAGACCTTATGCTATTTTACAACAGTTGATGCAAATGTTCTTAAAATGAAATCTATGTAAATTTTAGGGGAGGGAGGTCAAGATTTTTGGAAAAGGGGGTCAAATATAAAATTATAGAGAATATTCCTACTTTTTTCCCCCTTAAAGTCGAGGGACCCGGGCCCCTATGGACCCTCACCTAACTCTGTCCCCGAGTTTAACTACATGTGACTTCATCTTGCGGGGCCAAAATCCTAGTTTGGCACCACTAGAAGGATTTCGTATCTCCTTTCGTGGGAAACAGAAAAGAAGACAACTATTCTAATTATCATTTTGGGGGCACTTGGATAGTGGGCTCAATGGTACTTGAAGTATTTGTCGTAAATGTGGAGACCCCAAATTCCATCCACTATACTATTAGTTCATGGGGTTTCGAGGGTGTTTCATGGACTGGGAGTAAAATAGTTTAACCATCGAGTGAGACACCACTTCTTTATTTTTATGTAACTTTTTTTTTTCGAATAAAAGAATTCAATGAAAATAAGGTAATGCCAAATTTAATTGTGAATATTGATATAACATAATGTTGCAATCAGCCTTTTTTTTATTTTTTTTATAACATAAATATATACCAAATTGTGAATATTGATATAACATAAATATATACCAAATTTTTTTATTAGTTATTGTAAAGTTGTGATTTACAAATATGTTTTATGTTGGCTTTATTCCATGACAAAAAGTGTTGTATTTGCTTTAATTCATTTCCTTGTATTTTGTGGGATTTTATTGTATTGGGTTTAGTATCATGTTGGTGAAGATTCAAGCTTATATGAAGAATCAGTGGATCTCACGGGTGTCTCGCTGGAAGCTAAACCGCGACAGAGCCATGTGAGAAGCACATGACTGGAAGCTGAAGAGTCGTGCCAGGCTGTCGTTTTCGCGAGTGTCTCGCGGGTAAGGCCTTCTCGCGAGATAGTCGCGAAACATTCTGCCTGGAGGATTTTAAAGAGTGACTTTCTTATCCTTCACCCATACTATATATACCCTCATTACCCATAAATGTAGATGAGGTCATTCAGAGAGAAAAACCCTAGATAGGTTTTCTACAACACACACACCCATCTTTTTGAGAGAGAGCTACTCATCCTTAGTGAGAAATCATTGTAGCATTTTCTCCATCCCTCTCCCATTGTCATACCTTGAGAGGAGATTTGTACCCAAACACAACCCACACCTATTCAGAGTGTTGAGAGTGTTTTAGAGCTGCTGGGAAGTATTGGAAGAAGCCAAGGATGGCAGATGCAACATGGAGCTTGTTGCGGGATCCGGAGAGCTAGACAAAACACGGTTCCGAGAAGCCTTGTTGGAGTAGGAGCTTGGAGGGCTTAGGTACATCGGGAAGATTAGGCTTGGAGGGTCTCTTGCTAACCCATGTATCCCAACTGATTGTCTAGTGAATCGATTTCCGCTTGGAGGGTGGCGGAGAGGTTTTTCGCCGAGTTCTTCAGTTTCCTCTTCGATAACACGTCTCGGTGTTATCTGTGTTTGCATCTCTCATCCATACTCTTGTTCATTTCATTTTTACTGTTGTGTTGCTTTAAATATGGATTAGAGTAGTTGTCTTGCTTATACGCTTGTGTTTACACTATTCCGCACTTAGTATTAAGTTAGTGTAAAATCAACCAAGCCGTAACTTTGATTTGGGGGTCTAAACAGCTCTTGTGTTTTCGACACATTTCCGAGCATTCAGTTGTATTTCTTCACTCCAATCAGCCTAGCTAGTTCAGCCCACTTAGTAACTACCCAATCCAAAAACTTAAGCAAAACAAAACTTAAAATAAATAAAAATAAAAATAAAAAATTTAAAATGCTAGCCAGCCTAGTATGAAGAAACAATATTATTTTGTGTTTTTTTTTTTTTTTTTTGGTAGATGATTGCATCTTAATGTATTAAGATACAATGATTTTATGTATTGTCTTGGTTTATAGTTTGTATATACTATATGAATGGCTATTTAGGGTGGCTCCACATTGAAGGTAGGGTGATCACAAGACTACTGATTTGGAAAAAAAAAAATTATTATATATAAAATTTAAAAATTTTAAAAAAATTTCTTACCCTTTAAGAAAATTTAGGATGGTCACAAATTTATGAACAAAGTTTGAACAAATTAAACTTTGAACAAAGTTTGGCAACAAATTTGGTTGTAAATTAAGGCTACAATTCCACTCAATATATATTTTTATTGGATGCGAATTTTGAAAAATTCACCATTAGATTTCATTTTCTTTTTATATCCTCCATACTTGCAAAATTTCAAGAAGAACCAAAATCAATGGTTATATCATCAATCAAGTTTTTGTAGTCTAAAATTATATATAAAAAATAAGTTTATGGATCGAAAAGTAAATAACATCTGATTGGTATGAAATTTGACATGTATTTTAAAAACATAAAAAACATGCAAGTCAATAGTTAGATTTTCAAATATATGTAGTCATGTTAATTTGTTTAGTGAGAGTTGTAATGATAGGCTACAACTAAGTTTGTAGTCAAGCTTTTTCTTTAAACTTTGATCCCTTTAATAATATATTAAGCCCTTACAAACAAAAAGAAAAAGCTCAAGAAAATTTTTATTGAACTAAAATTTTGAAAGAGAAGTAGCTTACGGCATTGATAACAAGAGTATCATACAACGATTTTAAAATAAGAAAATTTGTAGACGTAAAATTGTAAGACTTATGTATCTGCTTGTTTTTTTTTTTTTGCCAATATATGAAGAAATTTTTTTTATTAGATTTTGTAAAATTTAAGTTTCTTAATTACCACTCTAATATATTGTAAGGTTGAATTTAATCAACCATCTAATTGGTTTTATTCCGTGACCAATTTGCTTGTAATTTAGCACTTAGTAACCCTGTATTTAGGTGGGAAAATTGTAAGGGTAGTGTGTGAGAAGATGTGAAGAAAAGCTCAAGAGTGTGCAAGAAAAAACAGAGGTTCGCGGCTAGGGCTCGCGGGTGGATCGCGACTGGCAAGCCGCCAAAAGCTGGCACGTGAGAGGCACACTGGGAAGCTGAAGGGTCGCGCCAGCTGTCACGCTACAGGACAAAAGTCCCAGGCTGGCCAGGCCGTTACGTCGTGACTTGAACTCGCGACTTGGACAAGCCGCGAGACCAAGTCGCCAATTTGCCCTGTTTGGCAAAAACTGACGTTTTGCATTCCCTTCTCACCCTACTATATATACACCCTTATACCCATCATATGTAGAGAGCTTCCAGAGAGAATTTTGTGAGAGAAAACCCTAGAGAAAAACAAGATTGCCTCATCCCCAATCTTTACCTTAGAGACTCTACAAATTCCTCTACTCTCTTCCTCTACATTGTCATACCCTTGAGAGGTTATTTACCAAATCCTTTTCTCACCACACCCACGTCTGTGAGAAGGTCTTTTGGTGCTAAGGGAAGCAGTTTGGAAGTGACCAATGGTTATTGGTTGATGCTATGGGCTATAGCGGAATCCGGTAAGCTAGAAAAGAAAAAGGTTCGGCGCAACCTCGTTGGAGCAAGAAGCTTGGAGGGCTTAGGTACTTGGGTAGATTAGGCTTGGAGGGTCTATTGCTGTTCATGTATCCCAACTACATTTTCTAGTGGATTATTGACCGCTTGGAGGGCGGCGGAGAGGTTTTACGCCGAGGACTTCGGTTTCCTCTTCGATAACACATCGTGTGTTGTCCGTGTGTTTGCATCTTTCTTTCCTTTATCTTTGCCTTATATTTACTGCTGTGGATGTGTTTATATTTGGCTTAGATTGTTTTATCAATTCTGTTATAAGCTTGTTATCATATTCCGCACATTAATTGTTTGATATAAAGCTTGAATTGGTATTTTTGTAATTTGGGGTCTAAACGTTCAAGAGTGTTTCATACCCATTTTGAACTTTCAATTGGTATCAGAGCGGGTACACTTGTTGTGGTTTAAATACCTAAGTGTGATCCTTGACCCCTTGTGTTATTTACCATGGATGTTGCATTGTATGCCTCTTTGTATGATTTGGTTGATGATAAATGTAGCATGTTACGTGTTTATGAAAATGCCTCCATGAGTGATAATCCTCATAATTGTGATGCTATGTTACATGAACCTTTGGATGTTGTTAATATTCCTAACATCAAACTCTTGAAGAAAAAGGCTAAGAAGTTTAATAAGGATTTGAACAAGTTATTTTGTGAAAATGATGATTTGATTGCTAAGCTCAATGAATCCAACAAATTGGTTGAAAAATATAAGAAACTTGCTGAAAATTCTGTTGAAAAGCTGAAAGAGTTTGAATGTTTGAATATGGACTTGGATGCTAAACTTGTTTTGTCTAACAAACTTGTTGATGAGCTAAAATGTGAAAATGAATCTCTTAAGATGCATGCTAAGTGTTTGATTGCTGAACCTATTGTTAAAAGGGATGAAATTATTTGTTGCAATCATGTTGTGGTACCCGATTTTGTGCCTATTGTGTGTTCTACCCCAAAGGACAAATCGGTGTACATTCCTCCACATAAAAGAAATCAAAAGGTGGAGAGAAAGGCTGTTAAGTCAAAGCCTCCATTTAGGTCTCAACCTAAGGCTTTGGATGGATCTAAGTTTGTTCCAACTTGCCACCATTGTGGTGTGATTGGTCATATAAGACCTCAATGTTATAAGTTGAAGAGAGAACAAAACTATGTTGCTAGATCCCTTCCCAAAAAGCCTAGTGGACCTAAACACAGTGTTTGTCACCATTGTGGTGCCTTTGGTCATCTAAGACCTCATTGCTCTAAGTTTTATGCTCTCAAAAGAAAAGAGAAACTTGAGCTTCTTGGAAGTTATGCTAAAAAGGGTAAACCGGTTTTGAGTGAAAATAGCATGTTGATTAAGAAAATGTTTAATGCTCTTAACTCCTTGACTATGTACATCTCCGGTTCTCATTCTTCCAACCCTCGTCTCACTTCTCTTGAGACACTCATTCCAAACAATCGTTCTGTTTGGATGAGGAAGGGTTCCTATGGTTGAGCTTTTGCTCTTTTGGTCCTTGATCTAATTCTTTCGATCTTTGTGGGACCCTTCATGCATTGCATGTTATATCTTCATGCATTTTGTGCATCTTGCATTTATTCATATGCATTGTTTTTGTTTTGATACTACTTTTATGTCTTTGTTTTGTGTGAGTAAAAATCCAAAACCACATAAAAAATGAAAAAAATTCAAAAAGTTTGATCGTATATGTTTGAGCACATATTACATGTGAGTTTTGCCTTGTACCTTCGTACAAATGGCTTTATGCATTTACGAGCTTAGCTTGTTCTTTATGCACTTACATCTTTGTGGGAAAAATCTTGACATCTTTGTGTGATTGTTGTAAATCGATCTTCAAGCTTGTCATGAATGATTAGTCAATAGTCATGTTGGTTTTGATACATGCACAGACTTGTGCCTATATATCTTCCCACTCCTTATTTTGTTGTTTATGCTTAAGAGAGCTCTCTAAATGTAAATCTCCAAATGAAAAGAAATATAGAGCTGCAAAAGCCTGTCGCATATATTAGTATTTGACTAGGAAAAAGGGAAAGCGACTAAAATAAAATGTATGATGCCCCAAAAGCCAAAGGCTTGTTCATCAAATTGAAATATCAAAAATTTCAGGCATCGATCTCAAAATGAGATATATTGATTCAAAAATGATCAAATGTTATGAATTGTAAAGAAGCCAAATGAAAAGCTTCAAAGATATGTAATCATTTTCTTGTGGGAGGTCATATATGTTCATTTCTATAATTGAGATAGACCACTTGACTTAGTACTAGCTGTGTATGACTTGATTGAATTGATCATTGAAACTTCACTCTAGACTATGGACTATTCCACACTCGATACGCACACACAACACACATGCCTAATGTTCAATGAATGCCTTATTCATTTGTTCGATTGTACTTGTTTAAATGTGATGTGTGTGTGCTCAACTATATATGGATCAATCCAAAAAGATTTTTGATCATTTTATATGTTTTTGGAAGTGATTTTTATCACTCTTTGTGTTCTTGGTTAGTGCTTACATTGTTTTTCTTTGTTTAAACATGTTTTGGTGTTGAAAAACAAGTATCAGAGTTTTTCGCGACTGACTCGCGAGTCGCGAAACTGGAAAAATGCATTTTCCTCGCATTTTTTGGATCTCTGGCAGAGAGATTCGCGACTTACTCACAACTTACTCGCGGGTGGGCACTCAAGTCGCGAAAAAGACTCAGAAAATTTCATGAAAATCGTTTTCGCGACTCATCTCGCAACTCACCCAGTCGCGAAACGCCCAGAAACAGCTTTTTAAAGTGTTTTTCGTGGGAAAACTGTTTTAAACCTCTCCCATTCTCTTTTAAACCCCTCTTTCAATATTTCTACATCAAAACCCAATTAATTTGAATGGTATTTCATTCCATTAACATCTCTAAGGTAATTATGAACTATTTTCATTAATTTTGATCCTTAGACTATGTTTTGGAGAGTTTTGTGCTCTTGGTTGGGATTTTCATCATAGGGGTTGGGAAAACTTTATTTTTGTCAAATTTTTTAATGGGATTGGTTTCTTTTATTGATTTGCTTTGGTTGTTGACCCCTTGTGGCAAAAACAGCATGTATTAAGGGTGGATTTCATGATGTTCATGCATTGTTTCACATTGTTATTCATAGTGTGCATGCTAGGTGTTTGATAAAATGTCTCTTAGGCATTTTATCGCTTGTTTGGACTCCGATGAGTATCAGACTTTGGGGTTTCTCACGTTTTCTCATTAGGAACATGTTTGGTTCATTGGTTGTGTTTTTAACACACCTTACCCCACATGTGCATTCTCCATGCATTGGTCATGCATTGCACTTTGCCACCTCTTGCACACACCTTGCTACCCTTGTCATGCATTGGTTTATACCTTGTTTCTTCATCCTAGCATGTCATGTTTACCGTATGCTTTGTAGCATTTTGTTTCATCTTAGGTTTGAGCTTCATTTCCTCATGCATCATTGCACCCCACATGCATCATTGCACCCCTCATGCATAATTATCATTATTCATACCTTCATCTCTTGCCCTCTTTTCTCCTTGACCCCTTTGTCTATTCGTGTCAAAAAGGGGGAGAGTATACTCTAGAGTAGTATACCGGAAAGTTTTGTCATTTCTATATGACTCTTGTGCACATTCTTAGGGGGGTTTTGTCATTTCTATATGACTCTTGTGCACATTCTTAGGGGGAGAAATTCCATTTCTCGTGCACATTCGTAGGGGGAGAGATATTCCATAGGGGAGATGCATATACCAAGGGGGAAAAGACATTGAGCTAATAAGAAAACTTTGTTTTGGTGTTTGGTGTTTGGTCAAGTTGCTCACATGTTTCACATCATGTTTACTTGATTGCAATTTATTTGTTACATTATACTTGTCCGTTTATTACTTGCTTTACCCTGAGGGTCTAATGTGTTTTGTGCAAGTGTTTCAGGTTACAAGTATATATGTTCCAAGTTCATCACAGCTCCTATGATTCATGATAGGGGGAGTGATATGATAAGGGAAGTACTTTTCATTATCTGTCTGTACCTGGTACCTTTGTAGGTTTTTAAGGTTTATGTTTATGCTCTGTACCCATTGTTGCTTTTGTAAGCTTTGAGGGTTGTTTCTTGTACTTATGCACGTTTGTAGGCTTTTATGGTTTCTGCCATGTATTTGCAAAACTTTGCATATGCAGCCTTTGTGCTTTGTGCTTTGGTACTTGTTAATGCCTTGCATTATCTTAAGTACAACACTCTTGTGCCCTTGTAGGATTGTTCCTAGATGCATATATGTTTGTATGCATTGGTTGAGTGTTGGACTTGCAAATGATTCTCTTCAATTGAGTTTATCATTTTTGCATGTCCGGATGTTCATTCCTTGTGTGAATGAACATAGTAACCACTTTTGCTTAAGTGACTACTGTTGTTGATCTTGCCATGAATTATTGCTTTTATGCTTATGTTCATTTTTGCTTGATCATGCTTATTTTGCTCCATATGCATATTAAGTTTTCTGCATACAATGATATTGCTATGTTATTGTGTTTCAGGAGTTACTTATTCATATGTTCAAGAGCTTTACAGAATCTAGAGTTAGATGTGAGTGAGTTTTCCAACTGTTCCCAACTCACGTTTAAGTCTAAAGTCTGTTGTAGAGTTTTATCACGGAATAGCCAAAGGGGGAGATTGTAAGGTTGAATTTAATCAACCATCTAATTGGCTTTATTCCGTGACCAATTTGCTTGTAATTTAGCACTTAGTAACCCTGTATTTAAGTGGGAAAATTGTAAGGGTAGTGTGTGAGAAGATGTGAAGAAAAGCTCAAGAGTGTGCAAGAAAAAACAGAGGTTCGCGGCTAGGGCTCGCGGGTGGATCGCGACTGGCAAGCCGCCAAAAGCTGGCACATGAGAGGCACACTGGGAAGCTGAAGGGTCGCGCCAGCTGTCACGCTACAGGACAAAAGTCCCAGGCTGGCCAGGCCGTTACGTCGCGACTTGAACTCGCGACTTGGACAAGCCGCGAGACCAAGTCGCCAATTTGCCCTGTTTGGCAAAAACTGACGTTTTGCATTCCCTTCTCACCCTACTATATATACACCCTTATACCCATCATATGTAGAGAGCTTCCAGAGAGAATTTTGTGAGAGAAAACCCTAGAGAAAAACAAGATTGCCTCATCCCCAATCTTTACCTTAGAGACTCTACAAATTCCTCTACTCTCTTCCTCTCCATTGTCATACCCTTGAGAGGTTATTTACCAAATCCTTTTCTCACTACACCCACGTCTGTGAGAAGGTCTTTTGGTGCTAAGGGAAGCAGTTTGGAAGGGACCAATGGTTATTGGTTGATGCTATGGGCTATAGCAGAATCCGGTAAGCTAGAAAAGAAAAAGGTTCGGCGCAACCTCGTTGGAGCAAGAAGCTTGGAGGGTTTAGGTACTTGGGTAGATTAGGCTTGGAGGGTCTATTGCTGTTCATGTATCCCAACTACATTTTCTAGTGGATTATTGACCGCTTGGAGGGCGGCGGAGAGGTTTTACGCCGAAGACTTCGGTTACCTCTTCGATAACACATCGTGTATTGTCCGTGTGTTTGCATCTTTCTTTCCTTTATCTTTGCCTTATATTTACTGCTGTGGATGTGTTTATATTTGGCTTAGATTGTTTTATCAATTCTGTTATAAGCTTGTTATCATATTCCGCACATTAATTGTTTGATATAAAGCTTGAATTGGTATTTTTGTAATTTGGGGTCTAAACGTTCAAGGGTGTTTCATACCCATTTTGAACTTTCATATATATATATATATATATATGGAGAAAATTGGCTTTTGCCCTTTTAAAAAAAACAAAAACCAGCGTTTTGCCTATTTTTTTCAAACTAATTAGGGAAATGCTCCTATTTTGAAACTCGATTTTCTATAGCCCTATGAAAAAAAATAAAATTTCTGGAAGTCGAGCTCCATGAACTCGAGTTCCATGCAAGTTTTTATTTTTTATTTTTATAAGTTTGATCGCCCCATACCTATAGCTGCGTTCAGGAAGGCCTATAGTGGCATTTTCATGCAAGTTTTTTTTATAAGTTTGATCACCCCATACTAGGTTTAGGGAGCCCTATAGTGGCGTTTTCATGCAAGTTTTATTTATTTATTTATATTTTTTTTTAAAGTTTGATCGCCCCATACCAGGTTTAGGGAGCCCTATAATGGCGTTTTAAAGCCCTATAGTGACGTTTTAAAGATCTATAGTGGCGTTTTCATGCAAGTTTTTTTTTTTAAGTTTGATCGCCCCATACCAGGTTCAGAGAGCCCTATAGTGGTGTTTTAAAGCCCTATAGTAGCGTTTTAAAACCCTATAGTGACGTTTTAAAGCCCTATAGTGGCGTTTTCATGCAAGTTTTTTTTTTTATAAGTTTGATCGCCCCATACCAGGTTCAGGGAGCCCTATAGTGGCGTTTTAAAGCCCTATAGTAGTGTTTTCATGCAAGTTTTTTTTTTATAAGTTTGATCGCCTCATACTAGGTTCAGAGAGCCCTATAATGGCGTTTTAAAGCCCTATAGTAACATTTTAAATGGAACTCGAGCTCCATGAACTCGAGTTCCATGCAAATTTTTTATTTTTATTTTTTATTTTTTATTTAAATTTGATCGCCCCATACTCGATTTTCTACAAATCGAGTTTTACATTGAAACTCGATTTTGAGAAAATCGAATTTCAAAACAGGGACATTTTCTTAATTAGTTTGAGAAAAAGGGACAAAACGCTAGTTTTTTTTTGCACGAAAAAGGCATTTGCCCATTTTGGCCATATATTTCTAAAGCTACCATTATGTCTATTTGGATTTTTTTTTTTTTTTTTTTCCCCTTCTCTCTCGTGCGTATACTCCAATCCCCTTAACTTGAAATCTGGATCCGTCTCTACCCCAACCAATACAAACATAAAACACCTAGTAGGTGAATTTTCTATTAGACAATGATACTCTTAGACTGTTTTTATATTATTATCTATTTTTATGCAAATTCCGTATCTACCAAAAAGAGAATAAATATTTCTACACTAATGGTGAATATTGATATAACATAATAAATATAAATGAAACAATCTTGAACGCTGGTTTAGAAATTCTGTGTGGGTCTCCTCCTGAACGGGAGGGATCAAAATTATTCATCAAAACAGTAAGTGGTGGGCGTGGGACCCCGTTTTCTTAACACCATATGTTTACGTTTGCTGTGAGAGCGAGGTAGCTTTTCAACTGTCCTCAGTCACCCTTCTCTGTTTCCTTTCAGGATGAAAGCTGTTAGCATTATACACTGTTTTTTTTTTTTTTTTTTTGGTGGGAATGGGATTAGGAATGTAGAGTAGAGAGAATGTATGCACTACAAAAGGAAACAAAGTAAAGCTTGCATGTGATGTGAGGTAGGTAGGTAGGTATCCTAGGCTTAAATAAATGGCATCTTTTGAAAAGGAGTTTATTCTACAGCTAATAGCTTGCCCCTTCTACTAAGGAGGGAGCGTATCAAAAGTCGAAATCCCATTAAGACTTTTGATTAGATTAGGTAGCTAAAATGCCAATCTTTTTCCATTTCTTAATTAGTGAGCTTTTTAGGAGAATGATCCTAATTCCAGTGAAATTTGACCTGTCTTTTTTATATAATTTGTACCCACCCCCACCCCCACCCCCACATCGCTGCAAATATATTCATTTCATCAACGTTAACCAAGGCAAGGCAGTCTTAGTTATAGTTATTTGCAAGTTTTCAACTTATAACCAGTTTTATAAAGTGTGGCTTGATTTAAATTTTTTAACTTGAACATGAAAGGATCCATCAGCAAGTGCATTCCACAATAATTAATTTGATGTTTCCTAAGTGGCACCAATTAAGGCCTTTGAAACTTAAGTGACCAAAATTGCTACTTCACTTTTTAAGTGTTTTATTTATACTCTATACTAATTACAGTATGTCATATGATTTTGTTTTATTTTTCTTTATAAAATAACTAAAGTTTAAAATAAGAAAAATCATATGCATAACATATTGCAATTGACGAACTATAAATTAAATGCTACCAAGCCGATACATGAGAGAATAATATGTTATGGACCAACATTGAGGTTGAAGTGGTGACCGAATTCCCTGTATTATGTTGAGAATCATAGTAGATGGGAGAAGAAGAATTTTAATTTTGGTGGGAGTGGAGGGGGAAGGAGTGTTGGGGTTGAGTGGGTTAGGGAATAGGGAGTGTCAACTATTTTGAAGGCTTCATAATGCTTTCTTTTCTGGAGGGACAGACCCAAAGACAAAATCATGTGGGTTGTACAGATGCTACAAAACACTGGCTCTTTTCTCCATTCAAACACACAACTGGGTAAAAAGAACAATTATTTCCTACTCATTTGGGCATCCCCTTAGTGCATTTCTTCATTAAGATTACGGTCAACTTCTCTTTAACCCCACTTGTTTGAATCCCTTTTTGACTAGCTTGGAAATTTCCTTTGCTGATTGATAATATTAATTGGTTTTGTTGATCAAGGAAGGAGGAGTCACAGGAGCCAAATGCAATCCAAGTGAGCAATGCTACAGAGTACAGGCACAAAAAATTTCTCATTTTTTCACAACATTTAGTTGGCAAGTTTTTACCCGTCTTCTTTTGAACTCATTATTGATACCATTTTTTTAAAAATATTTTTTTACATATTATTAACAATCTCCACGTCAGCAAGTGCCAAATTTTTGTGTGTATAAATTTTCTCAATCCAAGTGCATGAAAGGAACCAGCAGGTTGTAGTACTTAAAAGTTTGAATTGGACAGGAAATGACATCCATGTCTATGTCAAGCAGTCTCTTCCTAAAAATAAGAATCCACCAAGTTGAAGACTTATTGGCCGGAGGGTGCGAAGAGAAGCCACAAATATAAATAAATGTACCCAATTAATCTAAGCACATTGACACATTGGATTGAGATCAAATGCAATAACTAAAATATTATGTCTGATGCAATAAATATCAATGACTGATATTAGAAGTTGAAAAAAAAAATTAATCTCAACCATTAAATAAAAAAAGTGAGAAAAAATTAAAAATTAAAAATGGTAAAAATATTTTGTGAGTGGACAGGAGGTAATTGCAACGGGCGCATGCAATACCTACCCAATCCAAATCCTTGAGTCTAATATCATGTTCAGTGAACATTAGCAGATAGTCACAGGTGCCAATTTCAGATTTTTACCTTCCTATTCTCAAAAAAAAAAAAAAAAAAAAATTAGTGGCGTGTGCTTGTACCAAGTAGAACTCACCCACTTTGAGTTATGTTCAATGTTATCAAAATCAAGATCCTACGTAAGATCGTGAAAGATAGGTGGGATTGTGAATCGTAGGATCGGATTGTGGTTCGTAAGATCCTACATATTTTCATATTTAAAACAAAAAGCGCATTGATAATAACTTTGTATGTTGAATAATCACGCAAATTGTGAATTTATCGATTAAATAAAAGATTTGCATTATATGTTGTAATTTGCATGTCATACATCACTACGTCTATACTAACAAAACAAATATATTTAAGTTTTGACCTAATGTGTCTAAAAAGTTCAATAAATGTTTAATTAGCAATCAAATACCAAAATATTTATGAACAAATATGGAAATATATTCCAAGTTCCAAGTTTAAAATCTAAAAATAGTTATCAAATGGAAACTAGCTAAATAAATATGAAATCCAAAAGCAAGATTAATATTAAGGTAAAGTAATCATTTAATTATTCTCATTTTAGGGTTCATATGACCATCATCCTAATCATCATCATCCATTTCTTCATCTATGTAGACATTGTATATTTGTATACTAGAGCTGCAAAAGAGATCAAGATACAACTTCACACTCAACTATTCAAGTTATACCACTCAGCAATAATTACAGAGCATGCTAAAAAAAAATCAATCAATCAATATACAAATAAAAGCATACTAATAAAATTATATATAAGAAAAATATTTTAGTAATATTATAATACAAATTAGTATATTGATTAAACAAATTAACAACATTATAGTTTAAAATGTAGCAAAGCCAATATAAATTCTTCATTTAGAAATAATGAAGTATTCCTTTATTTTTATTACAAGTGAATTAAAAACTACAAAACATTTACTTAGGTTAACATAATTTTATAAAAAATAGAATAAAAAGTGATACCATCACAACATAGCAAAATAAAAACCCTTGAAACTAGGAATGGCAACGGGTCGAGTTCGGGCCGGGTTTTTCCATACCCGGACCCGACCCGCGGGCCAAGACCCACGGCCAGAACCCGGCCCGTTTACTTAACGGATTTTTTTCCCGGAGCCCGGACCCGCCCCGCCGGGCCCCGCGGGCTCCACGGGCCCCATTGGGCCGTGGTACTTCAAGGCCCATTCTGTGGCCCAATCGAAAAAAAAAAAAAAAAATTGCCTGATATTGATTTTCTCAGCAACCAAACAGGAGGGTAAAAGAACACTCACGAAAACCCATTATTTTCCAGCAACCAACAGATTTGAACAATCAGAAACCAACAAAACCCATTATTTTCTCAGCAACCAACACATCGAAAACCCTTTTTTTTTCATTACAATATTTTCTCACATCAAAAGTAAAAACAAGAACTAACATACAAACCCTAGGTCTGAACAATAAGACCCTACAAAATCAAATCAAACAAGCCGATCCTATTCAACCAAAATAGCACTAAAACTAAATATTACAAATTTGGTTCTTTGAACAAAAATAACGATTTTCATCCATTCAAAAAAAAAAAAAAAAGAACAATTTTCATTGCAAAAGCCACAACGAGGTGAGGGAGATGAGAGAGTTGCGGCCTTGTGAGGTGGAGGGCTTGGCGAGGTGAGGGAAGAGTAGCGGCGTCTGCAGGCTGCGGCAAGCTGAAGGAGGGAGGGAGGAAAGACCTGGTGATTTGGTGATTTGGGGTTCGGCCTGGCGAGGTGAAGAACGGAGCGGCGCCGGTGAGGTGAGGTGCAAGGAGCAGCGGCGCCGGCGAAGTGAGACTGAGAGTGAGAGTGAGAGCGAGGGTGAGGGTGAGGGTGAGGGTGAGGGAGAGAATGGGAGGCGGCTTGGGAGAGAATGGGTCTGAGGGTGAAAAATGACTATTTATACTTAGGTTTTTTTTTTTTTTTTTAATATTATATATACGGGTCGGGTTTGGGCCGGGTATGCCTAATACCTGGACCCGACACGAACCCGCTTCGGGTTTTTTAATGAAAACCCAGACCCGACCCTAATGTTAAACGGGTCGGGTCGGGCCGGGTACCTGCGGGTCGGGTACATTTTGCCATCCCTACTTGAAACTTCATCAAAACCAAAATTTATCCATTAAAAAAAAAAAAAAACCTAAAAACGGATGTTTTGGTAGGATCGGTAGAATTGGTAGGATCTCATACGATTCTACACGATCCTACCATTTTTACAATCCTAGTGCGATTCTAAATGTTTTGGTGAGGTGAGATCGTAAAATCGTGCGATCCTATGATCTAGATCGCGATTTTAACAACCATGGTTATGGTAGTAAAGAGAGGCAAATATACCACAATATATGCATAAGAAGAAATAGGGGGGGGGGGGTCTGACAGAGGAAAAAATTATTAAGTATTTATAAAGTACAATAATATAGTATTTTTATTTTTTATATGAATATTGGATCCCGTCATGAATTTAATTAATATAATTTATTATTATATGAGGAGAGTGAGTAACACATTACTCGATTTCTAAAATAATGAATTATTACTTAAAGGGAGGAGAGAAATGTTCTAAACCCCTCAAAACTTCCATGCCTTTGTGGTGGGGGAAAATGGGCATTTGCTCCTAATTTACAAACTATGCAGTAAAATGCCTCTGTTTTGAAACTACTTAGCAAAATGTCTCAGTTTTTGAAATTCGATTTTAATAAAATCGAGCTACAAGTGGAACTCAATATTAGCAATGTCGAGTTCTATGCATATTTTGCCACTTAAATTTTTTTGAAAATTTAAGTGAAACTTGACATTGCTAATTCGAGTTCCACTTAAAAAATATATATATATATATATATATAACTTGATTTTGAGGATATCGAGTTTTACACAATCGAGTTTCAAAAATAGGGGTATAGTTTCAAAGCAGGAGCATTTTGCTGCATAGTTTGTAATTTAGGGGCAAATGTCCATTTTTCCCTTTTGTGGTGTACAATTCACCCCTTATAATATGATGAGAAGAGAATATCCCCTTAACTACCTTTTCAAATTCTTTAAATACTTATATTCATCACACCACATACGTGTTAACTAGGGTCCGTTTGGTAAGAAATTTCTAGTAACATTGTTGTTGTTTTGTGAAAATACGTGTGAGTGAAAAAGTGTGTAGAAATACGTGTAATGTTGTTTAAACATTATTTGAACAACAATAACAAACACCCCGGATATTTCTCAAATATTAAAACTCTTAAAAGATGTATTTTTCTTTCAAATTTTGGATATATATTTTCTAGGAAAAAAACCAGTTTTTAAAATTTTTTTTCTCCTTTTCAAATTTTTTGTCATGTTTCTTCACTAAATTTTCCAAATCCTATAAGTATTCCCTTTGTCTCTCTTCACTAACATCTTTGTTGTTGTTCCTCGTTTCTCCCTTTCTAGCTAACATTCACCAGCTTAATATAAGATTTAAAAAAAAAAAAAAAAAAAAAAGAGTTTGAAAATATTCTCTTTGTATAGGTACAGGTCCTACAACCCTCTGTTTGTTTTGGCTAAAGACATTTCCCTTAAAAATATTTCGCATTTTCTAGTGTTTATTACCTATAGAAAATCTTGGTTAACGGAAATCATTTTTCAAAATAAACGGATATAACCTAAAAGAAGCGGAAAAGGTTTTTACCTTTAGTGAAAATTGTTTTCCTTCATTCTCCCATGCTTCATCCCCTAAATTCCTTAGTACTTCTACCACCACCATTTCATTTCCACCACTATTATCACTATCGTAACAACCACCGTTTCCACCATTGCAGCCACACCTCCATCACTACTACATCTTTGTCAGTGATTGACACCTCCACCGTCATTCCTATTAGTATCCTGATCACCACACCTCTTTGGCCATTGCTACTTCGATCATCATTATCCCACTTACATGTAATATTAATGATTTCCACTATAAACCAAAAGGGCAAAATGTTTTTGTGGATCACTTTCAAAATTTCAACCAATTAAAGAACGTTATTTTTATTGAATATATTTTCAATTAAACATCGAAATAAATGGAACTTTGATAAAAGTTTGGATATTTATGAACACAACCTATACACAGGATGGATAAATAAAAATTATACTTATTTCACAAGATTTAAGTTCTAGTATGTAGTGGGTTTTAGTTAGCTCAACTGGTAAAGTTTTTTATGGTTGAATAAGAGACCTGTGGTTCAATTTTCACCTACCCAAAAACCGATTGGTGTCTTGGTCGGATGATAAATAGTTATCATCAGGAGTAGATACCATGAGTTAAAACTCTCTAAAAAAAAAGTACTAATATATACACTTTATCAGACCTGCGAATTTTAAAATTGTTAATTCGAGTAGTGGCAAACCTCATTAAAAAGTGGACCGGAGGCAATGACAACACATGTGATTCCTTTTCTTTCTAAGCCAAAAAAAAAAAAAGCATGTAAACCTAATGTCGACCTATCAGGTAACTAGTGAAGAAAATCAGAGTTTTGTGCAAAGTTTTACCTCTTATTGCCTTTGGAGTTAGTATCAAATGGAGCCACTGTGAAAAATCCCTCTGGGTGACCAAAAACCTGCTCAAAGAACCAAACACATACCTAAATTATTCTTAATTTTTTTGGATGTGAAGACAAATAATCTTAAAGTTAATATAGCTTTATTAAGTGCTAATCCAACCTTATTAATTAATTAATTAATTTTTTAAAAATTTTCTGGTCATAAACAACGTCCATCCGATTCGGATTAACTTTAATTTCATTGATGATCATGGAAAAAGCAGTCGGCAATCGGTCCAAAGAAACGTTTGAAACATCAAGTCAACGGAAATTGTGGGGTCTACATTGCACGTGCACCTATGTACAATTTACATAAGCTGTAATCAGGGGGTGCATAAATTAGTAGTTTGATAGAGTGGGACCCAAGACTCCAATTTAGTGTAACACATGCACACGATAACTCTGTCTTGTAGAATAAAGCTTTACCCTCAGTTCTTCATCAGATGGCAATAAATGTATTTAGGACCCACAAATATATATACTACGAACATATTGTACATATTTTGTATATAGATATAGACGACAGCGACAGCGACAGCGACTGCGACTGAGAGAGAGAGTGCAGCTTTTGCTTTTTAAAGTTTGCTGCTTTTGATTGTTTATTGGATGGACTGTCTATCGAATGTGGAGACAGTGCGAGTGTTTTAGAATCAATAAAGCAAACCCAAATAAGATTATTGTTTTCAAGCCCCATAAAAATAAATAAATAAAACTAAGATTATTGTTGGAGAAATATTATGTAGAAAAATTTGAGGACCATAATCTTTTTTAAACTACAATTTTACCACAATTTTGATGAGTAAATTTTGAGTAATTGTTTAAAACGTAATAAATTCATATAAAAATGATGAATATTTATTTATAATTTATTACATTAGAATTGTGACAAAAAAAGAGTTATAATCCTAAAATTTTTGTATTAACTATTTATGCACTTTTATATCACAACTCTAAATTAGTGGAATCATTGATCGGTGAAGAAAAAAATAAAAGGCTATTGTGAAAGTGATTATTCACATTTGCAGTTCACCAATTCATGAAGGTGTAGTTGTGACAATCGTGTGGTGACAAAACCTTTTTTTTTTTTTTTATAACTATTTTTGGGGATAAGGACAAAATTGTTATATATATAATTTGTGAGAAATAAATCAAAATAATTGGCACAATAGAAAGATCTCACGGGTACCAATTAGATCACCAATCCCAACCACAATTCCTCGAGATTCTCAAAATTTAATAGAAACCAAAATAAAAACAGAAGGAATATGGAATTTGGCACTTAATAAAATGGGCAAACTCAGGGAATGTTGGATTCTCAGTGGCCACAGTAGAAGCTTAGCAAAACAAAGCAATCCCAACACAAGTTTTAAACTCTCTCTATCTGGGTCTGGCTGACAGCAAAAACTCTTTACTGTTTGACCTCACAAAGTAAATTTTTTTTTTATTAAGTGGTTTTTAACATAAATTTGTGAGTGCTTAATAGTTAATACTTAAATTTTGCTCTACTTTTTAAATTAAGACAATGGTGAACAGAAAATTCCCTAGTGCCTTTTTCTTTTTCATTAAAAATAATGCATGATTGAAGGTCTTTTCTTTTACCAATCATCTTTTGCGTTCATCTAGATTTGCCTAATGTGACTCTTAGCTTTTATATATTCTTTTCTTTGCTGAACCAGTGGCACGCATATTAGTTCTCTTTACTCTTCACATTACCAAACCTCTCTGATTTTGGGTGTGACTAAGTGGTTTGCAGTACTATGAGAAGCGTAAGCAATTGTGTTGGTTAGCTTCTGATGTAAATATTACATGCAACAAAAACAAAACCAGTTGAAGATTGGTTGTGCTTAATTTTTCAAACTTCAAACTACTCCTACCAGCTTTTTACTTGATTGCTTTCATAAAAAAGAAAAAAAAAAGCTGATTTTGGCATCTGGGCTCCTAGTCTTTTGAACTTTCAATTCAATGGAAAAGAGAGCGGAGGTTGTTTTGTGCTGTGTAGCTTTGTTATGCTTATGGAGCTCAGCAACTGGTTTGCTTTCTTCCAAAGGTATCAACTATGAAGGTAACTGAAACTCCTCCTCATGGTGCTTTAAAGCTTGGATGTTTGCTTAATATTTATATCAGTGTGAGAATGAATGGTTTTTTTTTTTTTTTTTTTTTTTAATATTTCTTATAAACCTTGTAGTGCAAGCTTTGATAAGCATTCAAGCTCTTCTGACTGATCCTCATAATGTTCTTGAGAATTGGGATGAGAATGCCGTGGATCCATGTAGCTGGGCTATGATCACTTGTTCTCCTGATGGTTTTGTCATTAGCCTGTAAGTAGAAATATATATACATATCAAACCAAGAAAATGGAAATTCTTCCTGCTATAAAATCTAAAACAAAATATTATGTGTGATTTAGTTGAAATGGTTTTGCTGCAGAGGAATTCCAAGCGGGAACTTTTCCGGTTCTCTGTCACCAAGCATCAGCAACTTGACCAATCTCCAGACTGTGTAAGAAAACCAACATATTAGGAAAGTATTATGATAAGTTCTGCATGAATATGAAGCATCTTATTCGAGGAGTTGTTTTTGCAGGCTTCTGCAGAATAACAATATATCAGGACCAATTCCCTCTGAGCTTGGGAGACTCCAAAAGCTTCGGACACTTGATCTTTCAGCTAATAATTTCACCGGACAACTTCCCAGTACTCTATCCCACCTGAAAAGCCTCCAATACATGTAAGTCGAATTGTAAATTTTTTTTTTTGTCCTTAAACATGACTTCTACATAAGAAGTTTTGGAAATAATGGTCAGTAACATAGCTCTTACTGGTATTGGGATTTGAATTCTGATCAGGCGGCTAAACAATAATAGTCTGTCGGACCAATTCCTTCAGCTCTGGCTACCATGACCCAGCTTACTTTTCTGTAATTCTCTTCAAACCTTACCCTTCTTCAATACTAATAATTATATTTTTGTCTTGAAATTCATTTAGTTTCTTATCTTAATAATGTTTAAATGGATTGTTAATGTTTTAGGGATCTGTCTTATAACAATTTAAGTGGTCCTGTACCAAGGTTTCAAAATAAGACATTCAAGTAAGTCACTCCTAAAATGTGTTTTTTCTTTTTCTTTTTCCCTAGTTCTTTTTCCCCCTTCAAAACATTCTACTTTTTCTTTGTCTAATTATGTTCTCATCTTTTGACTGACACAGTGTTATTGGAAACCCTTCGATATGCGCCACCGGAAGAGAAAATGATTGTTTTGGAACGACAACACTATTACCTTATTTTGCCTTGAACAATTCACAAAGTAATTGGAGTTCCCGCTTGTTTCAAGTTTGTTCAATTTATTCAAACCTTTAACTTATAATACAAACACGTTTCCCTGTACTTTATGTTTTATTGCATCTTTTTCTTTCTCACTAATCATTTCTGGTTTGACTAAGTTCTAAGTTCATGATGGAGTTACCTACCAATGAGTTATAGCTCAATTGGTACTTCATCCTCCCATAATAATAAGATGGAGGGTGAGGTCTTGAGTTCAAGACCCATTGGGTGCATAAAAAAAAAAAAAAAATCATGATGGAGTTACCTTCTTTAATTTATATATGCATGATCCCCTGCTTTAAGATAATATTATTTAAATTTAGTTTCTCACAAACAGTTTCTTGCAATTATCATGACCTGTTTTTCTCCTTGTTTCTTTTAGGTTCTCAACCTTCTGGAACAACTAAGAGCCACAAAATTGCCTTAGCCTTTGGTTCAAGCCTAGGTTGTATCTGCCTATTAATTCTTGGGTTTGGTTTCCTTCTTTGGTGGAGGCAGAGACACAACAAGCAAATATTCTTCGATGTTAATGGTTAGTAAAATAAATTTTCTTTCAGAAAAATTAGTAAAGCACTTAGAACCAAATGAGTTTGTTCTGATTAATAGACTCTCTCAAATTTCAGAACAACATCATGAAGAACTTTGCCTTGGAAACTTAAAGAAATTTCAGTTTAGAGAACTACAAATTGCTACAAACAATTTCAGCAGCAAGAACCTGATTGGAAAGGGCGGCTTCGGTAATGTCTATAAAGGTTATCTTCATGATGGTACACTAGTAGCCGTGAAGAGACTCAAAGATGGAAATGCCATTGGGGGTGAGATCCAATTTCAAACAGAAGTTGAGATGATCAGTCTAGCAGTGCACCGAAATCTCCTCCGTCTTTATGGATTTTGTATGACAAGCACAGAGAGGCTTTTGGTTTACCCTTACATGTCAAATGGGAGTGTTGCTTCCCGTCTCAAAGGTAAGGGGGACTATAACCTAGGATTATACTATAGCTACGTCCCTTTGTTTGGGTCAATTTGCTGAGCAAGTAGAGCAAGATGTTAACGCGTAATTCAGTTGCAAATTCTGCACTAATATATTAACTTTGTTTCACTGTCTTCTTTTCTTCATTGTAGCAAAACCAGCCTTGGATTGGGGTACAAGGAAAAGAATTGCCTTGGGAGCTGCAAGGGGGTTATTATACTTACATGAGCAGTGTGATCCCAAGATAATTCACAGGGATGTGAAAGCTGCAAATATATTGCTTGACGACTACTGTGAGGCAGTGGTAGGAGATTTTGGACTGGCAAAGCTGTTGGATCACCGTGATTCACATGTGACTACAGCGGTGAGAGGCACCGTGGGGCACATAGCTCCTGAGTATCTCTCAACAGGCCAGTCCTCTGAGAAAACAGATGTTTTTGGTTTTGGGATCCTTCTACTTGAATTAATATCTGGGCTAAGGGCTCTAGAGTTTGGGAAAGCTGCAAACCAAAAAGGAGCCATGCTTGACTGGGTAAGACAAACACATTGTGAACATTACAAGGTCAACTTAAAACTCCATCTGCCTTCGTAAAAAATATATCTAATTCATGACAGTATAATTGCAGGTGAGGAAAATTCATCAGGAAAAGAAGCTTGATATGCTAGTTGACAAGGACTTGAAAAACAACTATGATCGGATAGAGCTCGAAGAAATGGTTCGAGTAGCTTTGATATGTACTCAATACCTTCCAAGTCACAGGCCAAAGATGTCTGAAGTGGTCCGAATGCTCGAAGGAGATGGGCTTGCTGAGAAATGGGAGGCTTCTCAAAGAGCTGAATCAACCAGGTCCAGAGCCAATGAATTCTCCTCTTCAGAGAGATACTCAGATCTTACTGACGACTCTTCTTTGCTTGCCCAAGCAATGGAGCTCTCTGGACCCAGGTGACAAGGTTGTGAAAATGGAAACAAAGTTAAAATTATGAAAGGAAAAATCAGTAATACAATCAGATTACAAGAATCTGAGTCCAAAATCCCAGTTGAACTGAGTTTGTTGTATATTAGAATCATATTGAAGCCGCAAAGATTTGTGTTAATTTATGACTGTACAGAATCTGATTTAAGAAGTAGGCGTTTGGGTGAGTGTTACATGTGCTTTGGTTTCTGCTGAGTGAAGAAATTTTTTCAGATAAGAGTCCTGAAGTTGTAAGAATAATCTTCTTGGGATGAGCTTCGTTTGTTTTAATAGCATGTTGAATCGGGAAAGAGATTCATTACTCTGTTAACACTGGAATTGTGATGCTTATTCTTTGCCCTAAAAGCCAATATCAACTTCCACGATTTGTTTTCAGAACTTCCATAAAATCAAGAAAACATGTACAATATCTCAGTCCTTTACTGCAGAGAATAGACATGTAATTATGTAGGATGCATTCATGGTCCACACTATTCTTTATTGAAATTGATAGTGACAATGACGAGATTGTTCGGTCTAATATTGGATAGCTGGCTGGAAGTGTGAAGGAATTGGCATCTATCATCCTTTAACCTTTTGTTAAAGATAAGATCAGATTCTCAAAAGTGAAACATAGATTTGGAAAATAGCGAGATGTGGTTCATCCACTAATTGAACACTATAAGGCATAAAAAAAAAAATGGTACAAAATGCATCTTCAACCCAAAAAATTCATGAAGGGCATTACACATCAACTCAAATTATTGTCCCCAATTACACTGTGTCACATGAATATTTTGACTGCCTAGTCTTGACTTGATTCAAATTGCAGGGCTTTTAATTTTTATAGTCCAAATTAATTACAGAAGATCAAAATGAAGTTGTTCAAGGGTGATATTCCCTTTTACAAAATATTGGGTGGTCCTAGTAATGCACCAACTAAAGGTGGGGATATTGAAGATTCCGGGGCTGCCTAATGGCCAGAGAATAGAAATTCTAAAGAATCTAACAAAAGAAATATAAATAAAGATTGGAACACTGCACAGTTCTACTTGTTGCAAGATAGGTATGGGCAAAAATATGTATAATTTATCTTCAGAGCTGTTAGATTTAACTTTCTTTTCAACAGCAACGATTATGCAATGTATGGCTGATGATTTAATTGGATCTAAATAATATTAACGTTTTTATTTCGATGATAAAGTTACACAAATGTAATTGGGAAGCAACTCTGCCAAAGGGATTGAAACAAAAGAGATTGAATGAGAAACCAAAGAAGCATTACATGAGAAAACCATGTTTAATTCTGGATGAATAGAATTTCTGCTCTAGGAGAAGCCCGCCGAAACCTCACCAACTCAATCAACATATTCAGTCTTCCCTCTGTAACAAATGAACAAGGTGTGATGCTCATTACCTCAAGCACTGGAGAATTTTCAAGCAAAAACTTGATGAATTCCATCTCATGAGGTACGCCAGACATCTCTGTCATCTTTACAACTTTAAGTCTCCCAAATATGCAATGCGAAGGACATTCTTTCTCCCAAAAATCCAAATCAGTTGCTTCCATAGCAGCTAGCGTGTTTGAGGAGCTCTAATAGAAATTAATGTATAGAAACATGTTAGTCATAATAAAAAACTATTAACAAATGTTTCACAAAACAAATACTAAGACAGTCACCAAATAAAGCCTCAACACGTTCAACATAGCTTACCGAGATTTGAAGTTCCTTCAAGTTAGGAGAGTTCGTAATCAAGCGAAGAACAACAAGTATCTCTTTCATATCTTCAAAACTTACTTGATATAATTCAATAATCTTCAAATTGATATATTTAATTGGAAGTCTTCCTGGGTCATCACCTACAGTCAAGTACTAGAGACGGGAAATAAGAAATCATTAAGATAGTTTTGTATAAAAACTATAAGCGTCCCCGATAATAAATCCAACTCAAAACAAAGTAAGGGAAGACACACTAGACAAATAAAAACATAACATAGTGTTACCTTTGTGAAGTAGATACGCCCAATGAGCCTCTCAAGATGTGGTGCACCACCAAGAAACTTGATAAAATTACATCTGGAACTTTGTTCCATGTGTTCAGCAATGTCCTCAGTCATATACATAGCAACAGACATTGCGATCAGAAGAGGAGTATTTTCGAGACAAATGTCTTTGAATTCACCTTCAAGGCACAAGTATTTGAGATTTGGGGAACGAATATTAAGCGTTAAACTATCAATGTATGATAGTGACAGACTCTCAAGAAGAGGGCAACTAATGATAACACTTTCAATTGCATCAGAGGCAACATAAACTTGGTAAAGCTTAAGGCTCTTCAAAAAAGAGAATCCCTTAAAAGTAGAAGGTGGATCCAGTTCACAACGAGACAGCTCCAAACGGGTTAATTTTTTACAATTAAAAAGACATGAAGGTACCCTAATCCACTCGTTTTCATCCAATTCAAGAACCAATTCTTTGATATCTTTCCTTGAAAGGAAAAGTATCCATTGATCTATATCTGGGCAGCTCGTCAAGAACGAAGTACAAAGCTGGAACTTGTGAATTGGTCCTTGATGGAGAAATAGAGCCCGAGTAATAAAGTTTATAAGCTTGTTCTCGACAAATGTTCGGTCATTAGTTGAAGTAACACATTTTTCGTCGAATACAAGATGAGTGAGTGTAGCCCATCTATACCTCCATTTACTTGACAAAATGCTTGTTCTTACTGCCTCTACTATTGGTAGCCGAGTGAGAATACTCTCTATAATGCTTTGAGGTAAATCACTAATCAAATCCAGATCCGGAGAATCACCCATTTGTGTGTCTCAGCCAAAATGCCAACACAACCTATAAGCAATTGAAAAAAATTTAACTCAAAAATCAACTGCCACACTGCTATGTTTTCATTATATTCCACATTTCACAACAAAATCAATAATTAAAAAAAAAAAACCCATTTCATAACAAAATCATTTATGCAATATATCTTCTACTATTCCATCATTAGAATCTGAGGAAACAAAGACCCACACTACTCAGATGTCTCCAATATGAATATTTCTCTGTTATATAAGCAATTGGCAACCAAATTCATCAAGAGCACAAAATTAATAATGTTCTACTTATATTGTATAAGTGCTAATGAATTTGAAACTCAAATTCAGACCCAAAATGAAAAAACCCAATACAAAAAGAATTAGATCTTAGACAAAAACGAATCATTAAAGAGAAAAGAAACCAACATTTAGACGAGAGCGAAATAAACATTTCCGTAGATAAAAAATAATTTAAAAAAAAAAAGATAGATTACCGAGATTGGAAGATGAAAGTTGTTCTTATCCGGAAGAAGAATGTCAAATTTTGCTATGTGAAGGCAACCGAAAGTTTGTAGTTTGGTAATAACGCGGAAAGAAAGAGAAGCGACGGTGTGGATTGTGGAATGGAAGAAACACATTTCAGTACTTTTAATTTTAATTTAGGCCCAAATGTAAAAAATACCTTCGGATTTGGGTTTTTTTTTTTTTTTTTTTTTTTTTTTTTTTGGTATAAAAACACACGTTTCAATTATTTTTTAAAATTTAATTAAGTTTTTATTCTTCTCAAAAAAAAAAAAAAAATTTAAAAAAAAATCACATGATCATCACGGGCAATAACATGAATGAGTTAGTACTCGTTTGTTAAGAGCTGAAGTCGGTTAATGGATTGTTAGGATGAGCTAAACCAATTTTGTTATGGCTGTTATTGGTAGTTAGTTAGCTGATACAGCTAGTGTCGACATAGAAACAGTTGGTAGTTAGGCATTGTAGCTTCATTGTAACTAATTTTGGCATTGTAAGTGTATATAAAGAAGATTACACTCGTTGTAAAGGAATCATCTAGATTGTTAATAAAAATACTTCTCTCTATTCAATTTTTCTTTCTTTTACCCTTTAATTCTCTAGTAGGCCTAGTTCCCTCAAAGAACTACTCATCTTTCTCTTTAATTCACAAGACTTGGTTGGTCTTATTAATTGGTATTAGAGCCAATTCTATCACCATGACAGAAACCCGATCTTTATTTCCTCTCAATAAAAATTCAACACTTAGCCATTAGCAATAGGGCAACATGATCAGGAATTTTGCAATTTTCATAAGAAGTCAGATGCAGCCACTAGTATTTTGCAAACTCTATCAGAAATTGTGCAAGGACTCACTGAAGTTGGGAATGGATGGTAGCAAAGAACTGCATCCCCACCAAGAACTTCATCGCCAATGGTGACAGTTCAATGAGTTCATCAAGAATCTCCCTTAATAGCAATTTCCAAGGTAGTGAGATTAGAGTTTCCACGGTATGAGGGTGAGAATCCTTTGGGTTGGGTCTACAAGGCTCATTAATTTTTTCAATTATACAACACCCTGGTCAATCAAAAGATACTCTTAGCCTCATATCATATGGAAAATAAAGTTTTGATTTGGTTTCAAAATGCATAAGAGGTTGGCCAATTCACTAGTTGGGAGGCTTTTGTTAGATTATTACATGTGAGATTTGGTTCTTCTGCCCATGGTGATCCTATGGAAGCTCTAACAAAACTAAAGCAAGTAGGCTTTGTGTCTACTTACAAAGGGCAATTAGAAGCTTGGTCTAATCGAATTAAAGAACTATTTGAAAAGCATAGACTTAGTTGTTTCTTGAGTGGTTTGAAGGATGAAATCAGGATGCCAATAAATATGTTAAATCCTTAGAACTTAAGTGTAGCATTTGGACTTGCAAAGATCCAAAAAGAATATCTTCAAGCTAGTAAGAAGGTTAAATCATAGATGAAAGTCCAAGGGCATCAATTCTTGGTCCACCACCAATGATCAAGAATGATGGTAGAAGTACCAAATTACCAATTCAGAAGCTATCCCAATCCCAAGTGGAAAAAGGAAGAAGAAGGGTTTGTATTTTCACTGTCATAATAAGTGGTTTAAAGGTCATCAATGTAAAACCCCTAGAGTTTTCTTATTGGAAGGGTTACAACAACAATTAACCAGTTCATTTGAGGAAGAAACAAAGGTTGAGTCCATAGAAGAAGCTACTACTTATTTGGAGAGTCAACAAGCCATGGTAGAAGGGATTGCTAAGATCACTCTTTATACTTTGTTTGGTAGCCCATCTCCAAGTACAATGAGAGTGTGGGGCAAAATTAACAATCAAGAGACGATAATCTTGACTAATTCAGGTAATACTCATAACTTCTTGGATGTGTATGTGTGGTTGTCCTTACAGTTGCCCTTATCTGTTGAAGATAGTTTTGAGGCGAAGGTGGCTAATAGGGCTGTGTTGAGAACAAAAAGAGCTTGTCAAATAAGTTCCTTTGAAGATACAAGGCACTACTTTTGTGGTGGATTTGAATGTGTTAGCTTTAGGAGATTGTGATGTAGTTTTAGGAACCCAATGGATATACATTGAGCCTAATTAAATGGGATTTCAAGAAGTTAACAATGGAGTTTATTTAGAATGGGAAACAAGTTTTGCTTCAAGGGTTAAGGCCCTTTAGGTTAGCTATTCAGGATGCTGATAATTTCTTCAAGCCTACCATCAACAAAGGCTTACTACTGTAGATTATCAACTGCAACCCTTCTGCAAAATCAGTTTAGAAACATGCAGTGATTGACTTTATTGAAAGAATTCAACAAGGTCTTTGTTTTGCCTACTAATCTACCACCTTATAGAGGCCATAAACATCAGATTATATCAGAGGGCACTCAACCCATTTGTGAAATACCTTACAGGTATCCATTCTATCAAAAGTATGAAATAGAGAAAATTGTGCATGATTTACTTGAAGTTAGATCTATTAGATAGAGTTAAAATCCATTTTCTTCTTATGTTTTGTTGGTGAGAAAAGTAGAAAGTAGTTGGAGAATATGTATTGACTATAGGTCTCTAGATCAGGCTACTTTTAAGGATAAATACTCTATTCCAGTTGTAGATAAATTACTTGATGAACTATGTGGTACTATTTTCTAATTGGACTTAGGTTTGGTTACCACCAAATAAGAAAGAAAGATTCTGATATTCCTAAGACATCATTTAGAACTCATGAAAGGCACAATAAACTTTGGGTAATGCCCTTTGGGTTAACTAATGCTCCATCAACTTTCCAATCATTGATGAATCACACTTTTAAATCCCACTTGAGGAAGTTTGTGTTAGTTTTCTTAGATAATATATTAGTTGTTAGCAAGACCTTGCAAGATCATGTTTAATATTTGAGGGTTGTTTTAACCATATTACTTGCTAATTGGTTGTATGCAAAGAGTAGCAAATGTGTCTTTGGCGGTGAAGAGGTAGAGTACTTACATCATATCATTTCATGACAGGGGATCAAAACTAATCCTAAGAAAACTAAAGCCATGTTACAATGGCCTATTCCAAATTCTGTGAAGGCATTAAGGGGTTTCTTGGGGCTAAATGGGTATTATAGAAAATCTATTAGAGGTTTTGAGGTGATAGCAGCCCCTTTAAATGCCTTATCAAAGAAAGATGCATTCCAGTGAACTCCACAAGCTGATTAAGCTTTTCATGCTCTCAAGTTAGCTGTTTCTAATCCTCTAGTTCTAGCTTTGGCTAATTTCTCAAAGGTTTTTGTGGTGGAATGTGATGTCTATGTGTGGGTTTATGTGTTGTTTTTTTGCAAGATGGGAGGTCATTAGCTTTTCATAGTGAAGCTCTTAAGGACAGAGCTTTGCATCTATCTACCTATGAAAAGGAGTTCCTAACTTTGGTGAAAGTAGTAAAAAAATGGAGGCCTTACTTGGTAGGGAAACCATTCATCATCAAAATTGATCAACAAATTTTGAAATTTCTTATTAAGTAGAGGGTGGGTACACCTGCTCAACATAAATGGATTACTAAGCTCTTGGGGTATTCTTTTGTGGTTGAATATAAGGGTAGATGTAGACACTCGATTTTGCACCCATAATTTAATTTTGGAAGATGACTAAAATGACCATTTCATATACCCAAAAAATCATAGTCGCATTACATGCATTAAATCATTCATTGCATATCGTAAAATGATCTTGAAATTCTAACAGTCGCAACGGTAAGCCTAATTCCCAAATCAGACCGTCGAATTGAAAGATATCACAAGATCAAGTTTTCACGATCTGCATGCATTGTGTGTGGGTGGAACCAATCATATGTGATTAATCAAAATAATTCTGATTGGTTAAGCAATTAAAATTAATTAAATAATTTTGTGATTGGTTGTTGGTTCTTATCAGGAATAAGCCTGCTTGCATGGGAATAAAATGGATAATCAAATAACAAGGGAATTGTTGATAATTAAGTCTTTTTATCTATCAGATAATTATCGTTTTAAAGACCTAATTATCAAAATAAAAGAGATTAATTTTAGAATACGAGTTAAAAATACGTCCAGGTGCAATTCCTGACTCAGAAAATCCCTAAAAAGGAGTCCAAATTGAACCAAAATTGGAAGTGGGGCTTGGCATGTGAGAGGGCCAATTTGCACTCTTGGAGTGCTGATCGCCACATGGTAAGTGCCGATTGGCACAACTCCGAGGCTTGGCCCAGAAATGCTCTGATTAAGTTAAAACACATCTCTTTCAAATTTTTGGGGATAAGGACGTAATCCAATTTGTATCTGATCCCATTCAGCTTATTTTTCAAGTATCCAACCTCTATAAATAGGGGAAAAACATTAGAAATTGGGGCCTTTCTTTTTCTAACTTCTTTGCTCCCGTTACATTAAAGACGTTCTGGAAGCCTTGGCTTTAAGAATTTCTTTTTCGTAAGTGAACATATCTTAGATCTCAAAGAGGCTAAACTTCATTGATTTCTAAATTATTCTTTCATTGAAGGGTACATACATGCAAGTATGTCTTTAATCTCACTCTTTTGTTTATTTTTTTTCCCCTATCTGATATATGTGCTTTGTTCATTGCATGGTTTTCATGAATGTATGTTTGATTTTATTCATTGTCAATACAATCTTGTTCATATTTTTTAACCATGTTCGCATGTTTAATTTGTTGTTTAATAATTGATTAACATGCCTAAGTTTAAGATTTGGTTCTTCTTTAAATTTCAAGATTTGCAATAAATTGCTAAAAACATTTTTTTTTTAAACAACAACAAAACATATCTGTATTTTCATTAAATACAGATCTGGAATTTTTTCTGCATACAAAATTGATCTGTATTTTCATTAAATACAGATCTAAAATTTTTTCTATATAAAAATAGATTTGTATTTTCATTAAATACAAATCTGGAATTTTTTCTGTATAAAAACTTATTTGTATTTTCATTAAATACAAATCTGGTTTTTTTTTCTTTATAAAAACTGATCTGTATTTTCATTAAATACAGATCTGACTTTTTCTGTATAAAAACTGATATGTATTTTCATTAAATACAAATTTGAAAATTTTCTGCATAAAAAACTAATCTGTATTTTCATTAAATACAGATCTGAAATTTTTCTACATATAAAAAAAATCTGTATTTCAATAAATACAGATTTGAAAATTTTCTGCATATAAAAAATGATCTATATTTTTCACTAAAATACATATCTGAACCTTTTTATAATAAAAAAAAATGTTTTCTTCAATATCAAATATCACCAGTTTTTGTGTTTCTTTTTATTCATAAAGAATGAATTAATCTTAAATTTGGGAATTTCAATATGATGCATCATTCAAATGGGTATATAAATGGTCATTTTGAGTCTAGAAGACCAGACTCCGTCTGGGCTGAATGGGTGCCTAACACCTTCCCATTCTGTAACCTAGCCCCCAAATCTAGATTTTGGTTCATAGATAGTTCGTTATCTTTTCTTTGTTTTTAGATTGTAATCTAGAAAACAAAGCTTTGTAATTTTTTACTAGATTGTAATTTAGGAAACAAAGCCATGTATATTTCATTTTATTAGATTGCAATTCATTAAAATTAATGAGAGGTTGTATTATTCAAATATGTACCATATGTATTTTCTTCTTTTTTTGTAACAAAAAAAAAAAAAAAAAAAGTGGTGACTCCACAAATAATTTTGTAAAGGGAAGGGGCCGATGCCTCACCCCTTTTCTGAGAGCACCATTAAGAGCTAGTTTTTTCCCGGTCTCTCATAGTGGCCACTCCGCTGGGGATGTCGAAGGCTAAGCTTCACATTAGACTTTAAATGACCAATTATATACCCTTGTTTTTTGCATGATGATATTGTTTGATTCTTTGTGTCTTGTACTACTTGTATAATATTTTGTTTAAAGTTGCCATGTTGGTTGTTAAAATCTTTCCCTAACTTTCATAGTGTGTGCTATCAAAACAACAAATATACATGTACCCATCTCAATATATGGTGCTAGTAATCATGGATCATCGGTCTTCATTAGATTCGGGTACCTAGTGGTGAACTCACCAACTCATAGCCCAAAGTTAGTGGATCATTTCTTGTTGACTAAAAAGGATAGACCATGCTATTTGGACCAATGTAATGTTCATCACATTACAAGTTGGGAGGTGTAACATCTTAACTATGGGAAACAATAAAACAACAAACCTACCCTACAATGTAATGACTTAGAACCTATCCTTAGGCTAATCCATGTTAAAATTGAATTGCATTTTGTGTGTGTTTGTTTTTTGATAGATTGATATAGATGGGGACCTAGCTTTGTTTGACCCAACCAAGCCTTTTCTTAGGGGAGAATTTGGTCAAGATCAAAGGGAAGACTCCAAAGAGAATCCAAGAACGACAGCCAAGCTAGCAGTTCCAGTTCCAAGCCTATCACAATATTGAAGCTCGTGAGTATAGAAGGCACTCCACAGTCCTTGTGTTCAACTTGCAAGACAGCCTTAGCCATAAGAAACCTGAAGACTCTGTCACCATGGCAAAGGGGGAAGAGCACCCAAACACTGAAGAGCCAATGAGCACTCAAGAGCTACTAAACACTATGGTGGCAAGCCAGATTCAGTTGAAGGAAGACATGAACCTTATCGTATAGCAATTTCAGAACCTGAAGGGTAGTCAAGAAGAAAACAAGAATGATCAGAATCCCCTTACCTCGAAGAGAAAGAAGAAGATTAATGTGAAGATAAGTAAGATGGAGAAGATGATCAAAAGGGCCTGCAAGATGGAAAATCTTATGGATTACTAGTCATTATCACTTTTCCCAGATGTGAGATTGCCCCCAAAGTTCAAGATGCTAGTCTTGGACAAGTTTGACGGCATAGGCTGCCCTAAATCCCACTTAAAGATGAACATGAGGGTTATGCAGCCTCTAGGAGCTATTGAAGAAATGTGGGCGCAAATGTTCCAAAGCACCTTGACTGGAGCCGCTCTCAGGTGGTTCCTCAATGTTGAAGACAATAGAGTAAGAAACTAGGAAGATATGTAAGGAGTTTCACAACCAATACAAATACAATATAGAAGTGGACGTGACAAGGAGAGATTTGGAGACCACTAAACAAGAGCTAAAAGAGTCCTCTGCCTTCATTACCAGTGAAGGTTAGCCTCACAGATGATGAATAGGCCGAATGAAAAAGAGCAATTAACCATGGTTGTAAAAAACTTGTTACCTATATACCATAAATATTTGTTTGCTCAGTACTTTCTGAATTTTAAAGCTTTAATTGTTGTGCTACTCAAATTGAGGATGCAATAGATAATGGAACCATAAAAAATGAGGATGCACCTAAGTTTAAAAAGAATTTTGGGTCTAGTTCCAAAACTGCAAAAGTCTCTAATATATATAAAAATGATCCCTACCAACTTATTGCCCCAATGCAAATATCACAAGAGCTGCCTCCAAGGCCTAGGAGGGAATTTCATGAGCTGTATATGCCAATGTGTCAAGTGTTTGAAAAATTGAAAATGAAAGGGTTACTAAAACCCTTAGACCCAAAACTAGTCCCAAACCCATTACCTACAAAGTTTGATGTGAGTAAAAGGTGCCCCTACCATCAAGGCCCAGGCCATGACACTAACAGATGTTATAACCTTCGTCATGCAATCCAAGATTTAATAGACACTAAGGTGATTACACTGCCTACAAGGCCTAATATCACCAATAATCCCTTGCCTAACCACAATTTTGGGAGAGGACCAAGGATTAATTGTTTGATGTCTGAAGAGGAAGGAGAAAAGGATCCATCTGATTTGATCTAAGGCCTACCCGAATGCTTTATGTTGACTTGGGAGGAGCTAATGGGTATGACGTCTGCTACAAGGTATGATATATAGAGTGAGGATACTATAGAAGTCCCAAATTACCCAACATCCACATATGGGGGGAGACACTTCAAACCCCAATCAAATGATCCAACATCCACACATGAGGGGAGACACTTCAAACCCCAATCAAACGATCCAACATCCACATATAGGGGGTGACATTTCAAACCTCAATCAAAAGACCCAATATCCACATATGTTGAGAGACACTTCAAACCCTAAGACACTAAATTAAATGACCCGTCAAAAATTGTCCCCATCACAAGAGGGGAGACACTTCAAACCCCCATATCTAGAGACAGACAACCCGATAAAGGCCTTGAACAAGTCAACCTAACAAACACCCAATAAAGAGGATGAGGTCCTCAAGTAGTTGCAGAAGACGCAAGCCAATATATCTTTATGGGGTTTACTCATGGCCTCATACAAGCACCGCAAGAATCTAGTAGACCTTCTCAATAAAATCCAAGTCCCTACAACCACTACTTCTCAACATCTAAATGCCATGATTGGGTCTATAAGTAGGGAACCTACTATTTCCTACTCCAAAAAAGATTTAACAAAGAAAGGGAAACGCCACAATGACCCATTGCACATTATTGTAGATGCCAAAGGCAAGAGAATACCAATGGTCCTAATTGATTACAGAAGTGCCTTGAATATGTGTCCTTTAAAGACCGCAAGTTGCCTAGGTTTGAGCATTGAAGATTTTTTACCAACTGATTAGTATGTGAGATTGTATGGTAACAGTAGAAGGGAGGTTTTAGGAACTGTGACACTAGAACTCACCACTGGGCCAATGGTCAAGAAAGTAAAATTCCAAGTGCTGAACATAGCTTCGTGCTTCAATATGCTCCTCGGGTGACCAGGGATCCATGATACAGAGGCTGTACCTTCATCCTTATACCAAAAGGTTCGGTTTCCACATGAAAGAGCCATAGTTACCATATATGGTGATACTTTCACCATACCAAAGCCCATTTTTTGTATCGATTCTGAGAAGGAGCCATTAACCCTGGATGGCTTTGAGATTGAGAAGCCTGGTTTTGAAAGAAGAGAAAAAAAAGGTTGAAAAGATCCCTATGGACTTTGATCCCTACAACAATAACAATGTGGTAGCAATGATGAGAAAAATGAGTTATTTCCCATGGATGAACCTAGGCAAGATTATGAAAGAAGCAGTTGTTCAAGTTCTGACAATTCCTACTGCCACACCACCTTTTGGGCTAGGTTATAAACCTATGGATGATGACTTATTAGAGATGGAATTGAGGAGGATGGCCCGTGCAAAGGCTAAAGCAAAGGGGCTTCCTTGTCCCTTAGAGCCTTTAAAGCCTTACACTCCCACATCGAATGAAAAGTTTGTCAAAGCTGGAGATAGTCAGCGCTATTGGGGATTCCCTGAACCGAGATACAATCTTGAGTAAAAAAAAAAAAAAATAGTGCCTAGATTTGAGTTATTCTTTGATTGTGATAGTAAGCTTCCAAAGCTGAAGTAGGAAAGTACAAACTGGGCCTCGACTGATTGGGTTAATTGCATGGATCCTGATGCAACGACTACACTTTTGGGAGATGCTATCTGCAACATAGAAGAATAAGAATACTGGGAGGCTTGTCAGCATGCATTGAAAAAGCCATATGAAGCAAGAACAGATGATGAAAATGATGAAGAGGGAGAAGCCCCTAGTGATGATGATGAAGGTAGTAACAGCGAGAGTGATAATAATGGCGACAGCAGTAGCAGTAATGACAGCAGAGACAATAATAGCATTGATAGTGATAGTGAAAAGAGCAGTAGCGAAGACTATGATAGCCAAGATAGTGGCAATGATAGGGGAGAACCCCCTAGTGATAGAGAGGATGAAGATGTGGGATCTTTCTATGAAGACCATTTTGATGATGATGTGGACTACTATGATGGAGATATAGAGGATGATGCAAAAGCTAAGGGTGGAGATATAGAGGATGATGTAGAAGCCGAGAATGAAGATGTAGGAGATGATGCAGAAGCCGAGGATGAAGATGCAGAAGCTGAAGGTGAAGATTATGATGAATACCCCTACGAGCGACCTTCGAATTGGAGTTGCATTATCGATGCCAGTTTAAAATCAGGCCCTCGATATGACAAGTATGGTAGAGAGATTCCTAAGTTAGGTTCATTTTATAATTTAGAATTTGGCTCACTGACCCCATACACTGAGGAAGAAGATGACATAGATGCTAGATTGGCGACATTGGACAGAAAGCTAATGATCCACAGCTTTAGAAACTTAACTCTGGAGAATCTTGAAGATGAAGATGAGAGAATGGGAGGGAACGAATCAGAATACTTCCCCCAATACATCCGCCCAAGCAACAAAGGAAAGCAAGATCTATTTGGGGAGTGGATGGACAGCATAGAGTGCTTGGATGCCTATGTATCTGACAAGCCTGTAGATATGGAAGTTAATGGTGAAAGCACAGATTATATGGATGAAGACCCCACAGTACTGATGCTGAGGGAAGAGAGGACTCACTAGGAGCCAGCTACCATCGTTGAAGCCACAACCGAGTTGAAGAACTGGGCATGGGAGGGAGCTGCCCACCCCATGAAAGACCCTCTGGAGAAGATCAAGACCATTGAGCTACTCACTCCTACCAAAAAGATTATCTCTATCCTTATTGAGTCTATCTGTGCTAGTATTGTTATTCCTGTCGAGTCTGTTTGTGATCGTGTTCCTCTAGAGTCCATTCTTGTTAAGTCTGTTAAGAACTCTACTCCTTATAATGTGATTTCTGATTCTGCTTATTTGTTGGCTTTAACTGTTTTTATTTCGGAAATTAATAAAGAAACTTTTAATAATGAGGAATTAAAACAAGGGCGTGTAGATCCTATAAAAGAAAAAACCTAATCTGTTAACCCGGAAGTTGATGATGAACCTAAGATGGTCCAAATTGGTAACACCTTAACCTCCTCTGAGAAAGATGCATTAGTCACACTACTGAAGGAATTCAAAGAGGTATTTGCATGGTCATACGAAGACATACCCGGGATTGATATAGATATAGTGCAACCCTACATTCCAACAGATCCAGCCATGAAACCAGTGAAGCAGAAGCTGAGAAGGATGAAGCTAGAGTGGACTCTCAAGATCAAAGAAGAAGTTGAGAAACAATATAATACAAGATTCTTGAGGGCGTTAACTACCCAGAATGGTTAGCAAATGTGGTTCCGATGCTGAAGAAAGACGTGAAGGTGAGAATGTGTGTAAACTTCAAAGACCTTAAGAGGATAGCTCGAAGGATGATTTTCCCTTGCCCCATATTGATATCTTGGTTGATAACACAGCAGGACATGCCTTGCTGTCATTCCTTGGATGGATTTTCAAGATACAATCAGAAGATATGGAGAAGACATCCTTCATTACTCAATGGGAGACATATTGTTATAAGGTCATGCCATTTGGCCTTAAGAATGCTGGTGCTACTTACCAACGGGCAACCACTACTCTGTTGCATGATTTGATACACAAAGAAGTAGAAGTTTATGTGGATGACATGATAGTGAAGTCCAAAGACTGTGAATGGCACATACCGGCTTTACAGAAGTTCTTTGAGAGAATCCGATTTTATAAGTTGCGGTTGAATTCGAAAAAGTGCACTTTTGGCATGACATCCGGAAAACTGTTGGGATTTATAGTAAGTCAGAGGGGAATTGAAGTAGATCCTAACAAAATCAAGGCAATTTTGGAGATGAAGCCTCCGAGGACTGAGAAGGAGATCCAAGGTTTTTTAGGGAGAATACAATGCATAAGCAGGTTCATAGCCCAGCTCACCATGACATGTGAGCCACTTTTTCGATTGCTCAAGAAAGAAGTTCCCACGGTGAGGAATGAACAATGCCAAGAAACCTTTGAGAAGATTAAGAGTTATTTGATGAAGCCACCAATATTGGTTCCACCGGTACCTGAAAAGCCATTATTGCTATATCTCACAACCACGGATACAACAATGGGGGCTTTACTTGCTCAATACCTAAAGGAGTCTAGAAAAGAAAATTCAATTTATTATATTAGCAAGAAGATGTTGGCTTATGAAGAGAAGTATTCGCCGCTTAACATATGTAGCACTTTTATGGCAAATCGAAAACTCAGGCATTACATGCTTGCTTTCAAGGTCTTGTCAATTGTAAGAATGGATCCTTTGAAATATCTAATGGAGAAGCCGGTGCAAGATGGGAAGACAGCTAAATGGGTTCTGCTTCTGTCAGAATTTGATATCAAATATGTGATTTAGAAGCCTGTAAAAGGAAGAGTAATTGCTGATCACTTAGCCCACTGTTCACCTAAAGAAGCTGAAGAAATCCAAGGGGACTTTCCAGATGAGGATATCATGGGGATAGAGTTAGAACTGTGGAAGATGTATTTTCATGGAGCAACTAATTAGAATGGAAGTGGCATTGGAGTTCTCCTAATTTCTTCAAAAGGGATACACATCCCATTCTCTAGTAGGCTTAACTTTCCTACCATTAATAATGTCACTAAATATGAAGCTTGCATTATGGTATTACAAGCGGTTGTAGGTCTTGGAGTGAAAGAATTGGAAGTATATGGTGATTTTGTTGGAAAAAATCTGGTTTTTGTATCTCATACAAAAACACACGTAGCGGAAGTAACAAAAAACAACGGATCTACTTCAATCATGAAAGATAAACATGTAACCATGAATTCTAGAATAAAGAATAGAAAGCGTACCTTGGTGCAGTGAATTTCAAAACCAAACTTGAGAATACCTTTAATCTTCATCTCAATTCCACATGGTGCCCAAGATGTGTGGTCTCTCAATCAGTCCTTTTGTACATAAACTCTCAAAGAAAAATCTTTCTTCTTCTCCTTGTGGAGAAAAACTGATTTCTTTTTCTTTTCATCTTACGTACGTTAAAACTATTCTCTTAGTTTCTTTATTTAATAACACTTATTAAATAATGACTGATTATCTAATTGGGTTAGCCTTTTGGGCCTACCCAATTGGGCTTTAGTTTGTGGCTTGAGATGGGACCAAAGGGACCAATAAGACACTAGCTCCAATGGGCCTTGGGCTTTTCCGTCAACTCTTGACAAGTCCAAAGTTACCATTAATTATATTCAATACCACTATAAGAATATAATTGCACTCTAGGCCTTATCTATAAATTATATCCCAAGACTTTATTATACATTCAACCCCTTCATTAAAATATTCGTAGTAATACAAAGTCATTAATATTGACTGCCACTTTGAAGATTACTACATCTTAATCCTTGAGTACCCGGTTTAATCCTTTATGTTATTCATACTATATTTATGAAATCCAATTCCATAAATATATACTTTAGTAACTCTTTACTTAAGTAGTTGGGCCCAACACTCTGAATAACCAAACTCATTAAACTTATCTCAAGGGAATATTTTATATCTCCGTTAAGAGATTATGAATTCCATCTTGAGAATATTTGTTCCATCAACACTAAATGCGGCTGCCCAACATACTGAGGTTTTGACCATAACTTATAGATCTCACTCCTGATATATCAAAGCAACCTACATCTCATGATCAGGTCCATTATTCTCTCAGGATTTAGAGTTGATGTAAATAGAAGTCGTGAGATTTATTATTCAATTGACAGTCTTTAGGAGAATAATAAATCTCACAGCGGTCCAGTTCAATATGTCTTAACTCTTAAAACATATTAACATACCAACTAGAAGTCTCCACTTCCATGATCAAGACAAATCATCTTAGTTGATATGTTATAGTCTTCGCAGATGAAATGCCCAATTTCATCACCGACTACGAACTAAAATTCTGAGTTTACAAAGAACTTGTGATTTATATCTTTCTGTGACTTTTCACATAAATCACATACTATGCATCTCATGGACTAAGATAATGTCCCACTAGTTCATAAATAGTCTCATATAATTAAACAACTTAATTATTCATGACATGCCAATAAATTGGATTTTAGGGCACAAACCCTAACAGATTTAGCCTTGATAATTTCTCAGACTCATAACAGATGGAAGATTAAGTAAGAAAAGCTAATGCCTTATCATGAATGTTTTCAAAAGATGGCATCAAAATTCGGTAAGATTCAGTACCAGTATTTGCCAAGAATGCAAAATTAGATTGTAGATGCTTTAGCAACAATGGCATCCATGATGCATGGCCTAAAGAAGACGAAGCTCGGCCAATAGTGGTGGAACAAAAAGAAGAGTCGGTTTATTGTATGTCAATAAAAGGAGACGAATAAATGAATGGGGAAGGTGAATGGTATTCAGATATCTTACAATACCTCAAGGATGGGACATACTCATAGCTTGCAGACAAGAATGACCAATTAACTATCAGAAGGTTGTCCACCAATTACATTATTTGTGGTGAAAGGTTGTATAGAAGATCGTACGATGGAATTCATCTCCTTTGCGTGACTACCAAGGAAGCACATCAAATAATTAAGGAGGTCCATGAGTCAAGTTATGGGCCACATATGAATGCACACATGTTGTCACGAAAGATAACGAGACAGGGTTATTACTGGACTACTATGAAAGCAGACTGCGCAGTTCATTTTCGAAAATGTCATCAGTGCCAAGTCCATAGAGATCTGAAGCACATGCCGCCCATGCCATTACATACCATGACTTCACCCTGGCCATTCTCTACATGGGGGATAGATATTATTGGGAAGATTCAACCAACGACATCCAATGGCCATGAATTTATACTTGTTGCTATTGATTACTTCACTAAATGGGTGGAAGCTGACTCATATAAGGTTTTGAACTCGAAGAAAGTTGCCCAGTTTAATCAAACTAATATCATTTGCAGATATGGGGTACCGCATGAAATTATTTCAGACAATGGGCTGCATTTCAAGGGAGAAAAAGAGAAGCTACTTTGACAATTCAATATTCAACACCATAAATCCTCACCCTACCGTCCTCATACCAATGGAGCAATTGAGGCTGCAAACAAGAACATAGGGCGCATTTTGAAGAAAAGCACGAAGAACTACAAGGATTGGCATCTACAGTTACCCTATGCACTTTGGGGGTACAATACATCAATTCGGTCATCCACAGGAGCCACTCCTTATTTGTTAGTGTATGGGATAGAGGCAGTCCTTCCCATTGAAATGGGTGTTCATTCATTGAGAACAATATTGGAGAGTGAAATCCCCGAAGTAGATTGGTTGCAAAGTAGATATGACCAGTTATGTATGATGGATGAGAAGAGACTCAAGGCCTTGTATCACATTCAAGGTTACCAAAGAAGACTTAGAAAAGCCTTTGACAAGAAAGTAAGAGCTAGAGATTTGAAGATGGGAGATTTAGTGCTGAAGGAGATTCGAGCCCCGATTCAGGAAATCAATGGGAAATTCAAGCAAAATTAGGCAAGTCCATATATTATCAAACATATATACTCTAGGGGAGTGGTAAGGTTGATGGACTTAGATTCAAACCCTTTCACTGAGCCTACCAATATGGATCAATTGAAGAAATACCACATCTGAGGTGGTAGTCTGTGAATACCACATTTGAAGTGGTTGTAAACTATGCTATTTTCTTTCCTAGGTTCAGTAAAAAAGGGGGGGGGGGGGGGGGGTAGGTTGAAAACCCAAAAGGGCGATCTATGTAAAGGAGAGTAAAAAAAAAAAAAAAAGTGAGAGAGCCTGCTAGGTTGAAAACCTGAAAAGGCGGCCTAGGCAAAAAGTTAAGGTAAATAAAATGAACTACGTGATGACCTGATCCTTCTACCAAGGAGGTATGTAGGCAACCATATATTGGTCCGGTCACAACTTACCCAAACCCACCATTTACCCAATAAAATAAAAAATAAAAAATTTGCCAAAATTTAACCATTTCATTAAACCAAGCCATTACACAAACTTTAAAACTCAAACCCTAAACCAAACTCTAAGAAAAAAAAAACAAAAACAAAAAAAAAAAACAAAAAAACAAAACAAAACAAAAACAAACAAACAGACAAGCAAACTCTAAACAAATCAAACCCGAAACAGAACTCTAAACCCTAAAGTCCTAAATAATTCCTAAAAACTAAGAGTTTCAAACTAACTTTTAAAATAAACCAAATAAATAAATAAATAAATAAGAGAATCATTTTTTCTTCAGTCTTTTCTCCTTTGGTTGTTCGTTGGTTCCATCTGTGGTAGGTACTTTGTCATCTTTGTCTCTCCTTTTGAACTCATAATTGTTATCCCCATGATTGTCTTCGTTATCTTTAAGAAATTGTTTTCTCATAGAAGCCATGTCAACCTCCTTGTCCACAACCTTGTTCACCAGCTAGTTAGAAAATTATATGGTCATTCTATGAAAGTGAACCTTAACAAAAGATTGATCCACTCGGTCAGCCATGTCCAAGCCTAACAGCATATTCCTTATAGAAGTAGGATTTGTATCCACAGGAGTAAAAGGTTATCTTTCTCTACCACCAGGAATTCCTTGCTCATACTGGAATTGTCTTAAAAGTCTATCAGCCTTATAGAAAGTTGCCCTCCTTAAGCCAACTATGAAGATGTGATTTGATCTTGGAGACCGCAAAAAAGGAGGATGGCACTTCCACCAATAACAATCCCATCGAATTGAGATACTGGATTTCTTGTTCAGAAATTTCACCCAGTTACATTTAGTCTGACACTCGCTCTTGAGGACAGCCCTGCTAAGAAAATTACTAGGACCATAATTGGAAATAGTGCGTATAGTAGTCATGTCCAATCTTTCCATCAACCATATCTGCAAAGTTTGAGAACTCCTAAGGAATTGTGCGATTCTCCACCAAGAAATACAGAGTCTAGCCCTAAAATAGTTTTTGTCAAGATCAAAGAAGTAGGATTATCACCATCCTTAACTTGACTCATAATACTTATGGCTCGAGCATCCACAAAGCCAGGTCTTCCAGAGCAAAGCAAAAATTCCCCCATGAAGTAAAGAGCTAAGCAAAAAAATTTATGCATGTTGTCAAACACACCATGAGTACGTTTATTAATAAGCCTTGTAACAACTGCACGAAGATTCACCCTGTGGCCTTTTATCATGCTACTGGTAATTGAAGTAGAAAGCCCTAGAGCATTAGATAAGATCTCCCTATGTTAAGGATCACAAGAAACCGCTACAGATTTTTTGCCAGGCTCATACCCCAGAATAGCAGAAAATTCTTCGATTGTGGGACAAAGTTTAGCAATGTTAAACTGGAATACTCTTTAGAATCCCAGAACTTCACGGCAGCACAGAGAAAATCCCACTTGATCTTGACATTTCTTAGAGCTTTGATTCCCTCTAACCTGTAGGCAGTAAAATTGGTCTTGGTGACAAAATCAAAGCTACGAACCCATCTGTTGATATCATGTGTGATTGAATGAGGAAAATTTTGATTGCTGGCCATGAATAATTCTTATATGTGATTGTTGTTTCTTGATAGCTTTGATATATAGATTTGTTTGTAGGTTTAATCCTAAAATAGGCTCTCGTAGTCTCTAACCAAGTTTAAATAAGTTTAAAGAGTTTACAGCTAACTAGGAAAGTGTTTCATAGTCCCAAACGAAGAAAATATTTTTCAAAAAACTAAAAAACATAGAAAACGTGTTGGAAAAACGGAAGGAGTCATGGCAAAATTGGGTATGCCTATCGGCACCCTAAAATGCCAATTGGCAGAGTGCCAATTGGCACCCAGCTTAGCCATGACCAAATTGACGTATTTTGTGTTTTTGGGCACATTGTGGGTCCGTTTTGGATCTGTTTTTCACTTCAAAAAAATGGTTGTACTATAAAGTTTCTCAAAAAATTCGCATGGATTGTCAAACTGGGGCATTTGGCCATGCCTTGTCCATTTTTCAAAAATCATCATCTGCATCATATGTTTCAAAAAAGAGAAGAGAAAATTAACCCAATAAAAAAATTTCAAAATCATGCATCTATTTTCTAAATTAGGGGCATTCAGCTATGTCTTATCCCTTTTACGAAAACAAATCAAGTCAATCATCCCTTTTCAGGGGGAAAAAAAGGAGATTAATCTTTTTTCAAAATAAAAGGTCATCATACATAAGTTTTCAGACTAGAGGCATTCGACTGTGCCTCATTCAGGTGAGTACAAATCCCATCAGAAGGGGTCAGATAAATTCAAATTGTGTACTACAAAGCTTCATAAGGTGAATTCTAAACTTGTCTCATCTAAGATTCAGCAAGGCTAAAAGCAATCCACTAAGAAATATTTTTGTCTTTGTAGGAAAATAAGATACAAGTTAAGCATCATTCGGACTTCGAGTCCGCCTGTGGGAAGATCTCCTAGACCCACCCCTAGAGGAACCACCCTCTGTGTCTTCTTCTTGACTTGCATAAAATCGAGATTCTTGTTGACGGTTTTGAAATTCGAGATTTCTGATTCTCTCCTCCAAAGATCTTGTGTTGGCCTCAGCAGTTGCCATTTGGTTGTTCTGAAAAATTGCCAAAGATAGGTGTTAGTTCATTACTATGGATTTCATGCAAAATATCATTAAGGGGGCATCATCTTTTACCCAATTCACTTCATTAAGCACATATTGAGAAGATTGAGTGCATGCCACCAGCTGCAAACCTCCAATCATCCGCATGCTCTCTTCCACAAGATCAACACCAACCTGAAGCACAAATTTACAAGTTCAGAAATAACTCAATGAACAAAAATGAGGACGGAGGACTAAAGGATTTAGGAGTATATTGGGTCAGCCCAAGGGACATTTGGGGTATACTCTGGCTGGTCTAGATTCACAGAGTTGAAAGATCCATCAGAGATTCATTACTTCATATTGCCATGCTAGGAAATGAGGATATGTCTCCATAAAGGAACTAGAAGAACCACCAGCATTGCTAGGAAGAGGACTCTCCTCTTTAGAGAATGAAGCCTAAAAATGCAACATGCAGATATTTTCACAAAAGACAAAACAAAGAAAATAAAAGATGATGATGCAAGCCAAGATGCAAATTAATTTGGGAAAGAAAGAAAGCTACCGATGTTCCAAAGATGTCAGCTAAACAACCCTACAATTGAGCCTGGATAAATTCAAGATAGCCTCCTGGTCTGCCAACTTGATGGAAGGACAAGGATGGGTAGGAATCATTTCAGGAGGGTACATATGTTGAACCTAAGCCAGTACCCGGTCACCAAGATACCAATATCTCCCATGGCCACATTTAAAGAACACTTGACAACCATTCAATTCTTGAGTCCATCCACATGCTCCTCACATCCAAGCCAAGGATCCGAGGACATCTGAAATCACAAAAAGCCCAGAATGAAAAGAAGCCATACCCATAAGGAAAAAAAAAAAAAACCCAACCTCATCGGCAGCTAAGCCGTCAATTATCATACGTCAAGCCTGTAAAGAACGCTTGAGATGTGCTAACAAACGATACTTAGGCAGCCAATGAAGAAACCTTGGAAACATATCATCAACATCTTCTAAAAGTTGCTACCCAAAAATATTCATACATCCAAACCTAAAAAAAAAAATCAACACACATCAACAACAGCACAACAATACAAATAACCCTACAAAATACATCTGACCAAGAATTTAAATCTCACCTGCCAAACAAATGGTGCACCTCCTAGGCTTGAAAGACTTCAACGAGAAAGCTGTGTCATGAAGTGCAAGAGGGTCGCATAAGCCATGTCGCCCCAATCATAATTTTTGATCTAATTAATATCCCTCAAACTCCACAAGTAACGTAAATTCACAGTGCTCCCTAAGTCCAGACATTAGAGAGATCCAATGAAGAGAAGCATGAACATGCGAGTGCCAATTGCTATAGTTTCACTCTTGTCAATATTGGAGTACAGCCACATCACGGGTACATTCTTACTCCTAATTCGTGGAGGCATCACACCCAAAAGACCTCTAATTTCCAATGATGAGGTGGAATCATTAACTTCAATTCTCTCATTACCCAATTTTAAGCCAGTAATGGCTGAGAAGTCATACGATGTCAGAATCACCTCACCAATACTTGGAAAATGAAAAGTGCAAGTGGTATCCCAAAATCACTCTGACAATGTGAGAAGCAATTGAAGGTCTTTTTACTCATTGGTGTCGTGATCCAACAGAGCTCGAAAAAAGGTTTGAAAGCCAGCTTCATTAATGACATTCTTAATGTCTAGGGATAATGCCTCCCACCTATACTTCAACAATTGGACTATCTCGACTCTTGAGATTCTACCAAAAAAAAAGTTTAGACAATCATTATGATATTCACAAAATGCCCTGTTCCAAAATACTCACTCCAAAATCCCAACTGATAAAATAATGCCCCTAAAATAAATAAAAAATTAACCGTACCCCAAAATGCCATTTCACAAAATTGAAAATTCCATAACATCCTAACATCATTCCAATCAACCCAAAAATCCTTGATCTCTATAAATTCATTCAACAATGACTCAAACCTATGTCCAACCCACAAAAATTTCCATACCCATGAAAATAATACCCACAAAATTGTCCATACCCATGAAAATAATACCCCTAAAAATTTCCATACCCATGAAAATAATACCCACAAAAATTTCCATACCCATGAAAATAAAGCCTACACATACCAACTAAATTTCCACACTCATAAAAAATGGGTTTACTCAATCATGCCTACACATCAAATTTTATAATTACATACCCACAAAAAAAAAAAAAAAGTCAAGTCAAAATTCATCCAGCAATGCCTAAAGCTACATACAATGAACATTGTCCAAACTTCACAATATCAAACAACTCAACAATTCAAAAATGCCCCAAAATAAAAAATCAACATAACCACACAATGGTTTCCAACCAAATCATACAATGTCCTAAAATTCCCACAAAAGCAAACAACAACAAAATGACAATGCCCTACCATAAAGTTCTCAATAAAACATAAAATCAAAAAATTCACCAACCAAAAAAAAAAAAAAGGGAAGCTCACCTTGAAATATTTCTTGGATGAGTGTGGAGCATGGTTGTTTGGGTCTTTAAGGAGCCCCTCTTCATCATTCCATTCTAGGGATGGATGATACTTCTTCCCATTGAAAGTAAGAAAGTAAGTTTGTCCATGAGGAGATGCCATGGAAATCCAAAGATGAAGGTTTGAAAATGAGTTTAAAAAAAAAAGGGTTTTGCAAGGAGACTCAAAAACTTAAGGATCTGAAGAAATATTTTAAAGGATGGTAGAAATCAAGTTTAGAAGCCCAAAAAAGTGATTTTCCAAGCAAGAAATGGTGTGGAAATGAAGAAAATGCAAAAAGAAGAAGCTTGTGAATAGTGACAATGGAGGAAGAAGAGAGACTGAAGAAGAAGTAAAAAAAAAAAAATGATGAAGACAACATAAAAAAAAAAGGGGGCCAAAATTTGGCCCCCCTTCTTTAAATGGTCACATGAGTTGCTCAGTCAAACTCAATCAGCTCACACACACACACACACACACACACACACACACACAAAAAAAAAAAAAAAAAACTTGTTTCAATTCAAGAAAATTTCAAATTTTGAAAAAATTAAATGAAGAAGAAACTTTCAAGATTTTTTTTTTTTTTTTAAAGATAGTTTCAATTTCAAGAAAATTTCAAATTAAAAAAAAAAATGATGAAAAAAATGAAATGAAGCAAACCTTTCAAGAATTTTCAAAGATAAATGGTTTCAATTTCAAGAAAATTTCAAATTTTGAAAAAAATGAAATAATGAAAAATTCTCAAAAGACCCCAAAAATTAATGGATTTTTCATTTTAAAGAGAAATTTAAGTCTTAAAAAAAAAAAAAAAAAAAGAAGCAAATTGCACATTTCAAATAAGGGAGCAATAAAGCACCAATCATTCAAATTCTAATTCGAGACTTTGATCTTTTGTCGGCAAAGTCCAGATTTTCAGACCGCGTCGGATATAGTTCTTAGTCACCGCCAGACCAAGCCAAATATAGTTCTCAGTCGCCTTCAAAATTTCAGACCAAGTCGAATATAGTTCTCAATCACACTCAGAATTCCAAACCGAGCCGAATATAGTTCTCATTCGCCTTCAGAATTCTAGATTGAGTTGAATATAGTTCTCAGTCACCTTCAGAATTCTAGATTGAGCCAAATATAGTTCTCAGTCGCCTCCAGATTTTCAGACCAAGCCGAATATTGTTCTCAGTCACTGCCAGACTAAGCCGGATATAGTTCTCAGTCACTGCCAGACCAAGCCGGATATAGTTTCTCAATCGCCTCTAGATTTCCAGATTGAGCTGAATATAGTTCTCAGTCGCCTTCAAAATTCCAAATTGAGCCGAATATTGTTCTCATTCGCCTCCAGATTTTCAGATCTTGATATAGTTCTCAATCACCGCTAGACCAAGCCGAATATAATTCTCAATCGTCTCCAGATTTTCAGACCAAGCTGGATATAGATCTTAGTTGCCTCCAGATTTTCAGACCGAGCCGGATATAGTTCTCAGTCACCTCCTTATATCAAATTGAGCCGAATATAGTTCTCAGTCTACTTTCAGAATGGGCAAATACATTTCCTGGATACCTTATTTCAGATTGAGCCGAATATAGTTCTCAGTCTACTTTCAAATCGGGCGAATACAGTTCCTGGTTACCTTATTTAAGATTGAGCCGAATATAGTTCTCAGTCTACTTCCAAATTGGTTGAATACAGTTCCTGGTTACCTTATCCTAGACCAAGCCAAATATAGTTCTCAGTCTGCTTCTAGATCAAGCAAATATAGTTCCCGATTACCTTACCTCAGATTGAGCCGAATATAGTTCTTAATCTACTTTCAGATCAGGCGAATACAGATCCTGATCATCTCATTTCAAGTAGAGTGAATATAGTTCTCGATTGCCTCATCAACATTCAAGATTTTATCCAGGTTCATCAATTATCAAGTAGATTAGGAGTCCATAGTTTTCATTTTTCAAAATAATAAAACACTACTTCTACACCCGAAAGATTCTAGGTTCTACAGCTAGGAAATCTTTGAAAAGTCAACCTCAATTAAATCATGGTCGCTAAAATTAGTGTCTTTGTTTTACATTGACATTCGCTTTGCAAGCTCTGTCAATGAGGGGCATTCTGTAGACATTCGATTTTGCACCCATAATTTAATTTTGGAAGATGACTAAAATGACCATTTCATATACCCAAAAAATCATAGTTGCATTACATGCATTAAATCATTCATTGCATATCATAAAATAATCTTGAAATTCTAACGGTCGCGATGGAAAGCCCGATTCCCAAATCGGACCATCGGATTGAAAGATATCACAAGATCAAGTTTCCACGGTCTGCATGCATTGTGTGTGGGTGGAACCGATCATATGTGATTAATCAAAATTAATTTTGATTGGTTAAACAATTAAAATTAATTAAATAATTTTGTGATTGGTTATCGGTTCTTATCAAGAATAAGCCTGCTTGCATAGGAATAAAATGGATAATCAGATAACAAGGGAATTGTTGATAATTGAGTCTAGAATATTTATCTATCAAATAATATTTGTTTTAAAGATTTGATTATCAAAATAAAAGAGATTAATTTTAGAATACGAGTTAAAAATACGTCCAAGTGCAATTCCTGACTCAGAAAATCCCTTAAAAAGAGTCCAAATTGAACTAAAATTGGAAGTAGGGCTTGGCACGTGAAAGGCCTAATCGGCACTCTTGGCAACTGCCGATTGGCACAACTCTGAGGCTTAGCCTAGAAATGCTTTGATTAAGTTAAAACACATCTATTTCATATTTTTGGGGATAAGAACGTAATCCAATTCGTATCTAATCCCATTCAGCTTATTTTTCAGGCATCCAACCTCTATAAATAGGGGAACAACATCAGAAATTGGGGCCTTTTTTTTTCTAACTTCTTTGCTCCCCTTACGACATTCATGCAAGTATGGCTTTAATCTCACTCTTTTGTTTATTCTTTTCTTCCTTATCTTATATATGTGTTTTGTTCATTGCATGGTTTTCATGAATGTATGTTTGATTTTATTCATTGTCAATACATTCTTGTTCATATTTTTTTAGCCATGTTCACATGTTTAATTCCTTGTTTAATAATTTATTTACATGCCTAAGTTTAAGATTTGATTCTTCTTTAAATTTCAAGATTTGCAATAAACTGCTAAAAATATTTTCTTTTTTAAAAAAACAACAACAAAACAGATCTGTATTTTCATTAAATACAAATCTAGAGTTTTTTATGCATACAAAATAGATCTATATTTTAATTAAATACAGATCTGGAATTTTTTTCTGTATAAAAACCAATCTGTTTTTTCATTAAATACAGATCTTAATTTTTTTCTGTATAAAAACTAATCTGTATTTTCATTAAATACATATCTGAATTTTTTCTGTATAAAAAATTATTTGTATTTTCATTAAATACAGATCTGAATTTTTTTTGCATAAAAAACTAATCTGTATTTTCATTAAATACAGATCAGAAATTTTTCTGCATATAAAAACAGATCTGAAAATTTTTTGCATATAAAAACTAATCTGTATTTTCACTAAAATACAGATCTAAACTTTTTCTATAATTAAAAATGTTTTATTCAATATCAAATATCACCAATTTTTGTGTTTCTTTTTAAAAATTGCAAATTTCGAATTCTTAAAGAATGAATTAATCTTGAATTTGGGGATTTCAATATGATGCATCATTCAAATGGGTATGTAAATGGTCATTTTGAGTCTAGAAGACCAAATTTCGTCATGGAAAAATGGGTGCTTAACACCTTTCCATTCTGTAACCTAGACCCCGAATCTAGATTTTGGTTCGTAGATAGTGCGTTATCTTTTCTTTGTTTTTAGATTGTAATCTAGGAAACAAACCTTTGTAATTTTTTACAAGATTGTATTTTAGGAAACAAAGCCATGTATATTTCATTTTATTAGATTGTAATTCATTCAAATTAGTGAGAGGTTGTATTATTCAAATATGCACTGATGGGGGTTTTTTTTGGCACAAACATCAAACGGACAAGACTTGACAGGAAAAGCTGACGGGTCCTGTGTATCCGTTAGCCTCACAAGAACCGACGGTTTCCTTTGGAAACTGACGGCCCTGAAGATGAACTAGCAATGAAGCTAATGGGAACATCACCTTCGCAAACCGACAGAAGACCACTAACTGACAGAAAGCACACCGATGGACCCTATGTGGCCTTACTTGATCCTCATGCATACTCATATATGGAAACATCTTGTGTATCACGCATAAAGACCCTACTACGCACTCATATCTTCCTCATATGGAAAGGCACCCTAAAATCTCGGAAACCCTAATACCAGATCTTCCCTACAAGGAAAAATCCCCACTTTCGAGGGATCTTGGTTCACTACTTGCCACTATTTAAGCACTAGGCCTCCTCCTTTCTCAAGTACGCAGAAAATCCCTAGCTCCCTCATTATAGAGTTCTTAGAGATTTCTCATTCACTAACTTGACCTTCGGAGGGTCTTTAGCCGGTACCACACTGGTGCCTTCTGTTTGGTCCTTATGTTCTTATTCTGTAGGTGCCTATTAGCGTGATTTGGAGCCAACAACTCACTGACAATTTTCGTGCATCATCAGGGAATCCCTCCAACGCCTTGAAAAGACAAGTGCAAACCCTGGTTGTGGTAGTAGAGCGACTCACATAGCGCAACCAAAAGCTGGAGTAATAACTAAACCAAAGGAACGAGTGACGTCCAGAAGACCAACGCAACGAGTGGGACAACGATGAGTAGAATGGTGGTCACCTACCAGCAAGAGACCGTCAGGAGAGGGAAGACCAGGAAGAAAGCAACGTCCCCAACAGACGGGATGGGCCGAAGGACACTAGCCTCCTGTTCGAAATGAAGATCTACGCGATGCGCATGGCCCAAGATATGCAGTTGATAAAGGAAAAGATGGATGTGATCATGAACTCCATGAAGGGACAGGTATCCACCAATTTGGACGAGTTAGTCCAGTGGATGGACTCGCATTTCACAGCCTAAGTGACGTCTTTCCCTCTTCCTGCAAAGTTCTGATGCCACAGGTGGAAACATACGACGGATCAAGGGACCCGCTTCACCATCTAGAGTCGTTCAAAACCCTCATGCACCTGCAGGGGGTTCTAGAAGAGATTATGTGTAGGGCATTCCCCACTACACTCAAAGGGCCAACACGGGTATGGTTCAGCAAGGTGGCCCCCAACACGGTGTCTACCTTCAAGGAGTTAAGTGTACACTTCGTCATTCACTTCATTGGGAGGCAAAGGTACAAGAGGTCCTCTGTGAGTCTGTTGAACATAAAACAGCGAGAAGATGAAAGCCTGAGGTCATATGTAACCCGTTTCAACAAAGAGGCCCTTTTGATTGACGAAGCGGATGACAAAGTCTTGGTCACCGCATTCACCAATGGGTTGCAGTCCGGGGAGTTTCTCTTCTCCATCTACAAGAACGACCCAAAAATAATGGCTGATATGCTGTATAAGGCCACGAAATACATGAATGCTGAAGATGCAATGATTGCTCGAGGGGGTAGACCGAAGAAGAGATATAGGCAGGACGATCCCCATCCAGACAAAGGAAGAAAGTCAGCCCGAACAAGCGACCAAAGGGAAGATAAGAGGTTAAGACCTCCGCCTAGAAGGACAGTAAACTTCACCCCTCTGAATACCCCACTAGACCAAGTCCTCATGCAAATAAGGGACGACACAGCATTGACTTGGCCGGACAAATTAAAGGGAAATATGAGCAAGAGGCCCAGAAATAAGTATTGTCACTTCCACCGAGATCATGGACACAACACTTCCAAGTGTTATGACCTCAAGCAGCAAATCGATGCCTTCATCAAATAAGGGAAGTTGCAGCAATTAGTCAGGGGTGGGGAGAACCCGCCAAGGGACCCCAAACCTAACCGACGGACCGAGGAAAGGCCAAGGACCCCGCTCAAAGAAATAAGGATGATCATAGGAGGGGGCACAATGGCTAGATCCTCTAAAAAGGCAAGGAAAATGTAATTACGGATGGTGTAGAGCATCCAGATTTCTGGACGACTGCCCAAAACGACTAGGGTCGACAATCCAGCCATCAGCTTTATAGACGAGGATGCTAGACGACTCCACCACCCTCATGATGATGCCTTGGTCATTAGCTTGTCAATTGCAAACTTTAATACCTGACGGGTGCTAGTAGACAACGGGAGCTAAGCAGACAACCTCTACTATCCTACATTTCAGTATATGAGAGTCAACAAGGAGCGCCTCCTACCCTCAAACACACCACTAGTAGGATTTGGTGGCACCAAGGTCTTTCTCGTGGGAACTATCACTAGTAACCATTGGGATGTACCCTCAGCAGCTCACTAAGGAAGTCAATTTCCTGGTCGTTGATTACTCTTCTGCCTACAACGCCATCATTAATCGACCTACGCTTAATGCATAGAAAGTAGCTACATCCACATACCACCTGCTAGTAAAGTTCCCGACAGAGTATGGGATAGAAGAAGCACAAGGGGATCAGATGGCTACCAGCGAATGCTACTTTTCCATGTTGGAAATGGATGATCACTTGCAGGCATTAAACATCGAAGAGAGACGGGTTGCAGTAGAGCCAACAGAAGACCTGGAAGAGATCTCCCTAAACGATAACATCCTAAGCCAAATCACTCGTATCGACACGCAGGCTAACCTTTCAGTTCACAAAGAGCTCGCCCTCTTCCTAAAGAACAATCAGGACATCTTCGTTTGGAGCCACAAGGACATGTCAGGAATTAGTCCAAGCATCATGGTCCACAAGCTCAACGTATGCCCATCTTCCATCTTATCCGACAGAAGAAGAGAGTCTTCGCCCAAGAAAGAGACAAAGCCATAGTCGAGGAGGTACGCAAACTGCTTGAGGCAGATTTCAGTAGGGAAGTCTACTACCTTGAATGGTTGGCCAACGTAGTCATGGTTAAAAAAGCAAATGGCAAGTGGAGAATGTGTGTAGATTTCACCGACCTGAACAAAGCATGCCCCAAGGACAGCTACGCGCTCCTGCGTATCGACCTCCTCATAGACTCTACGGCTGGTCACCAGCTACTATGTTTCATGGATGCCTTCTCTATGTACAACCAGGTCAGATTAGATGAAGCAGACCAGGAGAAGACCTTATTTGTCATGAGCCAAGGACTCTTCTGTTACAAAGTCATGCCGTTCAGACTAAAGAACGCAAGGGCAACATACCAAAGGCTTGTAAACAAGATGTTCACCCAGCAGATTGGGTGAAATCGAAGTGTACGTAGACGACATGCTTGTAAAGAGAGCAAGGGAAAGTAGCCACTTAGACGACCTTTGAAAACGTTCGAAACCCTGTGCCTCAATGACATGAAGCTTAACCCCAACAAATGTGTGATCGGAGTAGCATTAAGAAAATTTCTAGGTGTCACAGCGTAATGTGAAAGCCAATCTCAACAAGATTCAGGTCATATTGGAGATGACACCTCCAAAGAACATCAAGGAGGTACAAAGCCTAAACGGTAGGGGCAGCCCTCAACAGGTTCGTTTCTAGGGCAACAGATAAGTGTCTACCCTTCTTTAAGACACTAAAGAAGGCTTTCGAATGGACCGACAAATGCCAGAAGGCTTTTGAGGAATTGAAGGCATACCTTGCGTCCCTACCATTGCTAAGTCCATCCAAACCCAGTGAAAAGCACTCCCTTTACTTAGCTGTGTCACCAACGACTGTCAGCTTCGCTCTTATCCAAGAGGAAGACCGTATATTGTTACCCGTCTACTACACTAGCCGAGCACTCCAAGGAACTGAAGGAAGATATCCCCCAATGGAAAAGCTGGCCTTCGCACTGATCATAGTTGCTCGAAAACTCAGGCCGTACTTCTAGGCGCACACTATAGTGGTCCAGACGGACAAACCATTGCAAAGAGCAATGAACAACCCAGAGGCAGCAGAGCGACTAATTCTTTGGCAATAGAGCTCAGCGAGTTCGATATACAATACCGACCTAGAACTGCGATCAAGGCTTAGGCTTTGGCTAATTTCGTTGCCGAGTTCACAGCAAAAGAGGATGAAGACAGTAGGCCGGTAACATGGATAATATGGACAGACGGTTCATCCAACCAACAGGCCGGAGGAGTTGGGGTCCTACTACAGTCTCCAGAAGGAGATACAATAGTGTGTATAGTCCGCCTCCAATTCCAGACGACCAATAATGAGGCCGAATATGAAGCGGTCCTCTCGGGCCTCGACCTGGCTAAAGCTGTAGGGGCCACGTCAATAGTCATACACTGCAATTCGCAAGTTGTCTCCAGACACATCAATGGTGACTACGAGGCCAAAAGGGAACGGATGAGAGAATATCTAAGCATGATCAAAGGAAAGGTAAGCAAGGGGCTTTCGGCCAAGTTTGTGCAAATCCCAAAGAAAGAGAATGAGCAAGCAAACCATTTGGCCAAAGCTACATCTGCAGAGTGTGTGGTCGTCACTAATCAGGTACTATCCTTTATCCAATATTCTCCTGCCATTAATAAAGTAGAGGTACAAGTGATTCCCATGGGAACCGACAGGACGACACCAATCGTATCCTACCTCAGGAACAAGACGCTCCCAGAAGAGCACAATGCTTCCCACAGGTTGAAGGTACAATCGTCATGTTTCGTACTAATCAGAGATGTACTTTACAAGAGGGGCTTTTCCCATCCATATCTGAGATGCCTAGTCCTTGCAGAAGCAAACTATGTTATGAGAGAAGTCCACGAAGGGCTGTGTGGGAACCACTCAGGAGCACACTCGCTAGTCCACAAGCTGATACAAGCAGAATACTATTGGCCCACTATGCAGACGGACACCCAGTCCTACATGAAGGCATGTGACAAGTGCCAACGCTTCAGCAACATCATACGACAGCCATCGAAGGAACTTATACCAATGAGCGCCCCTTGGCCGTTCGCCCATTGAGGGTTGGATATAGTAGGACCCTTTTCCATGGCGATGTGGCAGCTCAAGTTCCTTGTCATAGGGATTGACTACTTCACCAAATGGGTCGAGGCAAAACCGTGGGCCACTATCACAGAGAAAAATGTCTGAAACTTCATCTGGAAAAGTATCATTTGCTGCTTTGGGATCCCCAGGGTCTTCGTCTCTAACAATGGAAATCAATTCGACAATGACGCATTTAGAGATTTCTGTCAACACTTGGGGATCAAGAACCACTATTCCTCTCCCGCCCACCCTTAGGCTAACAGACAAGTTGAGGTTACAAACCAATCCTTGCTCAAGATGATCAAGACTTGGCTCGAGGGGGCAAAGGGTATATGGCCAGACAAATTACCCGGTGTCCTGTGGGCATATCAGACGACGACTTACACACTTACAAGGGAGACACGTTTTCTCCTCACATTTGGAAGTGAAGCCGTCATCCCGGCAGAAGTTAGACTAACTAGCTATCGGATATCCCACCATGACAAAGAAAGGAACGAAGAAGGGATGCGCCTACAGTTGGACCTTCTGGATGAAGTTAGATCACTTGTTATCAAGACCTGGTAGCAAAGCACTACAACACCAAAAGAAAGCCTCAGCATTTTCAGGTCGGGGACCTGGTCCTGAGGAAAGTGACGACGGCCACCAAAGACCCCGCATAGGGCAAATTGGGCCCCAATTGGGAAGGACCCTACAAGATCGTCGACTACCATAGAAAGGAGACCTACCACCTAGAGACCCTCGATGGGCAAAGTCTCCATCACCCGTGGAACACTGAGCACTTGAGGAAATACTACGAGTTGTAAACAAGTGTAGCCTATGTTATCATTTTCTTTTATTGTTTATGTTAAAGTTGGATACTGAAAGATGTTGAAGTTTTAAGGATATTAAGTTTTTAAGCTTTTTCATTATTAATAAGACTTAAGTGGTTTATCAGATCCATTGCTATACTCAACTCTTCAGTGAATTGTCCACAATTTTACTAAGTCCTACCTACAGGGTGAACGGATGACCAAGGATATTGACGGGTACCTAGTCACAAAATTTTACTAAGTTCTACCAACAGGGCGGACAAATGACCAAGGATACCGACGGGTACCTAGTCATAAAAATTTTTACTAAGTCCTACCTACGTGGTGGACGGATAACCAAGGATACCGATGGGTACCTGGTCACAAACTTTTTTTTAGAAAGTCCTACCTACAGGGTGGACAGATAACCAAGGATACCGACGGGTACCTAGTCACAAAAAAATTTTCACTAAGTCCTGCCTGCGGGGTAAACGGATAACTACAGATACTGACGGGTACCTGGTCACAAAAATACCACTAAGTCCTACCCACGGGATGGATGGATGACTAAGGACACCGACGGGTACCTAGTCACAAAAATTCACTAGGCAAACACGCAAATACTATTGCAGGGCAGACAGATGTAATAAATACCGATAGCTAGCAAAGGCGCAGGCATGACCAAGTCTTTATGATGGATTGGGAGCATATCCACAATTACAGTAAGCATACGACAAGTACAAGTAATGGATAAAAAATTAGTAGATATAAGTAAACCCAACGGGGGTAAGTGTTTTTACATAAGGCCCAAAAGAAAGGGCGTCTACCATTGTCTTAAAATTAAACTTACAAAAGAATCATACATTAAGAAGACAGACTTAAAAAGAAAGACAAAATCAGGATGAAGGAGCGTCGAAAGGGGGGCTGATCCATAGTAGACAGGCCATCAGTAGTAGACAGGCCCTCAGGGGCAGCCGGACCTTCAGGGGTAGATTGGACGATGGCCTCAACGTCAGGATCCTTCTCCTCCTCCTCTACAGTGTGGACGGAGTCATCGATGTCGTCGTTAGTTGTGTCGGCACCCCTCGAGGTCGTCGGGACAATGTCATCTATGACCACCTGGGACAAGTCCAAGTATGGGTTGATAGTTGCCACTTGTTTCAAGCAATCATCAAACCCGTCGCCATCATTGTAATACCCCAATTTTGTTTTTATGATTATCATTGTACCTTGTCATTTTTTTAATATAGAGTTGAGGTACTATATGTGTGTGCACAGTAAGATCGGAGTAGACAATTTTGTGGTGCTACAAATAGGTGAGGAAATTAACTTTGTAGTGCATACAATTTAGTGAGGCAATTAAAATAATAAATAAATAAATTAAAGAGGAAGATGTTTTATGGGCTTCTTAGAGACTAAAGAGATAAGCTCAATTGAGTTTTAAACTCTAGCCCACTACCTCACCAAGCCCACGTCTCTGATGCGTTAAAATATAAGGTGGAGGAAAAGATAAATTAGGGTTTTTATAAGAAGGGTTTCATCACTAAGGAGGCTAGGAGGTGTATTTTTCCTTGGAGTTAATTGAAGAGGCAACCAATTGTTCTACGTATGATTTTTCATCTATTAGAAACAAAGAATTTAAAAGAGTTAGAATTTGATCTTAGGAATGTTAGTGATGTTTAGATTTTTCAAAGGGAAATTTTTTCCTAGAACTATTGTTTACACTTTTAGGTTAGTCTTTACGGACTTCATTCTTGAATTGAGCCACGGAGTTACAAGTTCTAATCTATGATTATGGCCTACGTTTTTCTTTCAGATATGTACATATATATATATATAAAATAAGTCAATGATATTGCCCACCGTTTTTCATTGAGGTTATATGTTGTTAAACCCATTGGGAGACATATTTGTATATATATTAAATCTTAGAATTGGCCTCTCTGTGTATGACTTTCACGTTGTCCACCGTGGGTCCCTAGAACAAGTTTTGTTCTCTAGGTTCAGCACTACTACAATTGCTTTGAAGGATATTGACAGACTTGATTTTTATCTGAATTGTAATTTCATCCCAAAATATTGTGATATTAAATCCATTAGGGTCAATGATATTAAGTCCATGAACAAAGTCATATTAGATTTGGCCCACAGTTTTCATTAGGGTTATATATTAAATCCTAAAGTATTGGCTACTGCCTCTGATTTTTGATAAATTTGAGGAAACATAATTTCAAGTAGAGATGCTTTGCATTAGTGTTATCATTTAGTTCAGTGGAGTATAGTCTTAGTGAGTCAGTCTGTATAATTCAGTAATATTTATATTTAGTGCAGGATATTAAGTAATTTTCCATGATTGATTATAGGTTCTATTTAAGAGTATTTTGAGGCTATTTGGAGGGTGTTTCAGTTGGACTTTGAGAGTGGTTCAAGTGCTGTAAGTAATTATGCATAATATGCACAATTTTGTCCATTAGGTTCTTAGAAGTCAAAAGTTTTCGAAAGTTTTGTTTTTAAGCTTATGATTTCTAAAGTTTATCAAAAGCATTTTTTTATGTCATTTAAAGAGAAACTTCAACTTTTAAATAATGTTTTAAAGAGAAACTTTGAATTTCAAATAAAGTTTTGAACATCTAAATCTCATTTAAAAGTTGATGTCTAAACAAAATTATTTTCAGAAAGGAATTGAGTTTCATGATAAGTTTTCTAAAATGGTTCTTGTTCTTTAAGTTTGTTTAAAACCAAGTGATTGCAAATTCATATTCTTATTTTTCAAATGGTAATTAAGATCTTTTAGTGAATTGGGTTTTCAAACTAACTCAAGAATTGTAAAAATATTTATATAAACTCTTCAGTTCTTATTCATTCCCTAAGAGAGTCAAGCATCCTTTAATTTATGTTTCAATTCGATATTGTGATCATCGATATGCCTCTATATTTGGAATAATTGTTAATATTATGAAAATTATTCTATTTTGTATAAACTTTGCTTTTGCAATATGTGACTCAAAATAAGTGTTTTTAGAATTGATCAGGTATATGTGTAAGCTTGCTCACAGGGTATGTGAGAATAATTGTTGATCCCTCACCAACAGGGGCTAGATGTTGGTATCCGTTCATAGGATTGTATGTTAGAATATGTGATATGTGTGTATGTGACACTGTGCTCTGATCAATCATATGTATGTGTTTTCGAATGATTTTAAGGTGTGATTACATATGTATTAAGTGATTCTTTATATGTTTTAGAATAATTATATTTGATATCATTGAATGAGTTTGTGAAAAATCAAAATACTCGTGCTCTGCTTGACTCTATCCTGTTGTTTATGGTGTATAATTGCTTACTGGATGTGTGACTCACCCCATCAATTACAATTTTCAGATTAAAGTTTAGTTGGAGAACAGAACCTTTGGATTACTTCATAATGTGCAAGGTAGAGCGTGGGAACTTTTAGGCAACGTCTATAATACTTGAAGCCTTAAAGGATTATTAGTTCTTTTTATTCCGCTTTAGATTTCACAGTATTTTGGAGATTGTTCTAAATTGTGGATTTTAGTATTGTAAAAGATTTATTAAGAGCATTATTTATTTGGAGTTTTATTGAATTATGTTTAAATTAATTATGTTTATTGAGTTATGTAAGATCAGCAAGTTAGTCATGCATCTAAATTCATGTTGCATGGATTTGGGTTGTGACAATAATAGCTGCCGCACTCATCAAAGTATGGCTGCGAGGTCCTGAACACTGCCACAGCGTTAGCCTTAACCTTTTCCATCTACTCACGAAGGACGGCCAGCTCCGTCGTTAGGTTGGTGTTCGTTTTCTCCACCTTCTCACGACAACGAGTCTCCTTCTCCAGCTAGGCAAGCTTGGCCGTCAGCTCTGTGTTTATAGTACGAACGGCCTCCTTGTTCTGGTCCCACTCCTTACTCTCAATCTCTTGCCGCTTGCAGAACCAATGGATCACCCCCTCGTTAGCCATACACCTATCCTAAAGGGCCCTAATCCGCACCATCGCCTGAAATGAAAGAACGATGGTTAGAGGGAAGAGATAGAAAATATGGAATAATAAGACTGACGGACATACACCCTCAACAGGTCATAAAGACCAGAAGCCCCTAGGTCCTCTATGGTGTGCTCACCACAAGCATCCATATCTGTCTCCTTGATGATCGAGTTAACCATTTCGACGGCGTAGTCCTTGTGGGTGACCAGCCTCTGGACGAAGCCAGGGACGACGGGGCCCTTCCCCATCATCAAACCCTTTCCCTATGACGAGGAGGTGGAGGAGACTTCTGCTGCTAATCCCCACAATCAGCTCCAACGAATGGGCCCATCGCCTTCTTAAGTGAACAGTCATCCTTCGCATTGCTTTTTCTTTTGGGGGCCACTTTAGAGGCCACCTTGGGAGCCGATGCCGATGTCTCCCCCTGCTGCTTGCATGTAGTAGCTGACTTCCTCACTATCGCCCTCTGTCAGCTGGCATCCATCTCTGCAAAAGGCGATGGATGAAATTAGATAAAGAGGAACAAAATAAAGATAACTGACCAAAAGATAGACAGACGGAGAGGGAACCTATGATTACGAGAAAAAGCGTCTAGTTGTCGGGCTTTGGGTGTCGACACTAGACCTTTGCAGAAAGCGTGGAGGGTATCAAGAGTCACAAGGTCCTTCCACTTCCTCTAATCAGAAGGGATCACCCAAACTCACTAGAGGAAACTCTCTTGCTCATCGGTCATTAGTGGACGAACTTGAGCTGAAAGGCAAAGAGTAGAAAGTTAGATACATAACTAAAACTGATGAGGTAATAAGAGATAAATACTGACGACTCACCAGACTACTTAACAACACCCCAAGTATTATCAAACCCATCGAGCATGCTATCCCATTCCTCGGGTTTGCATACCCAGTCCTTCCCCTTGACAAAAAAAGTACAAATTCTTCCAATTCCTATTGGAGTCGGGCATATTAGACACCAATCTAAGAGACAACTTCCTGGCTAGGAAGTGGTAGATACCCTTCGACAAGGAAATCTGTTGAGGCTTATAAAAATAAAAAAATTCGTTGAGGGTAAGCCGACAGTTTCCACCTCTCAATTTACCCCATATCACCTTAGGATCGATAAAGATTCTCCACGCGTTAGAGGCAAGTTGGCGGACGGATAAGCCCAAATAATTGGCAAGCTGACGGTGAAACTCCGTCAACGGCAACCTCAGTCCCGCGGTGAACATGGCATCATACATGCCGATGTTCGCCATCTTTCCTGAGAAGCACCTCTCAAACTTCCTTGGCAACTGAAGAGGGATATGTTCAGGGATTTAATAACAGTTGTGAAGGGTGTTGAAAACCTTTTGAGACACAATAGGTAAAAATCATTCGCTGTCCATATCAATGGAAGGATAAAATTTCTATGGCCACTAACGTTTACCTGGGCCACAGCCCCATCGCCCTCCACATGGCCTTCCTCACCACCATCCCCCTCTTCCTCTTCCTCTTCCTCTTCTTCTTCTTCTTCTTCTTCTTCTCCTTCACCTTCTTCTCCTTCTTCCTCTCCCTCTTCTTCGTCCCCTTCTTCTTCCTTATCCTCACCTTCTTCTCTGTCTTTTCGTTACCTATATACTCTTCCTCCTCGGCAGGGGAGTGAGTTGACAGTTCCCTTTATGGGGACCAAGTTAAATCCTCCATAGGCTCGCGCCCTGACGGATAGATTTCGACATAGCTCGCACCCTCATGGACTGACGACGACTGTTCACTCGTCGCTTCTTTACCACTTAACATCTATTCACCTACAAGTGACGAAGGTATTCTAAGAACCTATTCGATAGATCTCTAAAAAGAAAAAAGAGAAGAACAACGATCAAGCTAGAAAAGCAATAAAATGGAGTAAGGGAGAAGAGACTTACAGAAAGAGTCGACAATTGCTTATTGATCAAGGCGACGAGTAACCGCTGATAAAGAGTGACGGACAAATGTACCAATGGGTTAACCACAGCAAGGTGGCTCTAGATCATAATTCCTCAAAAAGCAAAGATAAAATAAAGGGAACATTTGAGGAACTAAGGACTATTTATAAAGCGAAGGGGCATGATATACGAACCGACACTTCTGATTAGAAATAAGGTCAACCAACGAGTGCCACGTGTCAACTAGCATTCATTCTCAAGGAGACCTATGCCATAAATGACACACTCCTTAATGAGGCATTTAATGCTCACAAAAAAACCCTTAATTACTCCAAGACTCGTTGACCATAGCCGACGGGACCACAGAGTACAGGGCAGCTAATGGGGGTGTTTTTTGGCACAAACATCAAACGAAGGTTTCCTTTGGAAACCGACGGTATCAGTCAGCCTTGCAAGAACCGATAGTTTCCTTTGGAAACCAACGGCCCTGAAGACGAACTAGCGATGAAGCTGACGGGCATGTCACCCACGCAAACTAACAGAAGACCACAAACTGATGGAAAGCACATCGATGGACCCTATGTGGCCTTACTTGATCCTCACACATACTCATCTATGGAAACATCTTGCATATCACGCACAAAGACCCTACTACGCACCCATATCTTCCTCGAATGGAAAGCACCCTAAAATTTCAGGAACCCTAATACTAGATCTTCCCTACAAGGAAAAATCCCCACTTTCAAGGGATCTTCGTTCACTATTTGCCACTATTTAAGCACCAGACCTCCTCCTTTCTCAGGTACGCAAAAAATCCCTACCTCTTCCTTTCACTAACTTGACATTCGGAAGGGTATTTGGCCAGTACCACACCGATGCCTTCTGTTTGGTCCTTGTGTTCTTATTCTGCAGGTGCCCATTAGCGTGATTTGGAGCCAACAACTCACTAACGATTTTCGTGCATCATCATGTACCATATGTATTTTCATCTTTTTTTCTTATTTTTTTGTATCAAAAAAAGAAGTGGTGACTCCACACATAATCCTGTAAAAGGAAGGTGCCAATGCCTCACCCCTTTTCTGAGAGCACCATTTGGAGCTAGTTTTTTCCCAGTCTCTCACAATAGGGAAATGGGATTGATGATGCCTTATCTAGAAGAATGGAGGGTGTTCTTAACTACATGGTTTCAGTTTCTGCCGTTAATCTAATGATGATAGTGAATTTGGGTTTAATTTTTAAACAACTATCTTGTTGTTGATTTCTTTTCCTTGTCTTTCATGGTTGAGCATTCTCCAAGATAGTTATCTCTATGAGGAGGAATACTAGCAGTTGCTTGCTTCTCTCATTTGCAGTAATCCAGCTGCAAGGTTTTCCTTTCACAATTGTGTTATCTTGTACAAAGATAAGGTCTTTTTGAGTGCTCATTCTCCTTTAAAGCTTCTAGTTTTGCAGCACATGCATGACTCACCTATTGGAGGTCACTCAGGTTATCTAAAAACTTTACATAGGGTGAAGCAAGATTTTTTCTTGAGGCGTATGAAAACTAATGTCAAGTCTCATATCAAATGTTATGAGACATGTCAAAGAATCAAGGTGGACACATCCAAACCTATTGAATTGTTATAGCCATTCCTTATTCCTATGAAGCCTTGGATTTGATATTAGTATGGATTTTGCAGAAGGCCTACCTAAATCGATGGGGTATGAGGTTGTTTTTGTAGTGGTTGACAAATAGACTAGAAATGTGCATTTCTTACCTTTATCCCATCCTTACACTGCTGCTAAGGTAGCTAATGTGTTCATAAAGGAAGTTTTTAGATATGCATGGCATGCCTGTATCTATAGTAAGTGACAGGGACGCAGTCTTTACAACTCAATTTTGGAAGGAGTTGTTCAGATTACAGGGCATTGAACTGGCCATGCCCTCAACTTACCATCCACAATTTGATGGATAGACTAAGGTGGTGAATAGAAAGCTTGGAACAATACCTCATGGCCTTTGTTAATGATAAATCTCATACTTTGGTCAATTGGTTACATCTGGCAAAACATTAGTTCAATATCAATTTCCACACTTCCACTAAGATGACACCTGTTGAGGCTCTCTTTGGTTACCTTCCTCCAAAGATGTTAGACTATATTCTTGGAACTATACAAGTGGCAATAATGGACTAATTATTGCAGACTAAATAGCAGTTGTTATCACTTTTGAAGCATAAATTGGAGACAGCCCATGCCAGAATGAAGGTTTAGGCCAATCAACATAAGACTAACAAGGCTTTCTCAACTGGTGATTGGGTTTATCTTAGACTTCAACTTATAGGCTATCTTTCAGGTCAAAACAGTTTAACAAGCTTTCTCCCAAATATTATGGGCTTTTTTTCCAAATTTTGAAGAGGATTGGTCAGGTGGCTTATAAGCTTGATTTACCTATTGGCTACTCAATTCACCCAATCTTCCATGTTTCTTTGTTTGAAGCACAAATTGGGGTCCGAATAGTTGAGGACTAGAACCATTACCAAGGTTCTGGTTCAGTGGCAAGGCCAACTTCCAAAAGTTGCCACTTAGGAGTCCTTATAAACCCTTCAAGATAAGTTTCCTCACCTTGTGAGTAAGGTAATGAAAGGGGGGGGGGGGGGGAGGGGTCAAAGCTGGGCTTGGAATTCTGCAGTTGGTGTGGTGGAGTTGGAATGGTGCAGCGGCTGGAATTATGTTTTGCATTATGTAGTGTGTTGTGTTTTGCTTTTAGAATACATTGTTCGGCTAGAATTACAGCTACTAGGATTGTTTTTCCTTGACCTAGTGGATAATATCTTTCTTATGGGGAAAGAAATGTTAGGAGCTAAAGTCAATTAATGGATTGTTAGGATGAGTTGGACCAAGTTTGTTATAGTTGTTATTGGTAGTTAAGTTAGTTGATACAATTGGTGCTGGCATGGAAATAGTTGGTAGTTAGGGATTGTGGCTTCATTGTAACTGATTTTGTCAAACGATAGGCCCAAAGAGGCCCAGCAGGATTGGGTCAAACAACGTTGCAACAGGGAATGGTATGGTAGGAAATGATAGCAGAAAAAGAGTAGGCTGAAGAAGCCAAAGCCTACCATCAAGTAAAGCCCAACCCCTAAGTGGAGCAAGGGGAAATCAAAAAACAACTCACATATGAAGTCAAAGACGGACGACAGACTGTGCAGGCAAACCACGGCAAACGCATGAGCAGCAGGCAAATTTTAGACATACATAGAAGAAAGGCACGCGCAAGGCCCAGACATCACCAACCTGTACCCAGCCAATACAGGACATGGTGAGGTCATGGGTCAAAGGTAAGAGGGCATGGTTTGGTGGTGGGGAGAGGGAAAAACCTATTCTGAGGTTCCTGCTCAGGCTCTTTTGGGAAAAATGTCCTGCTGGGATGACATACCACCCAAAAGAAGCAAGGCTGAGTTGGAACCACTAGGTGCATGCCATGAGGGATAGGGAGAGAGAGCACCCACACCATAGCAAGTAAAGGTGTCACGACAGACAAACAAACAAAATTGTCTTCTTTGTCTAGTGATGGGGAGTGGCACAACCAACACAGACGGACCAGTGGTGGTCGGCAAGTACACCCAGACCAGACAAAGGTGGTTAAAGGCTAAAATAGTAAAACCCGTTCACGGCAAGCACTACAAAAAGAGGCCCTTGCCGTGCACAGGGAGAGACATAATCACGGTAACAGGAACCTCTAAGAAAAACCACGGAATAGAAGACAAGTATTGAGAAAAAGAGAAGAAAGGGAAAGATAAAAGGGAATAATAGAAGATAAGGAAAGAAAAACAAAGAGTTAGAATGGTAGGCATGCACCAATAGGCTGATTCCCTCTCTCCCTCTCAAAGTCTTGCTCTCTGCCAAAAGCAAAAGGGTTCTTTTGGGCACCAACCATTCGGGTCCGTTTCCCTCAAAGTGATTAATTTCCACGGCAGGATTTCCCTAGGAAATTATTCGCGTTGAGAAGAAACGTTCTTCCCTCTCTGGTCTTGGTCCTGTGGATCTGATTGATCTGATTTCTTTCTTTTTGACTAACTTGTGTACTACCCATTTATTCCCCTTGCTTTCTTTACAAAAGTGATTGTTATTATTGTGATTATTTTTCTTAATTAGGGATTATTTATCCACTTTGATTAAGAAGCCAAAGTACTTTCTTTTGTTATTATTATTATTATATCTGCTTGCCATAACTCATCTAAAATAGCTCTGTCTACCGTAAGCATGCTCTTAGCAAACGAGGCATAGTTTGCGCACAAGCCGGACCAAATTGAGTTGCAAATGGACCGGTCTCAACTTTCTTACTCTGAATATTTGGGCTCAATACCGCAAGAAGCAGCCCAACCCAATATTATAAAAAAGACCCATAACATTAAATTGGCGACTCCACTTAGGAGTTGAGAAGCAGATAGAGACAGAAGCCCTCATAAACAAATGCCTCCAAGATTTCGGATGACACGAAACATAAACGTCGTGCCCTCGCAAGCAGAATCTAGGCCAACAATGCCTCAACAACAGCAGCCTAACCAGATGGAAGGTGTTAAAAGAATGGGGGCCGAACCCCAACCGCAACCAAGAGTCCCCACTGACAATGCCAACACCTTCATTGAAGTGTTGTAGGCCCTGCAACACTCACAGCAGCAAATGATGGAAGAAATCCGATAGATGAAAACAGACAAAACGAAGGAGAAAGGAAGCCAGCATGACTTGGAACATACGACAGATGAGCATTGTTCTAGGCAAAAAAAGACCTCCTCATTCTCTTTTGCAACACTAGTAAAAGCTAAAGCCGCACAATTACAGTTTAAATAAACACTAACAAAAGAAAAAGTACAAAAAACTTTAACAAATAATGGAAATATCCTCTAAAGTCCAAACAAATAATGGATATATCCTCTAAAGTCCAAGCAGTTCTAGAGGACAACTTAAGCAAAGAATTTTCATGGAGGAATTTTCATGGACAGCTTATATACACCTCCACGGCTCTCTTTTTTGTAGCCACCAGATCATTTTTGTCAATACTAGTTTTGAGTAGATGGAAGACGTTTTTTAAATGCAAATAGAATTGCACCTTCAGGTGTGTTTTGAACAAACACTCCAACCTCCCGAAGAATACGTTTCCATGTTCTCAAATTTTTGCTGACAGGGATAGAGCTATGAGAAGAGTCAGTTGTTTCACCGAACAATTTGAGTTGGAACATTATCCACTACATACATCTCACAATCCTCATCTTTTATAGAAGTTGCTTCTGATGTGGCAATCCAATTCCCATTAGCTAGTTTCATATTTTGTAGAGTTACGGACCCACCCCTATCCGCTAAGAGAGATTTATCATTATCTCTACCCTTCTTCTATACACCTACCCCCATCCTTATCACAAGTCTCTTATGGAGTCTCCTATATCTTGATCACTACACTTCTCTAAGTCAGTTATAAAATTTAAAATAGGCGGCCTTACTTCCAAATGAAAGTAGGGATCAACCTCTTCCGAAGCCATTGTACCCTCATCATCATGGTGTATTGTTGCCTGAGCTGCTGGGACCGCAGTTTCATGTGTTACTAGAGGGTTCAAATCAGTCGTCGGCGAAACCTGTTCCAAATCGCCCCCAGAAACATTGGCATTGTCATTTACCTCTTGGTTGTTAGGCACTGGGGTTTCATAATGAGAAAGTGAATGAAGATTATGTTGTGCAGAGCCTTAAATTTTTTGTCTCAATGTCACTGCTCGCAGCCAATGTCCATATTGAAAATCCCCACCCCCCGTCGATAACTACCTTGTTTTTCTATGGGGACATTCCAGTTCATTGTGACCGAGAATACCACACCTATAACAAAAGATAGGTAGTCTCTTGTATTGAAAATAAACCCAACGAGCCAACGTTCAAACCTTTAATTCACAAAATCTTTCCCCGCATCAAAGGTAGGTTTGGTAATTTCTATAGGCGTAAATGCACTTTTAGTCCCTACTTTTTGGGTCATTTCTCGATTTGGTCCCTAAAATGATTTTGCTTCTAGGTCAATCCCTGACTTTTTAAAATCATTTTTAAAATGGTCCCTACCGTCAACCCAGTTACGGAAAAAGCTGAGGTGGCAAACAACATGTCCTACTTGCTGACATGGCGCTGATGTGGATATTAAAATATTATTAAAAAAAATTATTTAGCATTTTTGAAATGCCACGTCAGATTTAAATTAATAAAAAATTAAAACAAAAAAATTGAGGTCAGAAATTTAAAATAAATAAACATTAATTTAATTAAATTAAGGGAAAAAAAAAGCATTTTCAGTTTAAAAAATTGAGTTTAAACAAAAAAGCTTTTTTTTAATCTTAAATCTTTTTCTTTTTTTTTTCAGAAGAACATATTCATGTTTTTTGTGTTCCTCCTCATAGTATGATTCATATTCTTAGCAAATTAATATTTATTTTCTTATCATTTTTTGTATCTTTCTTGTGCTTTCTTTATAACTAAATAAATCAAACCAAAATAAATTAATTGAATGTCTTTCTTGTTTTTATTTTTTATTTTTTATTCTTTCACTATTTTTTCTAAACATGTTCTTGTTCTTTGTGTTTGTAGTGGGCCTTTTTGTTATATTGGGCTGGGCTGCCTCCTGCGATACTAGGCCCAAATATTCTGAGTAAGGGAGTTGAGACCGGTCCAACTGCAACTCAATTTATCCGGCTTGTGTGCAAACGTTGAGTCCAAGTCCAAGGGAAGACGCAACAAAGTGGGTTCATCCTCTGTTTCTGCCGCAGAAGACTTTTCTCCAGTTTCTACCGCAGGATTGACTTTTATGTTTCTGTCGCTACCAGTTCCTACAGCAGGATTGACGTTTTTGCCGCAGAATGAACTTTTTACGGTTTCTGCCACAAGTCTGACTTTTCTGCTGTGCAGCAAAACTTTCTGCCGTGTAGTAAAACTGTCTGCCGTGCAGTAAAACTTTCTGTTATGCAGTGAAGCTGTCTGCTGTGCAATAAAACTTTCTGCTATGCAGTAAAGCTTCCTACCGTAAAGCCTTCTGCTGTGCAATAAAGCTGTCTGCTATGCATTAAAGCTGTCTGCTGTGCTTTAAAGCCTTCTGCCGTGTGAATGACTACTCTTCATTTTTACTGTAGAAATACTTTTCCACTTCCTGCACATAAACAAATCTAAAACCCAAAGCAAATACCCATCAAACAAATGTTAATTTAAATGGGTTAGCATATTCTCAAATATGTACACATATTCGTAAATAAAGATATATGTATATATATACTTATGGCAGGATAATGATTAGTTTATGTCAAAATTTAAAAACACATAATAACAAATAAAGAAGAAAGCTTCGGGAGAAAAGGTTTAGCTAGTAAAATAGTTAACATGATAAATATAATGAAAAGGTGCTACGGCAGAATAACTAGTACAACAAGTAAAGACACCACAACAGGACAACTGATGCGGCAGACATGATAAAAAACGTGCTACAGCAGGATGACTAAATACGGCAGATATAAGTTATAATGAGAGAAATCAAATATATTTGCAATTGAATTCAAGTATTGAATCTTCCCATAGAATAAATAAACCAAGAAGAAACCCAAACTCCAACTTGAACAACCTTGTCATAGGCTCTTGCCATAAAAGTTGTACATTTTGGAGAATAGGCCTAAATGGCTACTAGCTATTACTTTTGAAGACTTCAAAGAGTGGGTTTGCTAAGATGGAGGGAAAAGATGGTCTATTGATGCATGCCCCTATTCCTGCCGCGTTTTCTCTCTTCTTTTTCTTTCTCTGTGTTCTTTTTTTTACTTTTAGTTTCTAACTACTCTCCTGCCGTGGGTTGTTTTTCTCACTTGGGTCTTTTCTTTTCTTGGGTCCCTCTCTCTGGGTGACTCTTTCTTTCTAAGTGCAGGTTTCCCCTTCCCCCTGGGTCTCCTTTCATCCATGGCTAACATCTCCTTTTATAGTGAGCTAATTCAATGGGATTTCTCCCTTTTACCCCTACGGCTTCACCAACTATTTTTGGTTTGTTTTGGGCATCCTTTCAAGACTACCCACCGACCCATTGGTTGCCCCGACCACTGCCATTGCTCCAGTACGTGTTTGCCGCACCATTACTCATTTCATGACAAAATTTCCTTTTGTTTGTTCTTGCTGTATACCTCTACCTTTGGGCTATCTCACTACCTAGCTCTATGGCATGCATCAGATGGTCCCAACCATCTATTACTTCTTTTGGATAAGGTACCACCCCAGCAGGATATATTCCCAAAAGAAGTTATTGCAGGAAACCAAATATAGACCCCTTTTTCCCCCCACCACCAAACCACGCCCTCTGAATCCCTTTGACCGTGGGCCCACCTCCCTTATATTGGCTGGGTACAGGTTGGTGGTGCTCCGGCCCTTCTGTTTTTGTCTTCTTTCATTCCCACGCCGTGTCTGCCGTAGCAGATCAGTTCTGTTTTGTTCTGCTGCGTGTCTTTGTCTTATTTCTTCACGTGTTTCCTACTGTGTTTGTCATTTCCTTTAATTTGGCTTTTCTTTCCTTCACGCGTTTCTTGCTGCTGACACTTCCTGCCGTTCCTTGTTTCTTTTCATCATGCTTCTTCATATCAATTTTTATGCCTATCTTTTTTATACAAAAGGATTTGGGCCTTTGTGGGCCAAATAATGTTGACTGGATCAAAAGGGTTTTAGGCCCAATTTATCTTTATCTGCCGAAGCCATTTTGCCAGAGAACTATATTCTGCGGTAAAGATGTATTCTGCGGCAGATTTGTATTCTGCAGTAGATTTGTGGGCCAAATAATGTTGACTAGATCAAAAGGGTCTTGGGCCCAATTTATCTTCATTTGCCGAAGCCATTCTGCCAGAGAACTGTATTCTGCGGTAAAGCTGTATTCTGCGGCAGATTTGTATTCTACAACAAATTTGTGTTTTGCTGTAGATTGCTTTCACTTGCACTTCTTTCTTTGGAACTTTCTTGCTCTTCGGTCTTCTTGGTGGGCCTTTGGGCCTCGCTTTTCATTGGGCTTTCTTCCTCATGGGCCTTTGGATACAGATTTGCAAAAATGGGCATCAACATTCAGCCCCCTGAGCATATGGATTGCTCCTGCAATTCGTATGCGAAAACTCATGCAGTTTTCTTTTGCGGGTTGTTTCACAACTTGCATGCAAATGCCTCTCTTCTTTTCTTTGTGGGCCTGTTGTTTCAATCTTTACTCTCCTTAGGCAAGTTGTTCTCTTTCTTTCTATAAATTTACGACCCTCTAAGGGTAGCCAAAAAGTTGCTCTCTATGAGGGTGGTGGTTTGGTTGCTGTCACCCCAAACCGAGTTTGCTAAAAACTTTGCCTCTTTTTAGCTCGATTGTTTTTGCTGGTTGCCTGCATGTTATTATTTGACTTGTGCCTGTTGGGCCTCTTTGGGCCTGCCGTATGCTTTCCTTTTGCTAAATTCCTGTAGCCCAGTACTATCATTGGGCTTATACTATGCTGTTTCGGGCTTTCTTGGCTCAATTCATTGCTTTCAGGCTCCTTTGTCCCGTTTTATTCTTTTGGGCATCCTCGGCCCGTTTCATCACTTTCGGGCTCCTTCGTCCCATTTGGGCTCCTTTGTCCCATTTTATTCTTTTGGACATCCTCGGCCCATTCCAATTCTTTACTCCCATGGGCTTTTACTAACTTCATTGGGCTTCCCCGGCCCAATTACCTCATACTCATCCTTAGGGCTCATGGACTTGCCATCAACCCCTTACTTTCTTTGCTTGCATTACTTCGGGCCTGCTGTGGCCCATTCTCACTTTTCTACATCATATATAGCCCATGGGTTTGCTGTTTCTCTCTTTCCGGGCTCCTTTAGGCCCATTTACTTCCTCAAGGCCCATTTGTTTATTTCATGGGCCTGTGATCCATTATTCCTGCCATTCGGGCTTAATGGTTTTCTTCTCAATTTACTAACTCTTTTCTTCCCATATGGTTTTCATTCAAAGGGATTGTTGATGATGATGATGTGTGCATCCTTCTCTTCATCTTTGCTTGTTTCTTGGTTTACTTCTTGGAAATTCCTTGTGATCTTGGACTTCTACAATGATACTCATTTCTTTATGTCTGCGGCAATTTGTATACTTATTTCTTTACGTTTCTACAACAGCACGTACTCATTTCTTTGCTTTTGTAGGGATAAATACTCATTTTTCTGCTTCCGCAGAATATGTAGACACTTTCTGCTGCAATACATGCACTTATTTCTCTGCGTCAATACACCTCTTACTCTGCTTCTGCTAGAGCAGCATCTATACTATAGGAAGTGAAGGTTGTAGCAGATTCTACAGCAGAAGAATTAGGCTTGACTGCTTCAGCTAACTCACTTTCCCCACGTATTCCTTAGTATCATCTCTTCATTCTTCCATAAGTGTAGTTGCTCTCTACGAATGGTCAGAAGACAAATGTCGTGGAATCCTTCCTTGTTGGGTTCTTCTTCATTATGATGTTCTACGTCTTTGTAGAATGCTTAAAATGGGCTCTTTGGATTCTTTGACTCTTCTTTCTCTTGCCAACTTCGCGAATAGCACTTTGTGGAGTGAGGATCCTTCTTACGGTCTTCATTTTTCTTTTCTTTTAGCCACCTAAGGTTGCTTCACTTTGGGCTTCATTCATTCTCTAAAAATAGAGAAAGTGTTGTCTTCTACTACCTTTGCATCTAAGCCGACGACTGAAAAGAGTTTCATCAAAATAGCTCTGCCACTTCACTTTCTTCAAACAGAGCTCTTTCACAAGAGGAAAGATTCCTCTAAGCGTGTAGATCAAAAGGTGGCTTCACTCCCTTTTCTTGTGCCTTCTTCTTCTCTTTGCATTCACGTATCTTTATTTCTTTTGCTTAAAACAAAGCGTAGAGCTAACATTGCAAGCCCTCATCATAGTAGAGTACTCTTTCATTTGCTGATAATGTATTCTTTGCCAAGATGAAGTTTTTGCGGAGAAGGATGTTGGGCCTTTGCTGTTTGCATTGTGGGTTGTTTCTGATTTTGCCATAAATTCTGGTTTTGCTGCAAAATTGATCTTTCTACAGAAGTGACTGAGCCTGCCACTCATTTTAAGGCGCCTACAAGTGGTGCCATTACAAATATTTTTCCAAGGGGAAATGAGGATGCTCTCATGAGAAATCTTCACTTTTTAAACATTTTCTTTATCGTTCTGCCACAGCAACTATTGATTCTTTCGTGTTAGCTTTTTTTTTTCTTTAACATATTCTTCTTGTCATTCTGTCATAGTCTTCAGTCATCTTTTGTCTGTGTCTGCGGCTTCACTCTTAGGCTCTTTGTCCATATGTATCCACATGATGGTGGGTTAACTAGTTCAACCAAATCAAGCCCCCAAGTGTGGAAAGGCCATGGGGTGACCATGCTATGTAAATTCTGCAGATGAGTGTGAATCAAGTTGACTTGTATTTAGCAACAGTGGCATTTCTTCACAAATACTGCCGCATCTTTCTTCATGGTAGGCCAGTAGTAGCCCATTTGCAGCAGGCATCTGTAAAACTTTTTCTTTCTCTGGTGCTCCCCACACTCTCCTGAGTGTACTTCTTTTATCATTTCTCTTGCTTCTTTAGGGCCCAAACACCTTAAGGGGTCCCCATTGCACCCTTTTTTGAAAAGGACCGTATTATGCAAAAAAAATAACGTGTTGCCAACCTCTTAAACTTGTATCTTTCGCTGTGTTTTTGCGGCAGGACGCCTTCTGTCAGGTACGGCATGAATGGGTTTCTCCAGTCTTCGCTGATGAACATAGCGTAACTTTCCTCTTTGTCTGCCGCAAGCTGGCAGGTCCTATACTGGGTTTGGACTTGATCTGCGTCTTTACCCATACTTGGCGAATAGAAGCCTGCCCTTTGAAGTCTGCGGTAAGGGTTGACTTCTCTACAAGACCCGCAAATCTTATCATGTACTTCCTTTAACTTTCTTTGGGCTTCCTCCTGCCCTACGCACCTGGACAAGACCCTACCTGGCATCCTGTGGTACAATTCTCCTCTTACTAGGGCATAGTCTTTCAGCATCTTCAGTTTTGCGGCATCTTCTTCCTCTGTCAAGGCCTCCCTTATGGGAATCCACTAATCTCCTTCACACTGTTCCTCCTGGAACCTTTCTTTCAACATCTCAATAGTAGACTCTTTCCTCTTGCTGACTTCTATCCTAGTGTTATCCTGTTCAAAAAATTATTTGTGAGCCTAATGCGGCCAACTCATCTACAAACTGGTTTTCGTTCCTTGGAGTACGTTCTATTTCAAACGCTGAAAACTTTTCTTCCATCTTCTGGGTCATTGCTCTGTACGAGGCTAGGCTGAGTTCCTTTAGGGAGAAGCTCCCCTTGGTCTGGCGGACCACTAAGTTCGAATCACCCAATACTCTTAAATGCTTGATTCCCATTTCAAGAGCTGTGGCCAGCCCAGTTAAGTAGGCTTCATATTCTGCCATGTTGTTTGAGCAGGGAAATTCCAGTTTAAATGGTAGCGCCACTGCCTTATCTTCTTCATGGTACAAAACTACTCCCACTCCTCCTGATTGGATGGTAGAAGACCCATTAAATTTCAGTACCCATTGCTCTCTGACTTCTTTTCTGCCATGGCTACTTCCCCTGGAACTTCATCATCCAGCGGGAATTCTTCCTCTCCTGAAAACTGTGCCAATAAATCTGCTATAGCTTGGCTTTTCACCGCCTTAGGTGTCCCCATTCTCAAGTCGTATTGTGACAATTGTAACAACCACTGAGATATTTTACCAGAGAGAATCAGTTGTCGCAATAAGGCTTTGATGGCGTGGGACTTAGTCATCAGCCACACCTCATAAGCCAAGAAATAATGGCATAACCTTTGCGAAGCATACACAATAGTCAAGCATGCCCTTTCCTGCCCTAGGGTAACGAGTTTTCTGTATCTTTTAGAGCATGGCTAATGTAGTAAACCGGTTGCTCTATGCCACCTCCATCTTCTTGGGCAATCAATGCACCTATGGCATACGAGTTAGTGGCTAGGTAGAGTAACAATGGCTTTTTGCGAATTGGGGCTTGCACAGCAGGAAGGTTCATCATGATCTGCTGTAGCCTTTTGAAGGCTGTCTGCCGTACTTATTTCTTCAAAGCTTTGCCCCTTCTATCTCAGCATGGAATACCCTAGCAGGCAGTGTGGAACACCCTGGCAGGCTGGGCCACTGGCTTGGCCTCGGGGTCCACATTCAATGTATGCACTATTAGCCCAGGATCCCATCTTGGTATTTTCACTATAACCCCATGCGAAGACATCTTTGAATTCTTTCAACAACAGTATCAATTCTGATTTCTCCTTTTCTGAAAGTCTTGAGCTAATTGAGATGGGTCTTGGTTCCTGTGGGTCCGACCCCAGGTTAATTTCCTCCAATTTTTCTTCTGCCACAACCTATACATCCTTTTCTGCCACAACTTCTTTGTTTTTTACTTCATTACTCTCCTCCTCCAAACTTTCTTGAACCACGCAACACACCAAGCTTTTGTAAAAGATACATGATGTTGCTGCTTCATATTGTTACTCTAAGCACTTTGCGGCAGACTTTCTAAATTTACTGCAGAATGGGCCTTAGCCCCCCCAGCATGTGAGACAACTGGATGAGTCTTTAGCGTTTGAAGAAGACTTCCCAAATTTTGTTGCAGAATGAGACAGCCCCCAGTATACGAGAATAAGCCCTTAGATTTTAGCATGAGGCTTCCCGTGTTTGCCGCAGAATGAGCTCTAGCTCTCAGCATGTGAGACAACTGGATGAGCTTGATATCACCTTCTCTTGGTGTTGATGCTCCATCACGTGGTTCATGCATTTTCCCAAGCATGCTTTGGCTTCGTTCCATTGCAAGCACAATTGCTTCCCATGTATCTTCTGCTACATATGATTGTGGCTATAGCTTTTCTGCAGACTCTTTTTAAAGACTTGTGATCATGGCTCCTTTGCAGGCTTGATTGAGTGTAGCCCCTATTATGGGCTTTTGCCAAGAATTCATAACCACGACCCTTTTGCTGGCTTTTGCTACCAAGACCTATATTTCATGGGTTTCTTCTTTGCTTGCTTTGAGTATGGGCATATTTAGATGAAGCTTGTTACGTCTCTTGCTTCATGGTTGGCTAGTAATAGCCAAAAGTCAGCGGCTTCTAATATAGAATTTTCCCATGTCGTACCCATATCTTTCTGGGACATCATGCTTCTTTATTCTTGTGGCAGAATGCCCTTGCAGCAGAACACCTTCAATAAAAACCACGTAATAGTTTTCTGCAACAATAAGATAAGAAACTCTATTCACAGAAGAATGTGTGTCAGCAATTGTTTTTGCTATTTCCCTCTTGTACACAAGCCGAAAGAGGGAGATTTTGAGTTTGTCACTGTTGCAGAATTCTTCTAGGATGAGACATGGGCATCAATGAGCTTCATGACTTGAAGAGTGATGGTGGAGTTGCATAGTCTGTAGTACAAGTGATCTGATACATTCTTTCTTAGAAATATCATAAAGATCATGATCATTAATGCCACTCTAGGCATAAATCCTCTGAGGTGCTTCAAAGAAAACTTCCCAACTCTTCAAGGTTGTTGAATCGGTTTGCTAGACCAGATAATGGACAAAGAGCAGTTCGCAAGCAGCTTGTAGATTTGGGCTTCTTTATGGAGAGTACACAATAACTGAGTTGTTGGCTTCATCCCCAAGTCTGGATTTAATTTGGACACTTCACCACCCTATCACATGCCTTCAATGTATGCTTTGGTTGAAAGCAGATGTTTCGATATCGCCGAATCGATTACTTCTCCCTCCTCCTTTCACTGATACTGATATATTTGCTGATGTAGTAGCAAAAGATTGCTTCAGCAAAAGTGAACATGAAAGGCTTTGTATGCACCTCTCTTGCTTTGAGAACAAGTCTCAAATTTGTTGAATAAGATCTAGACTCGAATTTCTTGTTGTAGCAAAATTGTCCAATACCCTTTTACACATCTTCACACTGTTGGTGTTCCCATGAATTCTTGATGGGGCAATGATCACTTTTGTTGTAGAAGATAACCACATTGAATTTTTGATTGCACTTAGAAAGTTCAAGAATTCAATACTGGATTTTGTAATAGGATATTCTGCGAAAAGACCTGCCGGAATACAAAATTCTGCTGTAGAATATTCTATCGCAGAATATTCTGCTGTGAGCAGTCTGCTGAGATATTTGCACTTTGGCTTCTGAAACTTTCTGCTATGAAACATTCAGCAGATGAGCATTCTGCATTTCTGAAATTCAGCAGATTCTACTATTAACAGTCTGCCGAAAGATCTGCACTTTGTCTTCTAAAACTTTCCGCTACAAAATATTCTGCCAATGAACATTCTACATTTCTGGGATTCTACTACGAAATATTCTGCCGATGAACATTCTAGAACTCAACAAATTCTACTGTAAATAATCTACAGAGAGATCTACATTCTGGCTTCTGAAATTTTTTTGCTATAAAAGTTCTGCAGATGAACATTCTGCACTTCTGAAATTTAGCAAATTCTGCTGTGAATAGTCTGCCGAAGGATCTGTACTTTCTGCTACGAAATTTCTACGGAGGGACATTCTGCACTTCTGGAAAAGTGTGCTGAAGGATACTTCACGGAGGAAATAATTATTCGCAACAATACAATAATGATGAAAATTTTCCTTTGGCTACAATAGCTTCATTTTTTTGTTTCTAGCTTTTGGTTCTTTTGAGGAAGTAGAGCTAGAATCACTAGCATGAAAAAAAATGATTGAAACCTTGTGAGGGAATGAAGGGAAGTGTTGGACCTGAAGGTGGAAATGGAGAAAGTTTAAAAAGCTTCTAGTGCTTCCTTAAAATAAATGAGAGCAAAAAGTGGGGGAACTTTTAGTTTTGCATGTTTGAATAAGTGGCTTGCCACATGTCTCACATGCATGGCAAGGATAACAAGTGGCATTTAAAGGATAGGATCAAGTATTGTAAAGGCCTTCTATTGTAGAGTTCTCAAGATATTTCTGCTCTGTTTTAACATTGTTGTGTCCTGCCACAGAATTCTACTACGATACTGCCCTGCTGTAACGCTGTTGCGTTCTGCCATAGAATTCTGCTACGGTACTGTCCTGCGGTAACGTTGCTGTATTCTGCCGCAGGATTCTGCTATGGGACTGCTATGACGTTTTGGATACTTTCCTGAGAGTATAGCTTGGACGGTTTAAGAACATCAGCACGTCTCGCTTTGGTAAGGACTTGGAAACATGTTTGCGGAGGAGAAATATCTCATTCTCCCCATCTTGATCTCAACTCCCCAGTGGAGTCGCCATTTTAATGTAGTGGGCTTTTTTGTTATAATGGGCTGGGCTGCCTCATGCGGTACTAGGCTCAAGTATTCTGAGTAAGGGAGTTGAGACCGGTCCAACTACAACTCAATTTGGTCCGGCTTGTGCGCAAACGCTGAGTCTAAGTCCAAGGGAAGATGCAGCAAAGTGGGCTTATCCTCTGTTTCTGCTGCAGAAGACTTTTCTCCAGTTTTTGCCGCAAGATTGACTTTTCTGTTTCTGCCACTACCAGTTTCTGCCGCAGGATTGACGTTTCTGTCGCAGAAGGAACTTTTCTCCAGTTTCTACCACAAGTCTAACTTTTCTGCTGTGCAGCAAAACTTTCTACCGTGTAGTAAAACCGTCTGCCGTGCAGTAAAACTTTCACTATGCAGTGAAGCTGTCTGCTGTGCAATAAAGCTTTCTGTTGTGCAGTAAAGCTTCCTACCGTAAAGCCTTCTGCTGTGCAATAAAGCTGTCTGCTGTGCATTAAAGCTATCTGCTGTGCTTTAAAGCCTTCTGCCGTGTGAATGACTACTCTTCATTTTTACTGCAGAAATATTTTTCCACTTCCTGCACATAAACAAATCTAAAACCCAAAGAAAATACCCATCAAACAAATGTTAGTTTAAATGGGTTAGCATATTCTTAAATATGTACACATATTCGTAAATAAAGATATATGTATATATATACTTATGGCAGGATAATGATTAGTTTATGTCAAAATTAAAATACGTAATAACAAATAAAGAAGAAAGCTTCGGCAGAAAAGGTTTAGCTGGTAAAATAGCTAACATGGTAAATATAATGAAAAGGTGTTACGGCAGAATAACTAGTATAGTAAGTAAAGACACCACAGCAAGACAACTGATGCGGCAGACATGATAAAAAACGTGCTACAGCAGGATGACTAAATACAGCAAATATAAGTTATAATGAGATAAATCAAATATATTTGCAATTGAAATCAAGTATTGAATCTTCCCATAGAATAAGTAAAACCAAGAAGGAACCTAAACTCCATCTTGAACTACCTTGTTATAGGCTCTTGCCATAAAAGTTGTACATTTTGGAGAATTGGCCTAAATGGCTACTAGCTATTACTTTTGGAGACTTCAAAGAGTGGGTTTGCTAAGAGGGAGGGAAAAGATGGTCTATTGATGCATGCCCCTACTCCTGCCGCGTTTTCTCTCTTCTTTTTCTTTCTCTGTGTTCTTTTTTTTACTTTTAGTTTCTAACTACTCTCCTGCCGTGGGTTGTTTTTCTCACTTGGGTCTTTTCTTTTCTTGGGTCCCTCTCTCTGGGTGACTCTTTCTTTCTAAGTGCAGGTTTCCCCTTCCCCCTGGGTCCCCTTTCATCCATGGCTAACTCCTCATTTTATAGTGAGCTAATTCAATGGGACTTTTCCCTTTTACCCCTAGGGCTTCACCAACTATTTTTGGTTTGTTGTGGGCATCCTTTCAAGACTACCCATCAACCCATTGGTTGCCCTGACCACTGCCATTGCTCTAGTACGTGTTTGCCGCACCATTACTCATTTCACGACAAAATTCCCTTTTGTTTGTTCTTGTTGTATACCTCTACCTTTGGGCTATCTCACTACCTAGCTCTATGGCATGCATCAGATGGTCCTAACCATCTATTACTTCTTTTGGGTAAGATACTATCCCAGCAGGATATATTCTCAAAAGAAGTTATGGCAGGAAACCAAATATAGACCCCCTTTTCCCCCCACCACCAAACCACACCCTCTGAATCCCTTTGACCGTGGGCCCACCTCCCTTGTATTGGCTGGGTACAGGTTGGTGGTGCTCCAGCCCTTCTGTTTTTGTCTTCTTTCATTCCCACGTCGTGTCTGCCGTAGCAGATCAATTCTGTTTTGTTCTGTTGTGTGTCTTTGTCTTATTTCTTCACGCGTTTCCTGCTGTGTTTGTCATTTCCTTTAATTTGGCTTTTCTTTGCTTCACGCGTTCCCTGCTGCTGACACTTCCTGCCGTTCCTTGTTTCTTTTCATCGTGCTTCTTCATATCAGTTTTCACGCCTATCTTTTTTATACAAAAGGATTTTGGCCTTTGTGGGCCAAATAATTTTGACTAGATCAAAAGGATTTTGGGCCCAATTTATCTTCATCTGCTGAAGCCATTCTGCCAGAGAACTGTATTCTGCGGTAAAGCTGTATTCTGCAGCTGATTTGTATTCTGCAGCTGATTTGCGGGCCAAATAATGTTGACTAGATCAAAAGGGTCTTGGGCCCAATTTATCTTCATCTGCCGAAGAACTGTATTCTGCAGTAAAGCTGTATTCTGCGGCAGATTTGTATTCTGCAGCAGATTTGTGTTTTGCTGTAGATTGCTTTCACTTGCACTTCTTTCTTTGGAACTTTCTTGCTCTTCAGTCTTCTTGATGGGCCTTTGGGCCTTGCTTTTCATTGGGCTTTCTTCCTCATGGGCCTTTGGATACTGATTTGCAAAAATGGGCATCAACAGTGTTCTTCCCCATAATCAATCTCCAGAGCAAAGAACCAAACCCCAAACCCAGATCTCAACCAAACCCCAAACCCATATCTCCAGCAATCAAATCCATAAACCCAAGCAACCAGCAAAGCACCACCACCGAATCAAATCTTCCTAAATCTTCCAAAATTTCCCAGCAACTAGCAATGCCTTAACATCAAATCCACAAAAATCCTAAGCTAAAAACTTCCAAATCAACCTTAGAGATAGGAAAAGAGTGAGGGTGAGGTAGAGAAAGGTGTGAGAACCACTAATCTAGGCTTCACAACAACAAATGACCACCACCGATCTGGGCCACAGCAACACAGCACTATTGCTGATCTGGGTCGCAACAACACAGCACACCTATCATCTTGGTGAACACAGCACACCCACCACCCAAATCGTCTCACCACCCTAACCGACTCTACTGCCTCTATTGAGAGAGCTATTTTTGGATTCTCTAGGAAACCCAAAAACTCAGTGGCTCCAAACCCAAAAGCTTGACTACTTCAAGAAACCCAAAAACTCCAAAACTCCAAAAAAAAACCCAAAAACTCGATTTCTCCAGGAATTGGATTCTCTAGGAAAGCCAAAAACTCAACGGCTCCAAACCGATCCACCACCCAAACCCTCTCTAGCATCTACTCGTTTGTTCTCTCTCTCGATCTGTATCTCCCACTCTCTCACGTTCTCAATCTCCTCTGCCCTTCTCTCTCAGTCGGGTTAGGGTAGGGATTTTGGGATGGTTGTTTTGATTTTGGGATTTTGGGATGGTTCTCTGGCCATGGGTGGTCTGGGTTTGGAGCAGATGAAAAAGAAATCAGAGAGATAGAAACTCAATTTTGATTTGGGTTGGGGTTCGTGGGATTTTTTGTGATAGGAACTCAATTTTTTAAACTAAAAAAGCTTTTTTTTTTCTTAATTTAATTAAATTAATGTTTATTTATTTATTTATTTTAAAATTTCTGACTTGGATTTTTTGTTTTAATTTTTTATTAATTTAAATTTGACGTGGCATTTCAAAAATGCTAAATAAGTTTTTTTAATAATATTTTAATATCCACGTCAGTGCCATGTCAGCAAGTAGGACATGCCGTTTGCCACCTCAACTTTTTCTGTAACTGGGTTGACGGTATGGACCATTTTAAAAACGATTTTAAAAAGTCAGGGACTGACCTAGGAGCAAAATCAGTTTAAGGACCAAATCGAGAAATGACCCAAAATGTTGGGACCAAAAGTGCATTTACGCCATTTCTATATTCACTCTTATGTTATGTGCAGGAAAGGGCCCCATCCCAAACCACTTCGATGAACATCGACGTCGACTGTGGCTAAGTCACCAATCTCATTTGCCAATCGACTGCCAACGTCTCTGTTCTGTTCATGCTTTTAATAATGGGAATATTAAAAACATGAATACAAAATTGGGCATTGTGAAATTTCACATCATTGGAACTAATATCACCATGGAACCTTTTCAGACGAATGAGATGTTTATTAAAAGACCAGGGGCCTTTAGCTATAATCTCCTCCATGTCACTCTCTTTCTCAAAGATGGTCATGTATAGGTTGTTTCCCACTTGGGTGATTGAAACCCCACTTGAGCAGTGCCACAACTGTCTGACAGTAGCTTTAAAAGCTTCCTTATTGTAATCCTTATTGATCTGAAGTTTTACTAGAACACTAAACTGAGCACGCTTTTGGGAGTACTTCGATTTAATCACCATTTCAATTCCCTCCTCTTCCCATAAACGGAACCTCTTCCACATTTCCTCCACATTTGATTCCATTAAAAAATACCACCAAAATAAAATACCCCATAAACGGAACCTCTTCCACATTTCCTCCACATCTGATTCCATTAAAAAATACTAGTAGAAAACTATCCACCAAAATAAAATACCCCAAACACAAAGTAGGACTCAAAAAGTAGAAAAGAAAAAGCAAGAAAAACCTATACCACGGCCTAATTGACAGATCTGGAAAGGTTAGAATCTTGTAAGAAACAAGTTTGAGGCTTCTACATGCTCTAGGCTACAGAGAGACCTAGAGTGAACGAGAAGTTTGTTAAATTTTTTATAAAAAAAAAAAAAACTACCCTTCGATTTAGAGATAAATGAGAATTTTGTAATGGTTAAATTTTAGGTAGTTTCCTGAAGGTGGTGTAAAACTTATGGTTTTTTTTTTTTTTTTTTTTTTTACGTAAAACTTATGGGTTGAATATGGTTTTTTAAATTTAGGGCACGTTTGGTACACTGTAATGATTATTACATGAGAATAGGAATAAGTATTACAAGGAATACATTAAGTTGGAATGTAATAAGTACTACTATTCATTAGTTTGGTGACCATTTAGGAATAGAATCCTGAATATGCATCCACAATTTAGTAAAATATAAAATAAAATAAAAAGTGTAATTAAATCATTTTTAAGTCAAATTTCCAAAATACACTTATTTTAGGGTGTTCAAAATAGAGCTAATAATTAACAAGAAGGAAAATTTATTTTCTTTCTTTTTGAAGATGTGGCAACCAATGGTTTTTTAGGAAAAATTTTTAAAAAGTTATTACATAAGGTGAAGGAATAGATATTTAGTATTTTTGATAAGGAATAGTTATTACTCATTTTGAAGAATAGTTATTCATAAGAAAGAACTATTCATTGTAATAAAAACATAATCAAACAACAGAATAGTTATGTCATAAAAATATCTATTACATTATAGTATCTATTACCGTCTACCAAACATGCCCTTAGAAAAGGAGAAGAGATAAGAATGTAGTGGGAAGTGAGAAGGTATAAGGTTTAAATTTTCTAAAAGAATGTCTAAAGAAAATTTCCTTATATGCCCTTAATTTTTTTAAGAGTAGTTTTTTATTTTTTATTTTTGGAAACTGGAACATTCATCTATTTATAGCAAAAGAGAATCATGATACAAGGCATTCAAAGTTGGTGGAGGTGAATCCTCCATCCAAAACACATTCTCATAAATATTCATAGCATGCTGTGCAAGAGCATGAGCTACCCGGTTACCCCCTCTCCTAATACAACTGAAATTTACCCAATGCATCCCAAAAACCAAGTGGATATTCTGTAGAGATTTTAGTTTTTATATGAGGGGTACCTTTTTTGGATGAGTTTTAAAATGAAAACCCGAAAACTTTTCCAAAAGGAAATATTAGTCCCAGTCAAATTTAACGTTAAAAGTATTATTATTATTATTATTTTTTTTTTTTTTTTTTTAAAGAAAAGATAATGATGTCTACATTTTGGATAAAGCCCAAAAATTTTGGTAGAAGGTTGTGTAAGTGTAATTGCTTGGTAGTGGTGTTGAACATGGGATTTGAATTTTTTTTTTTTATATAAATATTTTTTTTAATTTAGTTATTGAATTTTCTTATATACCCATTTTATATATATATATATATATATATATATATTAAGTGTAATGATAATATATTAGGGGTATTTTAGTCAATAGAGGTAGAAGTAACTAACTTTCAAGTGGGAAGTTTGACTAGGACTTGAATAAGTTTTTTTTTTTTTTTTTTTTTTTCAACTAGTTTGGAGAGAAACTCTTCAAACTCCTCCTATATTGTTTTATTAGGTGTGTATTTTGAAAATCTAACCGTTGGATTGCATGCTCCTTATGTTATTAACATGCATATCAAATTTTGTTCAATTCAGGTGTTATATATTATTCGATTAATAAACTTATTTTTATACACAATTTTAGATCACAAAAACTTGAAATTTAAACATTTAATTGATGACATAACAATTGATATTTGATATCCTTGAAATTTTGCAAGTATAAAGGATATAATAAGAATATGCAATCTAACAATTGATATTTGATATTCTTGAAATTTTGCAAGTATAAAGGATATAATAAGAATATGCAATCTAACAATTGATCTTTGATATTGTTGAATTATAGTTTTAACCTTATTTTTTTAAGAATAAGGACTATCTAATTTGATTAAGGGTATTTTTGACAATTTTTGAAGTGGTAGTTAACTTTCTGAATTCTCTTTTTTTCTTTTTTCTTTTTTCTTTTTTGAGAAGACAGTCGAGAATTTTATTGCATCAACAGAAATCTTCTGTCAGACATTACAAGATTGGTAGCATCACTATGGATGTCTTCTAACCAAATTTGAGGATCAAAGGACTGCTTAGCCAACTTGGCAAGCTTACCTGCTACTACATTACCCCTACGTTTAACATGGAAAAAGGAAATAGTTCTGAAACTAGAAGCAGTTAACCAAATGTCGTGGACAATATGACCAAACATTGCTAAACAAGTAGAATCAGATTGGAAGTGTCGAATTACTACTTCAGAGTCCCCCTCCACAACTACCTCCTTGAATCCAATCTCCAGAGCAAAGAGATGGCTCTTCTACAAGCCAAGGCTTCAACGACATCCATAAATGGGGATAAAGTAATTCTCTCCGAGAGAGACACAACCACTAAGCCTTCTGAATATCGAACAACCACCCTGATGCCAGCCAAATGCAAGTCTTGCAATACAGCACCGTCAAAATTCACCTTGTAATGGGGATTTAAAGGAGGAAGCCAATGAACTGGATTGGTGGCCGAAGAGCTTGGAAGGGGAGGATCACAAGCCATGTGAAATTCATAGAGGTGTGCCATAGAATCACTGTAAATCTTTGATAGAGGCAGCAAGACATTACCCACCCTCTAGGCATTTCGATTAGACCAAATGCTCCATGCAATATATGCAAAACTTTCTGCCAAGTTTGGTCTCTTGTAGAGTAACATACCTTGGAAAAGATCTTTGAAACTTGCATATCGATCAGTCAAATGGTTTCTGCAGGTAGCTTCTTCCCACCAAATATCCTTCAAAGCCTGGCACCCCTATAAAGCATGGAACAAGTCTTCAACCTCACAATAGCAATAGTCACAAGTAGCATTTGGGGTTACTTTCCTTTTGAAAAGATTCTTCTTTGTTGGCAAAGAATCATTACATGCTCTCCATAAGAAGTGTTTAATTTTATTTGGAACACTGAAGTTCCAAATATCTTGCCAAAAACCATCATGAGCTGCTGGATTTGAAGGCCCTGGATGAGAGACCGTGGACTCTTCAGCAAGAAAGTGATAAGCTGATTTGGTTGTATAGATCCCATTTTTTGTTCCTCTCTAGATTAGGATGTCCTCAGAATGGTGATTACTTAATGGGATGCTTAGGGCTTCATGGGGAAAGAATTCATCGTGAACATGATCTTCTATCCAACTAAAGCTGTCTTCATCAATGAGAGCACAAACCCATGTATTACTAGGAAAATTCTTGAGTGGTGAAATAATTCGGCCAGGGTGCATATCAGGTAGCCATTTATCCCCTCTAATAAACACTCGCTTTACATCACCTATCCTCCAAGTTGAACCCAACCTTACCACATGGCAAGCTTTCAAAATGCTCTGCCAAGCATATGATCCTTTAAAATTCACCTCATCATCCATAATAGAGTAGGTAGGGAAATACTTTTCTTTGAAAACCTTGTAGAAGAGAGAGTCAATGTTATGTAACAACCGCCACACCTACTTTCCCAAGAGAGCTAGATTAAAGTTTTCAATGTCTTTGAAACCCAAACCTCCTTGGCACTTAGGCTTGCATAGTTTATTCCAACCAACCCAATGAATCTTTTGAGCATCACCCTTATACCAAAACTTTCTGATTAAAGACTCAATATCTTTGCATAAACATTTTGGAAGTTTAAAGCACCCCATAGTATAGGTTGGCATCGCCTGAAGAACAGCCTTTATCAAAACTTCCCTCCCCACTTGCAATAACAATTTTTCCTTCAACCCTTGGATTTTATGCCAAATACGCTCTCGAATTTAAATGAAACTTTGCTTCTTTGCTCTTCCCACAAAAGATGGGAGACCCAAGTACTTTTCATAGTGAACTTTGGCTGAAACACCCAATAAAGCTTTGATGCTGTCCTGCATGACTTGGTTAGTATTGGAACTAAAAAATAGCTAGGTTTTGTCCCGATTAATTTGCTGACCCAAGGCAGCTTCATACTTAGCTAGAATGCCCAGGATTGTATTGTAGTCATGTTGGTTGGCTCGGTAAAAAAGCAAGCTGTAATCAGCAAAGAGCAAGAGGGACACCTTTGGGCCATCCCTACACAGAGAAACACCCCCTTAAAGCCCCAACATCCTCAACTTGCTGGATAAGTGAGTGGAGCCCATCTACACATAAAAGAAACAAATAAGGTAATAAAAGGTCCCCCTAACAGAGACCTCTATTTGGCAGGAAGTGACCATGTGGCTCACCATTTACCAACACAGAGAAAGAAACAGAGCAGATACAAGAAATAATGAGAGAAATCCACCTGCTAGAGAAGCACAATTTATCCATTAACTTTTCTAGAAAAACCCATTCAACCCTGTCTTAGGCCTTGCTCATATCAAGTTTTAGGGCTATGAAACTCGATTTCCCTTGCCTCTTGTTTTTAAGGTAGTGGAGAGTTTCGAAAGCTACCAAGATATTATTTGATATAAAACAACCAGACATGGGATTCGGAGTCAAGTTTAGGTAGAAGCTTTTTGAGACGGTTGGCAATGGTTTTGGAAATGATTTTATAAAGTACATTGCAAAGGCTAATGGGCCGATAGTCTTTGGCTTTATCTCGGGATTTATTTTTAGGAATGAGGGATATCAAGGTGTGGTTTATATTGGCTGGCATTAATCCTGAATGGAGAACAAAGAGGGAGGCAGCAATAACATCTAAACCTACATTGTTCCAAAAAGATTTTAAAAAATTGGGGGACATACCATCGGGTTCAAGTGCTGTCAAAGGCTTCATTTAATGTAGAGCTTGTTCTATCTCTAAAGCAGTGAAGTCACGAGTTAAAGCCAAATTCATCTGTGGTGTGACTTTGGGTTCGATCCCCTGCAAAACTTGGTCGAAATCTAATGGTGTTGCAGAATTGAAGATGTTTTTGAAATAATCAACCAAAGCCTCCCCAATCTTATGCTCTTCCTCTACACTTGAACCATCATCCAAAACTAATTTTGAAATAAAATTTCTTCTATTTTGTTGAGTAGCTCGGCTATGAAAACAACTAGTGTTGAGATCTCTAGATTTTAACCAATCCACATGCGAATGCTGTTGCCACATAAAATCTTCTTTAACCAAAAGCTCATAAACTTCATCCCTAAGAACACGAATCTGATCATGATCGACCCTGGCCATAGACAAAGATTCAACTTGAACCAGAAGCTTCTTTTTTTGTGCCAGCAATCGACGAATATTGCCAAAAGACAATCTACTCCAGGATTGTAGTTTTGTCCTGCAAGCATCGACCTTCCGAGTTTATCTGTCCATAGGAAGCCCAAAAGCATTCCCCTCCCAAGCGTTTTTAAATAACATCCTTACAATGCTCATCTTTTAACCAAATATCCTCGAAACGGAAAGGCATGTTCCTTTTATAGAATCTAACATTCTCATCATCTGAACTTAACCACAAAAGGCAATGATCTGATAGAAAGCCTGCCAAGTGATGGACTCAAACTGTAGGGAACATTTGTTACCAAGAAGGAGTGGCAAATCCTCTCTCCAGCCGAATCCAGGTAACACCCCCATCAAATTAATTGTTACACCAAGTAAAAGGTGAACCCACAAACCCCAAATCTCGGAACCCATAGAAATCCAATGCTCCTCTAAAATCAATCATCTGCTGTTCTCGCCTAAATCCACCACCCATATTTTCTTTAGCTTTGACTATTTCATTAAAGTCTCCCACGCACAACTAAGGAAGATCCATTTTGAGGCATAAATGTCTTAGTAGCACCCAAGAGTGTTCCTGGTTAGAAGTTAACAGATTTCCATAGAAACCCATAAACCGCCAGGCATCATCCACAACATAGGATTGGGAGGAATTCAAAACATGTAAATCAATACCATTTTTCCAAAAGAGTGCTAAACTGCCGCTGAGTTATGTCGAGGGACAATGCAGATGTTATCAAAGTGAATCTTGGCACAAAGCTTTTGCAGAAAAGTCCCATTGGATCTGGTTTCCATTAGAAAAATGATGGTGGGAGAAAAAAATTTCACCAAATCGGTGAGTTCTAGAACTACACACGGTTGACCCAAACCATGGAAATTCCAACTTATGTAGTTCATGGGGTTCGACAGGGCTGACCGTCAGCCACCACCGCTTCATTGTTGTGAGTGGCAGCGTGCCTCTTTGAGGGTCTTTGGTCTTCAGAACTAATAGGGTCTCTTTGGGATACAGGGTTAGACATGGGGAAAAACTCTCGGCCAACGAGACCAGGTAGACTATGGGCTGGTTAGGGTTGATTTTTCAGTTTTGGGCTTGAATGATGGTACCAATTTTTCTTTTTTGTGCTTAAAGAGTTGGAATGGGTCTAGACTCTAGAGGTGGAGACAGTGGAGGATATATGTAGGCTGGTGGGAATTAAAGGGCTTTTCAGGAATTACATTGTCAGACGTGGAGGACTCCCACTGGGTTTGAAATTTAAACATAGTATTAACTGACTCATCGAAGGGAGTAATAACGGTACCTAGATTAAGGCTTGAATTATGCCCCGTATCAGGTGCAATCTCCGCAAGAGTTCCTAAGAATCTGGGATTGCCATAATTTGACTGTTACTTTCCTTGTCTAGCTGGGTTAACTCTAACTAGGAAACTTCTAGGGCCAACGCTAAGTCATGACCGCTATTTGGGCTAGCTATCTAAGGATTAGTGTTTGAACGGGTAGCAGGGGGAGGTCTTACATGGCTGGGCTTAGCACCATGAACATTGATCAAAGACCTCCTAGTTGAAAGATCCACCTCTGCTCTCAACCAATCTCCATAATGTTTGTCTGCATTGCTCAAAGAGCCTTTACTACTAAGCCATAGTTCGCAATCCCAATCATCGTGAGATACCCTTCCACACCAATAATAGAAGTTTGGGAGACGTTCATATTTTAACGCCACCCATCCAATGACCTTACTCGCTGACCAAACCTTGCGGGCACGACTAAGAGATTAAGAGATATCAATCTGAACTCTCACACACAAATAATTTCCTTTGTACCCCTCCTCTTCGAAATCAGTCATTTAAAGAATCATACCCAAAGCCTTGCCAATTGAATCCCTAGTTTCTTGAGTCAGATAGTAAACCGATAGATCATGAATCTGGATTTTAAAGGATGTGAGGTAGAAAGATAAAGCCGAGATGGGAACATTCTCAAGAACGCATTCAAAAATTGACTAGGTGTTTATCATAAGTCCAAGGCTTGTGTTCAACAACCCTTTCAAGATCATGTTCTTCCTCAAATTCAAAAAACAAAATATTGAGTTCGCCAGAGAGGTCGAAAAGTACGAGCCACCGACTCAATGTTAACAACCCTCTTGGTTAAAAACTTAGTTGCCAAAAGGATTCGGGGGGTTATTGATTCTTTGGAGCAAGACACCCCAAATTCCTTGGTCTCGGAAAGAGAGAAGTTATTCCATAAGCTCGTTAATGACTCCACGGATGATATTGACAAGGTAGGGAGAAGGAAACCCCACGAAGCTTCCAAGAGCAAGAGGGTACGAGGGACTCGTAAGGAGACGGACAAAAAAGCTCTACTATTTTTCAAGGAGGCTAGCAAGCTAGCTTTAAGAGAATAGAGAGCGACCTTGATCAATCATTTTTTTTTTTAAAATCTCATTAATCAACTGCTTATGATCTTTTACTCTATTCCATTGGTCTTTATAAATTTTTTAATCCTCTTAATATATAGAGAAGATAATACAATTTCTAATATAATCTCCATTTATAATACCAAGTGGACCCTCACAGTAACCACATGAGACATCCACAACCACGGTGCAAACTCTTATAACCGATGGCCACCACTAGAAATTGCTGCCACCCATATGCCTTAATCCCAAAGCCCAGCAAATCATAGACACCGACAATGGCTACACCCTCTCAATGATTGAAGACCTCTACAACGTCTCAAGGATCCTGGCTTTTGTGGTTTAAGTGGTATCGGGAGTTTTGAGATTTAGCTTGTGGTTGATGGTAATTTTGTGGTGGAGGTTGGGTCTTTGGCTGGTTTGACTGGTTAAGGCCGACTGGATTTTCTTAGGTTGTATTTGGTGGCGATAAAAAGCTTTCCCTAACTTTTTCTCTTGATTTTCCCAGCTAACAAACACAAAAAGCAGGGGATAAGTCTTTATGTGAATTTTCCTTTTGATTTTTTTTGTTACCAAACACAAAATAGAGAAAATTTATCAGACTTTAACTCATTCTAATCTACACTAATTTATTTGAATAATATTAACTAAATCTTAATAAAAAAAAAACTAGACACATCTCATATTGTATCAATAATATAGTGCCAAGCGTTAGGATAAGGAATTTGTAGACATTTGCTATAAACCAATTCTCTACGAAATGGTTAGGAAGCAAGTAGACATGAACAAATAAAAGCCATGCTTTGCTAAATATTGGCTATCAAAGACAGACCTGTTCTACTAGCATAACAAGAAACAGAGGTTGTCAAGTTTAATTTGCCTTCTCTATAGCAACCTACCCTGAAGAAATAAAACACATGGGGTAGAAGCATTTTAAGATGTCTCAGACAATAAAGGCCCGTTTAGTAGAGCAGTTTGAGTAATGTTGTTTGTATTTTTTTTAAATACGTATGGGTGAAAAAGTGTGTGAAAATGCGTATAATGTTGTTTAAAAACTAAAAACATGTGTTTAAGATGCTCTATCAAACGGGCCCTAAAGTTTTCTAGTAGCTATAGGATTCAGTGAGTGTTGCATGTAGAATAAACAAATGAACACTCCATCCTTGGCTGATGAAAGTACTGCTCCGATGACTATTCTGTATATGGTTGATGAAATAATTTCTTCACGCCTACGAAAATGGAAAAACAAACATAAGAATATGAAATACTAGCTAACATAGCTTGGTGTAATTCCCCAAATAAATAAGGCTAATAATTGAATCTATTGCTTAGAGGACAAAATTAACACCCGACTTTGAAAACTGAAAAGTATCACACATGGTTCTTCACTCCCCTACTTAAAGCATCATCTCAATCCTTCTTAAATTAAAAAATTAATAGCCTGATCAGATTTCGGCCAACCATGATCAGAAAAGAAAAACAGTTGGCTCGGCAGTTGCCACTAAATTATGTTTCAGATCATAATCATTAAAATCCAAACAATAGGTCTGCAACTAGCCACCAAAAAACTGAAAGAAGAGAAAAAAGAACTAAATTGGACAGCATGCACGTATGAACTCAACCAACCAGTAGGACAACACACATGTACTCAACCAACAAATGGAATACCATGCATAGCACCGGGAATTCTCCACTCAATAACTCCTTGTGGCCAAACCTCAGCATTGCTGGACTAGAAGAAGTGCTGTCAAGTGTCAGCAGCATCAATCAAATCCTTAAGCATACCAAAACACCATCATTGAATGTAATGCACAACTTTAAAATCTCTTTTGAGAGTCGCTGTCATTTTAAGGAGTTTTGAACTTTGTGAAAGCCACCACCTCATATTCGCCTTCTCTCATGACTCCCTTAAATACCACCTTCATCTGGACTTGAGTATATGATTTCTGCAGTTGATGATGCACGTCGAAATCGTGTCAACTCTTTCAAGATCATGAATTCTGTGGTGGGGTCCCCTCTCTTAAGCCAAATATGCAGTCTCAAGCAAGGGTGATTTGACTAACAAGAGCTTGACAAACTCCATTTCAGGCGCAAAGTCTCCGAAAATTTTCATATCTACTTCTCGAAGTTTCTTCAAAGAGATATCTGAGAAGTCCTGGGCTTCTACAAATTCAACAACAGCTTTTACATCTTCAGCACTAGCACCACCATCATGCAGCTAAAAAAAAGACAACGAAAATTCCAGATCAAATCTAAACCTCTTAAAATGTATATTGCAAAAATACATGATGATGCTATTCTTCTTACCTGTTAAATATATTATTAGCAACGCGATGTGTTATACCATGTTGTATACGCTAGAGTGAATGTGGAAAGGGAAGCATAGAATAGGAACGTCAAGAACACGAGGGTTACTTGGTTCAACCTTATCGGCCTACATCCACGGATGAATCCTTTAAGGGCTACATCTTTATTATGTAAGAGTGTAGTACAATAACCTGTGTTACAATGAACTCTAAAATGAGTATATATAGGCGACTAAACCCTAGACTACTAGTACAAGTAGGACTGGGCTTGAGCCTATTACATTGGGCTAATATGTCTAATATATCTCTAACACCCTCCCTCAAACTCAAGGTGGAAGCTTAATGAAGGCTTGAGGTTGGATAAGCATGAGAAGATAACTTGGAGATGTCTTGAAGAATGCCTTTGAAGAAACCACAATGAAGAATGTGCCAATTGACCAACTTCAGAGCTTCAAATGAAGAAACGAAGTCCAAAATTGGAATCTACGCAAAAAACTAGGCAAGACAAGCCTTTTCAGAAATTTTGACTTTTGGTCAAAGATCAACGCAAAAGTCAAACCCAAAAGGTCAAAGTCAACAGTCAACAAAAGTAACAGCTCACGGTCCCGGTCGGTTCCAAGTTTCCGGGTTGGTACAAGGATCGGGTTGCAGAGAAGCTGATGTCATCATATGACGTGGTGCTGACGTGGACGTGCTTGCGTGGCTGCTAACATGGAGTGATGACATCATCAGACAATGTCAGCAAGGGGTTTTCGGCGCGTGGATGGCACGTGGGGCCAATGGCGAGTATCCAGGAGGCGCGTGAGATTGCCACTGGCGCGTGCAGGAGATGCTAGAAATCCTAGAGGTGCGCGAGGGCGCGTGTAAGGTCAGATTATGGCTGGATTCTCAGGTTTTGTAGATCGATGAACGAGGAAGCCGTCTGGGAGGCGCGTTTGCCAAGAAGACGATCTAGAAGCCAGGAATCTGAGGCGGTGAGTGGGAGATTTTTCTGAGACAACTACGGCGCGTGGCAGGGCTTCGAGTGGCTAGATTTCTGGGTTTTGGTCGTGGGAGGTCGTGGAGCACGTATGTGGTGTTGGTTTCATCAGGCAAAGCTTGGATTTGCACAAATCTGATAAGTTAAGTCACGGCTTGCTTGGTTGTTGGATTTTGACACAGGTGGCTGCGAGATGCCGTGGAGTCTAGATCCAACAGACAAACATGTGTGAGTTCTGATGGTGATGTGCACGTGAGAATCTTCTTTTGCTTGCTAGAGATGTTTGTTTAATGCCAAGAACGAAATTTGGCTCTGATACTATGTTAAATATATATTATTAGCAACACGATATGTTATACCATGTTGTATATACTAGAGTGGATGTGGAAGGAGAAGCATAGAATAGGAACATCAAGAACACAAGGGTTACGTGGTTCAGCCTTGTCGGCCTACATCCACGGAGGAATCCCTTAAGGGCTACATCTTTATTATGTAAAAGTGTAGTACAATAACCTGTGTTACAATGAACCCTAACATATATAGACGACTAAACCCTAGACTACTAGTATAAGTAGGACTAGGCTTGGGCCTATTACATTGGGCTAATATGTCTAACATATCTCTAACATTACCAACCTTGAATTTAAGTTTCTGCAAGTTAGGGCAACTTCTAATCAAACAAAGAGCAGAGGAGGCCTCTTCCAGAAACCCGAAACATATTTCACACAGTACAAGAGTTTTTAAAGATTCAAGAACAAGAAAAATAAAGATAGAGACCCTTAGAGTCAGTACCTAGGCCTAGTAGGACTCAACACCAAACAAGAATTCCTTTAGGAGTCGACACCTACTGGAGCTAGCACTAGACCATTGGGAGAATTTGAAGAGAAATTGTATTCATCATCAAAATAATCCATCTCCATAGGAGTACAATATTATGTGAATATGGACTTCTAAACCCTTTTTTTTTTTTTTTTTAAACACTTATACAGGAAAACCCTTATTCAAATTGACATGGGAAATCTCAATTATTGAATTACAAAAAATAACCTTGACTCTAGGACATTAAATAAAAACACTAATAACCTAGTTAACTACTAAGACCTAATATAAAATACAATTGATTGCAGAAATAAACTATATTAAAATAAATATTTCCTTCTACTATCTGCATCATCCTCCTCTAGTAGGAGAAAACTCAACCTCAATGTTTTAAAGTGTTGAAAGACAGGAAAAAAAGTATCATTTAGAGCCTTCTCAAAACTATAATAAGAAAATACCTCATGGAAAAATGCCAGAACATCTCCCTCCACAATGTCCCAGCACTAATGAAAAAAAAAAAAAATGCCATTGTAAACCCATCAATACCAGGTGCCTTATCCCCTTTCATGCCTTTGATTACCTCCAAACAAGGGCGGCTTTACCTTAAGGCTAGGTGATTATGAACCCCCTGACCTGGCCATAATTTATATATATAACTTTTAATAAAAAAATTTTAGCCCTTAAAATAAAATTTTGAACCCCCTAACTTTAAATTTTGTTTAAACCCAGCTGATATGAGTTTAAATATGACCATTTTAATGCTACTTTCACAATCAAGCAAAGTCCAGCCCCTTAAGGGAGCAGACCATAGAGAATGAAAAATCAGAAAATAGCTGACGCTATAAGAAGTCAAAGAGGGGCGGCAAAATGTGCAGATGAGCCTCCAGACCACGACAAATGCATGAGCAGCGGGCAGGTTTTGGACATACACAGAAGTGGAGCACGCGCAAGGCCCAGACATCACCAACTTGTACCCAGCCAATACAAGAAGTGGTAGGTCATGGGTCAGAGGTAAGAAAGGGCATGGTCTGGCGGTGGGGAGAGGGGAAAACCTATTCTGGGGTTCCTGCTCAGGCTCTTTTGGGGGAAATGTCCTGCTAGGATGACATACAACCCAAAAGAAGCAAAGATGAGTTAGAACCACTTAGTGCATGCCATGGGAAGTAGGGAGACAGAGAGCACCCACGCCGTAACAGGTAGGAGTGCCACGGTAAACAAACAAAATAGTCTTCTTTGTCTGGTGGTGGGGAGTGGCACTACCAGCACAGGTAAGTGGTGGTGGCTGGACAACTGACAAACCAGTGGTAGTCGGCAAAGACACCCAAACCAGACAAAGGCAGTTAAAGGCTAAATTGGTAAAAGCCAGTCACGGCAAACAGTATATAAAGAACCCTTGCCGTGCACAGTAAAGGGGCATCATGATCACAGTAATAGTAACCTCTAGGAGAGAATCACAACATATAAGCAAGCACTAAGAAAAGAAGAGAGAAAAAGAAAAGAAGAATTAGAAATAACGAAAAAACAAAGAGCATTGAATGGCAGGCATGCACCAATAGGTTGATCCCCTCTCTCTCTCTAAAGTCCTGCTCTCTGTCAAAGGCAAAGGATTCTTTTGGTCACAGGCCATTTAGGCCCGTTCCCTCAAAGCGATTAATTTCTTTTCAGGGGAGATTATTCGCATTGAGGAAATGGTTCCCTTCTTGGTTTCGGTCCTGTAACATAACTTGGCATGGCAGACTGACATTTCCCTCTTTAATTCAACAACTCATTACTATTTCTTCCCCACTTATTTCTGTCATTTCATGTACAGGGCGCTTCTTGTCGTTGCCCTTTATTTATTCTGTCTAAGTAGCGAACTTATTTCTTTTGTTATTCTTATTATATTTGCCTGCCATAACTCTCCCATAGCAGCTCCGCCTGTCATGGGCACATGACCAAAGTTTTGGCAAACAGGGCGTAGTTTGTGCAAAAGCCGGACCAAGTTGGGTTACAATTGGACCGGTCCTAACTCACTCATCCAGAACACTTGGGCCCAGTACAGCAGGAGGCAGCCCAGCCCAACATCACAAAAAGGCCCACCACATTAGTTATATAATTATATTTGTTTATGCATTCAATGGTTGTTTTCTGACCGATATTTATACTAAATTATATTTAGAATACTATTTTTGATTATTGTATAATGTATATAATATGGAAGTTGCACATGAAAAAAAAAATTAATTTTTTTATTTGCCCCCATGATAAATTTCTAGCTCCACCACTGTTGACCTCCCTAGAAAAAAAAAATCCTAGAGCCGCCACTACCTCCAAAATCTCCTCTCTTTCAAACCCACTCTCCAACCAGCCCCTATCAGCACCATCGATAGAGGGGAAATGCAACCCATCCACTCATAGCCTCCACTCAGCATCTTCTTTATACAGCAATTCATAAAATGCTACAATAGCACCACTAATATCCTCCTTTTCTATTACCTCCCATCCACCTCTAACTCACCAATGAAATTTTTTCTCTTATGAGAGATTGGCATCCTATGGAAGAATCTAGTGTTATTATCCCCTTCCTACAACCATAATACCTGGAACTTCTGTCGCCAAGAGACCTCCTCCAATTGTGCAACTCTACCCAACTCTGCTTTTAACTCTTCTAGTTGTAAACTCTCTTTGCCTGAGATTCCATTCACTCCATCCTTTCTATCAAACCTCATAATGTCAGCCAAGAGATTCTTTTTGCATATCCCCTCATCGCCAAATTCAACTTTGTTCCACTCCTACAAATTCTCTTTAAGCGTTTTCAACTTACTTGCAATGACAAAGCTAGGCATTCCTTTTTTTTTTTTTTTTTTTTTTTGGTTTCCCACAGTGTTTCCTCAAAGCTTTCAACCAGAAACTAATCACTGTTCACGACGGGTGGGCCCATAGCGGGGTAAATCGCTGGCCCAGGGAGTTTTTTCAAAGTGCTGTTGCCCGGACTTGAACTAGGGAGCTCCTAGTCAAACTCAAGACAGCCACTTTGAGGCCAAGTGCCTAACCACTTGGCCAAACCCTGCACCTTCCTACCATTTCCTTCGTTATCTCCTTGAATCCCTACTTGAGCCACATATTCTCAAATCTAAATGGAACTTGTCCCCTCTTGATACCTCCACTATCTAGCATTAAAGCCTCTTACGTTCCAAGAAATGATTCTCATCTCCATTTATGAAAAAGAGGGTGCCCAATAGCTTTAAGTAGACTTCCTCGTTTGTCACCTCTTTGACCCTCCACTCCAGCTCTCCTCCATTTTCTAAATTTCCTCCTCAAAGCCATCAATTGGCATGCCTATGAGCTTACTGAACCATTTTTTACTCATTTCTGTACCCACTCTGAGACTTCCAACCCTTTTGGTTCTACTGGGTCCATGTTCTTGTCAAGTCAAGTGCAACCACCGCAAGTGGTACACTCCGCATCTGCAGTGAGTGAGACCCAAAGAGCAAAAGGCTTGAATTTAATTGCCTTTGGATAACACCCTTTGTGTTTTATTGGTCAAAGGATGTACTACATCTAAGTTTTACCCTTAAATGAAAATGCTAATAACCTAAATAACAACTAAGACCTAAAATAAATACAAGAAAACTACAATTGATTTCTAAAGATAAATACAAACAAATATTAATCTAAATTTCCCTAATTCTAATTGTGATAAAAAAATAAAATAATAAAAAACCCTAACTCTATGATACTATCAAGAAAGAAAATTAACTACTCAAACCTAAAATAAAATAAAATAAAAATTTCCTCGCTTCTAGCATCAATTATATTATTATAGTATAATCAAAGAGCCAATGGAAGGAAACGCAAAATCTAAAAAGAAATAGAGAGAGTGGAAGCATAATCTTCTTTTTACCTGCTTTGACAAAGCATGGATGGTGTCTTCGTCTTCGTGAAAAGAGTAGCTGAGGTGATTGTCCCCAAATAATATGGCTTTTCTGTAGCCAAAGCACTGTTAATTGTCAAGGATTATTTCGATTTGAAGAAATCAACTCAAGTGTAGATTTATATATATTTTTTTTTTTTTAAAGTATATATGTGATAATTTTTCTTTGTCATCTTCTTCAGCATGCCAACACAACCATTCCCCTACCTCTTTTTCTTTTTTTTTTTTTTTTTTTTTTTTTTGAAGGAACTGTTTCCCCACTCAATTTTACTATTCGAAATTGTCTTCTCTTTTAAGGGATTTACTAATGTGTGCCCTTAGGGCATATATTAGTAAACCATTTTAGAAAATTTTATATGGAAAAATAAAAAAAGTCATTAACTATTTTGACAGATTTTTCAATTTTTCATAAAAACTTTCCTAAAATGAATGGTTAATGGCATATTTGCATGAGACAAAAAGTTACTAGAATTATTAGTTATTTTCTTGGAAGAAAGAAACTTTCATTAAAAATTTTATTTGGCAAATTGTGACCGATTTTTTTTTTTTTTTTTTTAGAGTGCTCTCATACAACTATCAGAGTTAGGCCTTTTTGAAGGTTTAAGTATTGTAAGTCTTTATAATTCAAAAAAAAAAAATTTATTAGAAACTTTATCAGTTGAGTTTGTGGTCTTAAAATTTTTGTTAGAATTATTGTACTTGTCTTTCTCAAAAAAAAAAAAAAAAAGAATTATTATACTTGCTACTGCCTACTACTATAAAGAGTGCGGCTAAATTTAATGTCATCATTTGTATTTTCACAAAAATAACCCTTAATAGTTATACTTTTTTTTTTAAGGAAAATTTTAATAGTTATACACTAATTAAAACAAAAGACGGTACAAATGTCATTTGATAATCAAATCATTAGACCAAATAAAATTGGACTCAAAGCTATTAGCTCCCCAAACTTGAACTAAGACAAAAAATTAGGGTATGAGTAATAGGAATAATAACTCGTCTTAGTCTGATAATTTTTGGCCTGTATCGATTTTGACTTGACTCAACTGAGTCGAATAACCTGTACCTGATCCGATCATTAACCTTTATTATAAAAGTTTAAACTTATTTTTTCATTGATTCATTTTCAATGTATGTTTATATATTAAAGTTATATTAAATATTATATATTGTAGATGAAAATAATAGGGATGGAAATTTAAATCCACCTCACCCACTCTTAATGGAAGGGTTTTACCTGCATAGCAAATGGGATAAGGATGGGGTCAACATTTTCCCCACACCTACCTCGAAGTCACCTCGTTTATATTAAAAAAAATTAAAAATTTATATTTTAATAGGTTTTTTTAAAAGATATATATGTATGTGTGTGTGTTTTTAGCCTTCAAACTTTAAATTTAAAATTTTTTTGATGTTGTATTATTGAATTTATATTTATATGTGTGGGGCCCGAGGGCCTGGAATTCTCGGCCCACCTCTAGACTGGCCCAAGGCCCATGCCGAGGATCAATGGCTGTCCCAGGCAGCTGTCTAGGGACTTTTCGGCCCTCTGAGCCGCGCCGAGGACAACCCTGTCCTCGGCGTACCTATCCTGATCCCAGTACAGGTGGTCACATCCACACTTAATGCATCTACCTAACTCCCCTGGCAATCTCAGTGTTGAAAGGACTCCTGGACGGCGGAATCTTGGGTGCCGCGATCCACAGTGCGGTGGGAAGCGTGGCTGATGGGACAAGTCCTTAAGCAGTGGTCTAGATGACTGACAGTTGGAAGGCTAGGATTGGCCAAAGAGGGTATATAAATGCAAGGAGCCCTTCAGAGTAGGGGGCTCCTCGGCCATCCGAGGAGCAACCTCCAAGCTAAAAAGAACAAGGAAAAGCCCTCAAGAAGGAAGAACACTTCCGGCGAGCCGGTGGCAAGCCTGTTGGCGCCAAACCCTACGACCCACTCTCTAAACAAATTTATTGTCGGGGGATCAACGACGAAATGAGCCCCTACAATATGTTTTAAAATTTAAATTTTATATTTTTTTTAATTATTGTATTTTTTTTGTGTTTCTTAATACTTGAATTGTTGTATTGTTATGCTTTAAGAATGTTTTGTAATGTTTGAACTTTTTTCTTTAATGCTTTATGAGTTTTAATTTAATGTATTCAAGAGTGTGGCGGGATGGGTACCGCAGATATCCGCGTGTATCCTTTAGAACGAGGTAAGGAAAAAAACATGTCTCGAAACAGGAGTGGAGTGAGGGTGGGAAACAGGAAAAACAAGAAACTCGCCCCATAGTTTCCCCATTGCCATCCCTAGTAAATACAAATAACATTACTCATCAACTTGACGAGTAATTCTCAAAAATATTATTTTTTTAATTGGCTATTTTTTTGTAAAATGTTGTTTTGTGATTCTCAAATATAATTTACTGCAAAAGGCCTTATTTATCTACACAAGGATTGCTTGGACTGGATTTCACATTGCTATGTAAAGCCTCATAACATATTTTAGACACGAATTATCAACCAAATGTAACAGATTTTGGCCTATCAAAGCTACAAAACAGAAGTATTCGTAAAAATTCAAGCTTCTCAAAGATAAGAAGAACCCGAAAGTTGATGTTTATAGCTATGGAATTATTGTGCAGGAAATGGTGACCGGAAAGGGTCCATCAAGGAGTGTCCATGCTGTAGATGATGGAGGGGAGGCAGAGTACAAAGGCTGGTTACGTGGGTGAGGGAAAAATGAAGAAAGCAGCTGCAAGATGAGAACTCTGGTTTGGGTAGCTCTACAATGTGTGAAAGAAGACAAAGATGAAAGGCCTACCATGAGCCTAAGTCGTTGAAATGCTCTTACGCCAAGAAAAAGATTCAGTAATGATGTTACATATGACAAGTGCAGTCACATGGCCTGCTAAATTTGATACGTCTAGTGGCTAACTTTTCAAGATTAATGCGGTGAATGGTGTTTAGTCAACTAAAATGACAAAATCATTGTACAATAAAAAGTAAATACAAACACTGGCAAAAAAATAAAAAAATAAACATTTTTCTTTTCTAACAAAGTGTGATAGTATTTTGTTTACTCTTCCTCACCTAATGAAGAAAATAAAATACCAAACAAACTAAAGAAGCCTGACAATCCTAAGTCCCAACGACTCATACATACAGTGATACAGAGCACATAATTATATAACTAAAATGCGCTTGGCTCTTTGACGTGGACTACTTATGTCTAGCACAGTAATACAACCAACAAGCTAACCTAAATTCCCTCCAAAAAAAAAAAGCTAACCTAAAGTAAACGATAAATTTTTATATTAGAATTTATTTGTTCCAACGGTTAGGAATTAAATAATTGACCTCTCTTATTATTATTGGATTAGAAATTCTTATAACAAACTTCCTATTGCATACTCTATACACACACTCTTTTGAAATTGCGCTTTTAATTAAAATTGTGAAATCGCAATTAACAATTTCAGTTAAAATTCTGAAATTCTGCTTTAAAAACACAATTTCAGTTATGTAGCAGTGTGCCTACAGTAAGTGTATAATAAGAAATGTGAGATTATCATTAATTACTCTTATTGGATTTTATAAGATTGTAACTTTAATAATATATAAAAAGCATATTTTAAATTTTTTATGTATGTGATAGAAAATAAATTAATTGGCACCAGACATATGCACTACAAAAAAAAAGGCCTTAGGCCACGTTTGAAAAACGCGGCCTTAGGTCCAAAAAACGTGGCCATAGGCCCATTTGGCCTATGGCCGCGTTTTTTTAGGCCGCGTTTTCAAATGTGGCCCAAACCCCGTGACTATAGGTCAGAGGAGGTCTATGGCCGCACTTTTTAAGCGCGGCCTAAGAACAGGGTCTATGGCCGCACTTTTTAAGCGCGGCCTAAGACAGGGTTTATGGCCGCGTTTAAAAAATGCGGCCATAGACTTCCCTATAGCAGCGTTTTGAACGCGGCTAAAATCCCTTTAATATTTTTTAATATGTCTATAGCCGCGTTTTTAAAACGAGGCTATAGATTTTTTTAAATTTTTTTTTCCTTTCTACAGCTAATAGTGAATACGTTTACAAACATTATACACATTTACAAAACCAAACTATACAAAAAAAAGTTTCCACAGGCCAACATGGCAAGAATGGAACCAGACAAGAATTCAAGAATGGAACTTTTTTCCTAAGTACAAGAATTTTAAAAATAATCACTTTTTTTTTTTATCTTCAAAGTTTAGGATTGTTTTTTTTTTCGTTCCTGAAGTTTGAGATTTCCTATTTTGACTAGCCAAATTTGATTTTTTTTTCTCAGATGGTCATTCCGTTCATTTCTATGATTGATCTGGCTGTTAAGTGACCCCAAAAAAACGTCATTTCTTTTGGTTTATTCATTAAAAACAAAATTAATGTAGATATCAAAAAAAAAAAAAAAAAACAAAGTCAATGTAGATTAATTCTAAGCTTGTTTAATTTATTGTTTGCAATCCATTTAATATTACTTAAGCGTGTTCCAATAAGCTCTTATGCATTTTTAGGTTCATTAACTTCTTTTTTTGAGAAACAGGCCAAAAAACTGGCCAGGCTATTTTATTGCTAGGAAATCAGAAATAAAATGCTTATGAATGCCAGGAGGAACAGACTCCATCCAGACTAAAACAGGAAAAGAAAATCTCGCTCTCCAAGCTAGAGCATGTGTCAAACCATTGCCTTGCCGATGTGTGTGAGAGAAAGAAAAATAATGTAAAGAACTAACTAAAGACATAATGTCTTTAATCAAATGACCCACTAAGGGTGGTGAAAACACTGACTTTTAATTGCCAAGATCGAAGTTTCAGAATCTCCTTCAAAGATAGAACTACCCAAGCCAAGCTCTTGAAGAAAGATGACTGCTCTTCGCGCTGCAATTGTTTCCAAAGCAACAATAGATGATGGCAGGGGGATGATCTCGGATAATGCCACCAGAACTTCACCAAAGGAGTTTCGCACTGTTAACAATATAAGGTGAGAGAGAATGACTGAATAGTCTGTATATTGATGTAAGTAAAACAATGTACAAAAGAGAGCCTTATATAGGCTAGATATGTGTGCAGTACAAGTAACATGAGTGCAGTACAAGTAATATACTGGGCTAAGCCCAATGGGCTAACTCTACCCTAATCTATACACTAACATCCCCCCTCAAACTCGAGGTGGCAAGGAGGAAGCCAACTGGAGTTTGGATATAAGATCTCAAAGACGACCAGGCGGGTGAGACTTGGTGAAGATATCAACAGGCTGGTCAGCAAATGAGATGGAGAACAACTTGAGATTGCCTTTCTTGAGATGCTGGCGAGTGATGTGGCAGTCGATCTCAATGTGCTTGGTGCGTTCATGGAAGACATCATTATGAGCAATGTAGATAGCACTACGATTGTCACAATAAAGAGGAGTAGCAGTGAGCTGTGGAGCATCCATGTCAGCCAAGAGCCAGCGAAGCCAGACAAGCTCGCAGGTGGTGTCGGCAAGGGCACGATACTCAGCCTCAGTACTAGAACGGGAAACAACATCCTGCTTTTTGCTACGCCATGAGACAAGAGAAGTACCCAACAGGAAACAAAAACCTGTGATAGAGCATCGATCAGTCGGATCACCTGCCCAGTCTGCATCTGAATAAGCATGAAGCTCAAGAGAAGACCGAGAGGAGTAGTGCAGACCATGATAAAGTGTACCCTTGACATATCGGAGAATCCGAAGAACAGCAGCATAGTGGACAGAACGAGGGGCATCCATGAATTTACTAACCATACCCACGGCATGTGAAATGTCCGGACGAGTAACAGTGAGATAGATCAGACTACCAACCAACTGACGATAGCGAGTAGCATCAGATATAGGTTCACCATCCAAGGGTGTGAGCTTTGCATTGTATTCCAAATGAGTGGAAACAGTCTTGTTGTCAGTGATACCGGCTTTGGAGAGAAGATCAGAAGCATATTTAGCTTGGGAAAGATAGTATCCATCAGAGGATGAGGTAACCTCAAGCCCAAGAAAATAGCTGAAAGTGCCCAAATCTTTCATCTCAAAATGCTGACTAAGGAAGTGTTGAAGAGAGCGGATACCTGCAGAATCATCTCCAGTAATAATCATATCATCAACATAGAGAAGAATAAGAGTGATACCAGCAGAGGATCTTCGGACGAAGAGAGCAGTGTCATGAGGACTCGAAGTGAAACCCTGCTAAGCAACAACTGAGTTAAAATTTTCAAACCAAGCTCGAGGGGCCTGCTTGAGGCCATAAAGAGCACGGCGAAGGCGACAAACTTGACTGCCTGAGTGTGGATAGCCAGGGGGTGGTTGCATGTACACTTCTTCTTGAAGGTCTCCATTGAGGAAAGCATTTTTCACATCCATTTGATAAAGAGGCCAACGGCGAACAGCAGCCACAGCAATGAGACATCTGACAGATGTAAGGCAAGCAACAGGAGCAAATGTTTCCTCATAGTCAATGCCATACTCCTGGGTAAAGCCCTTGGCAACTAGGCGAGCCTTGTATCGTTCAACAGATCCATCAGCCTTGGTCTTGATCTTGTAAACCCACCTACAACCTACTACAGACTGACCAGGAGGCAAATCAACCATATCCCAAGTGTGATTTTTATGAAGGGTATCTAGTTCATCATTCATAGCTTGCTGCCAAAGAGGGTCAGTATGGGCCTCACGATAGGTGTGAGGTTCATAGAGGGTGGCAAGGGTGAAAGAGCAGTGATAATCAGAGAGATAAGGGGGAGGAATGCTTACCCGAGTGGAACGACGAAGTTCAGGACCATCAGGAGACTCAGGAGAGGGTGGTGCCACAGGATCCAAGACAGGCGGGTCATATGCCGGGGACAAAACCGGAGATGAGTCGTCTGGAGAGGCAGCCGATGTTGAAGAATCCTCCACAAGTTCAGGATAGAGAGGGAGGAAAATATCAGTAAAAATGGGAGACTCAGAGGAAAAGGATGTAGGAAACTGCTGAAGACTCGTGAAAGGACGATGTTCCCAAAACTCAACATGACGGGAGACACGAAGACGATGAGAAATGGGATCATAGCAGCGAAACCCCTTGTGAGATACACCATAACCAAGGAAACAACAGAGATGAGCACGAGGTTGGAGTTTTGTTCGTTCATGAGGAGGAAGAGAGACAAAGCAAGCACAACCAAAAACCCGAAGAGAGGAGTAGTCGGGGGTTTGACCATAAAGAAGCTCAAATGGTGATTTGTTGTGTGTAGTTGGTGAAGGGATACGATTAATGGTGTATACAGCAGTGAGTGCAGCCTCACCCCAAAAGCGCTCAGGAAGAGAGGCAGAAATGAGAAGGGTGCGGACAATATCAAGAATGTGACGATGTTTTCGTTCTGCATGACCATTTTGTTGAGAGGTGTAAGGACAAGACCGCTGAGTAAGTGTACCATGATTGTCTAAAAAGGATAGGAAAGATTTATCATTATATTCTTGAGCATTATCTGATCGAAAAACTTTGACGGTGCGATTGAACTGTGTTTCAATCATTTTATGAAATGTTTGGTAAATAGACACAAGTTCAGACCTATGGTGAAGCAGATAAATCCAAGTATATCGAGAAAAATCATCCACAAATATGACAAAATATCTAGATCCCCCCTCAGTAGGAACAGTTGCAGGACCCCAAATATCAAAGTGTATAAGATCAAAAGGTGCAGAAGAAAATGAGTCACTATTATTAAAGGGTAATTTTGTTTGTTTGTCAAAATGACAGGAAGTACAATCAAATTTTTGAAACTAAACTGAACCTGAATGACCTTGAGAACCTAACAACTGAAGACGAGATAAGGATGGATGACCAAGACGAGCATGCCATAAATCAGGTGAGGAGGTGGCAGTGGTAGCAGCTGCAGAAATAACTTGTGAAGGAATCTTCAAGTCATGAACCTCAAACATGCGACCAACCTTACGGCCTGTCCCAAGCACTTGACCCGTCCGGGGATCCTGCACATCCACACCATGATTAGTAAATAGAAGATCTATGCCTAATTCACAAAGTTGACCAACAGAAAGCAAATTGAGGGATAACTTTGGGATATGAAAAGTGTCACTAAGGGATAAACAAGGAGAAGAGATTGTTCCTTTATGACTAACAGGCATAGGAGTTCCATCAGCAGTGTAAATGGTGATTGGATGTTCTAAGGGTGCCTTATCAGAAAATTGGGATTCATCAGGAGTCATATGGTTACAACAAGCAGTATCAAAAAACCAAGGTTGGTTACCTGAGGTGACAGAAAGGGCAGTGGAAGTGCGGGATAAAACCTGTTGAACAACTGCCTCAATATCAGCCGTAGTAAGTGAGGAAGCCAAAGATGGACCTGTAGGAACCGATGGATCGGAAGGACATACAGCAGCTGCCCGAGGAAGAGAAGCTTTATTCTGCTTTTGCATAAATTTCTGCAGTTTACGACAAACTGAGATGTCATGGCCTTTAGCACGGCAAAACTCACAGCGAGTACCTTTGGAAGACTGAGAGGTGGGACGCCCAGAGTTTATCCGTGGAGGAGCAGTGAATGCAGCAATGGGAGGCTATGGAGATGGTGTAGCCAATACATGATCAGATGATGACGTGTGATAAGTAGGCCGACGGTTTTCCTCAGAAATGAGCTCCTTGACTGCAGCATCAAGAGAAGGAGTAGGAGACTGGCTAAGTAGAGAAGCCCTAGTAGGCTCAAAATCCTCACGCAAACCCATCATGAAGTGCATAAATTTACGACGATTTCGATATTTGACAAAGAGCTCAATGTCCTTAGAGCACACTAGTGGAGGATCTGCAGCAGAGAGTTGTTCCTACATAGTAGAAGTCTGAGAATAAAAATCAAAAATAGACTGACCTATCTCTTGGCGCATTTGATAAAGTCTTGATTCAATGTGGAATTCCAAGCTTGAATCATTAGTACAATTATAGAGATCGGCCAAAAATTTCCAAGCAGCTTCAGCAGTCTCAAGACGAGGAAGAAGATTATGAATGGAGGGAATAAAGGTATTGATAAACCAAGACAAGATCTTACTCTGAATACTCTCCCATTCCTCTAGGCGTTCTTCATAATCATCTGTTGTAACTGTAGTCTTGGAAGATTCTTCAGCAGCTGTAGCTGTGGACTTAGGGTTTGGTACTGGCTTAGGAATTGAACCAGTCACATATCTCCACAGTTTACGACCCTTGAGAAAGACAGTCATATTCTGAGACCATGCATGATAGCTAGTAGGACCATCCAACATAATGGTGATAGGACGTATGATGTCTCGTTCATTTTGTTGAGCCATAATGAAGAAAATGACCAAAAAATGAGATTTAGAGACCTCAAATGCAGAAACGAAGCCCAAAATCGGAATCTACGCGAAAAACTGAGCAAGACAGGTCCTGTTGAAAATTTTTGACTTTGGTCAAAGTCAACGGTCGAAGTCAACAGACAACGGTCAAAGTCAACGGCTCGGTCAACAGCTCAGGATGCTGACGTGGCAGGATGACGTCACCTAGGGCTGACGTGGCAGGGCGTGGAACGGAGCAAGCGCATGGACCGGCGCGTGGAGGCGAGTGGCGGCGCGTGGGAGCGCGTGAGGCTTCGCGGAGGTGCGTGGCGGCGTGTGTAGCGCGTCTTCGTCTGCCAAAAACTTTGGGTGGCGCGTGAGAGCGATTGGAGGCTCCTTTGGGACAGTTTCTGGCTGGGTTTTGCTCGGGGAAGTCTGATCTATCACGTCGTATCTGTGATTTGACGATTTGATTGATAAATAGACTAGATCCGAGAGGTAGTGGTTGGATGTGACGGCGATAACTCGCTTCTGACGGTGGCTACCTGTGAAGGCGAGGGCAGCGGAAGAACACCAGAAAATACCACTAGGTCAGAGCAATGGCTCTAATACCATGTTAACAATATAAGGTGAGAGAGAATGACTGAATAGTCTGTATATTGATGTAAGTAAAACAATGTACAAAAGAGAGCCTTATATAGGCTAGGTATGTGTGCAGTACAAGTAACATGAGTGCAGTACAAGTAATATACTGGGCTAAGCCCAATGGGCTAACTCTACCTTAATCTATACACTAACACGCACAACGACTCTGATACCTGTTGCGTCCAAATCTTCAAAAATAGCACCGTCAAAATTAGTTTTCAGGGTGCTCGGGTCAGGCGGTTTCCAGATAGTTTGTTTTGGTGGTTGCTTGATGGCAGATTTGCCACGAAGCTGCTGAAATTCCTGAAGGTACTGTTGAGCTAGGTCCGAGAGTTTTTCCAGCGGCATCACTGCCTCCTTAACTCGGCTTTTGTTTCGGCGAGTCCATAAAAACCAACACAGCGTGATGAACAACTCTGCTCCTCGTGAGTTCTGTAACGCCAACCTGAAAAGATCAACAAAAGATAAAAATGGGGGTGACATAGCTCGCAAATCTTCAAAATATTTTCCCCAAACCAGGCCGAGATTTTCACAACTCCACAGAGCATGAAGCACGGTCTCAGGCTCTTTGTTGCAGCTGGAACAGGTGGATGATAAGACAACCTTTCGCTTTACTAGATTATCCAAAGTAGGGAGAGAATTGGTGCAAGCTCGCCACGCAAAAGTTTTTATCTTTTTTGGGACTTTCAGTTTCCACAGACCAGTCCAGAATTTTTTGTTTTCCTTAGTGTCTGAAGCCGAAGCCAGCTCTCTGTTTTCCATTTCTCAAAGAAGTTGGTAGCCCCTCTTTACTGAATATTTCCCATCCCTTGTTTTTGGCCAGATTAAAATGTCTTCTTGAAGGGTGATACATATAGGGATGGACTTTTTTTTTTGTGCTTCAAAAGGCAGAAAGTATTTATCTATCAATACCCCATTCCACCAACCCAAATTTACCTCAAAGAGGTCAGCCACCACCGCATCTGCTAGTATATCCGAGATTGGGGAAGAGATCTTACCCGAACCCCCACCTGGCAGCCAACAATCAGAGTATATACGGGAGTAAGCCCATTACCGATTCTCCACCTTGCTCCTGCACAACTACCTAACAAGCACTAAGAATGCTGCGCCAAGCATAGGAACCCGACTTGACTTGAGCTGAAAAAATGTCACCTAAAGGGAAGAACTTCGCCTTAAACACCCAATAAAAGAGGGACTCCTTATCATGAATCAATCTCCAAACTTGCTTTGCTTACATGGCTTCACTAAATTTGCTCAACTCTTTGAAGTTCAGCCCACCTTCACTCTTAGATAAGCAAAGAGTTTCCCACTTCTTCCAATGGATCTTCCTCCTCTTGCCACACTGCCCCCAAAAGAATTTTTTAATCATAACCTCAATATCATGGCAGAGACTCATGGGCAACTTGAAACAACTCATCACAAAGGTTGGAATGGCCTGAACAATTGCTTTCAAAAGAACTTCTCTCCCCCGCTTGTGACAAGAGTTTCTCCTTCCACCCTTTAAGTTTACCCCAAATCCTTTCCTTAATATAAATTAAGCTCTCCTTTTTATTTCTTCCCACAACTGCTGGGAGTCCTAAATATTTTTCGTACTCCTTGATTTCCGAGACACCCAAGAAATCTTTCAAACCATTTTTAGTGTTATCTGAAACCGACTTCCCAAAAAATAAGTTTGTCTTTTGGCCATTTACCTTCTGCCCTGAAGCCTTTTCATACATAGATAAAATAGTTTGGATAGCTTGCATATCACCCATTTTTGCTCGACAGAAGATCAAACTATCATTAGCAAAAAAAAGATGAGAGATTTGCGGGCCATACTTACATAGTGAGAAACCTCTAAGATCACCAGCAGCCATAGATTTTTGGAGTAATCCATTTAGACCTTCAAAGCAAAGCAGAAACAAATAAGGGGATAAAGGGTCTCCCTGCCTAATCCCTCTAGTTGGTTGAATATACCCTCGTGGTTCGCCATTAACTAAAATGGAATAAAAGACAGTTTTCACCATATCCATCACCATCCCTACCCATTTTTCATGAAAACCCAACTTGAACATTAAACTCTCAAGGAAGATCCACTCTACCCTATCATAAGCCTTGCTCATATCCAACTTCATAGCCATGTACCCCTCTTTGCCTGATTTCAAAGGCGACTAGGATGTTATCCGTACATTTTGTGGATTTGAAATTTTTTCATCCTCTTGGGATGATCCATCCATCTTGTGGACTTAGTTTGATCCGTCCACTTTTGGACTTGAAATTTTTCATCCCTTGGGATGATCCGTCCATCTTGTGGACTTAGTTTGATCCGTCCACTTTTGGACTTTGAATTTTTCATCCCCTTAGGATGATCCGTCCATCTTGTGGACTTAGTTTGATCCGTCCACTTTTGGATTTGGAATTTTTTATCCCCTTGGGATGATCCGTCCATCTTGTGGACTTAGTTTGATCCGTCCACTTTTGGATTTGGAATTTTTTATCCCCTTGGGATGATCCGTCCATCTTGTGGACTTAGTTTGATCCGTCCACTTTTGGACTTTGAATTTTTCATCCCCTTGGGATGATCCGTCCACTTTTGGACTTGGAATTTTTTATCCCCTCGGGATGATCCGTCCATCTTGTGGACTTAGTTTGATCCGTCCACTTTTGGACTTGAAATTTTTTATCCCCTCGGGATGATCCGTCCATCTTGTGGATTTAGTTTGATCCGTCCACTTTTGGACTTGAAATTTTTTATCCCCTTGGGATGATCCGTCCATCTTGTGGATTTAGTTTGATCCGTCCACTTTTGGACTTGAAATTTTTTATCCCCTTGGGATGATCCGTCCATCTTGTGGATTTAGTTTGATCCGTCCACTTTTGGACTTGGAATTTTTCATCCCCTTGGGATGATCCGTCCATCTTGTGGACTTAGTTTAATCCATCCACTTTGGGACTTGGAATTTTTTATCCCCTTGGGATGATCCGTCCATCTTGTGGATTTAGTTTGATTAAGTAGGAACACAGTAGTGTCTGAATATTTCTCTTATTGAAAGAAAACTATGTAGAAGAAAAAGGTACCTGCCCCCTTGGGCTTAAAAAGGCACTTGTAGAATTGTTTGAAGTAAAAACTAACGATAGTAAAACTAAATAATAGAAAAAATTGTTCGGAGTAAAAACTAATAAAAACTCAGTAATAAGCTGGAAATTGGGGGAGCGTCGATGTTCTTCATGTCGTCTCTACTGGTTCTACTGCGACCCGCTACTCTTCTATGCACATGGTTTGTTGGTGGTCATCCATCTCCAGCATGGCTATGTAGCACTCGCAGGCGGCCACCTGATTTCCTCGTAACTCCCCAACCCCATACTCCGTGGGGAACTTAATCATCAGGTGGTACATTGAGGTTGCTGCCTTCCAGGCGTTAAGGGTAGGCCATCCTAGGATAGCATTGTACGCTGATGAGCAGTTGACTACGAGGAATGTCACATCCCGAGTGATCTGTTGAGGATAATCACCTACCGTCACCGAAAGTGTGACTGCACCCAATGGGAATACTCTCGTTCCTCCAAATCCCACCAGCAGGGCATTCGTTGGTATCAACCGTTCCCTATCAATCATCATTTGCTGAAACGCAGGGTAATATAGGATGTCCGCCGAGCTGCCATTGTTGACCAACACTCGGTGCAAGTTATACTCATCCACTCGTAGGGTGACAACCAACGCGTCGTCATGCGGATGGTGAAGACGTCGTGCATCTTCCTCTGAGAACTCGACGATTGGGCTATCTCTCCGCGCTATCTTTGGTACTGAGCTCGTCAGCTGGACGTTCATAACCATTCGGAGGTAAGTCTTTCGGGCCTTCTTGGACGAACCGGTTGTCGATGTTCCCCCTACAATCATCCTTATGTCTCTGATTGGGGGTCTAGGACGGTCATTATCCCTTCGGGGCTGCTGCTCTTGAGGTGGCGGATCCATCCTCTCTTTTCTGACCAATTTTTGTAATTTCCCTTGTCTAATAAAGGCCTCTATCTATTGCTTCAAGTCATAGCAATCTGCTATATCGTGACCGTGATCGCAGTGGAAACGGCAATATTTGTCTCTTGATCTTTTGCTGGGATCTCCTTTCAGTTTCCCGGGGAAGGTTAGAGCACCCTCGTCCTTGATTTGCATTAGGACTTGTTCTATTAGGGCAGTCAATGGGGTGAAGCTCGTGAACCTCCCCCCTGGTGGCTTAGAGCGCCGTTCATCCCTACGGTCTCCCGTTCTTGGCCTCTTCGACCTTTGGTCCCGTCGTTCTTCTTCCTGCCTCTCCCTTTTCCTGGGTTTTTCATCTTGGGCCTGCAATGCGTCTTCAGCGTTCATGTATTTGGTTGCCCTGTAGAGTACTTCTGACATGGTTTTAGGGTCGTTCTTGTATAAAGAGAATAGAAATTTGTCCTTCCGCAACCCGTTCGTGAAAGCCGCTACCAGTATTTTGTCGTTGGCTTCGTCTATTGAGAACGCTTCTTTATTAAAGCGTGTTATGTAGGTCCTCAGCGTCTCGTCCTCCCGTTGCTTAATACTCATCAAGCATGCTGTGGACTTCTTATACCTGTGCCCTCCAATGAAGTGCGTGCTGAACTGAGCGCTCAGCTCCTTGAAGGTGCTGATGGAGTTTAGCGTCAGTCGGCTGAACCATACCCTTGCGAGGCCTTTGAGTGTTGTGGGGAAGGACCTGCACATGATCTCATTTGCTACCCCCTGAAGGTGCATTGGGGTTTTGAAAGTTTCTAGATGGTCCAGAGGATCCTTCACTCCATCATAGTTGTCTATATGCGGCATGCGAAATTTGTGGGGTAGGGGGAATGAGTTTACGGCCGCAATGAAAGGCGAGTCGGTGCGGTTGACTAAATCGTCAAGATCACTGGAAACTCGCCCCTTGAGCGCGTTCATCATAACCTCCATCTGTTCCCTCATCGCCTACATCTCTACGACAATATGTGGTGGAGTTGCATCCCTGAGGGATGGCATGCTCAAGTTCTGCCTCTCCAGTTTGCTTGGGGCGTGGCTGCCTTCAGGTTTCTCCTGATTTTTCGTTAGAGCGCTGGTCCCTTCCTGATCTTCTTGTTGGTCATTCGGTGCTGCATTCTTCTGGTGCAGCTATTCTTCCAAGTCGTGGTTTTGTTTGGTGAGACGTTCCATGGCGGCACCGAGAGTCCGGACTTGTCTCTCGAGGGCTGTCGTGGGGGGTTCCTCTCCTTGAACGTCGTTAGTAGTCGCCATCGAGCGAGCGAGTACCATGCAACCCTTTAGTCCGGGAAACGATAGTATGGCTTATGAATCTCAACTAAGCGATTTCCCACAGACGGCGCCAACTGATGAAGCCAAGAAATTCACCAGTGAGCCACACGATATCTACGCGCTCGAACTTGAACCTGCACAACACAAAGAAGGAAACCTAACAGAAAGCACCGGTGTGGTGCCGGCCAAATACCCTCCGAAGGTTAAGTCAAAAACGTTCTCACAGCTCTAGAGTGCTAGAGTGGGTAAATTATGCGTACCTCGTTTTGTGAGGGTATTGGGGCTTTTATAGTAGTAGGGGGTTGACATCTCCTCCTTGGCGTGAAAGTTTTTTCCTTATAGGAATCCTCCTCGACAATCCTAAACGTGCGGCCCAAGATATTTCCTTGATGAGGAAAATCTCCATTAATGGCAAGGATCTTCCAGAATCAAATTAGTGCTTGAGTTCCCTTGATCCTGGGATTCCTTAACGTGCGCCGCAAGTATTGTGAATCTAGGGTTTCCGTGAGGCTGAGTGGGTATTCGGACCCGTCATGATCCGTTCATATTGGATCCATTCTTAACAGATCGATCCGCCATCGGGCCCATCCTATACCAGCCCATGGAGGATGATCCGTCAGGCCTGTATCAATCCGTCTGGAATTTTCCCTCTTCGCTAAATAATGTACAAAACAAAGGCCACAAATTTATCTTACCATCAGAAGATTATAACCCACAATTTGATCCTCTCTAACATGTAGGCAACAAAAAACCTTGATCATACAGCAGGTTGAATTTCTCCAGGTTTTGGCACGATGTCGATGTCCTCAGTTGCCTCAAACGTAATTGATGCAAGAACCAGGTATTTTTGAAACGTATAGACGTAAAAAAGCCTCCAAAATAAAAAGAACTTGAGATTAAGGGCATCAATGTCAAGGTTATCAGTATTGGTGCAGTTTTCTAATGTCAAGTGTTCAAGCACAAGCAATGGGCATTTGGGGATAAAATTTTCAAAAATGTTCATAGCAAAGTCAACTTCCCGAAACTCAAGGGTGACAAGCCTATTAAATCCGTTAAAAGTAGTTGGAGGACTAAACAGACAATAACGCAGGTGCAAATGTCTAAGTTGCAGACATGAAAAGAGAAATGAAGATAATTTGTGGTCTTCACCCCTTGAAATCCAAAGGGTAAAATCCTGGATATCGTTCCTGGAAAGGAAAGATATTAAATGATTGATCTTGAGACAGCTTTCCAATCCAGGAATAGATAGAGTGAATTTATGAATTGGTCCACTGTGAAGTAATAAAACTTGATAAATAGACATGAAAAGGTCCTTCCTCATTGCTCGGTTTAGAGGATAATAGGTGCAGAAAGAATTGTCAAATACAAGTTGTGGAACAGTTACCTAGTCGTATCTCCATTTACTTGACAAGACACTAGTCTTCACTGCATCCCGAAGTGGCAAATGGAGCGATATGTTTTCGATTATGTTGGTGGGAAGGTTACTGATTGTGTCAGAAGTCGAAGCTTTATTACGCGTCATTTTTTTTTTGGGGGGCATGATGATGATATCAATACCTGAAAATCAATATCAGCAAAGATAATAATTTCATTAGAGCATTTGGATCCAGCTGATACTAGTAACTGTTATAGATTCATAGAACAAATTCCACGAAGCACCATGACAGAACAAAAAGGCATTGTATTGTACACATTAGCCCCTAATTACAAAATAAAATCAACAAAAAATTCGGCAACCCCTATGAAATTAGAGGCAACATTCACAACACACAGCAAGCAAGAATCCCCCATAAAGTGCAAAAACGAGTCCATGATTATAAAATTCAAAAAAAAAGTCCAAGATCATAAAATTCAATTGGTACTATCTGCAGAGTAAATGACTGTTCTGTTAATTATCAAAGCCTCTTTATATATATATATATAAACCCAGTTGGCCTTTTTTTGCCAAATATTCACTTTTTGCAAATTATATTTACTAAAAAGCTTCTATCACAAGTAATTTAGTTACATAGCCTCTTTTGAAACTCGATTTTGCCAAATCCCAATTCCACAAGTTAAATTGAGTTTTTTTTTTTTTTTTTTTTTTTAAGAAAAAATTTACACAAAACACGAGTTTGGGTAAATTGAGTTTCAAAAGAGGCTACATAGCTAAATAACTTGCTATAGAGGCTTTTCGGTAATATAATTTGCAAAAAAAAAAAAAAAAAGCCAGTAACACTATTGCCCAATGGTGATTACTGAGTATTATGTCGATGAGAAAATTGAAAATTTCATTGCTTGGATACTTTTAAATAAAAGAGGATTGCGTTTTGATTGATGTGCAAAAATCTAATCTAATACTATATATAAAAGTAGAAGCTTTGCCCTGCAATTAAGGTTGTGCTGCCACATAGGAAAAAAAAAAAAAACTTATCTAACTTTCAGCCACATTTACAATTAAAAAGTGAAACATTGTACTGTTTCGTCAGTTGTACCATTTGAAGGATAAAGTTTCGTCAAATGTTAAATAAAAACTCAAATGGAGAGATGAATCAGTTGGGTAGAGAGAAATTGAAAGACATTTGAGGGTAATTTTTTTTAATTTTTTTTTTAAATTTAGTTGTCAAACATGATTTAGGTTTCAGTACTGTTTCAAACATGATTTACATATGATCTATAAAAGACTATTTGGCCTTCCGCTGCAACAAAATTCCAAACCAACATAAATTTTTACTCCCAGAAACACCATCTGAAATGGGTATTCTGGTTGGATTGTTTTTGAACTTATGGTCTTACAAAAATGGCGTTAAATATTATTAGTGTTGGGTATTCTGGTCAGATTTATTTTAAAACTTTGATTTTTGTTTCTAGGTTAGATTTTGTTTTGATAAAGGTATTTGGTTAGAATCTGCTTTCCTTAGGATATTTGTTTCACATTTGGTTTGCTTTTGTTTAGAGTATTTGGGTTAATTGGTTTTGGGTATTTGTGAATGATGTTTTTAAAATAGATAAAAACAAACGCAATCATGCCCTTCTTTTCCTTTTTCTTAAGAGATGGGAATGGTGACAATCTTATAAGTTTGGAAGATTGTATATTTTTTTTCCACGGTGATGGTTACCAATTCCTATAGATAACCATAAGTCCAAAAAGCCCATTAAACTTCCCCTGGGTTTGAGTTTAATGGTAGAATGAATTACGTCCATGAAAATAATAGTGATTTTAATGATTCAATGTGAGTGTGTGTGTGTATATGTATATATTTTATCCTTGCTGTGTTTGTTTAATCCATATAATCATTGTTAAAATTAGAGATTTTCATATGTTTTGATCCCAGCCACTTTGAGATGTACATATATATTCCTAGCCACTTTGAGATGTACATATATATTCTTGATTACCATCTTGATTTGTAGCTGATATTTCTACTATAATTGTTAAAATTATGCTTTAAACTTGATTTGGTGTACTTTGCTAAGTTTGATGTTGAAATAAGCTTTATTCTGAATCAATACATTAAGGGTATATAGAAACAGGCATATAAGAATATTTGGGTTCAAGCTTACTACTTATGCCCTTCATATAATAGTATCATGAAATAATGTTTGTAGATATTGATTTAAAGGTGATTGCTTTTGCTTTCTCTTGAAAAAAATTTCAGTGCATTGGGAGATATCTTGAACCTACTTATTCATTTCTTATTTAGTTTCTTTACTTTTTTTTTTCTCAATGGATTTTCTTGCCTCATATTTTTTTTCAAGTTCATCAATTGATGTATTATATGATTATACCATTAGTTGAGTTATGATGCTAGCAATTTATTCTGTTTATATTCTATTATTGTATTTATGAACTATATGAGTTATGATGCTAGCAATTTGCTGCTATGGAACTCATTTGACTAAAGAAAATAAAATTTGAGCTGACAACAATTTTTTCTTTTCATGTTTCCCTTTTTAGGTGTATCTCTTGAACCTATTTGGTTGCATATTAATTGGAAATGTTCATAGTTCATATAATATTGCATTCATAAATCCAACATATCGGATGAAGCTTTAGAAAAATTGGAGTAATCACTGTAATGGATGGGCAAATTCATGAAGTGCGCCCATTTTAATTCTTTTGATTTTTTTTTTTTTTATGTAAGTTGTGTAAGCTTTTTGTTGTAAAATTGGTAATACCTTTAGCATTTTCCATATGTTCTTATGTTTCAATGCTTTGATTGGGGAGTTTCATTTTGTGTGCTAATATTTTGCATGGGAAATTATAGGTGAGACATCATCAATACTTTGAAGCATAATAGAAATGATTATACATGGGGGAATATTACTATAAAACTGGTAGAAGCATATGGTAGATTAATGTTATGCTTCTATTTTGAAGCAAATAGAAAGAAGATGCGCTTAATAGGTTGGGTTTGAGGATAACAATTTTTTTTTTTTTTTTTTTTTTTACATTTTGCTAGAAGGGTAAAAATTGTTGAGGGATTGAGATAGTATCAAAAACTACATGTGTGTTCCAAGATTATTTCTTAATTATTAGAAAAACTGATTTTATTTGCGTCTGCATAATTTCAAAATCAAATAATTATGATATAATTTTGTCTCTGTTTTGATGAAAAAACTTAAATTGATGTATCTCACTATAGGTGCTAGACAACCATCTTCACATGGACTTGAAGTTGGTATTGTCATTGTAGTTCTATCATGTTTGACACTTTGTAGCTGTTGGATTAACATTTTGTGAGCTTGGATGGTTGTTTATGTCATAATCTAATGTTAAAAAATTTAGAGGAATTACCCTACATTAGATTTTTATCTTAGCATTAAAATTCGATTTTCAAATTCTAATTCAGATCATAGCTTCAGATAATACATCTGAATTAATTCTATCTTCACACCAAATTTCATGAATCAATTTTTTTCAAGGATGAAGTTCAAAATTCTTCCATTCAAATGAAATCAAATTACTTTTTTAGATGAGCAAAATGAAAGCTAATGTCTGAATATCACCGTGTAGAAATTTGTTTCATACTACAAAGTATGTTTAAAGTAGTGAGCATAGTCGCAGGACATCTTAAAATACATAAAATAATATTTAAGCATTTTTAACGTATTTAGCACACCCACTCCTATTCTTGCCTTTATTTGACTATTTGGTCATGTCTGTGATTACATGGCATTAAAGGCTAATATAATGTTTCTATAATTAAATTCTAATATTAGTTTATTTCTACAATTAGTCAAATTAAACTTCATGCTCAGGATGAATTATAGTACATTGTATTGCTATATTAAGCTTATTGTTTTCTAATATGTAAAACCTGCATTGCATGGATTAAATGCTAGTATAGATAATAGTAAAGGAATGAAGGAAACGCAAAACATGAAGAAAAAGCCTAGAGAGAATGGACTGGAAAAGACTAAAGCTGAAGATTAGATGGTTTCTCGTCTCTGTCACCTCAATACTCTCAACTCTAGCTCAGCCTCAGAGTTTGGGTAAAATGAAATTATTGTTTTTTCAGCAAAAATAAAAAAAGAGTAAAATGATTTCTTTTGTTTTTATTTTTTATTCTTTTGAGCAAAAGTAAAATGATTTTTTTTTTTGGCCAAAGGTGTCACGTTTTTTGCTGCGAAATATTCCTTAAAAAAAAAAAAAAAAACTCGCCTTTCACAAGGACTCCCCCCTCCCCCCCCTTTTTTTTTTTAGTTTAATATTGTAATTTTTAGATTTGAACTTGTCTTGCTAGTGAGGTTACAGGTAGGGGTGTCCACGGGTCGGGCCAGGTTAGGTTTGTGCCTAACTCGGACTCGACCCAAATGATTCGGGTGAAGGAAAATATGACTTGAAACTGACCCGGATGATCTTGTTGGATTTTTCAGTTTGGGTCTCATCGGTTTCGAGTTGTATCGGGTTGGTCTCGGGTTTTATCGCCGAGACCGATATTTGGCCCGATTCGTCTAGATCTGGCCTAAATTTCGTCAGATAATGGCGAGATCTCGCCGGATCTCGAAGGATTTGGACTAAATCTCGAGGAGATCTCGCCAGATTTGGTCCAAAAGCTTAATGATTCGCTGGGAAGGTTAAAGATTTCGATTCTGGTCAAGTTCAACAGGTTTTGAAATGGAAAACCCACAACCGACCTGCTAGGGTCGGGTTAGAGAGTTCGGAACCTGTGTCTGACCACCGGAGTCATCGGATCAAGTGGCGGCAGGTCGGACGCGGGTGGGTTGGCCGCATGGACACCCCTAATAACAGGGAAAGGATTTTGAAAAGTAATAAACAGCTCAGTTTAGTATGTGCTAATTTTTAGGGGGGAAAAATGTATCAAACCTATATAAGATATATTTAAATAAAAAGTGTGCTAATTTAAAAATTAAAAAAAAAATTCTTTTATAATTTTTTATTTTTGAATTTTGTTGAATTGCAATTTTAACCTTATTTTTATTTTTTAGAAATAACTTAAGAGTTTGAGGAAAATAAGCTGTTTAAGCAAAATTCAAATCATGGTTTTATTTCTATTGTTAACACGAAAAGAACTAGTACAAAATAGCTGGTTCAACTTAACAAATGCTACACCTTTTCCACTTCTAAATCAGGTTAAATTTAACCTTGAACATCAAAAAAAGGAGAAGATTTATGTGACTTTAATTCATTCTAATCTAAACTATTTATCATCAAACCAAGACACCAATCAGTTTTTTGTATAGGCAGGAATTGAACCTCAGATCTCTTATACAACCATCAGAGACTTTACCAGTTGAGCTAACTGAAACCCATTATTCTAATCTAAACTAATTTATTTGAATAAGCACAACATATATATCTTATCATTACTTACTAATTTCTAGCAAAACTAAACCCGACACATATTATATTGTCAATAAGAATAGTGGGGAGAATTAGGAAGGGTAAGGAATTTGAAGACAATTGCTATAAACAAATTACAAGATGAAGATGGCATGTGAGTATTATATTTGTTCGGAAGCCAATAGACAGCTACAAATGAAAGCCATACTTTGCTAAATATTGGCTATCAAAGGCAAATCTAAATCCTTTCGAAAAAATAACAAGAAAGAAAGGGGCTCAAGTTCAATTTGCCTTCTCTATGGTAAGACATGAGGTAGAAGCATTTTGGAATGGGTTGGAACTGTCCTGTCATTGTCAAGGAAGGTTTCTAATAGCTACAGATTCAGTGATACTGATTGTTGCAGGCTGTAGAATAAACAGATGAATACTCCATCCTTTGCTGATTTTCATGCAGGCCAGGTCATAGTAATAAAAGTAGTACTCTAATCAGCATACCACATATGGTTGATCAAATAATTTCTTCACACCTACGATACGATACGATACGAACAACATAAAATTCTAACTAATTTTGATTTCGGTGTAATGTGATCTCATGATACTGGTAACTATTAAAGATTTCTCAATAATGCACTGTGATATAATCAACAAAATTCAGCAAGCAAGAAAAGAATCCCCCATAAATAGTGCTAGTAATTACATTTCAACTTCAACGTCTCTATAGTATATTGCAAAACCATGTCCATCATTATAACAAACATTTTATTGGTACAATCTGCATGCACAGTACAAATCAACGTTCTGTGAATTATCAAAGTGTCTGATAAACTGGCCGGACATAAATTTTATTTTTAAAAAAAAACCCAGTAACACAATTGCCGAACAAAGATGGTATTGGTAGGTGTCTCGTCTCTGTGACTGTGACTGTGACTCAGAGTCTGTCACCTCAATACTGAGAGTAACTGGGTAAAGCTTATTGTGACCAAAGATACGGTCTTTCCGTAGCGAAACACAATCAACTTTTTGGACAAGTTTATTATGTTGTAATATGATATACTCTTTTTTTTTTTTTTAGTTTTATGGAATGTAATATGATATATCTATTCCTTTTCCTTTAATTGGTTTTATTTTTATGTGATAAAACAGTTATTTCTCAGTAATAACTATTTTTTAAATTGAAGAATGGTTATTAATTTCTAGGGAAATTCTAACCCTCCTAATTAGTTAACTTGCAGTTCACGAAAATATCATATTGGCTGGTTTTAACGTTATACTTTTCATAGTCCCTTAAACATCACACATGATTTGTACTACTAACACGTTCGATGGTTCTTTTTTTTTTCCTTTTTTTTTTTTTATGGTCACACTGGATGGTTCTAAGTTCCAACATTACATTGGGCAGATCTAACATCATATATAACTCTTCAACTATTACATTCAGTAGTTCCAGTGGCAGCGCCACGTAGGCAAGGGGTTCAAATGAACCCCCTAACCTGAAGAAAATGAAAAAACTAAATATAATATTTTTAAAAAATATATTCTTTTGAACCTCCTAAAATAAAAATTTGACCACCCTAACACTAAAAACTGATAAAAAAAGGATCTGAAAATCGAACAATAAATTAAAAGATGCATAGCTACACGATAAGAGGAGAAAAACAAGAAGAGGAAGTAGAAGATAACAGAAATTCACAAGCGGAGTAGAGGAACTTAAGTTTGAAATTTTATTCTTCATCGTCTACACCTGAATCTTTGAGAAGGGAAACTGAAAAGTGAGATAGTTTAAGAGATTTGGAAATAAAAAATAGTAGTAATAAATGTGATATTCCGTGGGTAGGTGGTGGGAGTGGAGTTTAAGGTTTAAAGAAAGCTTCCTTGAAGTTTCCTAGCTTACAAATATCTCTACATATTTTTTTATTTACAGAAAATACCAAATTTGACATTATTTTTGAATAACCAATTAAATCATTTTATATAAAAAATTACGTTAAGTTCATTAATTTAATTTGCAAATAATAGCTTAATAATAAAGATATAAGCAGTAATATTTTTCTTTTGAGAAAGGTAAACAAATCTTCTTCTTCTTCTTTTTTTATACAAGGTAAATGACAATGGGATATGATACAGTAAGGAGTGAAGACATATTATTTTTTATTAAATTGTTGAGTTGAATCCTTAATAGTCTAATGCTATAGACCCTCCAAAGAATTCTTTTTGATGGTTAATGCTATATATAAAATATATATATATATATATAATATATTAAAAAAAAAAAAAACTTCAATAATTAGAAAAATTACAAAGATCAATAGTTGTTAAAATTGACCTCCCTAAAATAATTTTTTGGAGCCGCCACTGAGTGGTTCCCTTATTTTTTAGTCACATTGGATGGTTCCAACATCATAATAGATAGTACAAACATCACATGCGACTATACAATTGTCACATTTGATAGTTCCTTTATTTTTTTAGTCACATTAGATGGCTTTAATGTCACATTGGATAGTACAAACATCACATATACCACGTACCATTGTCACGTTTGGTAGTTCTCTTAACTTTTAGTCACATTGGGCAGTATCTACATCACATATGACCGTATCATAGCTGCATTCAGTGGTTCCATTATTTTTTAATCACATTAGATGGTTCCAACGTCACATTGAGCACTACCAACATTACATATGACTATACCATTGTCACATTAGTTAGTTGCCTTATTTTTTTAATCACATTGGATGGTTCCAACCTCACTTTGAGATGTCACATGTACTATCAGGTGGCCTAAATAAAATTTATAAAAATGTTAATTTGAATTTTCTCACTGATGTGCTTCTTTCCTCTCTCTCTCTCAAGAATTATAATAATCTCTTATTAGTGAGAGACAAATTTAGATATAGAATAATGCACATTATAATTACAATACAAATAGATATTGAACAAATCTTAATAAGTGGTGTGATTAATCAAGTTTATTTATCTCTAAAAAAAATTATGTTTATGTTTTCACATGCATTGCATGCCCTGTAAATTTGCATACTAGTAAAAATAATGAGAGCAAAGTAAACTTTTAGCCCATAAAGTTTGGGATTGTTTTCATTTTGATGCTTTATATTTTAAATAAATTTCATATTAACCATTCATGATTAATTCTGTTTGTATATTGACCTTTTACGATTCAAAGTTTTCATTTTGGTCCTTCATATTTGATTCAGTTTTAATATTAGACATTCATGTTTAATTTAGTTTTTTGTTTGGCCCTTCATGAAAATGAAAATTGTGAAATGTAAAGGGCCAAATAGAAATAAAGATGAAGGACTAAAATGAAAATTTTAAAACTCAAAGGCCAATATGAAAACAACCCAAAACTTTATGGGCCACGGGTATAATTTAATCAAATAATGAATTAACCTGGAGATTTTATTTTCTAAAACATGTGAAACAAAAGGCACTCACATACATGGTTATCAATATACCGATCCGGATTAAGATCCTAAGATCCTACATTCCTAAAACTTTTTGAATCTCACTAGGATCTCTACTAATGTGAAATCTGTGTGGGATCCCAATCTCATAACAATACTAAAGATCATGTGCTATAAAGGAAAATTCAAAAAAAAAAAGTTTTGCTTATTTCATGCCTCCAAATGTAGCCCAAAGGCCCCAAACTAATATAAAAAATTTAATAAAACAAATTGGCACAATGGCTCTAGCCCAAATTTATTAAAACAAAAAATAAAACACTAAGGCTCACGTCAGTCGTCACCTTAACCTATTAAATAAAATCATTGAAGATAGAAGAGAAAAGAAGAGACTAGACTACTAGAGAGTAAAAGGTGAGGGCAAAAAAACTAAGAAATCCGACAATGACGCCACTGTGAGAGAGACCATCGACAACAAAGGTGTTTTTCTTTTTGTAATTCCGCTAACAATGACAAGAATGTTATTTATAATAATCAACCATACTTTGAATAGCCCATTCAAGATAACCAAAACTTTGGTCTTGATGATTGAGTGTGTTTGTGGTGTTGTTTGAAATTTTGTTATTTGTTTTTTGTTATTTATGTGAGACATTAGGTATTGACATTGTTATTTGCTTTTGAGATGTTTATGTGAAATATTATATATGTTTGGAGTTGTTTAACTTAAAACTTGGCATTTGTAAGTTGTAATTTTTTGAACTTTGAACTTTCTTTATGTATTTGTATTTTGGTACTTTGGTACTTTGCCTTTTACTAATAATTTCATTAATTTGTGTCAAAATTTACTTCTTTTTCAATGTTTTTTTTTTTTAATATATATTATGAATTATAATTATATGTATTTTTTAATATATTTTTTTAATTGGAAAGTAATATCTTACGATCCTCATGCTACTCCTATGAACCTATCCCTGAACCTTCTTACCAATCTCGTAAAATATCTCAATCCTGATAACCTTGATCTTATCCAAAAATAAAAAAGCTAAGCCGCTAAAAAATTGCATTGTGACATTCACAATGATAAATAAAAAATAAACAACCCTATGCCACTTTCAACAACTGACCCACTCCATTACGAATCCAAAAGTCAAAGTTGAAAGCCCTTTAAAAATGAAAAATGTTAACGAATGCCTAAGAGCATTTGTTAGTAAACTATTATGCATAATTTTAAATTACAAAAACTTTCAATTTAAACAATTTATTGATGACATAACTATTGATTTTTAATTTTCTAAAAATTTTGCAAGTATAAATAATATAAAAGAAGATGTAATTCAATGATGGATTTGTCAAAATTCAAGTCCAATAAAAAGATATTGAATAAATTTGTAACCTAAAACTAAAACTAATTTTGTAACAACTTTGTCCGAAGAGAAAAAACAATTAAAGTTTTGACAACTTTTTTAATTTTTCATAAAAGTGAAATAAAAACTTACATAAAATAGTTTATTAACAGTTGCCTTAAAAACATATGTTAACGTGACCCTTTTACTAATGAACATAAAGAACTACAATGGCCACTCCGCCCCCAATCATGGAGTAGCTCTTCAAGGCCAATCTCATTGAAATTCTTCCCTTTATAAATTGGGGTGAGACTTATGTCCAGTAACAAGAGCATAGAAGCACTGGATGGGGACATTCAAACAAACACGACCATTTTAGAGGTGTCATGTCCATGTCACCTCCAATGCATAGAAGCATAAAAGAGAAGCCATACCCTATAAATCGTCTTGAGACCATTCCTTTGATAGAGGGAAACTCCACTTGACTAGAGAACATGATAATCACAAAACCAAGAATCAAGCATGCACGTGACCTCGAACTCTCAAGTATCAACTCCAACTATTTAACAACCTTTTAAATCAACTTCAAAATTGTCACAAATACTCTCAAGGTCATACGCAACTCATTTGCCACCTTTCACTAACTAAAACCTGCCTATTCCAACCAAATGCTGTCTAATTAGATCCCAACAGTTGGACTACAACGGAATACGAAGATAATTGCTTCATGGCAAGTTGAGAACATAGTCCACTGATGTAGGACTGTAACTGAGACAAGCTGAATTAAGCAATGGATCAAGGTCTGTTCCATTAAGTTAAACCTCAACCTATCAGCAAAAATATAGTGCTAATAATAACAATAATATAAAATTATATATATGGCAACAGTCTGGCTGACTCAACTAGACTGGGTCGCCCTTTGTCATCAAATAAGACTGGGATTCCAGTCTGAAACCCGCACCATCCAAAGGCAGAAATGTACTGTAATCAGCTCTAGACAAAAATAGGTAAACCTGTATAAATCCCATCAAATTCAGGTAGGAATCAGTACATGGACCCCTCAGGAGAAGGAGAAAAAGAAGGGGGGAAGGAAAACATCAAGAATAACTCAATAAGGGAGCACCATTTTCAGGCTTAGCATGCGCACATAATCACGAAATCTAAAGTTCTCAGAACTATCCTAAAAAATAAAAGTTCAACTGTTAAATAAGCATCAAGGAGTGAAAAAGAGACGAGAAGCTTTCTTGAGGAGACTGGAATCCAAAGCCACCCTTCTACTCCTGCAAGGACAGGAAAATGGCATTAATACTAGAAGTGCTTAACAACAACAAAAATACTAGCTAAATCAATGATCATTCAGGTGAAATAGTAACAACCATTTCCACCAATATACCATCTGATCCCCCAAAACTCCTGAATTGTGCACTCAGTGAGGAATAAAAAGCAGCAATACACAGATCCAGTAATGCAATTAAGTTCTATGGAAATTAACATGGTTCCAAGTTTTTTCACACCAAAAAATAAATAAATAAAGGTACTCTTGGAAGCCTTTGCAAAATATCTAAAACTCATTCTAAAACACCAGGAAACATAAATGAAGATTAAAGGTTTAAAATTTCAAGGAACTTTATAGGGATAAGGAGAAGAGGCAACCATTATAGAGGTATATCAGTTACCTTTGACGGGCTAAGTCCACCAATTGAGAAAACACTAGCAATCACAATATACAAACAAAATCATGCAACCAGCATCTATCAAACTAAAGCATTCAATAAGCCATTTGACCCATCAATCCCTCAAAATATCGATTTTTAACCCAATGAGGAAAAAGGCATGCCTCTTGTTTTTTAATTTTCTTTTTCAATAAGTAATACTACCTCCGTCTCAAATTGTTATTCCTGTTTAGAAAACCCTTCTTTTTAAGAGAACATCATTTATTATTTTGTCTCTTGATTAAAAAGACAAAAGTTTCCAAAATTACCCTTAAACAAAGTTCTCAAAAAATTTTATCATTAAAACTGCTTGTGTTTGGTAGGGGCATAATAGGAAACTCAATAAATTAATGGTTTTTAATTTTAAAAACGGGACAAAATTTTGGGAAATCCCAAAATGGAATATAAGACCAACAATTTGGGACAAATGGAGTAAATTTTATTGATATAGAGAAAAAGCTTGACGTCCACAATTCTACAAAGTTCTCCAAAAGAATTACATGAAAGATAAATCACATTCTAAAAGAAATTGATTATATAAAATCTACAAGCAAATTTGTATCACTAGTTTCCAAAGTGTGGGATCAATTGAACAATGATCTCAAAAACAAAGATTTTGTGCCAAAACTAAGATCTCCAGTACCTTAAAAACACAATTATTCCTCTCCTCCATATGTCCCATGATAAGAATATAGGGGATAATTCCAAGCAAAAGAGCTTCCGTATTTACCTAACCAATTCCTCCATGTTAGAAGCAGCTCCACAACACTCTTAGACATTCCAAATTAAACCCCAAACATAGAAAATAAAGTCCACAACTCTCTTGCAACTATGCAGTTGCAATAAAATATTACCCTACCCTAAAAAAAGAATGTCACCTGGAAGGACTTTCCCCCATGTTGCTGACCACACAAAGAATGCAACTCGTTTTGAAGCCTTAGTTTGCCAAATACTCGTCTAAGGAAATATCCCACCACAAGACCCGTGCAAAGCCTCATAATAAGACCAAACATCAAACTTACTGTTACCATTCAAACTCCATCTCAAGCGGTCAAGGCTCACTCAGGATGTTGGAATACAAGGTGTCAAACATAGTCAATTTGATCCAATACCCAATAATTAAAATCACACCCAAATATGATATTCCATGATCATGGTCCCCTTGCATTTGGAATCTCCAAATAGGAGTGAACAAAGCCATCCTTGTCCGTTTTTATTGAACACAAATCTGGATATAATTATTTCAAAGCTCAACTCTCACACCATATGTCATGCCAGAACCTCAAACTATGACCATCTCCAACCTCATGATGAATGTAACCAACAAAACTCTCCCAGTCTGTCCCAATGCTTCAACATAAGCTGCAACCATGGGTGCTTCTAATGACTATGTTGTCTACTGACCCCAAGCTTCCCATATTTCATGCCAACAACTCTTCTCCAAAGCTGATCCCCTTCCTCTCCAAAGTGCCATAGCCATTTTCCCAATGGGGACCAATTAAAAGTTCCATGGTCTCACCCCAGCCCCCATTCTTGTGTAATTTTAGATTCTTTTTTATAAGACTTGTGTAATTTTAGATTCATCTCCCATCCTCCTCTACACCAACACCCCATCCCCCCCTCTCTCTCTCTCCAAAAAGAAATTTCCACTACAATCTCTCCAACGATTAGCCACATAAGTAACTTCCAAACTGTTGTCACCTTGTATGACAATCCAAACAAATTGAGTTTTAAAAGCCCATTTATCAAAAAATATTTCAGACACACCAGTCAGAGCCATTGGACCCATGAAAGTCTCCTTTTTTGGCTAGAGCAAAGCCATGTCTATGGAAGGAGCTAACTCTACTAGATTCAAAACACAATAATAGAATACAATTATGCATTTCAAAAATGTTGGCATAGAAAAATTTTGATAAAGAAACATCATCTGATACCAAAAGAAACAAAATAAGGTAACTTTTTTATCAACAAATTCCTAGGGCACAAGTTCCTAGGGGCCAAATTACAGTTTTGAATCCAATCTGTTTGGCATCAGCTTTTAGCACCAGTTTTTAAAACCTCATTTTTTTCCCACTTTTTCTCACTTTTTTTCAAGGTACAAGTATACTTAAGCACACTTTCAGCAAAAAGTTTTCAGCAAAAGACTAGATAAGTTGTTTTCAAACGGACACTCATTTGAAATGATCAAATGACAAGGCTATCAAGCAAGAGACACCACAGCCACTCACCATTAACAAATTCCTAGAAACCACAATATATGTACTCTGTTCCCATAACTAACTATGACAACTATGACCAGAATCTAGCATAGTTATTAAATCCGTACCAAACCACCAGTTAACCGTGAAACCCATGAACCAAAGCATTATCCGAAATGGTTTGATGTAAAATACCGGATATGCAATGACCCATTTTATCAAACCGTGTAAACTAACGGATTGCACAAGTTAATCTTTTTAACCTGTGGATAAAAGGAAAAATAAATGTGTGTATCTTTGACAAAACTCAAAAACACTGAACTAAACTACTTAAGTCACTGAACTTTGAAGTCATCAGTTGTATTTGGAGATTTAAATTATTTTGTTATGTTCTAGGGTTTAATGATTAAGCTAAAAATTTATTTTGAATTTCTATGAGATAAGTTTTTTCAAGACTTTTGGACTATATAACTTGGTTATTGGATGATTTATGCGAATGATGTGTTTTTTTTTTTTTATTCTCTAATTTTATGTCATATGATGTAATTTTTTTATTGTTATAATTTATTAAGTTACCTAAATGAAGTATTTTTATTTTATTTTAGTTGCTTTTATTATTATGAATATATTATTTGATTAACTAATAAACCTACAATTTAACCAATGAACCAGTGAACCAATTCTTCAGCCGGGTCAACCTCCGGTACGGTTATGATAACTATGGAATCTAGATCAAAATGTGGTAAGCTATGACGATTGCAAGGCCAGATGATATCAGAATTATCCTCCTACTAAGACACATGTAATTCTTCATCCAATTTATGAGACAGTTGCTTATTTTCTCATACCTATGTTCTCCGGTCCTACAGTTTTAGAAGTTCTTACAGAACACTGTAGTAAAATGCTAAGCGGCCAACTGTTAATTTGACATCCTTAGACTAGATTAATCACAACAGACATCTGACATTATCCTGTCATTGAAGCATTATGATCTCAAACCAGTGGGGAACAAAATAATAAACATTCTCAAGGTCATTACACCTCTCAAGGTCTCACACACACATTACACTCAGTGCTACATTAGAGATTAGAGTGGGAGAATGCACACACACACTCCAAAAGCCACAAGACAAAGTCATACCTGTTCCATGGCTGTAGGTTCACTATCCCTCTGTTCCTCCACATCTTCTGGCCCACCATCATCCTCATTCTGACTATTGGAGACCATATTCTCATCCTTCTCTTTAACGCCATTTGCCCCAGTCTCAGCATCTAATTTCAAATCAGAAGGAAGCTGACCTGACTTCAATGCCTGCTCATCAAAACCAAGTTAACTTGTGCCTTGCATTCTTTTATTCTTCATTACGCTCAGTGTTATGTTACTAGCATAAAAAGAAGACAGTCTAAAAATAAAAAAGTAATTTCAACTAATCAAAATGTAAGAACCTTTTCAAGTCTTGCAACCTCTTCAAGAGTCTGGGAGTTCACAATGGCAGCCTACATACAGGTGAAAAGACATTAAACATTAGAGAACCTTGATTATAATCTTAAACATGAATCTAATGACAAATGACAGAGGCATATACAAACATTATATGAAAATAACATTGTAACAAGAAGTCTCAGGGAAAAACTTGGCTCACTAATTCAAACTAAAGTTGAAAGATGTCTACCTTTACTAATTATAGATTTGAACAGTTTTGGCCAATGAAAAGTCTTATGTGCATGACTGTGTGATTGTGAAGGAATAATATTGCTAAGAGTTCAAATTCCCAAAATCCACAACCACTCAAAATTTCAAGTACTGGGAATTGGAATAAAATAATGTTGAAAGATTTTTTTACAATTAAAAATAATTTATTAAAACAAAAGACTAGGAGATTACATAGGATGTGTAACTTACTACTCCTAAGCAATTACAACCAGAATTCAACAAATCTAAAAATCTTAAAACGATACAACAGGGATGTTGCCTAATACATTCATCCAATCATACAAAAGATCATAACAGGGACTGTTTAATAATGTGAATTGGGCGTTCAACACCATCAAAAGCACTGCCATTCCTTTCTTGCCATATAGTCCAGAAGATGCATAAGAGGCGCAGCCCTCCAGGCTCTTAACAAGCCAGGATTTTAACTATTGTATTTGGCATATCCCAAGAAACTCCAAATAAAGCCAACACAAGAGATCATGACTTTCTAGAAACCTAACAATGATCCACCGTCCATCTGTCCACCATTCTTACACATACAACACCAGTCCAAAATTATAATGTGCTGCTTACGCAAATTATCAACAGTCAAGGAAGAAGAACTAGACACTAAAAGAATGCCATAAATATGTTATATAAGGATAAATTTACTACGAGCTTTTATTTCCAAGAATTGCAACCACTTGAAATATTTTATTTCCAAGAGACACCAATAGATACTAGACCTCACAATCCTTTAGTGGACTCTGAAACAACGGATGCACTACCTTTAAAACTAACATGCACAATAGAAAGAAAATAATCAGCCATAGATATTATCCAATCAACAACTATCTTGAAAACATAGACTCCAACATTTTCTGAGCAACCTCAATGCATCGAAAGTTTGAATATTCAACTCCTGCCAAGCATCCACATATGGCAATGCAAAGAAGATATTAAATCTTGTATCTCTATCTTTATAAGCAATTTAATTTATTGAAGAAAAGGCAAAGGGCCTTGAAGCTCAATTGGCACTTTCTGGTATTTCCAACATAAGTGTCCAGGTTCAAATCCTCACCCACCCACCCCCCCAAAAAAAAAATATATGTATTATCACCAAAAAAGAAAATTAATAATAATAATAATAATTATTATTATTATTGAAAGACTACCTCGTGTACAAAAGTAATACACAAGATAGCCTGCAGAGTTACATTCAAAAAATTACGAGCAAATGAAAGAGATTATATAAAGTCTACAATGGAACGATTATCATTGAGACCCAATACAATAAACTATTCAAGTAGAAATCTAAGGAAAGATGTCTTCAGCCGCATTTCCAAAGCTTCAACATCTTCAAAAGGGCACTAATTCCACTCCCTATACAATATCCACACCAAGCATAAGGGGTTTAAATCTTTTTCTCTCCTTCAAACCTATGAAAATACTGTTAATAACCTCCAATCATCCACTAAACAGCCAATAAGATTATTTACCTTAAAAAAACAGAGCTTCTAAGACCATTTAGTAGAGGTAAACAACACCTTCACTCAGATAAACCCAAAATGCCTAGGACATGCTAAATATTCCATAGGATAATTTTACAGACTAATCATTTTCTTCACTTCACTAAGATAAAATAAAAAGGGCATATTAATAATAAGAAACTACGTATAAACACTAAAAGAGTTGCTACATGCATGTGACTTTATTTATACATGTATGTGATTCATAGAAAAGTACATGCACACATGCAATATATGATATAACCCAACCACAGAATAATAAGTCTTTTCATTAAATTTATAGAGAGAGGAGAGAGAGAGAAGTGACAAGCCTAAATAAGAAAATTCACAACCTTCAATCCCTAAATGAGGCATATGCTTTATAATTAACTAGATTTATCACGCATTGCTATGGATACTAAATGTTTAGATCAATACAAAATACCTTGATAGCTATGATTTGCTCAGGTGTTGGGGCAGTCACTTTCTGAGTTTGTTGTTCCTCTGTGACTTCTGCTACATTGGGTACCTCACCTGGTGTAAAAGTTGTCATGGATTCCTTTTTAGCCTCTTCTTCAACTTCTTTAGATGCAAACAAATTTCTTGCTTCCAGTCTCTCCTATTATTATGGAATATGATCATCAAAATGAACACACAATAGGAGTAAGAGATTTGAAAAAAAATAAATAATAATAAGAAGGAAGCGTTGTATTGAAGTTGTGGAAATTCCATCAAATGTATGAATGAATATTCCACCTATATGACAGTAACCTCTTATTTTAGGTTTGTGTGCGTGTGTGTTTTGACAACATTCTACTCAAGGATATGACACAACTAAATATTTAAACAGAAATAGTGAAATACAAAGTCTGGAATCAACAGAGAAACACAATTTAGAAGAAAATGTAGAAGGATAATGCCTGAAATTTCTGCTTTCTATGCAGTGAAGCTTGGGGTCCAGGCTGTTGCCCAACATAGAGTCATAGATGCCTAATAAATATGCCAAATAATAAGTGTATAGTAACATAGCTAAATACACCATTTCTATTTCACTGTTTACTCTGTTGGTGGTCTTTTAGATTCTTATCCGATTTAGTACCCCAAAAAAAAAAAAAATACATAGTTGTTTAGAATTTCCAGAACGGTTCAAGTTTAACTTTAATAGTGCTCTTATTTTCTATTTTTAAAGTGGAGGTCCAAATTTCAGTTAAATTGGGAAGAAAAGGTTCTTTGGAAAAATGAGTCCTCAGAATTGTTCAACTTCCTAAGAATAACGTAAAAGCACTTTGCAGCTTTATGGTTCTAAGATTTCATCAGGTCAATAAACAAGCAGCAGTAAGCTTTGTTGAAGCTTCAGATGGTGATACCATAACTATTGCAAGAAAGTCCCAAGGCCACCCTAAAACTTAAACCATAAAAAGAAAACAACAACTTGCACAGAAAACAGCAAACACTTGGTGCAATTAAAGAGCCTCCTCACCTTGTTTTTCACCTTTTTGAAATCTAGAACCCGAAGCTGCTTTAGCTTGTGAATCACATACAGCCTATAGTTGGGTTTCTTTGTAATGTTATTATCCAACAGACTAAGAAACTGTAGCTTCGGAAGGGATGCAAGAGGGTCAATCTCTACCAAGTTAACAAGCCTATTGTTCGTAAGAACTAATGTGTGTAACTTTGGCAAGAACTCTGCAATACATTAAAACATATAACATATTCAATTATAGTACTTGTAATGTTAAATGATGCATGGTACGAAAAATAAGGAACGGAAGTGCTGTGTTTACCTCCAATGTTGGGATTGATACGCGTAATTCTATTATTATTAATAATCAAAGTACCCAAACGATTAAGGAGCGGAAAGTTTTCAAGCTTAACAATCTCATTGTCAGACAAATCAATGGTGTCGAATTGGTCCTGCCACATGAAAAAAAAATAGTGAAAATTAGGCTCATTGTTCAACCAAAACCAAGCTGCATACAAAAAACTTATGAAGTTATAAAATCAAAATTAAACAAAAAGAAAAAGGTTAAAATATAAAGAAGGGAAATAGCTGACCTCAGTGGCACCCAAGTTTTCTATCACAGGAATCTTGTTACCTGAAAACCCAAATTAGATATAGATATAGATATTTTGGGCAGGAGTTAAATTTATTTTAGGGTTTGGGGAAAGAAAGAAAGAATACCTCGAAGATCTAACTCACGCTCCTTGATGGCATTGAAAAAATGAGGGCTTTTCCAAATCAAGTCGGCGGTGAGCCTCACCATTTTTCTTTTGAACTCTACTGATTACTTTGAAGCAGGTTAGTCGGCTACACATACAGAAAATAACGGTGAGGCGATGCGCTCTCGCCCTTTTATATTTTTTATTTTATGTTGTTACTTAACTCTCTTTTCTTTTCTTCTTTTTTTCTTTTTTTCCTCTTGCTTCTTTTGTATTGATTTGCCAATTGCGATGAAACTACTGCTACTATTTACTGTTCACTTTTCTTTTCTTTTCTTTTCTTTTTTTTCCTAGCTACAAAATCAAATATACATAGCCAAAATGAAATTTTGGAAACATAAATAACCAAAATGTAAGTAACTTCAAACTTTAAAAGCCCAAAATACTTGAAGTGAAGCCCAAAAGCCCAAAATACTTGCTAATAACCTTTCTTGGATTTTCTCTACTCTATATGCTAGTCCTAGGAATGTAGAAAGATGTGTTTTGTGGGAAAATTTAATTAAAGTTGCAGATCTTCATAATAAACCGTGGGTGATAGCAGGGGACTTTAATGAACCCCTGTTGAATGAGGATAAATTTGGGGGAAGACCAGTTAGTTTATCTAGATCCCTCTTATTTAAAGATTGTTTAGACAAGTGTAATATGGTGGATTTGGGTTTTTCGGGACCCAGGTACACGTGGACAAATAGGAGGGAAATCAATAATCTTATTCAGAAGAGAATAGATAGGTTTTTCATGAATCCTAGCTGGTGCCTTCTATTTCTGGATGCCAGAGTCTCTCATCTCACCCGATGCCACTCGGATCATTGCCCGGTGCTGTTGGAGACTGTCCCTAGACAATCCACTTTCCTTAAAAGGCCTTTCAGATTTCAGAGCTTCTGGCTATCCGACCCTTCCTTCCCTCAAGTTGTGACTAAGGCTTGGAATCAGGATGGGAACCTTTCAACTTCTATAGCAAAATTCACAGATGAAGCAACTCTCTGGAATAAAAATCAGTTCGGGAATATATTTGGGAAGAAAAAAAGATTAATGGCTAGACTCAATGGAATCCAGCGAGTTTTAGCCATAAACCCCTCTTCCTCCCTAATTGATCTTGAAATTCAGCTGCAAAAGGATTTGGAGATAGTTTTGAATCAAGAGGCGGAGCTGTGGGCTTTAAAATCGAGAATTAATTGGATGGTGATGGGAGACCGAAATACCTCTTTTTACCATGTTTCTGCAATTGCAAGAAGAAAAAGGAACACAATCTCTATGGTTAAAAGTGAGGTAGGGGATTGGTTATCAGAGGAAAGTGAAGTCATGAATCATTTTAGAGAGGGGTTTATCAGTTTGTATTCCACCAACCAAGTCAAGGCTGCTTGGAGTCATAATCTTCGGACTGGCTGGCAGATTAGACTTACGGAGGATGAAAAAAATAGCTTGGATCAGCCGGTGTCAGATGAAGAAATTGTTACTGCCCTGTGGTCTCTTAAGGCCTTCAAAGCTCCAGGTCCCGATGGGCTTCATGCTGGCTTTTTTCAGAGGTTCTGGCTTACTGTGGGGGATTCAGTTAAAGAGGAGATAAGGAAAGCGTTTCTTAGTAGAAAAATTCCAGATTATTTGAATAGCACTAGTATTGTCCTTATTCCCAAGATTCAAAGCCCGGAGTCCATCAATAGCTACAGACCCATTAGCTTGTGCAACTCGGTGTATAAAATTATCACCAAAATCATAGTGGGAAGGCTGAGACCGTACTTGGATAAGTTAATAGGCCCGTGTCAAGGGGCTTTTGTTCCGGGTAGAAGAGGTGTGGATAATACTATTATTGTCCAAGAGTTGATCCATACGATGGGTAAGACTAAGGGGAGAGGAGGTTACATGGCATTGAAGATTGATTTAGAAAAAGCCTATGACAAATTGGAGTGGAGCTTTATTAGAGATATGCTGATCCGTTTCAATCTTCCAGGGAAGTTAATTGAGCTTATTATGAGCTGTATTTCTTCGGTCACTACCTCTTTGCTCTTTAATGGAGGGGCTCTTGAGCCTTTTATGCCCACTAGGGGAATAAGGCAAGGTGACCCGCTGTCCCCGTACATTTTTATTATGTGCATGGATTATTTGGGGCAATTAATTCAGGAAAGGTGTGAGGATAAGTCTTGGGTTCCTATCAAAGCTTCCCGAAGAGGTCCGGCCTTCTCTCATCTGTTTTTTGCAGATGATCTAGTCCTTTTTGCTAAGGCTAACATGGAAAATTGCCTAGTAATCAGAGAAGTGCTAGATGAATTTTGCAGTCAATCTGGTCAAACCATAAGCGAAGCAAAATCAAGGGTGTTCTTTTCTCCAAATGTGGACCAAAGCGATTGTGAAGCTTTGAGTGACATTCTTGGCTTTCAGTCTACAACAAATTTGGGAAAATACCTTGGTTTTCCTATACAACATAGGGGTGCTTCTAACCAGGATTTTAATTTTGTGTTGGATAAGGTTAAGAAGAAACTTGCAGGGTGGAAAGCAAACCTCCTTTCCATGGCTGGGAGATCTGTATTAATCCAAGCATCCACTTCAGCCATTCCAGCTTATGTTATGCAATGTAACCAGCTCCCAGGGAGGATTTTAGATGGTATAGATCAAGTTAATCGGAATTTCTTGTGGAACTCTTCGACTGATAAAAAAAGTATGCACTGGGTGGGATGGAAAAAGGTTACTACCCCTAAGGAGGTAGGTGGGCTGAGTATTCAAGCCGCTAAGGGCAGAAATACGGCGTTACTTGCTAAATTAAATTGGAGGTTCCACACAGAGAGTGAGTCTTAATGGGCAAAAGTGTTGAGATTAAAGTACTGCACAAATCAGCATATAAATTCCAGAAATGCAGCCAGCCTTCCGTGCTCTCGCACTTGGAGAAGCATGAAGAAAGGGGAAGTTGTATTCAAGAAGGGAATTACATGGATTCCGGGATACGAGAGCAGCCTTAGCTTCTGGCATGATAACTGGTCTAAGGTAGGAACCTTAAGAAGTATTATACAAGGCCCTCTAACTATCGAGTCCAATATGCTTAAAATTAAGGATGTTGCTAGGCTTGATGGGTGGGATTGGAACTTGTTGCAAATAGAGATACCTGAGAATATTAGAAGAGAAGTTCAAGCTACTCCAATATCGTGTGTTGTAAGGAATGAGGATAGAATAGCTTGGAAACTTTCTCCCAAAGGCTCTTTCGACCTCAGAAGTGCCTATTTACTTGCTTGTGAGCCTTTGCCTGATCCGGCCTTTCATGGGAAGTGGATATGGAAGTTGGATACGTTGCCGAGGATCCAAACTTTCATTTGGAAATGCATGCACCAGAGTATCGAGGTAAGAGAATGCTTACAAGCTAGGGGAATGCAAATTGAAAACTTATGCCCCCACTGCAACAGATGCTCTGAATCCATCCTCCACGCTCTTCAGGACTACCATATTCTTAAGGCAATATGGCACCAATTGGGCATAAGCTACCAGGACAGTGTCTTCTACTCGGCCAACCTTCATGATTGGATTATGGCTAATTGTAGAGACAAGGGGATTCGAAGCCCAGGGCTAGTTCCTTGGAATCAAACATTTATGTTTGCTATATGGATGATTTGGAAGGGCAGAAATCAGCTGGTTTTTGAAAACAAGAACTTGAAAACTAGCCTAGCCAGGGACATCAATCAACATGCTCTAGAATATTTTCACTGTGTTGGTAAGCCTTTGGTGGCCAATCGTAAAATTCTGAAGCAAGTGAGGTGGGAAAAACCTTGCTATGGCTGGGTGAAACTAAACACTGATGGCTCATCCTTGGGGAATCCGGGTTTGGCTGGTGGTGGAGGTCTCTTACGAGATGCAAATGGCAACTGGTTAGGGGGTTTTGCTAGAAGAATTGGAACAGCAAACAACTTCACCGCTGAGCTGTGGGCACTTTGAGATGGACTTCTCCTATGTCGGCAAATGAATATCCAAGCTGTGGTTATTGAACTAGATGATAGAGCTATTGTGGATGTTTTCAATCATCAAGCTAGAGCCAACACTGTGGTGTCTTCAATTGTAGATGATTGCAGGTACTTAGCTACTCAAATCCCTCAAATGAGCATAAGACACATCTACAGGGAAGCGAACAAAAGTGCTGACTGGCTTGCCAATTTAGGCCGCATGTTAGGCTCTGTTTTTGAATTTTTTTTTGATCCGCCTGTGGATCTTATTTCTATGTTGGAGGCTGATTGCCGTGGGATGTATTGCTATAGGCAATGTACTGAAACTGTATTCTCTGTTTAGTTTTTAATGAAATCCGTTTTCTACCAAAAAAAAAAAAAAAAAATCAAATATACATTGCCAAAAATGAAAAGTTGGAAACATAAAGAACCAAAATGTAAATAACCTCATATATATATATATATATATATATATATATAAAGAGAGAGAGAGAGAGAGAAGTTATGATCAAGTTACACCACATGTGTAATTTTAAATATTGTTACACCACTTGATAACTTTTAATTAAATTAATATTTTGAAAATCTCACAAATAAACTCCTCATCAATTGCATGGGGTAGGGTCGCGGTCATTCCAAGAGAGGTTGTTTGATGATGAGATGTAGACCTAACAAAATTGGAGTCAAGCTAGTTAACTTAACCTAAACCAAAAGAAAAATACACAACCTAAACCCGATAATTTTTTAACCGAATGAGTTAACCCATATTCGACCTTTTTTCTTAGTCGGGTTGAGTCAACTTGTCTCACTCGCAACCCTTTAAACATGTATATAAATATAATTTTTTTTAATGACCTAATTGCCTAGCTAATATTTAGACCCCCAAACTTTAATTACAGCTTAGTCAATTTAAATTAATTAACAATTAATGCAGCATAACTGTCCAAATTACCTAAGCATATATTTAGCAATAACATGGACAACCATATTGAAGCAATTCAAGCAACACAATAAATGAAAAAGGAAGAAGGTAAAAAAGTAAGCTAGTCCAAGTAAACACCCATTGACCATTGTGTTTACTAAGAGGAAAATCGAAGAACCCAGCAAAAAAAAGCTCTTTGCAACTAGACTGCCGAATGATCCACTAGTATGAATAGTTTTAGTACATGGATAAAAACAAATATCCTCCAAACCTATGCTACTCAATGTACTTAATCCCTTCAAGCTCTTGCTAGCAATGGACTTCTCAAAGTCTTTTTGTTAGTAATTTGATAGCTAAGTACTAGATAAGTGGCATTTATTAAACTATGTGTCACCAGACTATTAAAGTGAAATGAATAGTAGGGTCAATATGAAAACAAAATCAAACATAAATGGCCAAAATGAAAAGTTGGAAACATAAAAGACCAAAATGTAAATAACCTCAAAATCTAATTGCTAGAAGTGTACTTTTTTTTTTTTTTAGAGTAAAAAAGGGTGGCTCATGTGTGATATCATAGCCGACTACACCCCATAGATACATCGCCTGTGAGTACCACTAGCACATAATGGTGCCCGCGACTTGGACTCCACCCATGCACTTCGTTTTTTTTTTAGAAACCAAAGTCCAAACCCCACACCCGTGGGGTATGAGGACTCGAACCCGCGCTTGGCACAGCCATCAAGAAGGGGGCAACCACTACGCCACACTAGCTGGTGGTTGCTAGAAGTGTACTTTAGTTCAAATTATATATATATATATAGAGAGAGAGAGAGAGAGAGAGAGAGAGAGAGGTGACTTTTTATATTGAATTAATATTTTGAAAATCTCACTAATAAACACCCCTTCCATTACATAGGGTGGAATCGTGATTTCATTGCAAGAGGGGCTGCTTGACGGCTAGATGTAAACCTGGCAAAACTGGAGCCAGACCCGTTAACTTAACCTGAACCAAAAGGAAAATACAAGATCCAAACCTAGAGATTTTTTAACCGAGTGGGTTAACCCATATCCGACCCCTTTTTCTCAGGTCAAAATCAAGTCCACCTGTCTTACTTTCAATCTGACCTAATTTTTAAATAGCTTTATTTTTTTAATAAAATTAATCAAACTAGATAAGCTAGCAAATCACTCCAAATACAATACCATGTAAAGGTAACATGATGTCAGTCATCCATAAATAATGACTACATTGAATCAAATAGCAAACACCAACAAGATTCACTATGTCCATGGTGTATATATGTAGTACATGATCATTTGTTAGTCACCAGTGTCATCTGGCCTGCCAATAGGGATTTAAATATGTTGACCATGTCTACACTATTCGTAGGGTTATTATATATGGCCATCTATGTGACACATGCCTATTAATGATTTGTTTGATTAACTATTTGCATATGTATACTTATAATTGCTCAAATTTTGTTATATGTATTTGAAAGTAGATTGTTTTGTTAGATTATATTCCCAATTGGTCATTTGAAAGAAATTGTTTATTACTAATGATGCACGAAATTGTCAGTGAGTTGATCGTCCACACGTGCAGTAATTGGGGTACCTAAAGGACAAAATAGGATGAAGAACCTACAGAGAGCACCGATGAAGTGCTAGCTAAAGAACATTCGAAGGTTAAGTCAATGATAGAAGAATCTCAAATAACTCAAAAGTATAAGAGCTAGGAAATTTCACGTACCTTGGAGAAGAAGAAACTTGGTAATAATATAGTGGTGTAGGGTTGACTGAAATCCTATCAACATAGGATCTTTTCATGTAGGGAAGATATGAAGTTAATGCTCCGAGATCTTAGTGCTTTACTTCCCATACTTGGGAGAATACGAATATGTAGAAGGATCTTTGGATGCGGTGTGCAAGTTCTTTCCATGTAGGGATGCATGAGTGGAGAACATGCAAAAGGTGTTGGACTAAGTGTGATCCATCCTCGGTATTTGGAAACCTGACAGGTACTTTCCTACCCGATGGTGGAGAGCATGATCGATGTCGCGTCGTAATCAACCTGAAAGGGACCTAGTACCCGAAGGATAAAAGGAGACCGAAAGGCATTTCTAACCCAAAGGGTAAAAGGAGTTAGAAAAATTCTCAGCCAAAATATTCCTTATCAATTACTTTGTATGATTTATCTTATTTGGTATTTGTCCAAAACTCTTTTTATGAAATATACATATACTCTTAATCATGAGACCTTCCATTTTGTACATTTGTTACTTACTTTACTGTCAAGCTCACCCCATTCCCCTTAACAGATTGATACTTAGGGTGTGTTTGTTTGGATGTGAAATAGGGTGGATGGAAAATTTTGAAAAGAAAATGGGAATGAAAACTTTTTTGGAGTGTGTTTGGTTGGGTGGGGAGGAAGGAAAATAAATAGTGAGACCTAGGTGTTTTCTCCCCGGGCCCACCAAAAAGTTCTCTCTCCAAAATGGAGAGAAATTTGAAGAGAGAAATTGTGCATCATTTTTAGACAAAAATGCCCATGCATAATTGCACATGGACTTCACCCATGTTGCTTTTCTTCACACCTTTTTTTTTTTCTCTTTTTTTCCTCCTGGACATTGCCTACCTCCTCTTCTTCCTTTTTTTTTCCTCCTAAATGTTGCCTGCCTCTTCTTCTTTTTTTTTCTTTTTCTTTTTTCTTTTGATTTACTGGGCAGGCTTGTCCAAATTTTTTTTTTTTTTGGCCTTCTTTTGTGTGTGTGTGTGGTTTTTTTTTGTTTGCTTGTTTAGATGTGATTTTTTTCATGGACATGATTTTAATTTTTTAATAAATTTAGGTGATTGATTTTTTTTTGGGTTGTTTATCACTTTTTTTGTTTTAATTGGGCATCATTTTTTAACAAATGTATATGCGTAAATTTATACAAACTCACTTTTTTCATCCCTCAATTTTTCCACTCCCAACCAAACAAAAATGAGGGAAATTAAAATCTTTTCTATCCTCCTACTTTTCCATCCTCTCACCATTTTGTATCCTCCCATTTTTCCACCCCTCCAACCAAACGGACTCTTAGAGTATTGAGGGAGATTTGACGTGATCAATTATCCATGGAGTTGCAAAGAATGATTCTCATTAGCTATTATCAAGATTTTGGAATTTTTCATTGTACTTTGGGGGCTTTTTGTGATTTTTGTGATCGCAGAATTGTACCATGTAATTTCTTATAACTAGAATATTTCAAAGTTGGATTTATATATTTATGTTTTTATTTGTGGAGATAGATTGACCTTGACCTTTAATATGGTTTAGCTTTGCTCTATATATTCATGTTGGAATAGTTTTGTTATGTTAATTTAGGTCATGCACTTAAGCTTGAGTCAAGAGTTCGTATAAATTGACAATCATGATTTTCATTTGTCAATTTTAAGAAAATAAACATTAACATTATAAGAATAAGATTGACGATTGATTTTAATTTTTTTTTTAAATATAAGCTGAACTCCTTCCTTTCAAATTCTTCCAATTTGAGGGCATTAAAAAAGAGCGGTTAGGATACCCTTCAAACCACTTCTCCTTAGACATGGAAAATGAAGGACAAGTTCAGGTAGGGTTAATCAGGTTATGGATCAGAAATGGGTTGTCTTAATTGGGTTGCTAGCGAGTCGGGTCAACTCATATGTTTCACATGCAAAAAAAGAAAAAGAAAAAAGAGCATATTGTTATTATATTCCTTTCAATACAAATAAGAGAATAAATAACAAAATACTTAAAAATTAAAGTTAAATAAAGTCTTAAGCTTACACTAGCCAAATTTTACTAATAATATCATCATTATAAAAGAACAAAAAAGGAACAAAAAAAATACTAAGGACATGTTTGGTAAATTGTAATAAACACTGTAATGTAGTAGTTATTTATATGGTTTAGCTATTATTTAGTTTGGTTGTATTTTTATTACAAGGAATATTCATTCCTAATGAATAGCTATTCTTCAAAATGAGGAATAACTATTTATCTTTAAAAATGTTGTATTAGTTATTCCTTAGTAAGTGCAATAATTTCAAAACTTAATATATTTCCAAATAAATAAACTTTCTATATACATCTAACAATTATAAAAATAAAAAATAACATTTATCTCTCTTAAATTTAAAAAATAACAATTTTTAAGGAGATATAATTATATGAGTAAGATATTTCCTAAAATAAATCTTAAGTTTTATTCTAATGTTATATAACTCACAACCAAACTTATGAATAAGTTTAGTTATTACATTACAACACATTTTATTCATAGTAATAAATATTACAATTTATATCGTAATTTTCATACAGCATACCAAACGTATCCTAAATGTTGTGGATCATGTAAAGTAATCAACCTTTTTAAGTGCCCTTGTTTGTATTGTTGTGTGTAAAATAATAATAAAGTTAAATTATCTAAAAAGATAACTAAATTAAAAAATAAAAAATAAAACATAACATATTATATTTATATTTATATATATACATATTTGAATTGCTCCTCAATCTAATAAACTTTAATAGTAAATCTAGTTATGTAAATGTTCATACTTGACCAGCTTTTTTAGGGTTGGTTCAAGTACTTTACCCTAGTCCTACACAACATTTCAGTAAGTTAGGTACGGGTTGCCTCGTTTTTCCTTAACAAGGTTTTTTTTTTTTTTTGGTGAAAGAAAACGAGTGTATTAAAAACTAAGAAAGACCAGATAAATCAGTATGATAAATAGAAACAACTTGTGAAGGAACAGACTCCATCCACACAATAAAATTAGAAACAGTAATAGCGTGCCTAAATAAACTATAAGTGACCTTATTTCATTTTCTCTTAACATAAGAGTAACGTAATTGATAGAAATCAAGGGAAAAAGATTTTGCATCCACAATTAAAAGACCATATGAAGATAAAGAAACATCCACCTTAGCAAGAGCGTTCATTACTACCTTTGAATCACCCTTTAAAACTATTTGTGCAATACCCGTCTCTGAGGCAAACTCCAAAACTCTCACCGTAGCTAAGACTTTAACTTCAACAGCTTGAAATGCCTGGGGGAGCAGTTGAGATAGAGAAGCAATGACCATGCCTTGAGAATCTCAAATAACAACTCTGACGCTAGACTTTATTTTCAGTAGCAAAAGTAGCTCCGTTGAAATTAATTTTGAAACACGCAAAGTGGGCCGGGGGGTTGTGCCACAAAGCATGGGATCGCTACTGGGGCAAAAAGCGTGGAACTTGCAAGGCCATGAACTCTTCATTTCAATCCTTGGAGACTTGATTCCGCTGAGTCCAAATCAACCACGCTATCATGGCAAATAGTTCTAGATTCTTATCCTGCTGTATTGTCCAAAATAGGAGTTCTTTGAAATCCACAAACCGATGTGTTCATTTTTAATTTTGCCATGTAGTCCTCTCCCCCTTTAAAAAAAAAAAAAAAACATTAAAACCTCATTAAATTCTATTTCTCCCTCCATCCAAACAACTCCTTGATGAGTTGGAATTGAGGTTTTTTTTTTTTTAAATGACTTGGCATGTTGTTATTGGCCCAACTCAGCCACATTCAAGGAATTGCATATAACCCAACTGCAGGTGACACGCTCTATCACCCAAGTTAAACGCAATCCCGCTTGGGTTGACTTGAGTTATTCCGGTTTTCTGAGAACCTTCAGATCCCTGATGAACGGTACATAATCAATTGGGTGACGTGTAAGTAAGGAGTACATCATGAACATCCCGTTCCCATGTTTGGTTAAAAAGCCACAGTAAAAATAGTCATAGAAATTAGAAAGAGAGGACTCATATCATATGTATCTTCCAGATAGCCTCCCACAACAAAATACTAAAAATCAGAGTCACACCATAACTTATAGCATAGCGATGAAGAGGAGTCCTGGAAGCTTTGCTATATGCCTATTATTATTCCTCTTTGGAATATTGGAAGTGATTGCTACTAGTGCCAACCGGGTTCATGAAAACAACAACAACAACAACAATAATAATGGTTCTTCTTCGTTGTATTGGTCCACTGCAAAGGATGAGGTGGATCTGCTTAGCAAGCCACAAGCGCAGCAAGAAGATGACTCTGACTCCGATGGTGGCTTCTCTTCCCTCGAAGGAATGCTTCAGTGGGCTATTGGTATTTATGACTCACTCTTTTTCTACACAATTTTCTTCCCTATTTTACTTATAATTATAATTATAGGGTCGCTTTCTTTTGTTTGATTTGTCATTTCATTTGTGCACTTAAGTGGTCATTTTCATCATTCAATTTGGAGGGTTTTTCACTTTTGTTGTTGTTGTTGTTGTTGTTTTAAAGTAAAAAAAAAAGTTGTCATAGTCATAGAGGAGGCCACTATTTCTAGAAATTCATAAATGTTCAATGAGATATCATATATTTAATTATCTTAACTGAGAGCGGCTTTGTTTCTCTTGTAATTTTGTAAATGAATCAGGTCATTCTGATCCTGCAAAATTAAAGGAAACATCTCAAGATGTTCAACGACTATCTCCTACCGAGCTAAAAAAGCGACAAACGGAACTAAAGGTGGGAAATGGTAAAATTTAGAGTTTACTGATAGATATGATTATAGGGTTTCTTATTTTGAGAGTAAAAAAAGGGTTGTTACTTCTAACTCAATTTATGTTACTTTATGGGATTGTGATTATTGTCTACATGAATCTTCTCTGCCATTCTGCACTATCTAGTGCTGATTATCTGTTAGGTTGTTGGTTATGATGTCACCAAGAGCCTTGTAGCTCAGTGGCCTTCTCGCTTGTTATAACAATTGAATTTTTAAAAAAGAATGATGTCTTTTCTCACTTTCTCTATGTTCTTTTTAGTCTTGTCCCTTGTTGATTCCAATCATTTCTTTCATATTGATGCATTTTGTCACCCATGTGTATTTTCTTTAGTTTTTGCTTATTATAATTTGTTTAGAATGCAAATTTTCCAAGTTGGTAGTCTAAACTTATATTTTGGGTTTTGAGCTGAAACACCATGTATCAAAATTCCCTGCATTATTGTTATGAATGGATGAAGCCTTCAATACATGCATGTACATCAACTCTGCCTGTTCCTTGGCATATGTTAATTTGACTCTAGCAACTGTGTTTGTGCTTCTGTATATGTTAACCAACTTGTTCAATGTGCGTTTTTGAGATATCTGATATAGGTATTATTATGCCTTACACAGGAACTGATGGAAAAGCTAAAAATGCCATCAGATGCGCAATTGATGCAAATTGCACTAGATGACTTGAATAATTCATCTGTGTCTCTGGAAGATCGCCATCGTGCGCTACAGGAGCTTCTTATACTTGTTGAGCCAATAGACAATGCAAATGGTATGTGTGAATACTTTATTCTCATAGAGCTGTAATATTTGCTAGAAGACATGCACCACTAGTTTGCTTGGGGTGCTGAACCATATTGAATAAATATGTTCTTGACTAAAGAGAAAAAAGAAAAAGAAATTAATTTGTCTCAAGATGATATGGGCTTTGATGCAGAATTATAGATTTTTTCTTTTTGATTGGAAAGTTACACTCTCACCCGGTGGGTCTTGAACTTCTATCATACCCAACACCCTCCATCCTATTCATTCAAGAGAGGAGATTCCATTTGAGCTTGAGCTCATAGTCTTGTTATAGAAATATAGGTAACTGGTCAATTTTTGAGGACAACCACAGTCCTGACCTTACACATTAATATATTGTGCAATGCACTGGAGCTTTCACAGAAGGGACGAGACTTCGAAATCTGGCCATGTGAGCTGCGATTTGAAAGACATGCAGACCCTTAGGTGAGCATGTCAGAGTAGTGCCACTGGGGGATCCAAAATAGTTGGGTAGCTTCAGTGCTAAGCAAACCCTGCATGGTGCAAAATAGGATTGTTTGAGACAGCTACTCCCTGCCCTTCCCCTCTCATGGGTGATCAGGGTTCACAAAAGGTGTTCTTAGCAATAAATAAAAAGTGTTCCCGAAAGGTGTTCTTGTTATCCATATGAGCTAAGGGCCTTCTAAAATTTATTTTTTTCAGTCACAACATTAATAGCCACTGTCTTGTCATATCGTTTCTATAACTATAATACTTGAGAAACTAGTGAGGCAGCCGATGAATGCATCACTTGCCAACCTTTTCCTAAGATATGCATTAAGATAAATCATGATAATCATCGCAGTTTAGTTGTTGGTGTGATGACATTTCTTCCGAGTTTGATATCTAGAATCTTGAGGTGTTCTCATATTTGCTTTCTCCTGCGAGATTAGTCACTCACATAGTTAATCTTATATTTGTCAGATTTTAACAAACTTGGGGGCTTTGCCGTGGTTATACAAGAGCTCAATCACCCTGACTCAGATATACGGAGAATTGCTGCATGGATTCTTGGGACAGCCAGTCATAATAACCCAGTTGTTCAAAGGCAGGTATGAAATGTTTCTTTTTTGAACCTATTATGCCACAAAAAGGTTTGTGTTTTATGTTTTAACTTCTTATTCGATGGTGCAAATGTAATCAACATGTTCTACAGAAGATTTTCTTTCACACAATTAAGTGATATGTACTTGACATAATCTGATTTAAAAATTTGCAAAATTTTCAGATCCTAGAACTTGGGGCACTTGCACAACTAATAAAGATGGTAAAATCTAGTTCCGTAGAAGAAGCCACCAAAGCGTTATATGCTGTTTCAGCTTTGATTCGAAGCAATGTAGCTGGTCAGGAATTGTTCTATGCAGAAGCTGGAGATTTGATGCTTCAGGTAGCATACATTAGAATGAGAAAAAGATTTGAGATTATTTGTATAGCTGATTATTGCGACTAACAGTAACTGTTTGTTAGGACATTCTGAGTAATTCAAGCATTGATATCAGACTGCGCAAGAAAGCTGTGTTTCTTGTGGGTGATCTGACAGAGTGTCAATTAGAAAATATGGAAAGAGCTGAGCTGCCCTTTTTTAGCAGTCACATTTTCTTGAAGTCTGTGGTTGATCAAACTGCATCAGATGATCTTGATCTACAGGAGAAGGTGATTGACCATTTATATACTTTATTAGACACTAAAAACTATCAAAACTTTTTATATAGATTCTAAGAATGTTTTGTTCTCTGCATGTGCACTTACTTTTCTGACCAAATGTACATGTCTTTTTTGATTTTATTGACTCTCTTTCCTTTTGAGTTGTATTCTTTGAAAAGGGCTTGTACACATCCATTTTTGTTTCTTTTCCTTTTGTTTTTCTAATAAAATTTTTACTTGTAAAAAAGAAGAAGGATCTAATCTATGTTATGCTGATTTTGTGATGTATTGCAGGCACTTGTTGCGATTAAGAATCTTCTGCATCTCAGGATGGCTGACCCTCTGGTTTTTAAAGAATTTTGTGGTTTGGATGCTGCATTAAAGAGAATGAGGCAGCAACTCCATAATTTAATGTCAGATGAAGTTCTCAGAGATTATGCAATGGATATGGAAAGCCTCCGTGGTGAAGTAGAGCTGATTTTCCGTAGAAAGTTGGGAGAGGTAGTAATTAGAACTTAAACTTGGTTAATGTCATTTTGATGAACTTTCAATTAGCTTGAACTTTGTGACAGGTGACACAAGTTCCAACATGACTATGTATCTAATCTGTCCTACCCCAACATACGCTTCATATCTGGCTAAACACTTCTCATGCTGTGGTTACTGTTGATCTATACATCTCAGTCGTTTTCTTAGGGAGTTTCCACTGGAGACAGACAAGGGCTTTGTGGCTTTTTTTCCCTTCTTTGGGGGTTGTTGCAGCTGGCTTCTTGGTAGAAGAGAATTGTGGAATCTTTTTGGTGGTGTTGACTGTTGATGGATTGAAAGGGGGGAAAAATCTCCCAAAAAGATGTGTCAGATGTGTTTTATACATTTATGATTTGAGATAGAGATAGAGAAACCTTGATCTAGGACTAGGATCCTAGTACATTTTGTTCTAATCGTTTATTGCTGTACTGCTCAACTTGCTTTTTCATTCCTTGTAAAATAGCTAATTATCTTAATAGTTTTAATTAATGAATTAAAAAAAAAAATTCAGAGAGAGAGAACAAAAGCGAAATCTGAAAACACCAAAAATGTGTTCTCTAATTTTGCACAGGAAATTTGAGAACAACATTTTAAAGTTGTTTTTAAAAACACCATGCCAAGCTAAGATTTTTCTTCGTAGAATCCACCTTTTTTCTTGATTTCAAATTTGGCTACCAAACAATGGTTTTTTTTTTTTTTTTTGGGAACAATCGTTAGACACTTAGATAGACCTTTGCAAACCCATTAAGAAAAAGAGGTAATAGGAGTCAGAACACGTTTTTGAATATTCAAAAATAGACCGGTCCCAACCTGGATAATTTGCTATGTCTCTATTATAAAATTTAAGGTAAATTATATATTTCGTCCTTAACTTTTACATTATATTTTAATTTGGTCTTTAACATTTTAAATGTATTAATTTGGTTCTTAATATTTTGATATTGTATAAAAATGGTCATTGCCGTTAAGTGATGAATGGAAAATACTGACGTAGTTAAGAGCAAAAATAAAATATTATTTTAATAGCTGCCACATCAGCATTGTTGAGGCTCATTTTCGACAAAGCCCAGCAGGACGAAGGGTCCAGAATCATGGGCAGACCAAAAGAAACAGCAGACAAAAAATCATGGCAGGAACGAATGGTTCACGGGTCCATGAGATGGGTCCAGAAGGAGCAAACGGGCTTGAATAAGCCCGGAAAGAAAAAAAAGAAAAAGAAACAAACCTATGAGAAATATGAAGAAAAGAAAGAATGGGCCACAGCAGGCCCAATGCAATGAAAACTAAGAGAGTAACGGGCTAATGGAGAACCCATGAGCCAAAATGATGAAGTATATAGAGTAATTGGGCCGATGAAGCCCAAAATGAGTTAGCAAAAGTCCATGAGTGAAACAGAACTAAAATGGGCCAGGGATGCCCACAAGAAAAACAAGGGACATTGGAGCCCGCAATGAAAGAAGAAGCCCAGCAAGTATACTGGGCTACTAAGAAGGAAAGCACACGGCAGGCTCAAAAGGGCCTGACAGGATTAAGATGAGGAGCAGGAATAAAAATCTGGCATGGCAGGGGACGCCAAGCCACAAAGCAAAACACCTAAACTAAAGGGAAGTCCAACTGATCCTACAGAGCTCAACCTTCCAAAGAAAGGGACAAGTCATGAAAGTTGGCCTGCCGGAGATACATTCCACACCAGAAAAGGCCAAAAAGCGCACGACAGGATATGCGCACCCATTCTCAGACCTCAGCAAACAAATGAAACATCAATAAGGTAACGCATGCGTACGACCCAGGCATCACCAGCCTATACCCAGCCACTATGGGAAAGGGTGACGTCATGGGTGAGGGCACGGTCTGGTGATGGGGAGAGGAGTGGAAACCCATTTTGTGTTTCTTGCCCAGACTCTTTCGGTGGGCACAGTCCTGCTGGGATGACATGCCACCCAAAAGAGGCAAGGGTGGGTAAGAACCACTGGGTGCATGCCATGAGAGACCGAGAGAGAGAGGGGACACACTGGACGAAGTAGAGAAGGAACCTTCGTTGTCTGAAAGCCACAGGTCAATGGTGGTGGTTAGAACCATTGACTCGGTAAGTGGTCGGCAAAAGGCTACCATATCAGAATAGGGCCATAGAGAGGCTAGAACAGTAAAATCGGCCACGGCAGACCCTATATAAGGGACCCGTGGCTGTGTGCAAAAGGAGGAGGTGGAGGAGAGTTATCAAAACAGAGAGCAAAGAATTTTAAGAAAGAAAACAGAGAAAATAATTTTAAGAAAGAAAACAGAGAGAAAGGAATTCTAAGAAAGAAAACAGAGCGTTTATGGCAGGCATGCACCTAAATGGGTTAACCCCCTCTCTTCCTCAATAACCTTGTCCTCGGAGGGAAATACGACCTATACTCGGGCACATACCATTTGGGGCTGGTCTCTCAAAGCAATTAATTTCACCGTTGAAGTTACTTGCGTTGAGGGAGCGGATTTCCCTTCCGTGGTTAGAGTCCCGCGGCTATACTTAGTGTGGCAGACTCGTTCTTTTTACTAATCTCACTCTAATCCTTTGTTTAAGTGTTATTCTTTAAAAGTCAGGCCTTTTAAGTTATTTATCTTGTTTATTGCGGAAGAAATAGTGAATGTATTTTTCTTTACGTTTTCTATATTATGTCTGCCTGCCATAACTTGTTGACAATGACTCTGCTTGCTGTGAGCTCTTAAATAGACTTTGGCAGACGCGGTGTAGATTGCGCACAAGCCGGGCCAAGGTGTGCTCCAATTGGGCCGGTCCCGACTCCTCACCCAGAAACAACTCGGGCCTAGTGCGGCAGGAATTCTCCCAATACCCCAATCCAGGCCCACCTCCTTACAATTGGCGACTCCACTGGGGAGTTGGGAAAGAAGTTAGGGACAAAATACAAGATCCCTCGCAAATAATGCCACCAAAGTCTAGAGCGACGCGAAACATGAGCGTCGTGCCATCACAAGCAGAGTCCAGGCCAACCACACCTAGCCAACAGCAGATTAACCAAACAGAAGGCGCTAATGGAATGGGGGCTGGTCCCCAGCCACCGCCAAGGGATCCCGCAGACAACACCAATACTTTCATTGAAATGTTACAATCACTACAACACTCTCAGCAACAAATGATGGAAGAAATCCGCCAGCTGAAGGCAGAAAAGACAAAAGAGAAGGGGAGCCAGCATGTCCCAGATCATGCGACAGACAAGGAGGAAACACTAGTCCCTCAGAATACAGAGCAATGCTTCATCACCATGGCAGAAGTAGCAACTCTCCTCGAGCATGAGAGGGCTAGAGCGCCTAAAGAAAGGTTTTATGCACGCAGACCCCCTTATCCATTAAAGGTGCTCAGCAAGCCATACCCTGAAAGGTACGAGCCACGAGCTTTTGCCCAGTACGATGGCAGGAGAGGAAGTGCTGTTGAGTACGTAAGCAAGTTCATAGATACTCTTGGCCCCTACGCGGCAGACGAGGACTTGTGTCTGCGGGAATTTTCTAAATCACTATGCGACCGAGCGTATACCTGGTACATTGGCCTAAAACTAGGGTCCATCCCGACCTAGGACAACATGGTGGATGTGTTTTGTACTAAGTACTTTCATGGAGAGGAAACAGTAACGCTTGCAACCTTGCAAGCAACCAAGCAAAGGAGCGGCGAAGATTTGATGGAATACATAAAAAGATTCAGGGACATAGCGCTTGACTGCTATGACCATTATGAAGAAAGGACCTTGGTAGAAATGTGTATGACTAACATGATACGGGAATACAGAGCAGTCTTGGAAAATCTAGACATCTCCCAGTTCGCACAGTTGTTACAAAAGGCCAGGAGGACAGCCCAATCAGTGAAGCCAAGCACTGACAAAAGAAATGCTCCACAAGCGATGACGGTGACTACTGGCGAGCGAAGGAGGAAGACAGAGGGGAAGGAATATGATACTCCCCCACCTGTACCTGCACTCCAAAGGAACTGGACGTGCTGCTGGATAAATGGATAGCAGATGGGGTCTTCAAACCCAATCAGGTCTCGAAAGAGACCACGGAGGAAGAACGAAAGGACCCACGCTTCTGCCGCTTGCACAACTATGTACAACATCCTACCGCAGAATGCTGGGCGCTTCGCAGACTGATACACTGCAGGATCAAAGAAAGGACCCTGGAGTTGTCCCAGTCAGAAGTCCAAAGAAACCCACTCCCAAACCATAAAGGGAAAGGTGTGGCAGCGGTCGTAATCTGTGCAGACCCAGGAGGGGATGAAGAGGAGAACCTAGCTCTGCCTGCCACGGCTATCACCACTTTACAGCAAAGTACCAAGTTCAAGAACTTGTTTAACCAGCTGGGGTTCACTATGGGAGAACGAAAGGTAGCCACAGAGGCTTTGGTAAGTATCGCCTCCGGAGCAGGGGTAGAGTGTTTAACCGTAAAGAGTACAGGGGATAGGGCCCTCTTACAAGAATCAAGTGAAATCACCTTCAGCGATGAGGACATGGAAGTGGGATATCCGGATCACAGGAGGCCACTTTACTTAGCAGCATCTATAAATCAAATCCCCGTAAAGAGAGCCTTGGTGGACACAGGCGCCTCTGTGAATCTTATCCCGTTAAGCACTTTACAAGCAACGAGAATTTCGGAAAGAAGAATCCAGGGGTGCCCAGTGGAGGTAACAGGCTTTGGCGGAAGGGGAGAGTATACCGCAGGATACATTCAGCTATGGTTAAAAGTAGGCCCTATAGCTTCCTTGGCTCGATTCCATGTAATAAAGACAGAAGTCTCATACCATGTGCTACTAGGGAGACCTTGGCTGCACAAGCACCAGTTAATCCCATCCACCTATCACCAGTGTGTAAAAGGAAGGTTAAATGGTAAGATGATACGCATAACGGCAAATCAGTCACCGTTTGAGCGAGCAGAAGCCCATCTTGTGGAGACTATGTTCTATGACCAATGGGCACCATCCGGAGAAAGTTCATTAGCAAGGCCACTTGGTACTTTTGTACCTAGGTGGGAAGACATTCAGAGCGATCCAGAGCCCGATCTGAGGGAGTTGTTAGCTCAAAAGAAGAAAAGAAAGACAGCACCCGCCGCAGGAACAGAAGACGCACCGCAATGCATTAGAATCCGAGGTCCTGATGGTAGAATTATTTACAAGTTATGAAGGTGCGCGGGGCCCACGAGTGAGACACAAGCGGGCCCCAAGCAAGGGTGGCAGCACAAGAGTCTAGTGTGTTGCGCAGTTCAAGATAGTTCAGAAGAGAAAAATAGCGAAGAAAGTCATGAAGAAACTATGGCAGAAAAGGACCCTCAGGTTATGGCAGAAGAAGAATTGGAGGAGGTCAACCTGGGGTCTGACTCACAGGAACCAAGACCTATTGCAGTTAGTTCAAGTTTGACGGAAAGGGAAAAGTCAGAATTGGTACAGTTGTTAAAAGAATTCAAGGATGTTTTCGCATGAGACTACAGTGAAATGCCAGGACTTGATCCAGGGCTAGTAGTGCACACACTGAACGTTGATCCAGGAGCTAAGCCAGTAACTCAGCCTACCAGGGTATTCCACACGGAAATAGAAGGGCAAATAGTCAAGGAGGTACAGAAATTGTTAGTCGTAGGATTCATTAAACCCATCCAACACCCGCGCTGGCTATCCAATATAGTGCCAGTAAAGAAGAAGAATGGGCAGATAAGGTGCTGTGTGGACTTCAAAAATCTCAACAGAGCCTGCCTAAAGGATGAGTTCCCATTGCCAAACATGGACTTGTTGATAGACTCTGCGGCAGGAAGTGCTATGTTCTCATTCATGGATGGATTCAGCGGGTATAATCAAATCAGGATGGCACCAAAGGATGCAGAGAAAACTGCCTTCAGAACACCCATAGGCAATTTTTACTATACAATAATGCCATTCGGATTGAAAAATGCGGGTGCAACTTACCAACGGACAATGACAGCCATATTTCATGACATGATGCATAAGGAATTGGAGGACTATGTGGATGACATAGTGGTGAAGTCAAAGAAAATAGAGGAACACTTCTACACGTTGAAGCAGGTGTTTGAAAGGTGCAGAGCCTTCAAGTTGAGAATGAATCCCCTTAAATGTGCATTTGGGGTGTCCTCAGGAAAATTTTTGGGCTTCTTGGTCCATAGTAGGGGAATAAATGTGGATCCTGCCAAGGCCATGACCATAGCAACTATGAAGCCGCCAGCCACAGTGAAAGAATTGAAGAGTTTCTTAGGAAAAGTCTCATATATTCGGAGATTTATCCCTGGATTGGCATCGATCACTTCCGCTTTCGCCAGACTACTCAAGAAAGGGGAAAGCTTTGACTGGGGAGAAGCACAGCAGGCAGCCTTCAAAAGGCTACAGCAGATCATGATAAACCTCCCCACCGTGCAAGCCCCAGTCCGCAAAAAGCCATTGCTACTCTACCTGGCCACTAGCTCATATGCCGTAGGGGCGTTGATCGCCCAGGAAGATGAAATTAGCGTGGAATAGCCAATATACTACATCAGCCGCGCTCTAAAAGATGCGGAAACTCGCTATCCAAGAGCAGAAAGGGCGTGCCTGGCTATTGTGTATGCCTCCCAAAGGTTGCGCCATTACTTCTTAGCTTACGAGGTATGGCTAATGACCAAGTCCCACGCTATCAAAGCTTTGTTGCAACAACCAATCCTCTCTGGCAGACTATCCCAATGGTTGTTACAGTTATCACAGTACGACTTGAGAATGGGGACACCCAGGGCAGTGAAGTCAAGCGATAGTGGATTTGTTGGCACAGTTTCCGGGAGAAGAAGAATTCCTGCTGGATGATGAAGTCCCAGGAGAAGTAGCCATGGCAGAAGAGAGGAGAGAACATTGGATAATGAAATTTGATGGGTCTTCTACTACCCAGTCCGGAGGGGTGGGGGTAGTCTTGTATCATGAGGAAGACAAGGCAGTGGCATTGTCATTTAAACTAGATTTTCCCTGTTCAAACAATACAACCGAATATGAGGCCTATTTAACTGGGCTAGCTACAGCTCTCGAAATCAAACATTTGAGGGTGCTAGGTGATTCGAACCTAGTGGTCTGCCAGGCCAAAGGAAGTTTCTCCCTAAAGGAACCCAACTTAGCTCCATACAGAGCAATGGCCCAGAAGATGGAGGAAAAGTTCTCTACCTTTGAAATAGAACATGCCCCAAGGAATGAAAACCGATTCGCAGATGCGTTAGCTGCATTGGGCTCGCAGATAACCTTTGAAGGAGATAGTGCCACGGTAGAAGTCAGTAAAAGAAGAGAGTCTATCATCGAAACCTTGAAGGAAAGGTTCCAGGAAAAACAGGACGAGAAAGATTGGCAGTTCCCCATAAGAGAAGCTTTGATGAAGGACGAAGATGTCGCAGAATTAAAAGTGCTAAAAGACTATGCTTTGGTAAGAGAAGAATTGTACCGCAGGATGCCAGGAGGGGTCTTGTCCAGGTGTGTGGGGCAGGAAGAAGCCCAGAGAAAGTTAAAAGAAGTACATGACAGGACCTGTGGATCCTGCGGAGAAATTAGCCTCTACCGCAGACTCCAAAGAACAGGCTTTTATTGGCCAAGTATGGGCAAAGATACTAACCAGATTCAGACCCAATGTGGGACCTGTCAGCTCGCGGTAGACAGGGGAGAAAGTTATGTTGTATTAACTAGTGAAGACTGGAGAAGCCCATTCAAACTGTACCTAACAAAAGGCATCCTGCCACAGAAGCATTCTGAGAGTTATAAACTCAAAAGATTGGCAACACGTTATTTCCTGCATGAGGAAGTCCTTTTCAAGACAGGATATGATGGGGACCCATTAAGATGTTTGGGCCCCGAGGAAGCAAAGGAAATAATAAGAGAAGTGCACTCAGGGGAATGTGGGGAACACCAAGGGAAGAAGAAGCTATACAGGTGTCTGCTGCAAATGGGGTATTACTGGCCTACCATGAAGAAGGATGCAGCAGAATTTGTGAAAAAATGCCACAACTGTCAAGTACAGGCTAATCTCATTCATACCCATCTACAAAGCTTGCATAGTATGGTTACTCCATGGCCCTTTCACACTTGGGGGCTAGACTTGGTAGGACCAATCAACCCTCCATCTCGTGGATATATATGAATTTTGGTAGCCACTGAATACTTTACCAAATGGGCAGAGGCAGTACCACTTCGCAAGGCCACAGGAGGAGCAGTGGCGAACTTTATCAAGGAGAATATAATTATAAGGTTTGGGGTGTCCCACAGAATCATCAGTGACAATGGTACGCCATTTGTCAATAGCGAAGTAAGGAAGATGTTGGAGTTTTACCAAATTAAGCATCACCGTTCGTCACCATATTATCCCCAAGGAAATGGGCAAGCAGAGGCAACTAACAAAGTTCTCATAAAGATCATCAGTAAAATGAGTCAAGAGTATACGTGAGGATGGGCAATGCACCTGCCAGACGCCCTTTGGGCTTACCGAAAATCACCAAAGTCTGCCACAGGATTTTCACCTTTTTCTCTAGTATACGGAACAGAAGTTGTGAGCCCTGCAGAAGTAATAATCCCATCACTAAGAGTCATGCAGATACAGGGGAAGGAAGGAGAGAAAGTCTTTGCGGCAGAAAGATGTGAAGATTTAGAAGGACTGGACGAAAAAAGAGAAGAAGCCCAGGAATGTGGCCGCAGATACAGGCAAAAAATGGCAGAAGTCTATGATAGGATCACTAAAGAAAGAGTGTTTGCAGAAGGGCAACTCGTGTTAAAAGTGACGGACTATGTCAGAAGGGGTATGGCAAGACCATCTAAGTTTGCACCAAAATGGGAGGGACCCCTCGTGGTGAGAAAAGCCCACCTAAGTGGATACTACCGACTGACGCAGATGGATGGCAAGAATTTGATGGATCCCATCAATGGGAAATGGCTAAAGCGTTACTATGCTTAAAGTTAAGATCAAGTCATTACCCTCCTTCTATGCTGTGTTCAAAAGTTTCCGAGTTTAGTTTGTTTCTTTTCCTACTTTGTTATTTGCTTTCCTCCAAGTGACCGTGTCACAAGACAAGTTTATAACATGCTTTCATGAGTTATGCAATGAAAATATGCCAAGTATTATAAAAACATTCTATGACAAAAACAGTAGCAAAAGTGACTAAGTGTAGCACATTAAGTTACAAACCCCATATTGTATCAGTCTTGCCAAAATAGTTAAATAAGTATTCTAGAAGACCATAATAAAGTGTGCTGGCCAAAGAGATAATAAAAAAAAAAAAAAAAAGAGCCTGCCATCATCAATAAAGTCCTGAGAGCAAAGATTGGTCTCCAAAATGGTCAGGCCCACCAATACTGGCAATCAAGCGCTCGCGACGGCCCTCTACATCCGCTATATCTTTCTTCAAAGTCTTAATCCGTGCGTCCATGGCATCCACAGCAGGCTGAACCTTCCTCATAAAGAAGGCTCGAGCAATCTCACGGAGATGATCTAAAAGGAACTCCACAGCAAAACCCATACTAACTAGCTCCTGCATTGTAGCTCTCCACTGCAGAATCCTCTCATAAGAAACAGAATCAATAAAGCTGTGCTCAATATCGTTTAGGACGCTCCCTAGCATCTTCAGGAAATGTTCCCTGGCAGAGCGACCCAAACGGAACCCCTGCATGAAGTCACCACGGCTGCTGTAAACTTTCTCTAAGTGAGAAACACACTCACTGTGAACTCGGAAGCCATGAAAGTCCGCATAAAGAAAACCTGCTCCCCAGAAATCTCCCGGGTCAAGATCATTCGTCTCAAGCTGATCAAAGCGAATGAAGAAATTCGCAACTTCGCTCATGGGGTCTGAAACTACGGCAGAACTCCCTCCTGCCTCAAACTGAGAAAAGATGGTGGGAGGCAAGCCTAACGAGAAGTAGGAAACGCAATATGAGTATCTACTATAAGGAAGTAATAAATTTGCAAGAAAGCAGTAAACAAAAAAAGAAAAGAAGAAGAGGGGGTGAGAAAACTTACCAGAAACTGTAAAGATAGGAGTGGCAAGATTTGCGGTTGAAGCAGAGACTGGTGCTGTGGCTGAAGCAGAAATGGGGATGGCAGAAACAGGCACGGTAGGAGCAGCTGGAGGAGTGGATGACTGTAGCTCCGCGATTACTGTAGCCTCTGGTTCTTCAAAAGCCTCTGCAATTAAGAACGTGAATGCGTCAAATGAAGGAAAGCAGCATAAGCATATATAAAAAAAAAAACAACAACAACAAGGGAGGAAGGAAGAGGCACATACCCGCTAACTCAGCCTCACTGTCCTCCTCTTCAGACTCCTTAGAAGACAAGTCTGCAGCAGGCCCGCGAGTGGCAGAATGGGGGATGGAAGAAGGGGTAACTACCAAGGAAGAGCCCTCCTTCACAACTTGAGAAAGGGCTGCAAAAGGATCACTGGTGGAAAGGATAAAGGGGGCGGCAGAAAAGGCAACCCCAGTCAGAACAGCAAGAGGAGTGGCCCCTTCTTGAGAAGTGGGTGTCTCGGCAGGAATGGGGGTAGCCTCCCTAATCCCCTCAGTATGAGTGCCCTGCATGGGCACCAGCTCAGTAGAAAGGACAGGAGTCTCAGCAGAAGTCCCTTCAGCTATGGGACGATATATGGAAAAAGGCTCAGGCTGATCCTGCAAGATAAGAGCAAGAAAAAAAAAAGAGAAGAGAAGGTAAGGGTGACTAAGAAAACTGCAGTTAGAAACGCAAAAAAAAAGAAAAAAAAGAAAGAAAAGGCACAATTGAAGGCATGTGATAGAAGAATGCAAAAAAAAAAAAAAAAAAAAAATATATATATATATATATATATATATATATATATAATACCACAAGTTCTGGCTCGTCAAGAAATATAGGATGAGCGGCAGATACATCCTCTCTGTGCTTAGACTACAAAAGAGGCAGGGTCAACATGCACAAGTGTTAGTTACAGGAAAACCTAGAAACAAGTATAGAAAAGACTAAAGAAAATTAGAGACAACATACTCTCTGTTCAGTGGCAGGGGCAGGAGGGGGAGATGTCTTTCTTTTGCTACCTCGTGTCTTGCTAGAAGGAGGAGCATCTGTGGATGACTGTGAAACGATATACTTGGACTTGCCGGCAGTAGAACGTGTGCTGGGAAGAGTACGGGCTTTAGAAGGAGGAGAGTCCTGTAGAACTATGTGGCCCATGGGAGGCAAATCACTCCCAGAAGACATTGCCTCACCTCTTTTCTTGGCGAACTTGGGTTTGACAGAACCTTCCTTGCCCAATGTAGGAGGGTTCAAGACTTTCACCTTCCTATCCCAACCAGGAGGGTAGTCACCCACAAGCCAATTCCATCCTTTAGCCCCCTCATCCCATTCAAGAAGAGAAGATCGACCCTGTTTAGTAACATATGCTAACACGGACCTGGAAGGAAGCACTAGTCGGGGGTTGGCAGAAACAACCATGCCAAGGCCGTCAGGAGGAATCAAAGAAAAACCACGGCAGCCCATTAGAGCCTGCTCAAAAGATGTCATTACAACCCGCCAATATTCGTGCATAGGAGGAGTGCAAATACCTTCCCTTGAAGAGCTAAGGACAGTGACTGCAGTAAAGTGCTGCCTCCAGAAGTTAAAAGCAATAGGCCGCAGAAATGGCCTGGCAGAAGTGGGAGACTCTGCAAGAAAAGAGAGATCATCTGGAATATCTTGGTCCAACCCAAACTGCCTTCTTACTCGGTTGGCAGGATAATACACAAATCGAACCCCCTCATCAACCAGATAAGGCAGCCACCCAGTATTAGTGGCTGCCAAGTAGGTGATCCCCCTCTCGTCAAAATCAACCAAGGGATGAGTAGTACCAACAGTATCCGCAAACTGACCCATAACAGAATCCCCATGAGTATAACCTGCACCCAAATATCTATACGCTCGCCAAGAAAACCCAACACCCTTATCAAAGAACTCAATAGTAGGGTGGTAAATAGGCTTCAAACCAGACCAACGGAAAGCCAAAGGAAACTCAGATTCAAACCTGCCACAAAAATCGGTAATAACCCTCGGACAGGAAACATACTTCTCTTTTGCAAAACGAACAGGTCTGCATTTAGTCAAGTGTTTTGTGCAGCGTTCATACAATAGATGCTGCAGAATAGTGTTGTGAACGGAGGAGGTAACTATATGACAGGACCCTGCCTGGTCCTCATCAGTTCGCAGGATGTCCAATTGTACATATAAGTGCCCCAGAAACATGGGGCTAATGGCAAACTTACCCCAGTAGCAATCTTAATAGCCAAATGAAAAAACAAAGGTTTAACGACATAATAAGGACGTGAACCAAACACAAACTTACAGAGCCAAAAGGAAATGAAAGCCGCACGGCGAGCAGCGCCGGAAAACTTGGAAGAAGAACTGACCCAATGAGATAGCTTGGCGTTTTTAGCCATTCTTTTCCTCAATTCAGCCTCCACGGCCACTTCCTCCGGAGAGAGTTCCAGGGTACTCGGGTCAACGTCACCAACAATGGGCAAAAGGAGTTGGTTTGCCACATCCTCCAATGTCACGGTGATCTCATTGCAGGAGAGAAAGAAAGTGTGGGTGGCAGTGCACCACCGGCGGACCAAATGGCGAAGATTGAAAAGGTCCTTATAGTTTGACAAGCAACGAGACAAAACAACGGCCTGCAACACACCGGCCTGCCATAGCAGACCCATGAAATCTACATCCGACAACTTTCGGTCTACCCATTCTTTCCAACCCAAGGCTTGGCCTGACCCAAACTTAAAGTGAATAGGGACAGGGAGCGAAATACCCTGGCGGATGACAATATCAGGAATCGAAAAGGGCAATGGAGCCCAAGGAGCCTCAACGCTACGGCGACAGAGAGCAAGCCACACCCGGCCCGGCGCCGGCGGAATATAATCGCCAGGTACCTTTGGGAAGTGGGTATGGACGTCATACCAAGGATCTATCAGTGGAACAACCTCGTCGTCAAAAGGGCGGCGTGCTTTCTCCTCGTCGGAGAAAACCGGTTCAGAATACTCAACCTCCTCACCCTCGTCGTGAGCGAAGGGAGGATCAGAAGCAACCCCCTTTCTTTTACGGCGTGAGGAAGCTTGGCTCTTCACCGGTGACATGACGGATCAGAGTAAGTGAAGGGGGAGTGTTTGAAGGGAAGAGCACGGCGGAAAAGGGAAAACGGAAAAGACGCTTGTATCGAAAAGAGGAGAAGTGGTTGGGAAGAGGAAGGAGACTCCTTTAAATGCCCCCATCATTAAAATCGAAGTGAACGGAGGTGATGGGTCAGCCGCCGAATGGGGAATGGAATTAATGAAGCAATGCTGCTCTTCAAAATAACTGCCAAACTGGGAAATTCGAAGAAGCAACTCTGTTCGTGGCAAAAAGAATATATATATATATATATATATATATATAATAAGTAAAATAATATACACGTGAGTTGAAAATCATTGTTCGAAAAAGCCCACGAAGGAAAAGAAGAAGAAAGAAGACATGAATAGTCTTTATTCGCATATAAACCACTGGAGCATTTCATATGCTCAGGGGGCTAAATGTTGAGGCTCATTTTCGACAAAGCCCAGCAGGACGAAGGGCCCAGAATCATGGGCAGACCAAAAGAAACAGCAGACAAAAAATCATGGCAGGAACGAATGGTTCACGGGTCCATGAGATGGGTCCAGAAGGAGCAAACGGGCTTGAATAAGCCCGGAAAGAAAAAAAAAAAAGAGAAACAAACCCATGAGAAATATGAAGAAAAGAAAGAATGGGCCACAGCAGGCCCAATGCAATGAAAACTAAGAGAGTAACGGGCTAATGGAGAACCCATGAGCCCAAAGGATGAAGTATATAGAGTAATTGGGCCGAGGAAGCCCAAAATGAGTTAGCAAAAGTCCATGAGAGAAACAGAATTAAAATGGGCCAGGGATGCCCACAAGAAAAACAAGGGACATTGGAGCCCGCAATGAAAGAAGAAGCCCAACAAGTATACTGGGCTACTGAGAAGGAAAGCACACGGCAGGCTCAAAAGGGCCCGGCAGGATTGAGATGAGCAGCAGGAATAACAATCTGGCATGGCAGGGGACGCCAAGTCACAAAGCAAAACACCTAAACTAAAGGGAAGTCCAACTGATCCTACAGAGCTCAACCTTCCAAAGAAAGGGACAAGTCATGAAAGTTGGCTTGCCGGAGATACATTCCACACCAGAAAAGGCCAAAAAGCACACGGCAGGATATGCGCACCCATTCTCAGACCTCGGCAAACGAATGAAAGATCAATAAGGTAACGCATGCGTACGACCCAGGCATCACCAGCCTATACCCAGCCACTATGGGAAAGGGTGACGTCATGGGTAAAGGCACGGTCTGGCGGTGGGGAGAGGAGTGGAAACCTATTTTGTGTTTCTTGCCCAGACTCTTTTGGTGGACACAGTCCTGCTAGGATGACATGCCACCTAAAAGAGGCAAGGGTGGGTAAGAACCACTGGGTGCATGCCATGAGAGACCCCGAGAGAGAGGGGACACACTGGACGAAGTAGAGAAGGAACTTTCGTTGTCTGAAAGCCACAGGTCAATGGTGGTGGTTAGAACCATTGACTCGGTAAGTGGTCGGCAAAAGGCTACCATATCAGAATAGGGTCATAGAGAGGCTAGAACAGTAAAATCGGCCACGGCAGACCCTATATAAGGGACCCGTGGCTGTGTGCAAAAGGAGGAGGCGGAGGAGAGTTATCAAAACAGAGAGCAAAGAATTTTAAGAAAGAAAACAGAGAGAAAAGAATTTTAAGAAAGAAAACAGAGAGAAAGGAATTCTAAGAGAGAAAACAGAGCGTTTATGGCAGGCATGCACCTAAATGGGTTAACCCCCTCTCTCCCTCAATAGCCTTGTCCTCGGAGGGAAATACGACCTATACTCGGGCACATACCATTTGGGGCTGGTCTCTCAAAGCAATTAATTTCACCGTTGAAGTTACTTGCGTTGAGGGAGCGGATTTCCCTTCCGTGGTTAGAGTCCCGCGGCTATACTTAGTGTGGCAGACTCGTTCTTTTTACTAATCCCGCTCTAATCCTTTGTTTAAGTGTTATTCTTTAAAAGTCAGGCCTTTTAAGTTATTTATCTTGTTTATTGCGAAAGAAATAGTGAATGTATTTTTTTTTACGTTTTCTATATTATATCTGCCTGCCATAACCTGTTGACAATGACTTTGCCTGCTGTGAGCTCTTAAATAGACTTTGACAGACGCGGTGTAAATTGCGCACAAGCTGGGCAAAGGTGTGCTCCAATTGGGTCGGTCCCGACTCCTCACCCAGAAACAACTCGGGCCTAGTGCGGTAGGAATTTGCCCAATACCCCAATCCAGGCCCACCTCCTTACAAACATAAACTAAAAAAAAAAAAAAAAAAAAACCTTAAAGCAAAACATATTTTCTCTCTCCTCTCTTTCTATCTTTGGTGTCTCTATGTTCTGTGTACACAGTAGTAGGATTGGTACACACCTAGGACCCGCTCAACATGAGATCCAATTAGAAAAAGAGACCATAGATTGGCCAAAATTGGAAATTAACACTGTTTGCCAAACAATATAGTTAGTAGGCACTGTTTAGAAACTATATTATTTACTAACATCTTGAGTTTAAAAGACTCGATTTAGGGCCTATAAATCGAGTGTCAAAGATTCGGTTTCCATGTTCTGATCACGACTGGTTTGGCCCTTTTTTCACGTGACGTCCACTTGGAAATTGAGTCTTTGAGACTCGATTTATATCTCGACAATTAGAAGCTCGGTTTATATGTGACGTGGTTGGTGGTTGATCCACGTGGAAGCCACCTGGAAACCTAGTCTCTAAGACTCGATTTCCAATAGGATTTTTCAAAATTAAATCTATCTCTGCTCCAACACCTCTCTTCACTCTCACTCACCCTCTCACTCTCACATAGACCCTCTCCACTCTCACTCCTTTGTCACTCACCCTCTCACTCTCACTCTCACTCTCACTCTCACGCCTCTCTCACTCACCCTCTCCACTCTCACTCAGTTCTCTCAAGTATGATTTTCTTATTGTGTGATTTTTTCATGTGGGTTTGTGGTTTTTGTTCCAAAATTATGATTGATTTGATTGTTTCGTGTGTTACTCTGTTTGGTTCCCAAGAAAATGCGAGAAAATTTTTCTATTTTGTGCTGAGATTGTTGTGTTTGAGAAAATTTAACACGAGGAAACTAAGAGGCATGAGGAATAGTGGTCAAAACTTGATTTGATTTGATTTTTTTTGTTTTTTGTTTTTGTTGCTGTTGGTGTTGTTGTTTCTTGCTATTTAGATGGATAAGCAGAGGTTTAGGGTGCAATACATTAAGTTTACAAATTAAATTTAAAATGCTATGACCCATACATGAGATACATGGTTGCATCAGAAAAACTAAGGGCATGTTCAATACACTGATAATGATTACTTAGGAATATGAATATGTATTGCAAGGAATATAAGAAGTTGTAACCCCCTTTGTAGTAGTTTTTTCTTTCAATGAAGTATTTTACTGATCAGGAAAAAAAAAAAAGAATTTGTAATGGAATTACTATTCCTATGCATCTGTTTTGGTGGTAAACATGAATAGAACCATGAATCTATAATTCACAATATGGTATAACATGATTTGATGATATAATGGAGTTATATTCCAATCAAATGTCCTAAAATACCCTTTTATATCATATTTATACTCATTGTGGGTCTTGTTTATTGTGTATACTTTAATTAATATCATTGACCTTTGTTCAAAATTCCTATCTCCATAACTGCTAAAAATAAAAACTGACAGCTTCTCCCCTAGATATTAAATTCTAATGGACGATAAATTTACAAACTTGAATAAAATGATGAAATATAAAAAAGCTCGACTTTTTTTTTTCTTTTTTCTTTTCTTCTTTCTTTAAAGAAATAATACTTGTTTCACAAGTTAATACATAGCTATTTTTGAATTTCGTTGCTGTCTCCATCATTGTGCTTCTTTCTCTCAAGCATGATTATATGTTTAATGCATGAATTAATGCTGCTGTCAGATCAAACATTGCTTTTATGGCTTGCATAATCAGTTTGGGCATGGCTTGCAAATATAGGCTAGAAGCTGATATTCCTGCTAGATCATCATTGTTGTACTATTGATTTTACCAATAAGGCTAATTCTTTCACTTCTATGATATTGATACCATTTCTACATGTATGGGAAATGTAAGGTTGAATTTAATCAACCATTCTGTTGGCTTTATTCCGTGTCAAATTTGCTTGTATTTTAGCATTTAGTAACTCTGTATTTAGGTGGGATTCATGTAAGGGTAGTGTGTGAGAGAGTGTGAAGAAATGCTCAAGAGTGTGTAGTGAAACAGGGACTCGCGGCTGGATCTTGCGGGTAGCTCGCGGCTTGCAAGCCGCCAGAAGATGCTCACGTGCCAAGCATGCGGAGAAGCTGAAGCGTCATGCCAACTGGAGCACTACAAGACAAAAAGTCTAGACTGGCCATTCAGTTATCTTGCGGCTTGAACTCGTGGCTCAGTCAAGTCGCGAGGCCAAGCCGCCAGCCAGCTCTATTTTGGAAAAATGACTTTTCGCATTCCAAACGCCCACCACTATATATAGACCCTTATACCCACGAAATGTAGAGAGCTTCCAGAGAGAATTTTGAGAGAGAAACCCTAGAGAAAAACTAGATTGACTCATCCACAATCTTCACATAGAGACTCTTCAAATTCCTCTACTCTCACCCTCTCCATTGTTACATCCTTGAGAGGTTCTTGACCAAACCCTTTTCTCACCATACCCACATCTGTGAGAAGGCGTTTTGGTGCTTCGGGAAGCAGTTAGGAAGGGACCAATGGTTATTGGTTGATACTATGGGCTATAGCGGAATCCGGTAAGCTAAAGAAGACAAAGGTTCGACGTAACCTCGTTGGAGCAAGAAGTTTGGAGGGCTTAGTACACTGGGTAGATTAGGCTTGGAGGGTCTTTTGCTGTTCATGTATCCCAACTTCATTCTTTAGTGGATTATTGACCGCTTGGAAGGCGGCGGAGAGGTTTTATGCCGAGGGCTTCGGTTTCCTCTTCGATAACACATCGCTGTGTTGTCCTTGTGTTTGCATCTCTCTTCCCTTAATCTTTGCCATTTAATTTCTATTGTGGATGTGATTTTATTTGGTTTAGATTGTTTATCAATTCTAGTATAAGCTTATATTCATTTTCCGCACATACATTGTTTGATATTAAGCTTGAATTGGTAATTTGTAAATTAGGGGTCTAAACGTTCATAGTGTTTTACACGCTATTTGAACATTTAGGAAATTTTATGTAATTTTCTTGTTATAAAATTTCTTGAGTAATATATATTTCTTAGAATTGAATGCTAAGTAATGGGTTGCATCATTACAGCCGTATATATGTTATCTTATACATGACATTTATATTTGGCAACCCAATGGTGATTGGGTGGTTTCTAGAGCAATTGCCAATGCTCTTCTAGGCATTTTTCAATAATGTTTACAATTCCATTAAAATGTGAATCCTTCTGAAAAGTAACATGGTTTCTGGTGATTACTTACCATATTTTTATGATTAATCTGGAGAATATGACCTTTTGTTCTAGTTTCCTAGTGATAAGTTGAGTAAAGTGTATTTTTCCTTGAATGGTTGTCTTCCTACCACAACTCCCACATACAATGTCATTCCAAAATTGAGTCTCCGCTCGCCTGACAAACATTAAAATACGGTCGTTAGTTCCCAAATGCGAAGAACAAAAAGCAAATGAAATTTAGAGCATATTATATAAAAACAGCGACAACACTTACCTAGTTTGTAGCACTACCACTTGTCGAAGCCCCACGAGAATTGGGACATCTTTTGCGGTTATGCCCCTCTTCATGACACACTCCGCATCGCTACCTCAGTTGAATCTCCCTCAAGTCCGAATCTTCCCTTCGGCTTCCCCATTCTCGCCGTACCCCATCCATTTCATTCCTTATTCTTGACTTCATAGGACAACCTTTGGCCCGCAACAGTTGTGGGTCAGGCACCCACCGTGTCCCGCGAATGTCCCTCCACAATGACTCTGACTTTGGCACCACAAATTAATGTGAATATGTGTGAATGGCATTGTCCAAACTGTAACATGGGTCAATATAGCTGGTCGCATCGAGGTGCAGATTCTAAAGAACTTTAGTTGCATGTGAACAAGGGATCTTAATGTTTTGCCACTTTCCACAACCACATGTTCTAGCAAATACGTGCACTTTGTGACTATGGTTTCCCCCTCCACCTCTATGGTCGTTGTACGGGGTAACCACTTGATATACACCAGTTTCATGATTAAATGCCCTCATAGTGTGTCCTGAAGTTTTGTGCACATTTTTGGTATAGATCCTCATTGCATAATCACTCCACACCTTACCTCAAGAGAGATCAAAATTAATTTCTTTATGTCGATCATGGAAATATGCAACAAGTTTGCACCAAGTGAACTCAACCATTGCAGCAATGGGCAAACCGCGGGCACCTTTAAGTACCCTATTAAAGCACTCAGAGATATTGGTTGTCATTGCCCCGTAACATCTTCCACCATCATGTGATTGGGTCCATTTGTCCAGATCCTCACTCATTAGATATGTGTATAGCATATAGCGATCAAGATAGTCATCATCAGGGTCTACCCTCCTCAGTGCATTAATCTCGACATCCTTAATGGTTTGCATTATGGACTCAAATTTAGCTTCATGAGTCGCAACATGTCTAAGTTGCTAGCAACATGTCGAAGGCAATATCGATGAAATACCCGTAAGCTTCCGTCATCACCTCTAGGCCACTCTGCAATGGCGCATTTGATACCTTTATGTCGGTCAGAAATAATGTAAATGCCCTCGTTAGGTATCACATGCCCTATCGAAATCCTGAGACACTCTAAAAACCACCCCCAACTAGGCCTTGACTCCTTGTCCACAACAATAAAGGCGAGAGGCAAAACCTTTTGGTTAGCATCGGTTACCATTGCAATCATCAACACCCCTCGATATTTACCATACAAATGAGTCTCATCAATACTGATCATTGGCCTGCAATATCTGAATGCAGTAATGCATCAAACGAATGCCCAAAATACATAGCGCAGTAATGTAGTACTAGGTATGCCCCTAGGTATGGTGTAATAGTTGTACTGAGTACCCAAATCCTGATCCAAGTATGCTAACAACAACTTTCGCAACCTTTGGTAAGACTCCTCCCAATCCCCAAATATCTTAGCAATTGCTTTTTGTTTTGCGTCCTATACCTTATAGTAAGAAAGCTCATGATTATACTTAGTATGTATGATCTCCCAGAGCTGATCAATACAAGCAGTGTGATCCTGTCGCAATTTTCCCATAATTTCTAATGCAACAAAATTAGAATCCATCATTTTACCGTCTCTTCGCAGGCCAAAGGGTATACAACTGTGTGGACCTACATAAGACGTGACCATCTATAAACCATTAAGTTTAGCCTTCATGAATGCCCAAATGTACCACTTGCAGTTGGTGTTAATGCATGCGGCGCACAATTTGGATTTGGTTGACCTCCGGATTGTAAAATTTCTACTCTCCTTTGTTGTGTATATTATCAATGCACACTTCACTGCCTCTTTATTTTCAAAAGTCAACCCTTTACTAAAATGCATCCCATCTTCCCAAGTAGAAACAAATGGTATCTGAAGACATGAAGGATCAACCATATTTTCCCAAGTATTTGCATAGAATGACTTGGCAGGAGGTGTGTAGGCAGTGGTCGTATTTGTATCATGCTAGACGCCAATATCATCATCCGCATCACCTTCATCATGGTACTCCATATTTTCCTCTGTAAAATTGGGAACAAGTTCATGGTCATCCACATCCCTATCAAAGTCGCCTCGCTCAATCCTCTCTTCGTACTCAGCCATATCATCAAGATTTTCACCATCATTCGCAGCATGATCTTCGTCTTCGTCTTCCTCCCTTAAATGTGTCTCTTGAGGTTGGAGTGTTTCACCAGTATTGGCAGTATGATCTTAAGATGGGAGTGTATAATCTCCCATTGTAGTGCATCCATCATCTAGGGCTGTAAATTGTAAAGATGTAGTTGTTTGTTGCACCTCCTCAGCATCAACTTCTGCAAGCGGCTCCAAACTTATGTACAACTCAGCAGCATTTACTTGAGGCATTTTATGGATCCTATTAAACATGATCTTTACATGTTTGTCTTCTTTGATCGCCATATACCCGTAATTTATCCGTTCATGAAGGACTTCTTGTGGGTAACGGTAAATAATCTTTATGTCATAACAAGCAGGGTTCAAATTCAATTTTTCTATTATTTTCATCTTCAAATCATATAACGTCTTTAATTTACGATGTATCATCATGTAATAGCATTCAATATCCGGCCCTTTAAATGGGAATCCGTCAATCTCATCAGGATTGAGAAGGGGTCCACCATAATATACATTTATATCAATATTCTTCAGAGATTGTGAACCTATTAGAGTCAAGTGTAATATGTGACATATTTTATCTCTTTTATTTAACATCAATTACAAAACCATTTTATCTACTCGAAGTACAAAAATTACAACTTCTTACATCACATGCATATACAAACACACCCCACATTTGCATATACACACCCCACATCACATACAAACACACTCAATCATTATCATTTCGTACTCAAACAAATAAAAAAACTAACAACAAAACTCACCCCCATTACAAAATTTCAACTCATTCTAACAAAAAATTAAAGAAAAATATTAAACCAAACAACAACAAAAATAGTCATGATAAAAAGCCTAACGATACAAATATATATCTACAATATTTTTTACTTTTTATAAAAGCCTAGCAAATATATACACTAACTTGTTACATCATATGCATATACAAACCCCACATTTGCATATACTCACCCTATCACATACAAACACACACTCAATCATTATCATTTGTTTCTATAAAAAAAAAAAAAATCATTAATCATACTCAAACCAAAAAAAAACTAAACACACAACTCACCCCATTACAAACCTTCAAATCATTCTATCAAAAATATAAAGAACAATATCAAACCAAAAAAAAAAAAAAAAATAGTCATGATATACATACCCATAAAAAAACCTAACAATACATATATATGTAACTAACAACTAGAGAGAGTGAGTGAGTGTAAACTTTACCTGACATGAGGAGTAAATGGGGGGTGAGTTTGATTTGAAGTTTTGTAATGGGGGTGAGTTTTGTATGAGAGTGAGAGAGGAAGAGAGAGTTGCTGGGTCTTTTTGGAGGAGGAAATGGAGAGACCCAGAGACATAAGGACTAAAAAGCAGCTGCTTAGCCACGTGGATGCTTGTGGAGTAAAGCTTGCAAATCGAGGCTCTAAGACTCGATTATCCTTTTTAAAAACTGAGTCTCTAAGGCTCGATATCTAGCTGGAATCCACATGGACACAAATTAAGCCATAAATCGAGCTTCAAATTGTCGAGTTATAAATTGGGTCTTAGAGACTCGATTTCCAGGTGGACGCCACGTGGAGAACGGCCAAGTCAGACCTGATCAAAACCTGAAAACCGAGTCTCTAAGACTCGATTTATAAGCCCTAAATCGAGTTTTAGAAACTCGAGATGTTATTAAAAAATAGGGATAATTACACATAACCCACCTATGGTTTGGGCGAAAATCACTTTGCCTACCCGTGGTTTGAAAAGTATCACTTAACCCACCTGAGGTATGTTTCCGTCACTCTCCGTAACCCACCTCGGTCTCTTCCGTTACAAAAACACCTTTTAACCCCAAAACAGAACATAACGAGAATCAAAACACCCAAAACTCAAAAACTTTTTGAGAGAGAGACCCGAGGTGCGATCAGCTTGTTCTTCGTGGTTTGGAGCGTCTGGAGGGGGAGAAAACACTTGTTTTGCATCATCGAAGCTAGGCAAGGTATGTGTGACTGTTGTTCATCTGCATTTGGGTTCTTCCACCCACGTTTTTTATCGCGACCCACCCACGTAGTTAGGTTTTGCTGTTCATCTGCACATTTAAATTTTTTTTTGTATGTTAAATGTGCATTTTGCTATTTATATGTAGAATCGCTTAGGATTAGATGTACTGCTATGATTGTTTATATAATGCATATACCTGAATCAAGTTTATTTGTCAATGATTGCGCTTGTTTGTGAACTGTGGGTAGTGTGGTCCCTATGAATTTGTTGGGAATTTGGTTTTGCATGTGCTTTATGTGGTCCTTTGTCCATGTGTTGTTGTCTTGTTGTCAATTTGTTGGCTTGTTGTCTCTTTTGGCTTCTTGTCATTTTCTACATGTCAGTGTGTAAACAAACTACTTATTTGAATTGCAGATAGTTGACTTCACATTTGACATTGAAATTCATGTTGGGGGATGTTTTGTGGAGGAGCCAACCATTAAATATGTGGGTGGGTCTGTACGTTTACTGACAGAGATTGACCCTGACAAGTTTAGTTTCTTTGAAATTCGGGATTTATGTCATCTAGTTGGTGCTCCTAAAGAACACAGTAGATATAAGTATTTACTTCCTGAAGGTGATCTACAGGATGATTTAAGAGACATAGAAATAGATTCAGATGTCCTAAACATGACTACCCTTCATAGGGCATGACCAGCTGAAAAAATCATAATCTATACTGACATAGATGTGGAGCCACTGGCAGTTGAGTATCCTGATGGAGGGGGAGTGGCAGATGGTGGTGTAGGTGGTGATGGAGGGGAAATGGCAGATGGTGTAGGTGGTGATGCAGGTGGTGATGTAGGTGGTGATGCAGGTGGTGATGTAGGTGGTGATGTAAGTGGTTTAGGTGGTGATGTAAGTGGTTTAGGTGCAGTAAGGGATGAAATAGATTTGGATAGTGATTATGATGAAGATGATGAGAATGATGATGAGAATGATGAAGAAGAAGATGTTGAGGATGTTGAGATTGGTGCAAGAGATGAAGAACATAATGTTAAAGGAGATGACGATGATGATGATGATGATGATTGGCTAAATGAAGGCCTAGAGGGGGATGACTTTGGTGATGATATATTTGCAGCTCAAAACTCAGCTCCACAAGGTGCTGCTCCCAATACAGCCCCAGAATCAAGCAATGCACCCCACACAGCCCCAGAATCAAGCAATGCATTCCATGCAGACCCTGAGTGGGCTGAGCCAGCCCTTGAGGATGACCTGGTAAGCATGGATGGGTCTGATGATGAGCAGGTAGCTGAGCAAGTAGAGTTTAATGCTAAGAGTGACATGAGAAATGTTGTACTGAAGAAGGAGATGAAGTTTCCTAATGCAAAGGTGTTCAGAGCTGCTTTGAGGGAGTATGCAATCAAAAAACCTGTTGACATCAAATTCAAGCTTAATGAGAGGACCAAGATATCAGTTCACTGCAAGAATGGGTGTGGGTGGAGATGTTATGCATCTCAAATAAGTGGAGAGCTAACATTTCAAATTAAGACCTTGACTGATGACTGTACTTGCCCCAAGTCTTTTAAAAACACCCAAGCAACATCAGCTTATGTTGCTAAGAGGTTCATTGAGGATTTTAGCAAAAATCCAAATTGGGAGGTGAGTGGTGTACATAACCATGTGATGCAAAATTTATCTGTTGACCTAAGTGTAAACCAAGTGTATAGGTCAAAGAGAAAGGCAAAGGATTTTATCAATGGAGATGAGCAACTGCAATATGGTGTCCTTAGGGACTATGCACAAATGATAACCACTGTAGACAAGGGGAGTAGGGTTATACTGCAGACAGAAATGGCTGATGAGACTTCCTAGCCAAAATTTAAGAGGATGTATGTTAGGTTCAATGCTCAAAAGGTAGGATTTCTAGGTGGATGCAGGCCATTTATAGGTTTAGATGGTTGTCACATAAAACACAGATTTGGTGGGCAAATCTTATCTGCCACTACCAAGGATGCAAATGACAACATTTTTCCAGTAGCCATGGCAGTTGTGGAACAAGAAACCAAGGAGTCTTGGATATGGTTTTTGGAAATTTTTGCTGATAATATAGGGAGGCCAGAGGAGTTTCAATTGGTCTTCATTTTCTGATAGGCAAAAGGTATGCAAGTTTTGTTTTGTTTTGTTCAGTTACACTTGAATAGTTTACTTTGTTTGCTGAACTAACTTGTTTTGTTTGTTTGTTTGCTTATTTGCAGGGGCTTATACCTGCAATAGAGACACTATTCCCTACTGTGGAGCATAGATACTGTGTGAAACACATCTACAACAATTTCAAAGTTGATCACAAGGGATTGGACCTGAATGATGCACTGTGGAGATGTGCTGCTGCCACAACAGTAAAGGAGTTTGAGAGATGCATGCAGTACTTAGGGGATTTGGATGAAAAGGCATACGAGTATCTTGCAAACATTGCACCTGCACAGTGGACAATGTCACACTTCACTACTAGGGCCTTAACAGATTGTTTGGTAAATAATTTGAGTGAATCTTTTAATGCAATGATATTGAAGTCTAGGGACAAGCCTATCTTGGCAATGTTGGAATGCATTAGGGTTAGACTTATGACTAGGCTTTACACAAAAAGGGAAGGGATACAGAAGTATGCTGGAAAGTTGTGTCCAAGCATACAAGATAGGTTGGAGGAATTGAAGGTTGAAAGTAAGCCATTTAGTGCTACCCCAGCTGGCAGTTTCCTGTATGAGGTAGCCAGTCAGTATGAGAGGCATGTAGTTGATTTGGTGAAGAAGACATGTAGCTGTAGGTCTTGGGATTTAAATGACATTCCCTACAAACATGCCATAACAGCCATTTATACAAACATTGAGACACCAGAAGACTATACCCACCCATGCTACTTCAAAGAAACTTACATGGAGATATACAAGGAGGTACTTCCTCCCATGCCTGGCCAGTTAGAATGGGCTGAGACTGGACAGCCTACTCCCCTAGCACCTCACATATACAAACCACTAGGCAGACCACCCAAGCAAAGAAAGAGGGCTTCTGATGAGCCTAGGAACCCTTACAAAGCAAGTAGGCTGAACAGACCTGTAAGATGTGGGAAATGCAAAAGGGAAGGGCATAACTCAAGAGGGTGCAAGGCTGGCATCACTGGGGAGACACCATGGCAGAGGAGACAGAGACTTGCAAGAGAAAATGTTGTAAGTAATTAGGATTTAAATGAAAAAAAAAGCTATAAAAAAAAAAAAAAACTTGTTTTTAAACTTACAATAAACACTGTATTGAAACTGGGTTTTGTTGCAGGCAAGGGGAGAGGTGCCTGCACCTAGATCTGCACCTCAGCCACCATCCCAGCAGCCTACCCAGACCTACAACATGATGTTTGCCACTCAGCCTTCATCCTCACAGCAAGAAAATCAACCTAGGCCATCTCACAGGAGAGCAGGATGGTTCTCTTCCTCACAGCCAAAGTTTCACACACCTAGGGAGACCTGGGATACCTTACCAAGTTCTTCACAGGTAACTTGGTTGACTAACCTCTTTCTTGGATGGTTGTGTAGACTGTGATATTTTTTAACAAGTGGATCTATTTTTTATTTTTTAGCCTTCACATGCAAATAGGAGCACTGGTAGTGTGAGGACTAGAGGACAACTTACTGCACAAAGGCCACCAAAAATGAATTTAGTGGGTGGAAAGAGGAAAGAGTAAAGGCAAGAAATGAATGAAGCTAGTGGGTACGCATGCCAGCATTGGGAGTAAAGCTAGTGGGAACATGTGGGCCTTTTTGTTTTTTTTGTGAAGACCACTGTTGGCTTTTTGTAATTATCAATTAGTGTAAAAAACAATCACCTTGTTTTGAGCAATTATATGTATGTGTATATATGTATATATATATATGTAGTTGGCCTTGAAATGTGCTTTTTTGTAATTAAGGTACAATACACTCCAGGTTGTTATATGGAAGTTGTGGTATTACAGTTTGTATGAAACAATATTTGTCCAAACTAGATTATATGAAAGTTTATTTATTGCTACTACAGATTGTGTCCAAGTAGATTTTTCCAATATAGTGTATGGAAGTTTTTATTGTGGAATGGTTGTTATGGTATGCACAAGTCATTGATAATTGACCAATACTTCTTTCATTATATGCCCACAGACTAGTGGCATGACCAATATTTCTTCCATTGAATGGTTGTTATGGTATGCACAAAATACTCAATAATTGACCAATTCTTCATTCATTGACACATCAAAACATTACATCAGTAGGCTAGTGCTATTACAATGCAAATTCATTAACACCATTGCCATAACTATCTCTACTAACCAATTAACTACTTCAGGGCAACAATCTAGGTCTCTTCACTCCAGAGAACTCAATTGAGCCAAAACACAACAACATAATAATAACAAAAAAGATCCATGAAAAAATGCATGTAGACTTCCACATTCTCTGCTTCTCTTCAGCAAACATGGCTTTTTCCTTAGCTTTTGCATAGACAGCTCGAGCCTTTCTCTCCCTCTCCTTGGCTTTGGCTTCCTCTTCAACAACCCTGCCATTTTCCTAGCTTCTTCTGCCATTTCCAGAGCTATCCTTTCCCTCTCATTGGCAAGTTAGAGAGCACTCTGAAGCCTAGACATCTTCTCTAGAGCCAAATGTGCAGTTTCATTCCCATGAGGACAGGTTGGGTTATCAAGCCAAACAAAGAAATGACACTTAGGACCAACTTTATAACGGCTACAACCCAAGAACCTCCTCCCAAAATTGTACAAACTCAAACTTGTTCTCAACACACAAGTCTGCTCATTGCACATGTCCACATGAACCCGAGAAATTACCACTTGATGAAGACATATCAACATAAACACGATTCCTGGGAAGTACAAATTTAGACTTTCACACAGTAAGTTCGCACTTGAACAAAATCTGAAACCCTAAATCAAGAACAGAGACAAATACGTGGCCAAATGCAGATGAACAGCAGTCACACATACCTTGCCTAGCTTCGATGATGCAAAACAAGTGTTTTCTCCCCCTCCAGACGCTCCAAACCACGAAGAACAAGCTGATCGCACCTCGGGTCTCTCTCGCGAAATTTTTTTGAATTTTGGGTGTTTTGATTCTCGTTATGTTCTGTTTTGGGGTTAAAAGGTGTTTTTGTAACGGAAGAGACCGAGGTGGGTTACGGAGAGTGACGGAAACATACCTCAGGTGGGTTAAGTGATACTTTTCAAACTACGGGTAGGCAAAGTGATTTTCGCCCAAACCACAGATGAGTTATGTGTAATTATCCCTAAAAAATATAGTTTCAAAATAGTGCCTACTAATTATATTGTTTGGCAAACAGGGTTAATTCCCAATTTTGGCCCCATAGATTACAAAGAACTAAAAAATCCAATGATTATTTTCTACAGTGCGGCCAAATTACCTTACAAATTTCATCTAATCTAAGGCATTCATTTGCTAGGTGTAAACTTTTGGGTCCTTATATTAACTTAATAGGTGGCTTTTTAGTAAAAAAAGGCAGCCTTGGAACATTCGAATGAGTCAACAATGGTTCACAGGCAACTGATAAGAGAAAGACAACAAAAAATAGCCTCCTCATTCAACGCGAGGTGTTGACGGAGATTTTCTATGTTCATCAACAACTTCTTCAATTTTATCGGTGATAAGAGAAATTAATCGAAGATAAACCATCAACTTAAATTATGTTGCTCAGCAGTGTATTGGCCCTGCAACTGGGTATTGACCATAGAGCCCTCGTTTGGGAGGAGGGAATGAAATGAAATGGAAATAAATGAAAAGAATAATTTTAGAATATTCTTCTATTTCCTTGTTTGGAAGTTCCTTTGTTTGAGAGTTTAAGTGGGAGAGAATAGAATAGGTAAGATGAAACACTCATTCCTATCTATTCTTTTAAAACTTCAAATTTGCATTCCCCCGAAATTGAAAAGAATAGGAGGGAATGAAATTAAATTTAATGAATTTTTTACTAAAACTCCCAAAATACCCCTATATGTTTAATCATTTATTTTAAAATAGGGGTTTAATAGTAATATTGTCATAAAATGATTCAATTTCATTTCCTCTATGTTACTCCCAAACAAGATTACTTACATTCTATTCATATTTATTCTTTTCCATTCATTTATTTTAAAACATCTAATCAAGGTTACTTAATTTCATTTCATTCCATTCCATTCATTTCTTTTGCTTAAATACATTCTATTCCATTCCATTCCCTAATGATCATTCCATTACATTCCTTTATGAACTCCAAATGAAACCAAAGAGGCCGAAGAGGGAGAAAGAGGAAGAGGGAAAGAGAGAGAAAAATTATGTTTTAGTTAATTTATTTATTTATTATTATTATTATTTTAAAGTTTATGCTGATGTGGCAATGCATATGGCATGAAATAATATTTTATTTTGGCCGTTAGCCACATTAGTATTTTTCATCCATCACTTAATGGCAATGACCATTTTGACATAATATCAAAAGATTAGGGATTAAATTGACACATTTCAAAGGTTAGAGACTAAATTGAAATACATTGTAAAAGTTAGAAACCAAATATATAATTTACTCTAAAATTTTATTTTTTATTGACCAATTTTATTATATACTAAAATATTAAAATTTGTATATTTTAGACTAAAAATACTAACAACATTATTCATCGACTTGAGGGGAAATTTTCAAATATTAATATTTTTTAGTTTTAAATTTGCTACTAACATTGAGTATTTTTTTTTTCAAATTTATTTTATATATCTTCTTAATTATTTTTCTTTACTTAACTATTCTTAAATCTTTGTATATATTCAATTATAGGGTACCAATTTTTCTTTATTCTATTGTGAGATTAGTGGACTATTAAAATTATTATCAAACTCTGAACTTAGAGATTTATACATATTATTTATTTTAGGTGCTTTCTTTGTTATTTTTAAGGGCTTACTTTTTTTTTTTGGATTCTAAAAAAAAAAATGGCGAAAATACATTTTTGGTCCCTACATCTTGGGCCGATTCTCAATTTGGTCCCTAAATTGATTTTGCTTCTAGGTTAGCCCCTGATTTCAGAAAATTGTTTCTATTTTGGTCTTTGCCGTCAACCCAGTAACAAAAAAATCTGAGGTGGTAAATAGAATGCACTGTGTGCACAATAAATGCTGACGTGACTAATAAAATAATATTAAAAAAATTTATTTGGCATTTTGTAAATGCCACGTCAGCATTTAAAATACCACATCAGCATATAAATTAATAAAAAAAGCCAGGTCAGAAAATTAAAAAAATTTTAAATAAATATTAATCTAATTAAAAAAAAATTAATAATATTAAAAAAAAAACAACAAACATTGAATTATTTTCTTATTTTCTTTTTATTATTTTCGAAAGAACAAGGGGTAACATGTTCTTCATGTTCTTCGGGTTGCTCAGAAAATTAAAATAATCTAAGATTTTCTTCTTTTTTCTTGTATTTTCTTAGCAAATAAACATGCAAAAATTCATACAAAATCCCTATCCTCCATCGAAACCTCATGAAAAAACCAACCCAAAAAAATCATCAAACCCACATGAAAAAACCAAACCCAAAAATTTAAAACAAATCAACACCCACAAGGAAAAACAAACCCAGGTCAGAGAGAGAGTGATCTGAATGGTTCTTTTCCCCACTCTCTTAGCAACCAAACACACAAAAAAACCATCAGCTCCTTCAATTTTGTAACCCTTTACCAGACCCGATCCGTGACCCACATGCCTCGACTAGGTGACAGAGCTCCGATGCGGTGACGCTGGACCCGTGCAATGGAGGCGATGCACGTGCCAATCTATTTCGAGTGCTATGACATGCACGATGACATGAAAAGAGTCCCCAAGGAATTCATGAACTTGATCAGGAAGAACAAGGTGGGTTTCTGGGTAGATCGAAGAGAGAGTTTTGTTTCATTTGGCCATGGGTATTTGGGTTTGGAGCTTGGTGTCTTTTGCCATGGGTCTCTCGGTTTGGAGTGGAGTAGATCAAAGAGAGAAACAGAGAATGAGAGAACTCAAGGGGATTTTAGGTTCGGAATTTTTTTTTTCCAATTAACCTTAAATCTCTAAGAATTTCGTTAGTTGTCATGTTTCAAAACTATTCGGGAAATTAGCATCTTGAGTGTTTAAAATTCGAGATCAATGGTAGAACTCGAGCTATTAATCCTCGAGTTCGAGATTTTTCATATAATTACGTGGACAAATTTTCCACGTGGAACCACTTTTACCATGTAGAAGTCGAGTTAATAAATACTCGATTATAAACTCGAGTTACAAAAACCCGATTTTTAAACTATCAAAATCACTCAAACACGCTTTCAAAAATCTCACTCGTCACTCTCACACTTTCAAACACTCACTCAGACACCCAAATCACTCACTCTCACACTCATGCACTCAAACACTCTCCTCCTTCAGACACCGAAACCCTCACTCTACCGGAGACGATCCCCTCATCGGCGGCCACTCATTTAGACACCCAAACCTTCACTCTACCGGAGACGCTCCTCTCATCGGCGGCCAGAAAACCCTCAGTTAAAATCCCGTTAATCTTACCCTTTTATCAAAATCCCTTTTGTCCCTACTCTTTTGTTAAAATCCCTCCTTGTTTGTCTCCTTTCAAAATCCCACCAACGAAAGTTCATATTTTTTCCATAGAGCACCCAAGTTTCAATTTTTAAGGTATATTTTTTCATTTCTATGTTCATTTATAGTTGGACCTAATTTCTTTGTTCTTCCGATGGATTTTATTTGGTTTGTACCCATTTTTTGTTTCATTAATTGTAACCCTGGAACCTCTACTTAAAAGCTCCATAAGAACATTGTGGGACATGTTGAATTTTTGATGAACAATATTACATTGGAATTTTTTCATAAAGCTTGGTGGTGATTCCAGAATAACTCTAGGTGGTGAAGCTTAGGGTTTGTTAATTTTTGAGTTTTAGTTCGGTGATGTTGGTTGAGGATTTAGTGGTGGTTTTCAGGGTTTTGGGCAGTGACAAGGGGATTTGTGCCCATGGGATCATGATAGTTAAGTGGTGGTGATGGGCTGATGGCTTGATGGGTTTTGTCTGGGTGTGTTTTCAACTCTGTCATCGATTGTTGATGACAACAGTTTTTATTTATTTATTAAATTTTGGATGTTTTGGGTTGTTGTTGAGATATGAATCTGGTTAGCTTTGAGATTTGAATGGTGGTGCCTGTTGGCTGAGTTACAGTGGTTTGGTGATGGTGGCTTGACAGATTGTGGGAACATATATAATGATAGTACGAGTGAAAGGGCTATAGTGAGAGCTGCCAGTGCTCTAGACCAAGCCTTCATGGTTTCTTTTTGGTATCCCTGCTTGTTCAAATTGAGAGTGTTTGATTCTTTGCCTTATTGGTGAGGAAAGATGGCTTTCAAGCCTATGATTAAAGATATTATATAGGGAGTCTTAACTTCCTAAATCAAAAGTTGTAAAAATCTAATTGTTATAAAATAGGGATCTGAGGTCAGTGGGATTATGTGCTCAATGTTGACTGTGTGTGTTACATGTTGGAACTCTTAACTCTCAGATTTGTTGGAACCTTGCAATATCTTCATATGGTCATGTGATAAGGCACGTGATTTATAAATATATAATAGGGGTGTTTCTTGGGGGAGAGTTAAAAAGGGTTAATATTATAATGTTCTTAACAAGGGTTAGCAAGACATTGATGGATCCACATGTTAAAATAATATGTTGGTCAAACGAATTGGTCCGCAGAAAGTTATGGAAGGCAATATGGCACCTAAATGTTCCTCAGAAAATTAAACACTTCGCATGGAGAGCGGGTCGTGACATTCTCGCCACAAAAATGAACTTGGCAAAACGGAAAATCGCACCGAGTGGAATTTGTGAGTTGTGTGGAAAGGAAGAGGAGACTGTCAGCCATTTGCTTTGGTTCTGTGATCACGCTAAAGGAGTTTGGAAGACAAGTAAATTGGTGCTACCGTTTGAAATCTCTCCGAGCTGGAACTTTTTGGATGTGGTGGAGAATTTACAGAGGTGGGATGATACCAGTCCTGGGCTGCTTGAGAAGGTCATCAGAGTCTGTTGGGGTATTTAAAAGAATCGGAACGTGCTTTGGTTGGGTGGAAAAGGTAAGGCCGGTTGTTCTCTCTAGAGGGGTGCCGTGCACTTGGTGGATGAATTCCATGCAGCAAATGAACTAAAATCCGGAAATCGGATTGAAGCTACTCCCACGGTTTCATGGCAGCCTCCAAGACGTGGGCATTATAGAGTCAACACTGATGGTGAAGTCTTTTCAAACAGAAAACAAGCAGGTGCAGGTGTTATCATCAGGGATGACGTTGGGGAAGTGGTCGCAGCTTTGAGCAAAAAGTGGAATTGCCCCCTGGGTGCTGTCGAAGCCGAAGCAAAAGCCTTGGAAGCCGGTGTTAATTTTGCCAGGGACGTGGGAATTAGAGACGCAGAATTTGAGACTGATTCACTAGAGATCTACAACGCAGTTCTTGGACTGGCCTCCCCGCCGTCTTCAGTGGCAAACGTGCTTGCTGCTCTCATGGTCCAAGCCTTGTTATTTAGACAATGGAAGTTTTCTCATACCAAACGACAGGGAAATGTCCCTGCTCATGTTTTGGCTCAGCACGCCAAGAATGTTGAGGACTATGTAGCCTGGTTAGAGGAATGTCCTAGCATCTTAAAGCACGTGTGTGCTCATGACAGACTTGTATTTGAATTTTCTGATATTTAATAAAATCTAGTATTTCCCATCAAAATTACCTATAAAAAAAAATAGTATTTCCCATCAAAAATAATAATAATATGTTGGTAACAGCTGTTGGGGAAGTTCAAAATTTTTAGTCCAGCCGAAATGAAGTTTGAGCTGTTTGACCGTTCCTATCCGGTTACAACTCTAAGTTACAACTTTTTGTATCTTTTGTATTTTTAATTTTTATCTTTTTTCCTTACTCTTTTGTTTCTTTGGTATTTTTTAACATGGCCTTCTTGATGAGTTAAATAAGAAATCATTAGCAGTGCTAAGGAATTGACTGCTACTAAAATGGGTTAATCTGCAGACACCAGTTAATCAAAATGCTGCATTTGCAATGTGGGTTTCAATTAGTTAGTTAAATCTATGGTGGTCTAAGTTCAAATTTTTTCTGCATCCAAAATTGGTTAATGTCTTGACCTAATGAATAATAATAATAATAATAATAATCATTATAAAACAAGCACCATAACTTCAAATCGTACTATAAAAAAAATAGGACTATTGCATTCTAGTGACCCTTCATGCAGGCTCCATGAATTGATATCAAATGGACTACCAAATATTTGAAAAATATCAGACACAAATATTCAACTGAAAATAAATATAGATACAATATATGTTCCCTAACTGCCTAAAATGTTATCCACCAGAAATCTTTACGTGCACTAAAATGTTACGATGTGTTTATATGATCTCACACTAGCACTCTTTGTAGTATGGATCCTTAGATCGGTGAGGAATCAGAGATCGTGCGTCCTGGTCCCATTGATGCCTCAGTGTTGACGCAACAACCAGATCATCGATCAATCGATATTTGGAATGGCAAGGTGAAATATCTAGTTCTAACAACTGTTTTAATTTTTATGTTCTCTTTGACTTTTAGCAAGTTCTTTCAAAGTTGTATATCTAGTTCTAACAACCGCTTTAATTTTTTATTGATTTTGCAGGACTCAGGGCCACTTGATTGTCACGGTCGCTCTAAGGAGATGACAAAAATATTGATGCTGGACAATCAGGTGATTGATATTATCAAGTTGGTGGGCTTAGAAGGATTGCATAGGGTCCCGTCCAGAGAGATAGATCATGGTCTAATATCGGCCTTAGTTGAGTGATGGCGGCCAGAGACCCATACGTTTCATCTTCCACATGGTGAGATGTCAATCACCTTACAAGATGTAGAGGTTATTTTGGGATTTCTTATAGATGGTGAGGTCTTGGTTGGGCCGACTGGTTGGGGGGGGGGGGGGGTGAAGCACTATGTGTGAGGAGTTGCCTGGCTTTCAAGTTTCGGAGAATGACAAAATTTTGGAGGGGCAAAAAATTCTCATCAGCCGGCTTCTTCAGCACATTGCAGACCCACTGCTTGACGATGCAACAGAAATTCAGATACATCAGTACGCTCGATGCTATATTCTAGCACTACTAGGGGATATGATTTTCATGGACAAGTCGGGAGATAGGGTGCATTTGATGTTCTTGGAGTTCCTATGGAACCTTCGTGATCCGCCATAGTATAGTTGAGGTAGTGCTTGCCTGGCATGGTTGTACAGATAGTTGTGTCAGGCAAGCCATAAAGAGTCAAGGCAGATTGGTGGGGCGATGCAATTGGTCCAGTATTGGGCATAAGCGAGGTTCCCATTCTTGTGCCTGAAGATAGAGACCTGGATTTGATTATGGTCTAGCACCAAAAGCTCCACTTGCATTTAAGCAAGTGTTTTCATAATATTTACTGTGTTATACAACGTACTCTTCTTAGTAACTAAGTGATATTATCATATTCCCTTGTAATTGTAGGTGGGTGTGGGTGCCAAGCCCAAAGAGTAGGCCATCCGGCGTGGCGTTGGTCCGCTATCATGAGCAATTAGTTATAATGCAGCCGAACCAGGTAATAATATAGCTTCAATCTTGTTTGTAATGTCTAACATTTTACTTATTAAAATAGAGGTTAGATGGTACCTTCAAAGTGTGGGGGTGGGGCTGTTTTAAAGAGTAATAATATCTTAATAGGAAAAACATGGTTTCTATTTCTAAACAACAATATTGTTTATAAAGTTTGTAAGTATATTCATCTCTCTCACTTTGTGTGTGTGATTTAAGAACTTGATGCTACTACTACTTTGTTAAACTAATTGGATCAAATGTAAGATGATGACCTTGGTCTCTTGTTTGGGAAAAAGTTTACAATTCTAATGTTAGGTAATAACTCCAAAAACAGTGATACGTGTAGAACCAAAGAGTCTAGGGCCACTAGCTGGTTGAACTTTGTAATCTTATCACCTCATATTTTGAGCTTTGCGAATTGCAAGTTGCAAGTACTTTGGGATAGGTTGGGCCAAGAGGGGTTGATGTTATTGGTTTTGTTCTTTTTCCTTTTTCTTTTTTTAATATAATTTTATTTAAAGAACTCCTTTTATTATTTAATGTTCTTATTGTTTTTAAGTTTTGGGGTTGGTATTCTTTGAAAAAGAAAAGGAAGAACAGACTTTTTAGTCTATATAATTTTGGATACAAGTAGCTGTTTAGTAGCAGTATGGTTCCCCTTTCACCTACAAATATATTTATTCTAGCTATCTTTTTGTTTGCACTTAGGGCAATTGAAGATTTGTTATGCTAGATTAGGAGTCCATTTGGATTTTTTTTAATGAAAATTAGTTTTAAGTATAACTGTATATAGAGAAAGTTAATTTTTTTTTTCTTTTTAAAAAACTGTACATGAGCAAATATGTTAAAAACTAAATGGACTTAAAGAAAAAGGTTGTTGTTTGCCAACACTACAAGGATTTAAATAATAAAAATAGAAGAATATAAAGAATTCCTCATGCCTACTCCCCTTTCCCCTCTTTTATTTATTTATTTTTTTTATTTGTTAGTTGCAGAGTAAATATTCATACAATCCATAAGATAGTGGAATAACTTTGGTTGGTTCTCAAGATATATGGAGTATAAATGTATAATAGTAGAAAGGAATGAAGCTTTTAATCGGCATTTTATATAATAAAGATAAGATGCAAGAAATATTTTGATAGTGAAATGGAACCAAGTCAACTAACCATTCACTCTAACTCCAATTTTCTAAATATTGTTGTTTAGAAACAGAAACCATGTTTTTCCTATTAAGAACAATGTTTTGTGTATGTGTGTGTGCTTAATACTTCCAATCTTGTTTCTAATATCTTCTTATTTAAATATTTGGTAACTTAACTGCTCTTTTCTTCCAAGTAATAATATAGCTCCATTGTGTTTTCTTCAAAAAGTACAATCTGCGTTAATATGAAAGATGCCTAACGTTTTTGCATAATGTTTTTTGTCTACTGTAGGTTATGTGGCAGCCATATGAGGTAGACTTAGGCCACCTTCCTGCCTTCTACGTTGCAGAGAGGGATATGTGGAGGGTAATCGTGCCACTTGTGTGCTTCTGCATAGTAGAGACACACCACCCGGACCGTGTCCTTTGACAGTTTGGGTTGGTGTAGGCAGAGCCTGCTCTTGTTGACACCAATGCAACACTGCATGCAATAGACTTGCGTGGGAAGGTGGACAAAAATGGGAGGGAGGTACACACAGGGAATATCCATGAATGGGATACTCGACAACAACGAGTCCATCATGCACCTCCTCAGATTGGTGATATGCCTCGTGATCATGCATATTTCTGTTAGTACCATCCGATCACTCGAAAGTATGTCGACTGCAACAACGCTAAATTAGATATAATGGTAATGTGTTCTAATTAGATTTTATTGCTTGCTGTTTTTTTTTTTTCATGTTGTAAAGAGTGTACTAGATCACTAGATGTATGAACGTAGAATCCATTGATTTCTTTCTTTGGATTTGGAATATTAGCAATATGTTCTAGTCATAACATATTGCCTGAATAAGTACTAATATATACATTCTGTAATTGATATATAAAAATTTCAAATCTGATCCTAATGGTACTTTTTCCGTTCAGATTGATAGCCACTTAGTGCTGTTGAAGTTGCTTCCTGTAGGCAGCCCAGGACACATGCACGTTGTGGATGTCCTAAAGGCTGTGGATGAGCTTGGCCGTGTTACTGTAGTAAATGGCCAAGCAAACAATGGGCATGAGACTAAATCAGTAGCTACTGCAAGCCCAAGCACAAGCGCAACGCCCGTAATTAGGGGCCGTGGTTGGTGTGCTATTGCAAGCCCAAGCACAAGCACAACACCCATAATTAGGGGCTGTGGTCGGCGTGTTGCAACCCCTCAGGTTGTAACTAGTCTTGAGATCCCTACACCCACCTCGCATGCATCTCCTCAGCCCGAGGTCCCTCCACCCACCCCACCTTCGCAGCCCAGTTTTGACCTTGGTATTGAATTCAATTTAACCCCTCCTATGCACCTCGCAACATCCTTATACCCAGCCACTAGCTCCAATGCACCCACCTTGCCTATAGACCCACCCCATACTGAACCCATGATAATGATCCCCACTCCTGGCCTCTATACAAAACTGCATGACCTACCCACTACGAATGTCACTCACACGACCATTCCTACCTCATCCTCAACCGACCCTCTAGGACCTCCAGTTGGGATTGACACTCAACAGCCAAATACTGATGTACTGGACGAGCATCCCCCTCATCAGCCCTCACCCCTACGAGGTAGACCGCAACGCGCTAGAAGAGCACCCACTTATGGGACAAGTGGACACAAAATAGGACACAAAGGCAACTCTATGGCATGATAACATTAATTACAATGTAATGATATATTTTGCAGTTGATATTATTCTTACTATTACACCGAAAATTGATTGTATGCATCTAATGTCTTTGCAGCATGATGATGAGCCTAAGGATGATGCCTCGTAGCCTCCTCCGCCGCCCAAACATTACACGAGGCTTAAAAAACGCAAATTTGGTTAGTCTACAATCTAAATTGAGGACTCATATGGGAATTAGCAACTTAAGAAATCTGGCCAAGACTGCATTAAGCTTAACATTTAGACCACATTCATTTCATAAAATGACAAAAAAAGGGTTTGAAGAAAAAAAATATTCAGATGAGGATTATAAAGTGCGGAACAAGTACAATTCATCCATTACTTATGGTTTTGGTCAGTACCATAAATAACCATTTATTATTTCTTTGTCACTTTGTCTCTCTAATTAATGTCTAAGTTTGAAAAGTGTAAATAGGCACAAACATATTTTGGTACCTAAATTTTGGAAATTTATTTTCTGTGTGCTGCAGATAGGGTGTTTGGTCCAGCAACAACAACACGCCATGTTTATGATGTTGCTGCTCAGCAAGTTGTTAGTGGTGTAATGCAAGGGATTAATGGTAAGTACTGGACGTCATTGAATTTAAAAGAATGTACTGTGAAATCTGTTATGTATGTCTTTGGAAAGTTATCATTACCTGGAATGGGATGGATATAAAACTACAGCTTCTGTATGTTAAATTTGCATAGCATTAGATTTTCTGCGTGTTTTTTTTTTTTTTTTTTTTGCTGCTAAATATCAGAGTTGTTTCTCCTTTGAGCTAGTGGCTGGCAGGATCCATATATTTAATATCGGACGTTTCTGCAGAAATAGGATCAATTCTCATTGTTGGGGAACTAGATTTTGGTCCCAGCGTTGCCTAGCTTACTTAGAAAGAGTTATGATTTTAAGCCAATTCTGTATTGTAGGTTGGGTTATGTTGAATCACAATAACATTTCGTTTCATATTTTAAGAAGTAAATGAGTTTACTTTGAAAATTTTGTATATTTCATGATGTACTCGGTGGTTGGTTGATAATTGCACTCTTTTTACACAGGTACAGTGTTTGCCTATGGTGTTACTAGTAGTGGCAAGACAAACACTATACATGTAAGTTATTGAGTGTCTCTCATCTGTCGTGTCTGGCCCCAACATGTTCATTGGCCTGTTTTCGCGAGCTTCGTGAGAGCCAGATGTTTCTTGATTGTATGTCCTGCAAACCATGGTTGCCCTTAGATTGACATATTGATATCCACTCACGTACGAAGTCAGTGTTTCCATGTTTTGCGTAGCTTGCTTAGTTGGACAACCGTTTTCCTCCAAACTAACCTTTTACTTTCCATCAAATCCTTATTTATTAAAAAAACAGAAGAGAATTTCCATCAAATTCTATATTGCCCTAAGTAACAAGCAAGATCCATTGGTGATTGCAAGAAATTTGATAAAGTATACTTGACAAAGGTAAAATTAAAAAGTTTCTTTGATAAATTAATTAGTATTGTCTGACTGCAATCATTTAGGTAGCACTACAGGTTATTCTTCCTCAAGAGTTTTGAAGATGCACCCTTACTTTAGTGCACCTAAATAGTCCCTCAATATTAAGCAAAGATCATGATCTTGAAAATTATTAATAAAAGTAGAAATGAGTTCCTTTGATCTTTGTGATAGGAATTTTGTTCTTTGTACAAATCCTTCTTCCAATTTTGTTTAGGCATGTGTGTCTGGATGATGTTTGATTGAAAATAGTTTAAATCTCTAATCTAATTAGTTCAAGATCATTCAAATATAATTTAAAGTTTTACTATTTCTCAGTGCTTGCAAGTATAAAGTACAAACTTGTACATTTCTTTTTGTATAGGGGGAGCAAAAGTCACTTGGAATTATTTCATTGGCAGTGAAGGATGTCTTCGGACAAGAGGTAATGCATTAGTTTGTAGTAAGGTTAATATGAAATAATATTATCAATTTGCTTCTTAAAAAAACCCTGATCATTATATTTCAGATTCTTAATATGTAATGTTGGCTTGCATATGCATGATTGGTGATGATTGAAAGAGTTGTTCTTTTAATAATTGGAGATGGGGTAAATTGCAGAAATGTATCCTTACTTGGGAGCTTCGTGTAATGGGCTAGGAGGTGAGCTATGGTGCTGAATTCATGCCTAATGCTGAAGGTGCTTATACAGTTAATATCCAGAAAGCCATGAAGAAGGCTCCAAGTGATGAACCAGTGGTCTCACACACCTACAAAGTTAATGAACTAGGCAAAATATTGCTCACTGTTGATAATGATTGAAGATTTCGGCCTTGCCATTAAACTGTAGATTGGTGTTTTTGTTTACTTTGGTAATTTAGTACATGGAAATGGATAGACAAACTCCACCTATAGTATATGGAAATGGCTTTTATTTTATATGTTTATTTATTTTGGTGAGAAGCAAGATGGTGAAGATCACTGGTTTGTAATACTTGGTGTTAGAATTATCAGTCCGTTTGTCATATAAGTTCAAGTGGAGTTGGACTGATTGTGGTGTAAAATTGAACTAAGATGTATAATATGGCAGCAAATTGGTTATTAAATTGATAGTAGCATGTATGCCAGTCTCCTCTATTTGATTTTTGTGAAAAGCATATACTTTAGGTGTTAAAAATTGACTGAAATAGCCAATGTTTCCCTCTAATGGTTGTTCGAGAAAAAAAAAAAAAAAAACTCAGTGGAACTCGAGTTTTTTATACTCAAGTTCTACAAATCGAATTTTAGCGACTCGAGATACATATAGTACTCGAGTTCTGCTAAATCGGGTTTTTAGACAGTGTTATGCCCTGTTTTTTTTTTAAAAAAAAACACTTAGTGGAACTCGAGTATATAAAACTCGAGTTTCACAGACTCGATTTGTACTGGGAATTTTTTTTTTTTTTTTGACATGCAGGCAACACCAAAGACAAAACAGAAACACACTTATAGCAAGTAAACCAAAAACAGAGATGAGAGGCAGAGAATCATAAACTATAGAAACTGAGAATGTAAATGCACTTAAATTACATCAAAAGGCATTCTCAATAGGAATTAAACTATAGAAATTGTTTTTTGCCTACATAAACATAGTTGCATTACAATGTAAATGTACTTAAATTACATCAAAAGACATTCTCAATATATCAACATTCTAAACATGTCCAACCAGGCTTAATTTGTAGTTCTAATCATACTACTCAAATCACAAACTTGAAACAGGTACATTGGATAGAGAATAGTTAGATTACAAGTACATTCAACAAAAACCAAAAAGTTAATTGTGCCGATACAACGTAGTCAATTTTGATAAGATCAGTGGTCAGTAGTACTACAACGTACAATAAAAACGTCATCCATGGAAGCATGCCTGAAAAACATAAAATAATCACGTTAGGAGACAAGATAGTAAATATTAGGTAAACATAGAATCAACTACATTTATTTAATCGATCTAGAACTTTTTGCCATGTATCACCTACCTAGTTTGGAACATGACCGCTTGTGGAAGCGCCATGGGACTCCGAACATTTTCTGCGGTTATGCCCGGAAGCATGACACAGTCCACATGTCTACTTGGGTTGACTCTCTATCAAATCTGCGTACTCCCTCCACTTTCCCAGTTCTTGATCCTTATTCTTGACTCCATCCATCTCATTCCTTATTCTTGACTTCAATGGTCGATCTTTGGCCCGCAACTGTTTTGGATTAGGCAACCACTTTGGCCCCATAGCATCCCTCCACAATGACTCTAAATTAGGAACCGCAAATGCATGTGAATAAGTGTTAATGGCATACTCCAAACTATAACATGGGTAAATATGTGTGGTCGAATCAATGCCTAGCACATCACATACTGTAATTGCATGTGAACAGGGGATTTTAATGTTTTGCCATTTCCCACAACTACACGTTCTTTCTAGTAACTAAACTTCATAACTGTGGTTTCCCCCTCCAGTGCTATAGATGTTGTGTGAAGTAACTACTTGATATATTGCATGTTCATTGTTAAATGACCTGACATGGTGTTTTTGAGATTTACACCTATTTTCCAAATACGTGGACATGGCATATGTACTCCATCTCTTACCCTCCAACAAATCATGAGTAACTTCTTTGTGCCGGTCATGGAAATATGCAACAAGTTTAGACCAAGTGAACTCAACCATTGCGGCAATAAGAAGGCCCCATGCACCTTTCAGTACACCATTGAAGCACTCTGATATATTGGTTGTTGTTGCCCCGTAACGTCTCCCACCATCATGTGACTGGGTCCACATATCCACAGACTCGCTCATTAGGTATGTGTATGGCGTATAGGGTTTTGCCCTGACGTTCTTACCCTTCACCTTCATGTTGTTCCTAATGGCCTTAATTTCCACCTGCTTAATGGACTGCATTATGTTATCAAATTTAACTGCTTGAGTAACATATCCCGCTTTCAATGCCAATGACTTTAGAATTGAGTCCTGAAAATGTGTGTTGAAGTTGCTAGCGACATGTCAAAGGCAATATCTGTGAAATGCCCTTATTCTTCCATTTTCATCCCTAGGCCAGGCTACAATGGCGTTTTTGATACCAATATGTCGGTCAAAAATTATGCAAATGCTTTCGGAAAGTATCACATCCCCTATCGTATCTCTGAGGCATTCTAAAAACCACCCCCAACTGGACCCTGACTCACTATCCACAACGGCAAAGGCGAGAGGGAATACCTTGTTGTTAGCATCGGTTGCCATTGTGATCAACAACTTTCCTTGATATTTACCATGTAAATGGGTCCCATTAATATTGATAACTGGCTTGCAATATTTGAATCCATCAATGCATGGACCGAAAGACCAAAACACATAATGCAAAAATCTAGTGTTATCTACACTGGTGGGTATGGTATGATAGAACACCTAAGTATCCATATCCTGATCAACATATGCCAGTAGCAACTTTTGCAATCTTTGGTAAGACTTTTCCCAATTCCCAACTATCTTCCCAATCGTCTTTTGTTTCGCATCCCATACCTTATAGTAAGAAGGCTTATGGCCATCATATTTTGACTCTATGATAGACCTGAGATGCTTAATTGGGGTAGTGTGATCCTTGCCTAACTTCTTAAGGATGTCTAATGCAATAAAATTAGAATCCATTATTCTACCATCTTTTCGCAGCTTAATCAGTATACACGTGTGAGGACCCACATACACGGTGACCATCTATGTCCGTGGAGTTTGGGCTCCATGAATGCCGCAACATACCAGTTGCATGACTCATCCACGCATTTCGCAAAAAGTTTCACCTTCGTTGACCTACTGATCACAAAATGTTAGTTTTCCTTGAGGACATAAATTATTAATGCGTGCTTCACCTCCACTTTATCGGAAAAAGTCAACCCTTTGCTAAAATTCATCCCCTCTTTCCAAGTAGACACAAATGGTATCTCAATATTTGAAGGATCAACCATACTTGCCCAAGTATTTGCTGAGAGTGACAAGGCAAAAGGTGTGTAGGCAGGGATTGTGTTCGTAATGTTTTGGACACTAATAACATTATCTACATTAGTTTCACCACAGTCAAATATCTCATCGTCATGAACATTGGGTTTGATTTCATCATCATTAATATCTCTCTCAAAGTCCCCTTATTCAATCCTCTTTTCATACTCATCTCTATCGAAAAAATCTTCTCCATTAATGGCAGTCTCATCAACATAGTCTTCATCATCGTCATCATCATCATCCTCGACACCAACTTCTACACGCGACTCCAACTTTATTTACAACTCAATAACACTTACTTGGGTTATTCACTCCATCTTGTCAAACATGATATTTACATGTTTGTCTGCTTCTATCGCCATATACTTGTAATTAATCCGGTGCATAAGGACTTTATGTGGAGAACGATAAGTAATTTGTATGTTGTGCACAACAGGATTTACACACAATTTTTCCATAACTATCATCTTCAAATCATCAAGGGTCTTCTACCTATGATCAATTTGAGTATAATAGCACTTTATACTTGGCCCTTCGAATGGCAATCCCTTGTTCACATAGGCATTGTTAAGTGACCCACCGTAGTATAGGATTATATCAATTAACTAGTTATACTATTTTTTTTTTTTAAAGAAGAAAAAAGAAAAAGGGGCTAGTTATATTTGTCCTCTATGGTAGGAGAGGTAAGTTTGATTTTTTATTCTGCTATGTTGTTTATTGTTTGTGTGTGGGCTGCTGTAATATCCCGACAAATTATATTGTTAATTAATGAGGATTATGTACTTATTCAATCTTTGGAAATCTGATTTACTTATTTTTATACATAATTCCTTGAATTTATAAGATTCAGCTTTGAAGAGTGTGAATATTAATTTTCATGTGCTAATTGAAGCTAAGTCCTTGTTTTAAGTTTAAAGTTTAACCCTAAATGATTACACGAAATTGTAATTGCAATGACTAAGTTCTATGCTGTCTTATGGCTGCCTAGGGATATTTTGGTTACTTAATTAAGAATGTTAATGCAAGTAAGAAAATCAAAGAATGGCTTGTTAATACTCTGCCATTTGGTTATTTAGAAAATGTCATTTTGGAAAAAATCATTTACTTTGCATTTGGTAGACGAGCTGTAAAAACCTAATGAATTATTAAACCCTTGCAATTGAATTGAATGTGTTTCCTTCGTTATATGATTGAATATGAATGTGAATATAATGGTTTTTCTTTGGTTATGTGAATCATGTTTTTTGATATATGTATCTTGTGTTTGGAGAACCTCTTTGAGGTAGGATTAGGATTTCCTTGATTTTGAGAGCTAGGTTTTTCAAGATGTATGTATAAGTTTATGCTAAGGTAGAATTAATAATAATAAGCTTTGATATTTGGTATAGGTATTACCAGTGCCCAAGTCTGAGCTCCTTCAACCTTAGGCTCTTGATTCCTCTGCTTTCAGGTAAGGGATAAGTGATATGAGCATTTGGTAAGTCATGAGATTATTTAAAAAAGATTATTATGCACTAAAGGGTTTTGAATAGAGATATTGCATACAATCATGTTTTAGACAAAGATATGTTTGTGATGCTTACAAAATCTAAAGTATATAAAATAATATGCATGAAATTAAAAGATGTTCTCCTATCTGAATATCCATAAAATGAAATGCTTTGGTTTACATGCATTCTTATTAAATTCTCATGTAACTTACCCTTATTGAGCTATTTAGCTCACCTTTTCCACTCTTTCAGTCAACAGGTTTTATTCTGGAGCAGAGGGAGCCTTAGTCGAGTTTTGGGAGAAACTGGTTTTAGCTTTAAAAGTGTAGCCCCTGTTTTGGAAGTTTGATGCTTAGCTTTGTAGTATTGTGTATTTTAGGATCTAATGAAAGTTGTGTTCTTTAATATATTAAGAGATGTATTATGTGAAATTCCAATATTGAATAACTGGTGGATTAAGTTATCCCTTGGAGTACAATGTAGATGCTCTGAATATCAAGTGAAAAATTATATTAAAGTAAAGAAACAACAACGAAAAGAAAGAGGAAAGCTTTTGTTTAAAATTTTAGTTGGTTCTTGTTAATATCAGGTTCAAGCTTGATATTAACATGCTGGTCATGGTCACAAATCCATGTATCGGGTTTGGGTCGTGACAGCTGCTCTTACTTCATGCACCTTTTTTCAAGTTCAGTATCAGTCAAATCAACTTCTAGACAGAAACAAAGAAAACGTTGTTGCTGAACATCAAAATTTGTTGAGTTCTTCCAATTTTCTGTTTGTTGCAAGCCTTTTCCTTCTCCTTCTAAAGAGACAGCCAAATCATCCAAATTCCAACAATAGTGTTTAGCAGTTTGGACTTCAAAAAAATAAGCTTCTAGGGTTTAATGATTGCCTTGGTTGTTTTAATGAGTTAGCATGCTCTTTGCAAGGGTAACTCTGTCTGGGGTTTAAAAAGAAGGTGTGCGCGCCCAAAAGTGAAGCCTGTTGGGCTGGGCCTCGCTTGGGCTCACAATTTACTTGTATGATGGGTTTGAGTTTCCTACAATGGGTCGTCCTTTACACTGAGACTCAATGAGACCCCTTTTTTTCCTCTCAAGGGCCCGAATTGCTTTGTTCTCGCCCTGCTCACTATCTCTATTCCCTCTTTTACAGCAAATTTTCCAACCCTTGTCTTCCCCAAATTTCTCATATTTATAGCCAAAAAACAGTGGAGAGGTCATGATTAATTTCCAGTTAGTGCAACAAGCGGTCCAGTATTATCAATCATAGGTGGGTGGTTAGGTGGGAGTGGGAAGCGGTGAAAATGGCTTTGGAACTTGGTTCCCACCTCCGCGTCATTTCTCGGCAGTGTGCCTCCCGAGGAACTGCTGGGTATGTAAAGGACGGTGTGTTCTGAACGTCTCCTCTTCATCATTGCTCGGGAAAAACTTGTGCCCGCAGCACGTGTGGCTCTGGGATGGGCCGCAAGGTAGAGAGAGGTTGGCTTCATGGGCCATACGCCCAGGCCAAGGTCCAAGGCCCAAAGGGGCCCAGGTGCGGGGACCGTACAGAAGGCATGGCAAGTGCTTGAGGAAATTTCTGATAGAATTTCAAATAGGTATTTCTCAATTCAATTAGTTATATGATAAATTCATATTTTGCAAGCCCAAGTTGTTACTTGTAGGGAATACAATCTATTTGTCCGCTTTAGAGGGCAGGCCACGGGCTTGCTGCTTGCGCAAGGCACCGAGCTTCTATCCCCTTCACGGCTTTGTCCTCGTTTGCGAGTGTGGAGACCATTTTTGCCGAAGGACCAATAGCTTGCTTGTAATCCCTGGCTCAGAGTCCCACATCGCTTAGAGAAGCGCCCCCCCTATGCCTTATAAGCATGAGCTCAAGGCATAAGGGTACCACTACTCACATCCTTCGGCAAAAATGGTCTCCACACTCGCAAACGAGGACAAAGCCGTGAAGGGGATAGAAGCTCGGTGCCTTGCGCAAGCAGCAAGCCCGTGGCCTGCCCTCTAAAGCGGACAAATAGATTGTATACCCTACATTACTAATAGCAAATTATTAGTTGGTTATGATGACAAATTTTTAGTTATCATTTTGTCAATTTATCAATGGCTTTTTCATTGCCTCATGTATTTATTAAAAATGTTACTAAAATTAAAATGTAGAAGGTTTAAGAAAAAAAAAATAATTGGAAAAAATATTTTATGATCTTAATTCCAAATCCAAATCCAAATCCAAATTTAGGTATGCCAACAATGGAATTTCAAATCCTTCGTTGTATAAAAATACTCAAACAAGGAATTTTAAAATCAATGGATTTCAAATCAAGGCATTTAAATCCATTGATTTAAAATCCAAATCCAAATGTTGCCATCTAAACACAACCCTAAGTTTTTTTGTAGGAATTTCAAAATAAAACTTTAAAAAATTTTAAATCATAAGGTTTAGGTCAACACTAGGGCACTAGGTTGTGGTACTAACTACTAAATATGTTAGTTAAGACAACCTCCCACACACATGCATAAATGCATGTGTGTGTGTGTACAAGATAGTTTTTTTTAGATAAATTATCATATTTTAAATTTCAATAAGTATACAACAAAATACAACAACTTAATGACAAAAGAAAATTTATAAGTTCCACCGAGACTTTTAGGGGGGGGGGGGGGGAAGCAAGTAGAGTGATTATATAATTTTAGGGGGGGAAGCATGTAATGTTAGAACTGCACAATGTGAGGATGAAACTGTCAAATGTGAAAAAAAAAGGGAACCACCAAATGTGACAAAAGTACTGTCAAATGTGATGTTGGAACTGCATAATGTGAGAATGAAATCGTCAAATGTGAAAAAAAAAAAAAAAAAAAGAGAACCACCAAATGTAACAAAAGAACTGTCACATATGATGTTAAAACTGCACAGTGTGAAAATAAAACTGTCAAATGTGAAGATTTGGTACAGACATAGCAGGTTGCGTATCAGTGAATATCGTAAAATATTGTAAAAAAAAAAAAAGAAAGGTACGGGAGAATTACCCATTGTGTTTTATTATTTATTGGTGGCGATTTTGCAGGCATATCGTATCCGTATATGTAATATGTCCCATCCCATTTCAATGGTTTGGTTGGGACAGTTGTTTAAGACAACCTAAACTTGGGTCCGTTTGGATACAGCTGAAAACTGAAAATATTGTAGCAAAATAATTTTTAAATGTGTAAATAGTACCGTGAGACCCATTTTTAATGAAAAAGTTGCTGAAAAGTGAAATTTGTGGGTCCATGAACAGTAAAATTTGTGTGAAAAAGTCAAATGTTGAACAGTAGCCGCAACAGTAATAAACAGTAAAAAAGCTGCCTGGAAAGCTGAAAAGTAAAAAAAAAAAAAAAAAAAAAAACGCAAACGCGAAACGCGCTTCTCAAACTCACACTTAGTAGAGAAACAGTTTCTCACAAAAAAAAAACTAGTAGAGAACAGTAGTAGTAGTAGGTGTGGTGTGCGGTGTGCCGAACTAGTTTTGCTGTTGTCCTGTTCCTTTTTTTTAACAACCCATATATATTTCCAATCATTTTATATTTATTTAAAATTGCAAATTCCAATTTTTCTTGTTTGCCTCCTACCTTACTTTATATATTTATTATTTTTAAGTAGAAGTATATATTTGCCTACTTGGCTATTTTTAATTTTTAATTTAGTTTACTGTTCAACTAGACTAAAAATTTATATTCATCTACCAGTCTGACTCACTCCGATCTGATCGATTCCCGTTTACTTTTTATTTTATTTTATTATACTCAAAACAAAAGAGAGAATAAGAAGAAATATTTGATATTTGGGGCTAAATCAAAATCAAAATCAAAAATGGCTGTCCAAAGCATTACTACTACCACCACCAATCCTTTCCTCACCAAATCGGCAACGCTGTCTTTTACCTCAAAATGCAATGATTGTTTAGTTGTTGTAGGAATTGGAGGTCAGAGGAGGAGAACACCAATTTTATGTGCTACCAACAACAACAGTAGCAGCAGCAGCAATGAAAGTAGCAGCAGCAGCAGCAAGAAAAGTGGAGGAGGCGCAGTGCCGAATTCGAATTATGTGGTTCCACTTGACAAATCATTTACATCAACAAACTCATCTTGCATCACTCGCCCTCTTGTTGAGATCCTCAGAGACCTCAACAAGAGGATTCCTGACAATATCATCAAATCCTCTGATGATGATCACACTTCCTTCGCCACTTTCATCCCCTGGTATTTTTATTTTTATTTTTTTTCATTACCCTTTTCTTTATTTCTTGATCTAATGCTTAAAGTTGCTTAATTTCGTGATTTGATCATCTGTATAGGTACCATGCTAATCGGATGTTGAGCTTCTATGCCCCTGGTTTGTCTATTTCTTCTTTCCTTTCCTATCTATGTTTATGTTTCAATTTTTCATAGCTAGTTATGTTTATGTTACATATATACATGGAGTAAATTATATGTGCCTCAATTTTTAACTATTGGATGTGAATCACCATATGGATATTTTATACCTTGTACATTGTTTGATAATTCAATAGCTACAATGGGGGAGGGGGGATTTGACACATCTTCATTGAAAACACTAGGAAGTGTTAGTTACAAGGCTCTTGTACTTTGTTTGAAAAGCACCACGGCCTTCTGAATTTCTTGCTAGTTGCATCATTTTCGTGCTAAGAGCGCTGTTCATTTTCATTTTCTTGCATGTTTCCTTTTAGGAATGAATAATATGAACTCCTATGCAGTATACATTCTCTATATCAGAAAAATTATGCTACTATATCTTGTAGACTATGTTTTTGGAGGAACATACTTGTAGATCTTTTTAGCTGTTAACACCTTTTTGGCAGGATGGTGTGGAGAGATACGTGATGTTATATTCTCTGACAATGGAGGTGTGACTGTGGTTTATCGTGTCACCATACGTGGATCTGATGGAGAGGTATGACTTTTTGTTATCTGTAGTGTGATTTTTACCAGTATTTATGTGTTCTGTCTGTGGCCACTATCAAACAAAACTAGGAATGTATCCATTTATGACATTACTTATATCGCTAACCATTTTTAATAGGACCTAAAAGTGACCTACTTCTTCAGTGCCATATATCTTCCATCATACATGCCACTAGAAGTCATCACATGCTTAGTTATGTTCAAAATTGATCTAAGGTTTATAATATTTGGTTTGACCTGATAATTAAAGTAAACTAATTGTTGTGGCTGCTGAAGCTATATACATTTGTATGCTTGAAAGACATAACTGAGTAATTTCATGTGTCACTCTCACTTCTGGCTTAAAAAAATGAGCTTATTGAGAAAGAACAGTAAGTATCAGGCACATACTTGGCTAAATTGCCTCCATTCTTCCTTTACTCTTTTCTCAGTAAGTCAATAATATATTATAAAAAAATGGGCAGAGCCCAAGTACATGGTAGTTATAAAAAATTAGAGAGTTTAGTTATCTTCTAATTAATTTAATCAACTAAATTTTTTTTTGAGGGGGTTGTGAATTGAAACTTCTGGACCCTTGGTTCGAAGGAAGTTCGAATGCAAGTATAATGTGTCTTTTTGACTTATAAAAAAAAAAAAAAAAAAACAGAGCTTTCTTTAGGATTTTAAGTGAGTGTCCTCTAGATGAGCTAAATCAAGAGTCTTTAGTGTGTGCAAATGGAAAGATATTTCCATGCTTTGTTAGGGGAGCTTTGGGTGGTCTTGTAGCTATTTGAGATAGGAATATAGATGGTCTAAATTGTCTAAAAGAAGCACTGGGATCATGGTAAACCTCCCCAGGATTCATTTTACTGCAATTTATTTGGCTAATTAAGGGATCAAATGGTATAGATCTGATGCGGAAAGGAGAAATTTGATTTTGTATAGATCTAATATCAACTAGCCAAAAGATGTCACCTTTCAAGCAAATTGGCGTTTACAATGGATTTAAGAAGAAGTTCCAGCAACAAAACAAGATAATTGCAACAAGAAGATAATAGCAGTTGTGTAGGAATTAAAGGTTGATTTAATGAGTTATTTAATACTATTTGGTAGAGAAACCACGTGAGGTTTTAGGGTTTGCGATAGTTAAGAGTAAGGGTTTGATTTAGGGCTGTAAGGAAGATGGAAAAGAGAGAAATTTATGGTGTTTAGACGCTGCACAACGAAAAAGAAGAAGAAGAAAACAGATAAGAGAAAGGGGGAAAAGAATACACAAAAGCCAATGTGTCTCAATACTCAAAACACAATAATCTTTATTGCTAATGAGGGTGTTCCCCTTTTTGATATCAATAAACTTATTACTTGTCAAAAAAAAAATCTTTATTACTCATCTACCTCTTATTTGAGTATAATGACACACTTAGAAAGACTAAATCTTAACTTTTTTCTAATAAAACTAATAAACTACTAAACGAAAAACCTATAAGGTAAACAAAATAATAACTGAGTCAAAGAAAATAAACCTAAGATTGTTAGGATCTCCTAGAAAATTCCAGACACAACTAAATTATCAAAATACCCTTAATTTTTTGCAAGAGGTGTAGAAATTATTGTTTTGGCCCTGAACACAAAAGTAACCATAAATTGACAATAAAAACCCAAATTACGAATTGTTTTTAACCTAAAACACATATAACTAGATCTTTAGAACCATATGACTTTTGTTTTAATTGGACTTCACACATTAACTGATGCAGAAGCATAACCAGAAACTATCTCAATATTTTATTTTGGATTTTCATTGGATAATTTTAGATTTTAATGTTTTTATTATTTAGTTTGAATTATGATAGGGATGAAATTTCATATCCTCAGATAAGGATTAGTTTTAGTATTTGGATTAGTATTTGAATTCGATTAGGATTTGTTTTAGGATGTTTATCTTTATCTCTTGAGATTCCTAGAAGGAATATATATAGCTCCAAATGATTTATTTTGTAATCAGACTATTTAGATGATTATTCATGCGAAGTTTGCATTATGTTTGGTGGTGAATCCAAACAACCTTAGGTGGTGAAGCCTAAGGTCTATAGCGGGATTAATCTAGGTGGGAAGTCTAGGTTGTCCTACATCATTAACCTAATAAAATAAGTCGTAAATGAATAGAATTCCGAAGTAGCAACAAATTAATTTTTTGTAATTGCATCATTCAACCCCCGGTAAAAAAAAGAAAAAAGAAAAAAAAAAGCTTGGACTCAAGTTTTAATGTGTTGAAGTGTAAGAACTCTTGAAGTTGAAACCTGTACCAACTCTTCAATCACCTTCAGAAGAATTAAGGATAAAGAATCTTTCATTCTCAACATACTTTTTCAACAGAATATCCTTCTTGATTTTTTTTTTGATAAGTAATAAAAATTTATTGATATCAAAAAAGAAACACCCAAGTACATAGGGAGTATTTAGGGGTGTATAGATCAAATACAAACATTACATAAAGTAAATCCAAAATAGAAGAAAAGGGTTGGTTTCTCCACACTAATAACCAGTCCAATAAGGTTCTAAAAAAGAATAACTTGAGATTAGGCATGGAACATTCACTATCTTCAAAGCACTTACTATTTCTTTCCTTCCAAAGACACCACATCAAATAGTGAGGGGCAATGATCCATATATATCCATTACGATGGAGACCAAATTGACCTTGCCAGCAAACAAGAAGCTCAACAACAGACTTTGGCATAACCTAACATACTCCAAATAAACCAAAAACCATAGCCCACAGATCCATTGCAATCGAACAATGAAGGAATAGATGGTCAACCGTTTCATTATTACACTTGCACATACAACACCAATCCAAAATACATACCTTTCTTTTCCTTAAACTATCAATTGTCAGACATTTCCCCAAGGCAGCAGTCCATACAAAGAAAGCCACTCTAGAAGAAATCTTCTGCTTCCAAGGGAAAAATTGATCACTATGGCCAACTAGAAGATGGTAATACACACTAACCACAATCCCCTTACTCTTATTAGGTAGCTAGCACCTCTTATCCTCCCCAATCCTCCTTATAGGAGTGCCATAAATGGTATCCATGAAACTCCAAAAAGCTTCCAATTCCCCCAATCATGCATGTCCCTAAAGAAATGTATATTCCAATGAAGGACTCCATTGGTGTACCTCATTAGATCAGCCACACTTGCCTCCTTGTTTCGACAAATCCTAAATAATTTGGGATAGCATTCAGCAAGAATAGTCGTTCCACACCACTGGTCTAGCCAGAACTACCCTTTTGATCCATCTCCAATTTCATACAAGATAAACCGAGACAAAGAGGGCCACCCCCATCTAATATTTTTCCACAAACTGACTCCATAGTGACCAGAGATTGAGCTAGAACACCAACCACCCCTCCTTGAATTGACTAATTGTAGTAACATTGTTGTCTTCCTTGGTCTTGACTTTTCCATGATTAGCTTTATGCTCATCTTGTTCCTTTGAGGCCTCCATTGCCCTTGTGCATTCCTTTGGTTGTCCTTGAAATTGAATTAATGGTGAATTGTAAGGCTGAGTTTCTCTCTTTAATGTGACACCTGATGCAATGAACCCATACCCGATTGAGGCTGCTGTGCCAATGAATTATTAGTGCTAAATCCGTGAGGTCCTAAAAGGGAAATGAATGCAATATTTGCCAACATGGAAGTGATGGATAAACTTAGGTCTAGATTAGAATATCTCTGTTCTTGATCAGTTTCTGTTCTAGAAAGATTTTCTTTTGCTAAAATTGCAGCTGATAATTTATCTAAAGTTTCTTGTATAGATGACAATTCTTCTGGCTGTGCTTCCACTGAACACACCCTTTCATTCACTTTTTGTAAAATTTCTATTGTTTCCTTCAAAGTCTTGAGAAAAAGGCTTTGAACATCAAAAATAGTTCCATGATGGTCATTATTCTGGACTAGAATAATAAATTTCAGCAAGATTATTATCTTAGGATTTTCACTCTAATACCAATTTGGGGAAATCTGTCTAGGGCTTGTGGCTGTGCTTGTGTAGGACTTTCTGATCCCTTGGAGTAATGGTTTTTCTTCCTTATTACCCTTTTCTTGGTTGGACACTGCCTGCTTGATACTGATTATTAGCACCAACTATTTTCTATGGTCTATAACTCTTTTGTATAATTTCCATTTCTTTGATTCTTTTGCCAATCTTCCACCTATTTTAGCATTCTAATTTCTTGCTTTTGCAGTTGGTCTTTGATGTTAGTGTTCCTAATTTACAAACCAGGAAACTAAGGCCATGTTTTGTGGTGTGAAAATTAAGAGGGGAGAGGAAGAGTTTGGAGGGAGGAAAGTTGGGGCTTGGGGGTTTAATATGGATGGGAAAGTCCACAGTCAACATTGTGGTGTCTGGAGAAGAAAGAAAGAAAGAGAGAGAACAAGAAGAAGGGGGGGGTGGGGAGGAAGAAGAGAGAAACAATGGTTAATAGTGCAATTAAAAAAATGCTGCATCAACATGTCGTTATCCATTAAGTAAAAAAAAAAAAGAATGGAAAATTGACTGACCTTTTAAAAATTTTGAGAGACTAAAATCGAACCTTTTAAATTTAAGGGATCAAAATCAAACTCACCCTAAGTTTCAAGAACCAAATTATTAGTTTATGATTTTTCCAAAGTTTTAGGATTCTCTTTAATTCTTTTTTCAAATTTATTTGTCTGTTGGAAGCCCATTGGATTGGAATTTTTGAGGTTGGGTATGGATTCTCAACATTTTAGTCAGGATCTGCACATGAAATCTTTTATGCAATTCTATCATATCAGTAGTAGTCATTCTATTCTATCCGAAGTCATACTCTTTGCTACTTCCTTAATGGTCCTTAATGGATGTGCCATTTTTTATTACTTCTATTGATATTAGTTTCTTGTTTTCCTCTACCTTGAAACAACTCATTCTTTTTCACTGGTCCATTAGTCGCTCTCCTTTGAATATAGCCGAACTTTCTCAAGCTATTCACCCAAATCTTCTCATCTTTTCATCAATAGGAGCCACCCCTATCTTTAAGTGAATTTTTTCATTTTGAATCCTATATTTCCTTGTATTTCCACTCATCCATCTTAACATTCTTATTAGAGGACCATTGAAGCTAGCTTAATGACCATCATAACTCTATCTAGTCTTGATTAAAGACCAAGAACGGAATATTTTTCTGAAGCTATCACTCTGCTCATTTTCTAGATCCTCTTTCATCCGTAGACATAACCCTTGACTATCATTTATCACACCAACTCAGTTTATTTAAAAGTTTCTCTTTAAACTCAGTGTCCATGTTTCAAGGGGTTTTATTTATTTATTATCTTCTCCTTTGTTTACTTTTATTAAAAATTAGATTCCCCAGTTCGTTTTGGAGCTGGGTGTCTATTTTGGGGGTAAGGCAGGATATTTATTGGGATTTAAGTAGGTTTACTTCGAAGCCTTCATTCATATTAAATGACAGTTAAGGAGCAGAGCTGGGTTATAGTTTTTATATGGGGTGTCTGAATTATATGCGTTCCTGCAGATATGTATTTAAATTTAGAACAGGGAATGATGAATTCTTTTCAATGTTAGCAATGGATGCTCTTCATAGACATATTTCCATTGGATTGAAGTCACATCTCATAATGAAATACTTACTGTTTGCTTTGAGCTGAATATTTGGTGCTGTTGGATGAAAATTGATGGCAAACACCATTTCTAGAGACTACTTTTAATCACTGAGACATAATATACATATATGATGAACCTTGCCTGAGAACTCTTAGTTCTAGGTAGTAATCTTGACTGGAAAAAGGTCATTGTAGCATCCAATGATGCATCTCTGTGGGTTCATTGTTTCAGAATTATACGAGTGACATTGGCAAGATAGTGTTAAAGAAAAAAACTTAGTGCACTGGTTTCTTTGGTTGTGCATTATGTCATTACCTAATGCTTGCATTAACTAAAGTCATGTGTTTCGTTATATTTCTAATGACTCCGGTAGCTGTAAGTTAACGATTAGTGTAAAATTTAGTCACTCTGTTATGAATTATTAATTATGAATATTTTGTCTGGCATACAGGCTTACCGTGAATCAACTGGGACAGTATCACCTGGTGATGGCCACATTGTGGATCCAGTTGCTGAAGCTGAGGAAATAGCATTCTGCAGAGCGTGTGCCCGGTTTGGCCTTGGCTTGTATCTCTATCACAAAGAATAGATGTTACAGATGGCAAGAAGGTTGACATTCCAGTTATGTTATTTCATTTGTTGAGAACGTGATAGTACTTACTATCAGCCCTTCTGGTTGATGTACATATATTTAATAGATGTGAAGTGGTCATCTAGAATTCACAGATTATCCAGTTTGGATCGTGGAGAGAACCAAGCCTTTAAGACATTTTGTTTGGTTAAGTGAGTTTTTAAATTGCTTATAAATAAGACATTTTTCAGAAATTTAGAATGTTTATTTCACATATTTGTTTAGGGAGAATGATGCAACAACTTATTAGTAAACTGAACATTTGGTGACTACCACATGGATCTATTCAGAGTCCTAATTTTTAGAGCCTGAAAGAATGATGCATAAAAACTGGAAATGAAAAAAAAAAGATAAAAAAAAAAAGAGCTAATATTTTCTTGAATGAACATTCACATAAGACTCAACGCATTTTTAGTCCAAAAAAATTCTCATTAAGTTTAGCTAATATTTAAATATAATTTTCTCTCTCTACAAACATTATTTGTTTTTCACCATTCCTTCTCCAATTTCACATCTCTCAAATCACCTCCATCACTAGAAATCATAAATACCCAAAACAAACCCAACAACTAGACAGTTTCACCGATCCACCATCAAAACCCAACAGATTTGAGCTTGGGTTTCAGATCAAGAGTGTTGAGCATTGAGCACCGCTCATGACGGAGCAGATTTGGTCCTTCAAGGCAAATGTCTGCACCACAGGTATGCGAGTTGCAGAAGGGTAGATCTGGCAAACCAGATCGTTCACGGCAACCTTCATTTGTTGAGAGAGCGAGAGAGAATAAAAAATTGTTTCTTAAGAATTTGTTGATGATCAGTATTTTAATAGAGTTATCAAGGTATTGTTCATTTGTGAATATTAAAATGGTGAGTTTGACGCACAATAGATTTGGGTTAGATTTGAGTAGGTTTAATAATTTTGTTGTTGAAAAGTTATTTTGGTTCGATATTCCAAACATTATATATTCATTTTAAACTCCACAAAAAACATGGTTAATTATATTTATTTATAGCTTGTTTGAATGGAGGGAGAATAGATGAGAGTAGAATAGAGGTAGGAAGAGTAAGTTAAATTACCTTGATTGAATATTTTTTAGGAGAGGAGGGGGAGGAATTTGAAGGGGTTCTAACTACTTCTAACCCCTCATTTTTAATTCCCCAAATTGGAGAGTTTTGGAAGGAGAGTAGAGTATAGATATGCTTGACCAAATGAATTACCAAATTTACCCTTACCATCTTAACAAAATTACAAATTATGAAAATGTTAATTATTTCCCTCCTCCTTACTTAATTTTAAAAACATCCAAACAAGGTGAAGGATAACCATTTCCCTTTACTCTTCTCTCCCTCCAAACATTCAAACATAACATTAATACGTTCCCAGGTTAGTACACAACAGCAGAGTAAACATTCTAGTCCCTTATTCACACTAATATTTTCGTCACAACTTAGCATCCATGTACAGTGACTTCAGATTTGTGGAATTCATATTTACATTTATCGTAAGACAGTTGGGCACTCCTTATGCCACCCAATCATTAACAGGGAAAAATGAGCAAGATGGTTGCTATACATCCACATCGTTTCTCTAACATTGTCTCAGTTTCCCTGAACTTGACGCGTATAAAAATATTTGTCTCTTTGCGTTTTGCTTGGTTTTGTTCAGTCATCATGGCCTCAAAAGTTTTGGACCTGAATTGGAAGCCATCCAAGCTGTGATCACATCAACAAGCAAGTCGACGTCCTTTGATATGTTTGCACGAAGGATCCTCGAGTCTACACCTAATGTGTTGCCTACTTCTTTGGCTACTGTCTCCCATGGAGTCCCAACAGTCAAATTTGCCAGAAGTTCGCTTCCACGGTTAACTGCATTTGCCATTGCTGGCGGAACATCTGGGATAGCCTGCAAAATCAACACATAATTTAAGTTGCTTACCTCTTTCACTGAGAGATGGACTAAACCCAAAGCCAGTTAGGATTTCTGGATATGCAAGTTAACTGCTTCCACAAGTGACTAGCCATGGAACTGCAACTAAATATTTGGTAAAAAAAATGTACCTGTTGCAAAGGAAGCCCATGATCACCAGGCAACAAGCGTATGGACATGTCCAGCATTGAACTAATGGCAGACTCTGAACTAAGCACCTGTGCTAGTGTCGAGGTTTCATCAATTGAATCATCCTTGAACTTTACGAGAAGATTCCTGGAAATCCCATAGTATGACTTTATCTGAAGAAATACAGAACATCAGTATATGGATTGACAAACCTAGATAGAAGTTTCTAAAAAGAATACTGCAGTGCAGAAAGTCTCAGGAACCTTTGCACCAAACTATGTTGAAATGCCACAAATAGCAATGTGTCATAACAAGTTTTCCCAAGAGATCAGCCCACCCAAAGGACATGTGTCCCTGACACAAGCACCATACGTAAATCATAATTGCTACCATATACCATGCTACCCATTGGAGCACTAACAGTTGTCAAGTATACCATCACAATTTTTTTTACCACCCATCTAATAAGGATAAAAAAATATTCAGGTTCTTGAAGACCTAGAAGAGCTTCAGGTGGATAATGATTGGCAATCAAGTACTCTTTGATAATATAACTAATGTCTACCAATTGTGAAAAAAATTATATAATCCTAAAGGAAGCAGAAAAGACATCTATGAATACATAAGCTAAAATTCAACTGAAACATACTAATGGTTTAAATTTTAACATACAAGCCTTCGAGTTTCTTCAGGTTTTGGAATGAAATCTTCTCTTCCCTTAACCAAGTCCATGTACAGAGGAGGGAGTTGCTCAACTAGAGGAAGAACTTGCTTCATAATGGGAGGGCTAAGGTTTTCTAATTGCTTCAAAGTCATCTCTGCCTGCAAGTATTTCATAAAAAAGAAAAGAAAAAAGAGATCAGTCATCTATCTAGGAATCATTAATGCCAAACGATGAAATATGTCTTGGTGCTTCTGCAAATCACTATACATCTTTTTCACAAGTTATTAGGAGTGCCAAAAGACAATTCTTAAGAGATAATACATGCATAAAAATGCACTCAAGACAGAGATGTGCACACAAGTACCTAAGGGAAAAGCCAAAATATTCATGAGGAGCATACATTAAATTTAAGTAGACTAGATAGATCCAATCAGGATGATGGACAAAAACATTTACCATTTAGCTGCCACCTCAAAACAATGGTTGATCAGAATCTTAGACTTAAGTTAAAAGGAAGATTTTCAAAACATAAGAAACTATATAAAGACCTGAAGATTTGAGTTAAGACTGAGGGAAAAACAAAAATGCCATTGGGCAGCTTTGAAAGTTGGGCTACCAGTTGTACAAAACTGAAGAATACTAGGAGGAAAGAGAAGAACAGTATGGATGGTGCTTGAAAATAATGTAATAATGGTTGAATTTTCCTCCTTACATTCATTAAGAATGGATATGTTTTGGTATTTTAAGTATTTGAAGAGATGCTGATAATAGAATTGAAATACGAGTTGTAAGAACCATGATTTGAGAAGAATACTAAAGATGAATTACCAAATGATGTTAGGACTGGATACTAACCCCAAGGCGGATTGTTGGTGATGATGCAATTTGTGATAGTAGCGGTCCCATGCTTTGGGCCATTGGTACCAGAACAGGTGAGAACAAAGGGACAGCTAAGCTTGCCTCCTGTGACATCAACAGAAAGATTTGTCAATTTCAAATGATTCATATCTGTTTTCAAAGGCAGACTAGAATATGTAGAGTTCTACTTGTTTGCTACCAAAAGAAGAGAATTGAAGATGAAAAACATAAGAGAAAAGGATGGGGATCTAACCTTAACCATGTAAGAAAATTAGTAAAGGAAGGGAATGAGAAGATTGTGTCAACCTGTCACTTCTAAAAGTACTCATATTTTGTGTGGATATGCTGACCCTTTAAGTTTTCTCATCACATTACCTCACTTGTGAGGTGTGAACATTTGGTTGGGTCCAAACTCCAAAGAGAGGAGTTTACCTTTAATCATCTCACTTATCATGCATTACTTAAAGATTCAGAGGTCAAAATACCCTTTTTTTTTTCTTTTGATACATAGGTTAAAATACCTTGTTGTTGAATGCCATTAACACATTTCCACTTCTTTGAACAGCATATCTTGATCCTGATCAACAATTAAGTTGCCAATCTAATGAACTTTTTAAACTAAATCATTTGCAACCATAGAGGCAAATTGGAAGATTTTTGTAATACCAATCAAAAGGTGGATGACAGATCCCAAAGAATGTCCGATGCCAAAAGTAGGAAGATCTTGTATCTGCATTATTAAGAATCGTTATTTTTATATATATTTATTTATTTTCAATGATTCAAAAAATGCCTAGTTCTGCAAACAGCAACCAAAACTCACTGTTTCTTGCAGAAACCGACAACACCTATCAAATTTGAACTGGACCTCATCTGCAATATAGAAGTGATCAAATCCACTAGCATATGGAGTTGCAATCACCAATATACCCCTACATCACAGAGAAAAGGTTTTATGATTTTTATTTTTTTTAATTCATTAACAAAACTCTACAAGATTCCACTTGCGAAGGATAGCCTAGAGAATTAAAAAAGCATTCAATCTGTAGAACAGAACATCCAAGGGCCAAATCCAACTTTAATTTAAGAGAGAGAGAGAGAGAAGGTAGAATATGAGTAGACCTTAGTAGCCCAAGAGAGAGATTTCAGCACAATATTGAAATTTTATCTCACAAAATATGAAATTTAGAGAATATGGAATGAAATGTGTATAAAACAAAACAAAAATTGAAAAAGATATCTGCATGTAGAAGAACCACACATCTATCAAAATGCATAACTAACAACCAAAGTGTTTGATTATCTTTTAATAGTGTCTGAAAAAAGTGACTCACTTTTCTGAAAGCCGCTCAAGGAACATACGGTAGGTAAGCTGAGGAGCAGCTCCAACAAATATACCACCAACAAAATGTACAACTGACTTGGGTGTTGAGTTTCTTGGTTTCAGAACCCATGCTCCCTGAGATAATATAATGAAAAATCTTGAACAATGCTACGGAGAATATCTTTCCAAAAAAAAAAAAAGGTATAAAGAGAAAAAAAATGTGACTGCCAATTTGAGCTGGCATCAAACAAATGCTACACAATTGGGTGTAGGGTTTGTACTACTACAAGATATATAAAAAGCCTTTAAATCTATTATATTTAATATGTATTAATTCTTTAAACTCAACCCAACTCAATTAAGCCATGGTCACAACTGATCATAGAGGGATAACTCCTTTGAGAGAGAGAGAGAGAGAGAGAGAGCTATTATGGCATAGTTCCCGTGTTGAAGCGAACATTGCACAAAATTTGAATAGAAATAATGGATCTTGTTATAATCTGTTTGTGAATTGCATAGTATTAATGGGAAATTTTCCAAATGCTTTGGCACAATGAAATGAAATATGAATATGGAGTTCACGACACGACTCAGACAAAACATTCCTGCATAAATTGCTTTCCATTTAATGGTGCAACAATAGTGATGCATACTTTGCATGGATTTGGCCCTGACTCTAAGATATAGGTGCATAATTAGACAACTGATAATCCACTTAATACAAAAATATGACATAAGCTCAAACTGTAATCACGACACTGGGAGTAGCTAATAATGACTCCAATTGTATTGCTAAAATGAAAACCCGTTGACCCTTCGCGACACGTGAATCGAATTAAAATCCTTATAAAACTTAGGCAAAAAAATAAAATTAAAAGAGACAAAACACACACACACACACAAACATACCTCGACTTCACTCCAATCTCCAAAACCGCTCCAACCAGCTTGTGATTGCCTTACAGTCTCCGTAAGTAATCTGCAAATATACACAAAAGAAGAAAAACTAAGTTTATAGTTTCGAACTGCATATAGCAAAACAGAAAAGAGAAAAAGGAGGCATAACCCACCTCTCAATATCGGAGTAAAGTTGAATTCCAGTTGGTTGTTGTGGTGGTGGTGGTGGTGGTGGTGGTGGAGGTGGTAGTTGTTTATCATCGGAGTTGTAATAGATTCTGGTTGGTCTTCTGCAACGATTTCTGGAATTAAGGAGCAGTTGAAAAGTGCGATGACGGTTGTTGGAGAAGCTGAGGTTGGTACTGTTTGTTTTTGGGTTTTTAACATTAGGCTCAAGAAGAAGGTGGTGGGGATGCGGGGTCCCTACTCCTAGACAAGAGGCCATCCCAAAACACCCAGACAGAAAGAAAGAAAAAGAGCTGACAATAAACAAGTTCAAATTGTAAACCCAATCGCTCTCTCTTTTTTCCCCTAAATTAAATTAAAATCTATCTGTATCTGTACTGTACAAGACAAGTAAGTCACGTAACTAACACTCTTTGCGCCCGAATCTTTCCCCCAATTCAATTAAAAAAACTGTGGTCAAGGAATTGCGAGCAGGACCACAACTTTTTGTTGTGTGCCAAAAGCATAGTTGACAAATTAATAGTATAGTGAATAGATTTTTTTTTTTTTTAATTATTTTTTTATCATGTGTCATATAGCATCGTGTATTGTCAGATACATAAACATTTAATAAAATGTATATTCTTAATAAATTTTGAATATATTCAACTAATGATTAATTTATTCATCATATTGACTAATCAACTTCATCTAAGTCAATGCTATCATCATGTTTATCATTTTGCAAACTTTTTCTTTCATTGAAATTTTCTTCATCATTATCAACATGTACTATGTTCTTTAATTTTAATCATTTAAAAAAAAAAATTCTTCTTGGCTTTTTAGTTAATTTCTTAGACTTATAACAATAATGACAAAAAAAAAAAAATTATATTGACAGTTAATACTTTATTCATAATATAGAATTGAAATTTGTATATATGAAAATGAAGTGTAAGTACGTAGTCCAAATTTTGTAGGAGAAAGAGAAAAAAAAACTTATGGACATTATTTTATTATGCTAAATTAAGTAACGTAATAATTTTTCATTAAAAACAAGTCTAATAACTTGTTAGATTAAAAAAAAGTACAAATATTAACACAAAAAAAAAAAAAAAAAAAAAAACTCATTTTAAAGTATTTATCTATATATTGCACGATACATACGATACGATTTGTACGATACACATATTGTATCGTATGATTCATGAACACTTACGATACGCCCTTATAACACGAAACTTTTTATACATGATACGATATGTATTGTACGATACGTATCGTGTATCGTACGATTCTGACAACTATGGCCACAAGACCCACACTTTTTTACTATTCTAGTATCTATTTAGGAAGATAATAATTAATTACGGCAGATTACAATTTACAACTTGCAAGTATTTAGCAATAAAAATATTTATAAAAAAAAAAAATTGGAGAGTTGTGTAATGACTAATGAGGGTTTTTTTTTTTTAGTGAATAAAGATGCGAGATGTCAGTAAAAAAAAAAGGGGGTCAAAATATCATTTTGGTTTCTATATTCTACATTTTATTAGTTGCCAATTTGATCCTTACAAATTGACTATTATCAAAATGGTATTTTTCCAAAAAAAAGGAAACCATGAGAAAAATTACAAGGTAATTGCTTCCTTACATGAACCCAAGAATGATAGTACTTGAGTGGTACCGTTTTTGTTGGGATTGACTTTTGTTTATATCTAGTTAAACATGAGTAATGCACAGGACACAGAAAAGTACACAACTTTGTGCCATAACTCACCATGTGGCGAGTTGTGATTGGTGCAGATGTGTCCTCACATGGCGAGTTGTGGCACAAAGTTGTGCACTTTTTTGTATCCTAAGCATTACTCGTTAAATAGAGCTTTAATGTTGTCGTTGCCATTTAAGAAACTTCAGGTCAATAATTGTAGTTGTTGGTTTTGTTCCATTTCAAGAATAAATTGGTATTGATATCGCTTTATTCCATTGACAAAACCTTTCAAAAGGGAAAATTACAACTTACTCATCTGTTATTTGACTGAAATTTAAGTTGTTTACCCGTGGTTTAAAATTTGGCACTTTACCCACCTGAGGTATGCTATTTTAGAGTTCTGTAACCCACCTCCTCACTTCTCCGTTATAAAAATGAAAAACTTAAAAAAAAATAAAAAAATCAAAGAAAAGAAGATCAAAAAGTAGCATTTGTAAAAATTTCTAAAATTTTGGCTCAAGAACTTCAGTAGAACTAAGATAACTCTAACAATTATGAGCTATATACAATTTAGAGGTAAATAAATAAATAAAAGACCATTTGTATACACAACCACCCAGTAGCTAGATCAAGAAAAATTAAAAAGAAGACAACAAATCAAGTCATGGTGCGTGTCAAAATTTTCATTTGAATGTGATAATCAGTAGTGGGCAAGGCCTTATGCGAACCTAATCGCTTAATACCAATAGCAACACAAGTGACCATTACAATGAGCACCACAAAGTCATAAACATTACTTGAACCAAAAACACTAAATCCATTATTGCCACAACTCTCAACCTCTATTCCTTAAGCTTATTGCAAAACAATAAAACAATCCTAGTTTTGAAGAACTCCAGTTTTCAAAGGAAAACAAACCACAAAAAAAAAAAAGCCTCAGTACTGTGAACATTAACCCCCACCTTGCAGCTGCCATGAGGCAACCTTGACCTCTAAAACCAACAACCACTGCACTCAACAAAATCATCCACGTTTAGCCTTAATCCAACACCTTCCACTAACCAAATTCTTAATTCAGAAAACCCATCACCAATCAATAACCCACTATCAAACATTCAACACATCCATATCTACATTTTGGAAAAAACAAAAGGGAGATTTTCTACGAAATAATTTTGGGTTTTGTTTAAAACCCAAACCTCAATCCATGATTCAACCTCCAAGTCTGCCATTATAAAAGAATATATGAATATCGGGTTTGAATCATGGTAGGCTAGATTGGAGAGTGAGATAGAGAGAGAAATCCAGCCGTGGGTTTGGTGGTGCGGTTGCAGCTCTAGTTGGTTTTATATCTTGATAATTGGTGTTAGCTGGAGCTCATGGATCATGGAAGATGGAGGGCAAAGAGAGAGAGAGAGAGTGTTAGCGACATATTTTATGTAATTGGCTAATCATTTGAAAAAACGCATTTTACTTGTAATTGGGTAGATCTAGGATGGGTTTAGTACTTCAAGAAACAAGTGTTCAAGTTAAGTATTGAAGCCATGCAAATCTGACCAAGAAACATGTGAAGAAGAGCTGTTTATTAATGCTCGACAGATACCTCGAAAGAAACAGTATCTATCGAGGTTTATGAACGAAGCTCGACAAAAGCTAAATCTATCGAGATCTACGAAATCAAAATTTCCAGTTTTGATTTTTGGCCCTAGCTGACATGTATGTGTAGGGTTTCTTCTCTCACAACCCTAATATATAAGGCTTATTTTTAAAGGCAATCATACATGGAGAACACATGCAAAAAGTGACCTAGTTCATTATTCTCTCTAAAGAAGCTACTGCGTCTTTGCGCCGTAGGGTTTTGTAACCAAAGAGCTTCCTAATCTTCATCGTTGATGAATTGAAGAACTTTGCAGGCAACATCTTCTTCAAGTTGCTGGTGTTAATCACATACTTGGATTCGTGTATCATTAGTTAGTCACGTACTGGGATTCGTGCATTGAACTGGAAGATTGCCACTATAATACAAGTCCAATTGGGTATTGGGGTAAGGGTTCAACTGTAGGTTGGTATTTCAGGATAGGCCAAAGGGTTTGGTAAGATTCCTTATACTTGTAACTGCTTGTGATTGATAATAGTGGATTCTTGGGAGTGGTGACCTGAAATTCAACCGATGGGATTTTGCCTCAGTGGTTTTCCCCATTCGTAAACAAATCACCTGTGTCAAATTTAATTTTCGTTGCATTTAGATAATTTGGTGATTTGTTTGTGCTGCCACGCTATTGCATGTAACTTGATCTAATTAATTAACTTGGGTAATTAATTAATTTGCAAGGGGTCAATTCGTTTTAACCTAACAAGTGGTATCAGAGCGGGCACACTTTGATTAGGTTTTAATCTTTGCTGTGTGATCCATTGACCCCTGTTTGTCATGGATAGAGGACAGTCTCTTATTATACCTCCTTTATTTGATGTCGTTAACTATGCATACTAGAAAGTACGCATGAGAGCTTTCTTGCAGTCTTTAGATGAGAAAGTGTTGCAAGCTGTGGAGATTGGCTGGACTAAGCCAAAGGAAGTGCCGGCTGATTGGGATGATGCAAAGATCAAAGCGGCAAACTTCAACAGCAGAGCATTGAACACCATTTTCAGTGCGGTCACGAATGGGGAGTTTAAGAAAATATCCTCGATTGAAACTGTAAAGGAAGCATGGACCATTCTCTAGACGACCTATGAAGGAACTAAGGCCGTTAAAGATTCCAAGCTTCAAAGGCTTACTATTGATAAGCCAAGAATGTATTGACCTTTTATGGTAAATTAACCAATTAATTAGCCAAGTAATTAATTAAGTTAATTAACATGTAATACGCGTGGTAGCATAAACAAATCACCAAAAAGCTAAATGCAGTGAAAAATAAATTTGACACGGTGATTTGTTTACGAATGGGGAAAACCTCCAAGGTAAAAACTCCACCAGGTGAATTTAAGGTCATCACTCCCAAGAATCCACTATTATCAAAACAAGCGGTTACAAGTAAAGGAATCCCAGTACCTTATACCAACCTACAGTTGAACCTTTACCCCAATACACAATTGGACTTGTAATGTAGTGACAATCTCTCATTTCAATGCACGGCTCCAAGTACGTGACTAACCAATCGATGCACAGATCCCAGTACGTGACTAACACACCAACTTGAGAAGGATGTTGGCTGCAAAGTTTTTCAGTTTATCCACACGATGAAGATCAAGAAGCTCCTTGGTTATAAAACCCTACGGCGTACAAACACAACAACTTCTTCAAGAGAAAGATGAACTAGGGCATATGTCTCCGATCACAATATGCTTGCATAAAACCTTTGCATCAAGTGAGACGACCCTTAAAAATAATCCTTATATATATCTAGGGTTATGAGAAAAGAAAACCTAAACACATAGCTTAGATATGCGTGAAAAACAGATCTGAAAAACAGATTTTCGTAATTCTCGATAGATACAGCTGTCGAGATTATCTGTCAATGGCACCCATGATGGTGAAGTTAGCGGACTCTGGATAGGACACAGAGGCATGGCGAATGATCCTCGTGATAGCAGAAGGAAAAATAAACTTATCACGGGTCGCCATATCTTTATAGACATCTATAAGGGAGAGTATGAAGTGAGAGGGAAAGTCAATGGTAAGGTCCTCAAGGAGGGATAGCAAAAAGAGAGCACGAGGCTTAGTAATAGAATTAAGTGAGATAAGGGACGTAAAACAAATGTCATCACTATATTCAGGAACCTTGGACCTTTTGCAAAGCCCGAGCAAAGGGTGTTTTGACTATCACCCCAACATGAAGGTGTCTCACAGAAGAGAGACATGAGTTCGTCTTTGGACACAGTCCACAGATGAGGACAACCAGGGTAATCAGGATGCGATACCCTTGGGATGTGTAGCACATTGGAGATAAGCTCCAGTGTGACTACAATACGTATACCTCGAACAGAAGTGAGAAAACGAGGTACGGAGTAATCAAATCCATGCATATTAGAGTAAAACTCTTGTATGATCACAGAGGGACAACTGACCGGGATATCACAAAGGGATTCCCAACCCCTACAGTTAATGACAATGGGTAGATCAGTATCGGAGAATTCAGAAAGAATGACTTGGCGTTCCGAATGAATGCCACGTCTAGAAAAGTTCTCCGAGAAGTCCTGACGGGCCTTCTCATCATGAAATCAGACGTGAAGAGGAGTAGAATCAGAAGAAGAAGATGCTCCGGAACGAAGAGGGTTCTGGGACGGAGTGGATCTGTGCTTGGGTGCCATGCACAGACTATCCGAAAGAGAGAGAGAGAAAGAGATACAAGCAGAAAAGTACTAATCAACAATAATATCAAAAGAAAGAAAAGAATGGTACGTATGCATGAAAAATGCATGAACATGTGACATGCAATAATAAAAACATCATGGGCTGCCCAATCCAAACCTACCAGCACACAAGGTTTTAACATATATAAAACACACATCTAAAATGCATGAAACATTGTGAAAATGCAAATGTGATCCAATGCATAAGCATATAGGATCATTTAAACATAACCCAACCTAAAAATTTCACAAAGAACTCAACAATTTTGAAAACCCCCAAAACCTAGGTCTAAAAGTATGAAATGCATGATAAATGAGAGAAAAGAGATCATACTAGAGGAAGAAAACAAGATTTGGGCCAAAAATCAAGTAAGGAAGGTGAAGGGGTTGAGGGGTTTCTGTCGAGAAAAATCGGAGAAAAATGAAAAAGAAATCACGCTGAAGCTATATAAAGAAACACGAATCTCGATGGATCAAGGAGGTGTCGAGAGCTGTCGAGCACTAATTCTCGATAGATAAATCTGTCGAGGTGCTATTGAGCATCTGTCGATGGCAAAAGAACCTTGATGGATCGAACAACTATCTAGAAGCTCTCGAATAGATAGAAACTTTCTTGATGGATCGAGAATCTGTCGAGAAGCTATTGAGACGAATTCCAGAAAGCTTCGATGGGTCAAAAATGCGATAAGATCTGTCGAGAAAAGCAATCTAAGGGTCACAATGGATAGCTATTTGTCGGAAGTCTGTCGAGATGGGCAAAAACAATTTTTTAAAGAAGAGAAAAACACAAACATGAATGCAATCAAACATACTACCCAACCAAAGATTCAACCAACATTTTTAAGCTTCCAAAGTCATCTCTCAACAAGAAAAATGACAAGCATTTAGATCTAAAACACACACACACACACACACACACACAATAAACAAGTCTAACCAATTTTATATTTCAAAAACATGTATTCCTTGTGATGGCCAAATCACATTGTACCAACACATGTATCAAAAGTAGCAAAGAATTTTGCGTGTTGTGTGTGAAAACATCGCAAGATTGCATGAGTGTCTACAAGTTATGACGATTTGAGATATGAGAAAATCAACTTAACTCACACACAATCATAACTGCTTGATGAGGACTATCACCTTTGAGGTACATCCTATAACTCCCACATCTCCTAAAAACATGCTTGCAATCATATATAAAGCATTTTGATTCTTTTTGCTTTTATTTTTCTTTGCATATTTTTCTTTTGTTAAGCATATCATGCATGGGCATATAAGAGAGAGAAGAAAATACCAAATTATGTGAAGCTTTTGACATTGCACTTTTGTTATGCCGAAGTATATATATGTCATTTCATGATTGGCGGGCAACAGTGGTGAGGTGGTTATTTATGCCTTTCTCTTAAGATTTTCTAGTCCTTCCTGTCAAAAAGAGTGATATGAGTGTTAAGTACAAGAGATTACCTAATCTTACTCATCACAAACACAAGCCACAAAGCACACTTGCTTAGTTGTGCGTATCTGCTCATCTAAGTTACAAAAGATACAAAATTTAGAAAACTTTGTTTCAATATGTCCATCCAAGGTACACAAGTACCAAAGTACACAAAACACACACCGTTATTGTATTTTTCTGATTTTTTTCAATTTTTATTTTTATTTTTATGTAAAACAAAATAAAGCAAAACTGAAAACAAACAAACAAAAACACGTTAAACAAAACATAGCATAAAAACTAGACTGACTCAAAAACAAGAAAGCAAAACACACAAGTAATGCAAACAAAAAAAATAGAGGGAGAGAGAAAAAGTGACTAAATCACTTAGAGCCTTTTTCCTTTCACACCTTGGAAGAACCTTTCCGTTTAGCAAACCCTTGATCCAGTGGTAAGGGGGAAGAATGGAAACTGTTCAAATTTGAAAGGAATAAGAGGGCTTTAAGAAGATCTCCAATAGGAGCAAAAGAGGATGGAAACTGATTCTGGTTTCTGGATGAGATCATACTGTTGCTCTGTTGAGTGGCTAACCACTTATAACAATTAGGTCGAGTATGTCCAGTAGCTCTCCAGTGATGACAGAGAGGCTGCTTCTTCTGTTTATACTTTTGGTTATTACTCTTCTTAGCCCTAGGGTTTTTAGTCTCTGTCTTATCAAACTTAGGGGGTGCTACTAAGATAGATTTACACTTGTCTATGTTCTCACTAGCTAAAACAGTTTTCACATCATCATTCTCAGATTCAACATATTAGCAAGTGAAACAAACACAGTAGTACTAGAAGAAGCAATATTAGAGGAAGAGAAACCATACCCCAAACTGGTTCGATTAGAAGTAGATTTCTAAAAGCTAAGCATCTCATCAAGCTTTGCACTTGAAGTCCTTTCCAACTAAGCTCTGACTTGAAATAGCTCCGCTTGAAGCTTCTTAGTTCTCTCAGCCAAGAAATTGTTCTCAAACCGTAGTGCTCCAATGGTCTGATTAGCTTCATCAAACTTTGTGGAGATTTCTTCTCGCTTAAGCTCCATATCACTGAGCTTCTTGGTTGCCAGCCTATACAATTTCTCATGCTTTTCAAAGACCTTGTACAATTTTGCATAGGCTGTATGGATGTCATCCTGTTCATCCATTTTCTCGAATTTAGACTCCACCAAGTCCTCTTCTTCATCTACCTCTTCAACAATCCCCTCAGTAGGATTTACCGTGGCAATAAAGGCATTCAAGATTCCATCGTCATCATTATCAGAATCATTCTCAGGCTCAGTGTCACTCAAAGTAGCAGTAAGGGCCTTGCTTTTCCCAATAGTCTTGAGATAAGTTGGACATTCTTGTTTTATATGTCCAAAACCTTGACATCCGAAGCATTTTGGTCCAGAGGGAACAGTGTACTGACCGCCATCCCTAGCATCATTCTTCCCTTTATCTTGGTTCTTAAACTGTGAAGAACTAGATTGCTTTTGGTCCTTGTCAAATCCTTTAGCATTGGCATTCTTCATGAACTTTTTGAACTACCTTGTGATGTAGGATTTCATTTTAGAATCTTCATCGTCCGAAAACTCATCTGTGTCACTGCTTTTGGCCTTCAATTCCATGCTCTTACACTTGCTTGATTTCCCAATTCTAGTCAAACCCAATTCATAGGTCTGTAAGTTGCCAACCAACTCTATCAAAGGAATTTGATCAATGTCCTTTGATTCCTCAATGGCGGTGATCTTGGCATGGAATCTCTCAGGTAGAGATCTGAGCACCTTTCTAACAATCTTGGGTTCGGGAATGGTTTCCCCAAGATTAAATGCAGAGTTCACTATGTCCTTGAGTTTGGCATAGAACTCATCGAACGACTCATCCTCCTCCATCTTAATCTCTTCAAAGCTTGTGGTAAGCTTCTGAAGCTTTGAATCCTTGACAGCCTTAGTTCCTTTATAGGTTGTCCATGCTTCCTTTACAGTTTCAGTAGAGGATATCTTCTTGAACTCCTCATTCGTGACTGTACTGAATAAGGCATTCAATGCTCTGCTATTGAAGTTAGCTGCTTTGATCTTTGCATCATCCCAATCAGTCAGCGCTTCTTTTGGTTTAGTCTAACCAATCTCCACAGCTTGTCACACTTTTTCATCTAAAGACTGCCAGAAAGCTCTCATGCGTACTTTCTAGTATGCATAGTTAGTGCCATCAAATAAAGGAGGTATAATTAAAGATTGTCCTCTATCCATGACAAATAGGGGTCAATGGATCACATAGTAAAGATTAACCCTAATCAGAGTGTGCCCGCTTTGATACCACTTGATAGGCCAAGAATGTATTGACCCCTTATGGTAAATTAACCATTTAATTAGTCAAGTTAATTAATTAAGTCAATTTAATACAATACGCGTGGTAGCACAAACAAATCACCAAATAGCTAAATGCAGCGAAAAATAAATTTGACACAGTGATTTGTTTACAAATGGGAAAAACCTCCAAGGCAAAAACCCTACCGGGTAAATTTAAAGTCACCACTCCTGAGAATCCTCTACTATCAAAACAAGCGGTTACAAGTAAAGGAATCCTAGTACCTTATGCCAACCTACAGTTGAACATTTACCCTAATACATAATTGGACTTGTAATGTAGTGACAATCTCTCCTTTCAATGCATGGCTCCAAGTACGTGACTAACCAATCGATGCACAGATCCCAGTATGTGACTAACACACCAACTTGAGAAGGATGTTGGCTGCAAAGTTCTTCAGTTCATCCACACAATGAAGATCAAGAAGCTCCTTGGTTACAAAATCCTACGGCGTACAAACGCAGCAACTTCTTCAAGAGAAAGATGAACTAGGGCATATGTCTTCAGTCACAATATGCTTGCATAAAACCTTTGCATCAAGTGAGACGGCCCTTAAAAATAATCCTTATATATATCTAGGGTTGTGAGAAAAAAAAAAACCTAAACACATAGCTTGGATATGTATGAAAAACAAATCTGAAAAACTGATTTTCGTAATTCTCGATAGATATAGATGTTGAGATTATCTGTCGAGCTTCACCTTTTAAATCTTGATAGATACATCTGTTAAGCTATCTGTCGAGCTTTAAAGAACAACACTACTTCACTTGATTCTTGGACAGATTTGCATGGATTCAATACTTGGACTTAAACTCTTGTTCCTTGAAGTATTAAACACATCCTAGATCTACCCAATTATAAGTAAAGTGGGTTTTGTCAAAGGATTAACCAATTCTAAATGACATATATTCTTAACATGATCCACATATATCCTAACAACTACAAGCTTTAAGGAGATCAAGATGGAGGAGGATGAGTTATTTGATGAGTTCTATGCTAAACTCAAGGACATAGTCAACTTAGCCTTTAATCTTGGGGAAACTATTCCCGAATCCAAGGTCGTAAGAAAGGTGCTAAGATCTCTGTCTAAAAGATTCCATGCCAAGATCACTGTCATTGAAGAATCAAAGGATATTGACTCTATTCCTTTGACAGGGTTGATTGGAAACTTGCAAACCTATGAATTGGGTTTGACTAGACTTGGGAAAGGAACCAAAAGTAAGAACATGGCACTAAAGGCCAAAAGTAATGAAACTAATGAGTCTTCAGATGATGAAGATTCCAAAATGAAGTCCTACATTACTAGGCAGTTCAAGAAGTTCATGAAGAATGCCAATGTGTAAGGTTTTGACAAGGATCGTAAGCAATCCAGTTCTTCTCAATTCAAAAGTCAAGACAGAGAGAAGAAGGATGCTAAGGATGGTGATCAGTATACTATTCCTTTTGGACCAAAGTGCTTCGGATGTCAAGGTTTTGGACACATGAAACAAGAATGTCCAATATATCTCAAGTCGATTGGGAAAAACAAGGCTCTTGCTGCTACCTTGAGTGATACCGAGCCTGAGACTGAGTCAGATGACAATGATGACAAGGGAATCTTGAGTGCTTTCACTGCTACAGTTGATCCTACTGAAGGGATTACAGAAACAGTAGATGATGAAGAGGACTTGGTGGAATCTAAGTTTGAGAAAATGGATGAACAGGATGACATCCATACAGCATATGCAAAATTGTACAAGGTTTCTGAAAATCATGAGAAATTGTATAGGCTGGCCACCGAGAAGCTAAGCAATGTGAAGCCAATCAAACCATTGGAGCACTGCGATTTAAGAACAATTTCTTGGCTGAAAGGACCAAGAAGCTTGAAGCAGAGCTGTTTCAAGCCAGAGCTCAATTGGAAAGGACTTCCAGTGCAAAGCTCGATGAGATGCTGAGTTTTCAAAAAGCTACTTCTGACAAAACTGGTTTGGAGTATGATTTCTCTTCTCCTAATATTGCCTCCTCTAGTACAACTGTGTTTATCTCACCCGCTGATAATGTTAATTCTGAGAACAATGAATCTAAAACTGAAACAGCTAGTGAGAACATAGATAAAGGCAAATTTATTCTAGGAGCACCCCTTAAGGTTGAAAAGAAAGAGATTAGAAACCCTAGGAATAAGAAAGACAATAATAAAAAGTCTCAACAAAAGAAGCTGCATTTCTGTCATCATTATGGAGCTTCGAAACACACTTGTCCAAATTGCTATAAGTGTTTAGCCACTCAACATAGCAATAGTGTGTTATCATCTAGTGGTCAAGGTCAGATTCCACCATCTTTGGGTCCTCTTGGAGATCTTCTCAAGGCCCTCATGTTCCTTTCGAACTTGAACGGTTTCAATTCTTCCCCCTCACCTTCGGAACAAAAGTTCAACTCTAGGAAAGGTGCTTCCTCAAATTCCAAAGTGTGGAAGGAAAAAGGCTCCAAGTGATTAAGTCACTTTCTCTCTCTTTTGATCTTGCATGTCCTGTTTGTCTATTTTTAAGCTTTTGAGTTAGTCTAGTTTTATGCTTTGTGTGTTTTCTTTCATGTTTTTGTTTTTGGTTGTTTTCAGTTTTGCTTTATTTGTTTTTCATAAAAAAGAAAATTTTGAAAACTCAGAAAAATACAAAAACAGTGTTTGTTTGTGTATATTGGTATTTGTGTACCCTGGATGGCCATTATAACAAAGTTTTCTAAACTTTGTATCTCTTGTAACTTAGATGAGCATCTCAATGCACAACTAAGCAAGTGAGCTTTGTGACTCGTGTTTGTGATGAGTATGATTAAGATTGTCTCTTATAACTCATACTCATATTACTCTTTTTGATGGGAAGGACTAGAAAATCCAAGAGAAAGGCATAAATAACCATTTCACCACTAAAGCCCGCCAATCATGTATAACATCTGTGTGCTTTGGCATAGCAAAATTGTGATGTTTTTGGCTTAGATAATTGGGTATTTCTTCTCTCTCTCTCTCTTATATGCCCATGCATGTTATGTTCAAAAAGAAAATATGCAAAGAATATAAAAGCAAAAAGAATCAAAATGCTTTTAAAAATGGTTGTAAGCGTGTTTCTAGGAGATGTGGGAGTTATATGGTGTACCTCAAAGGTGATAGTTCTCATCAAACAGTTATGACTATGTGTGAGTGTATTAGATGTTCTCATATCTCAAATAGTCATAATATGAGAAACTTGTGCACTCTTGCTATGTTTTCACACACAACACGCATACTCTTTGCTACTTTTGATACATGTGCAGGTACAATATGATTTGGCCATCACAAGGAATACACGTGTTAATATATGCTCACTAAACTTTCTTAACTTGTTTTTGAAATATAAAATTAGTTAGACTTGTTTAATGTGTGTGTGTGTTTTTGGATCTATATGCTTATATGTTGAGAGATGTCTTGAGAGCTTAACATGTTGATTGGATCTTTGTTTGAGTAGCTTGCTTGTTGCATTCATCTTTATGTGTTTTTCCTCCCTTGAAAAACTCATTTTCTTCAAGCTCGATAGATCCTCGACAGATTCTCTTTCTATCTAGCCTTCTTTCTCTTTTCTTGATAGATCTCAACAGCTTCTTGATCCATCGAGAATTCTGGGTTTCTGCTCGACACATTCTCGATAGCTTCTTCGATCCATCAAGCCAAATTTCTATGCATTCTGTTTGCTCGATAGATCGAGACACTCTTTTGCCATCGACAAATCCTCGATAGCACCTCGACAGATTCACTTTTATTAAGATTTAGTGCTCGACAGATTCTTGATAGAATTCTCGATCCATCGAGCTGCATTTTCTATTTAAAGGACATGCGCGATTTAGATTTCTTTTTCTATTCTCTCTCTCAATAAAATTCTTTCTCTTTCGACCCAAATAATCTCTTCTCACTCAAAACACTCTTCCTACTCAAGATTCGGCCTTGTTCAAGCCTTAATCTCTTGGTAAGTGTTCTCAATCACATCTTTTTCATGCATTCATGCATTTTTTACCTAAGTTTTTGGGGTTTTTGAAAATTTGTAGGTTTGTGAGATTTTTTTGTGAAATTTTTGGGTTGGGTTGTGTTAATCTGTTGTTATATGCTCATGCATTGCATCCTCATTGCATTATAACAATGTTTCATGCATATTAGATGTGTGTGCTTGATTATTATTGTGAGTGCTGATAGGTTTGGATTGGGTTTTTTCCCATGATCCTTTTATTTTATGCACGTCAGATGTTCAGGCATTTTTCATGCATATGTTCTTTCTTTTCTTTCCTATTTTGAACTTGTGTTGTGTTTTCTATTTTCTCTCTCTCTCTCTCTCTCTCTCAGATAGACTGTGTTATGGCACCCAAATAGAGAAAATCTACACTGGCTCGAAACCCTCTTCGTGGTTTCGAGTCATCCTCTTCTAATCCCCCTATTCCATCTCATATCCGGTTTTGTGATGAGAAGGCCAAGACGGACTTCTCTAAGAACTTTCAAGACCGTGGTGTTCATCCAGAATGCCAAGTCATTTTGTCGGATTTCTCCGACACTGCTCTACCCAAGTCATTCGGACTCGGGGATGGGAGTCCCTCTGTGGGAAACCCAAGAGGTGTCTGGTCGTGTTCATTCAGGAGTTTACTCTAACAAGCACGCCATTGATACCTTTGTGCCTCAGTTTACTCCGACATTCGGAGTTACACGTATCGTAGTTACTCCGGATCTTATATCCGAGGTACTACATGTTCCTAGGGTTGCGCATCCAGACTACCCTAGTTGTGAGCGTCTCAGGACGGTGTCTAGAGACGAGCTTATCTCTCACTTTTGTGAGAACCCTTCTCTTTGGGGTGGTTTTCTAAACACCCTTTGCTCAGGCTTTGCTAAAGGCCCTCGCTTTTTGAACATAGTGATGACCTTCACTCTCACTCCATGGTCTCACTATAACTCCATCACTAAGCCTCGTGCTCGTTTTCTTCTTTTCTTGATAGAGGATCTTTCCATTGACTTTCCCTCTCACTTCATCACATCTATTATAGATGTGTATCAGGATACCGCTACTCGTGATAAGCTCATCTTTTCTTCGGCTATCATGCGGATCCTTCAGCACTTTCACATTCCCATTCCTCTCTTTCCTCTCTTCATCATCATGGGTGCCATCAACGCTAGTTCTATCCGGCAGAGTGAGGCTCAGTTTCAACCAAAGCGGCCACGAGTGGAGACAATCGATCCTGTAGCTTTTGCTGTTCCATCTTCTTCCACTCCTTCTACCTTCACGGTTTGTGGTGTGACCCTCGAGGCCATCATGGCGCAGCTTCAGCGGATGGAGGCTGACTTTGGTGGTCGTCTTGACTATCTCATAGATGAGATGTGTCAGATGAACACCTGAGTTGGTCGCATTGCCTGCAGACAGGCTCGCATTGCTGGCTTTGCTCTTTCTCCCTCTCCTTCTCCAAAGGCCTCGCTTGATGATATGGATGAGGATGATGCTAGCTCTTCCGGTGATGACGAGATGGCGACCTCTCAGTGACTTCCCCTTGTCATTCGTGACAAAAAAGGGAAGTAGTTTTGGGTTTGAGAGTAGTCTTGTTTTTAAAGGGAGAATAGTATAGTTTTTTTTTTTATAGGAGGAGTGTATATCTTTTTGAGGGATGTAGTGAGGTTTATATGTACTTTTCTTTCTTTTTTGTTACATTAGCCTCTTGTACACTGGTCTTATGACCATTATTATTATGACATACATTGTACTTTATTTTTCTTATATATGATGATGATGTATGTTCATTTTCTTCACCTACCTCTACATGTATTGTTTCTTTTCTCTCTTTATACACATGTTTCTTTATGTACGCAATTCTTATTTTTGTTTCACACGTGATGCCTTGATGAGTTTTGTTTAAGTGTTTCAAAAAGACATGTTGTGAAAGTCGATCATGCCATGAACTCTCTTCTTGCAAAGTTTTTTCAAGAGTTTGTAGTAGGGATAGATTTATTTTATAATACAACAAGTGGTTATGAGTTTAGTGATTTAAGACTTCTCTCATGATTATTTGTTTGTTGTGGTTTTGTCACGGATTGTCAAATGGGGAGATTGTTAAGGACATATTTTATGTAATTAGCTAATCCTTTGACAAAACGCACTTTACTTGTAATTAGGTAGATCTAGGATGGGTTTAGTACTTCAAGAAACAAGTGTTCAAGTTAAGTATTGAAGCCATGCAAATCTGACCAAGAAACAAGTGAAGAAGAGTTGTTCATTAAAACTCGGCAGATACCTCGACAGAAACAATGTCTATCGAGGTTTATGAACGAAGCTTGACAAAAGCTCAACAGAAGCTGAATCTGTCAAGATCTACGAAATCAGAATTTCCAGTTCTGATTTTTTGCCTTAGTTGACATGTATGTGTAGGGTTTCTTCTTTTACAACCTTAGACATATATAAGGCTTATTTTTAAAGGCCATCATACATGGAGAACACATGCAAAAAGTGACCTAGTTCATTATTCTCTCTGAAGAAACTACTGCGTCTTTGTGCCATAGGGTTTTGTAACCAAAGAGCTTCCTGATCTTCATCGTTGATGAAGTGAAGAACTTCGCAGGCAACATCTTCTTCAAGTTGCTGGTGTTAGTCACATACTTGGATTCGTGTATAATTGGTTAGTCACGTACTGGGATTCGTGCATTGAACTGGAAGATTGCCACTATAATACAAGTCCAATTGGGTATTGGGGTAAGGGTTCAACTGTAGGTTGGTATTTCGGGATAGGCCAAAGGGTTTGGTAAGATTCCTTATACTTGTAACCGCTTGTGATTGATAATAGTGGATTCTTGGGAGCGATGACCTGAAATTCAACTAGTGGGGTTTTGCCTCAGTGGTTTTCTCCATTCATAAATAAATCACCCGTGTCAAATTTAATTTCCGCTGCATTTAGATAATTTGGTGATTTGTTTGTGCTGTCATGCTATTGCATGTAATTTGATCTAATTAATTAACTTGGGTACTTAATTAATTTGCAAGGGGTTAATTCATTTTAACCCACAGAGAGTTTGAGGGAATTGGACAGAGAGACTAGTGACTTCCTTTTTCCTTTTTGTTGTTGCCCTAGTGGCTGATTTTATGGTACAAGTTCATGTTTCAGTGACTTATGTGTTCTATTGAAGTTCTTGAGCCAAAGTTTTAAATTTTTACAAATGCCTCATTTTGATCTAGTTTTCTTTATTTTATTTTATTTTATTTTTATGTTTTTCATGTTTATAACGGAGAAGTGAAGAGGTGGGTTACGGAACCCTAACAGAGCATACCTCAGGTGGGTAAAGTGCCAAATTTTAAACCACGGGTTGGCAACTTAAATTTCAACCAAACCACAGGTGGGTAAGTTGTAATTTGCCCATTTCAAAGTGATTAGTCCCTTTAAAAAAAAAAATAAATAAATAAAAAGACTTTTTAGAATGTAACATTCTCATACTTGATTCATAAAAATTCTTAGAAACAAATTAAAATTATTATTATAATAAATTGATTGAGAATAGCCTCGACACCTAAAAATGTCAAGATTACCCTTGAACCACAAAATACTCTTGGAAGACCCAAAATGACCGAATTACCTATAAAACCTCAAAGATACACTAGAAACTTCTAAAATAAGCAAAATACCCATGAAACCTCTAAAATTACCAAAAATACCCAAAATCCATTTATACCCTCAAAAACCTCAAAATGACCAAAAATACCTCGAAACCTCTAAAATGACCAAAATACCCCCTTGAAATTGCTAGAGGTTTCTTGGTATTTTAGTCATTCTCATGAATAGAATAAAATTTACTAGTAGGTACAATTTTGTTAATTGTATAAATTATTATATCCCCCACCAATAAGTAATGTAAGATTATCATCATTTAATAAGGTAATGAGATTAGAGTTATGTGATATATTTTGTAATCTTAGATTATTGTAATCTTGGAAACAATTAAATGAACCAAAGACCGTAATGTTCACACTACGGTAATATAACATTGATGTGATGCACATCACGACAAACTGAATACCTCTTTAGAGCATTCCCATTAGCATCAATAAATTTTGGCTAAACTTTCTTAAAACTGACCAACATTAGCCTTAACAAACTACTCCAAAATCCTAGCAATGAACAATACCCTCAATACATTTGCTGAGGCTACTGTTCATCAATATATGATATTAAAATTTTATTTTATTCACTACTGACTCACTCTCTTTATTTTTCCATCAGACTCTCTTCTCTCTCTCGGCAGAGGTGGTGGTTATAGAATGGGTTGTAGATCAACAAAGGTGATGCTTTTAGATTGATGAGGTGGTGGTCACATGATGGGTCGTAGATCGATGGTTGTAGACTTGTAGATTGTCAAAGGTAGTAGTTTTTTATTGGTGAAAGTGATGGGTGGGTCTGCCTACCATGGACGAGTTTGATGTCAAAAGGGTATTCCATAGCTGATTTTGATGTCTAATGGGTGTTATGGCTGAGATTGATGTCACATAGTTCTTCCATGGGTCTACTATGGTTGTCTTCCTTTAATGATGGCTCTTCCATGACTGATTTTGTGAAGGTGAAGAAGGCTGGGCTAGTGCGGTGAATCGGTTATGATTGATGGGTGTTTGGATTGAAATTAAGGAAGAGTGAAAAATTAATAATTAAATAAAATAGTGATAAAGTATTGTGAGCGCATCATCTTGCACTAACTCACATGTGGTTCATGCCCCACATGGGAAGTATGCCTCAACCGAATGGATCGGAGACGGAGATTTGGGAGTAGCTACCTGGTTTAGGTCTAGAAACCAAATCGGGCATTTTGGGTCACTTAATTATATGCATAGGTCTACATACCAGATTATGGGTTCAAAGTTTGGATATGACTTAGAAATGTGTTAGGTACCCAAAACCGCCCAGTTTGTGGGCCAACCTCCATTATGTGTTGATAGACTATATTTAAATAAAGAGTTTAGTAAAAGAGTCTAATCCTTAATATAAACATACATCATGCACTAAATGAAATAACACATATCATAAAAGGAAACACATTAAAACCATAATCAAACATATACTATTAATATGGAAAACTAACAATCAAATAAAATCATAAGGAAAATGAATATCAAATAAACCAAACATGACAAAAATACTAAAATAAACATAGAAAACAATTAAACATATTTAAATAACCTAAAATAGAGAATTCAAAGTCAAACATATGAAAAAAAAAACATGTGAAAAACAATTAACTAAATAAAAACAAGAATTTTGACCTAATCAGAGTTTGAGGTGCGTACGCATGTTCGAAAGTATGCTTGCACATGTTCGAGCATGCGTTTGCATCCTTAACATAGAAACGATAAAACTCACATTTTTGCAGATTTAATCAAACAAATGTATAACACATGAAAATAAAGAAGCATGTTAGAAGCCCTAAATGCTAAAATAACATAAAACAAATAAAACAAAGCATCAACATAAACAAATAACCATAAATAAACCAAAACTATACTAAACCACATTAAATAAATAATCATATCAATCTTTAGGGGCCCAAAACTCAAGTTCAAGTGACCTGGAAATGAACTTGCGTACACAAGTTCGAGGCTGTGTATGCATGCTTCCCAAAACCCTAATTCCTAATAGAACTGAAGGTCTGTCTTCAAACGGCCATATCGCACTCAATTTAAATCTAACTGTACGGTCCCCGCACCAGGTCCCATTTGGGCCTTGGACCTTGGCCTGGGCGTATGGCCTATGGAGCCAACCTTTCTCTACCTTGCGGCCCATCCCAGAGCCACACGTGCTGCGGGCACAAGCTTTTCCCCGAGCACTGATGAAGATGAGACGTTCAGAACACACCGTCCTTCACATACCCGGCAGTACCTCGGGAGGCACACTGCCGAGAACAGGCGCGGAGGTGGGAACCAAGTTCCAAAGCCATTTTCACTACTTCCCACTCCCACCTAACCACCCACCTATGATCGATGACACTGGACCGCTTGTTGCACTAACTGGAAATTAATCATGACCTCTCTACTGTTTTTTTACTATAAATATGAGAAATTTGGGGAAGACAAGGGTTGGAAAATTTACTGCAAAAGAGGGAAGAGAGATAGTGAGCAGGGCGAGAGCAAGGCAATTCTAGCCCTTGAGAGGAAAAAAGGGGTCTCATTGAGTTTCAGTGTAAAGGACGACCCATTGTAGGAAACTCAAACCCATCATACAAGTAAATTGTGAGCCCAAGAGAGGCCCAGCCCAACAGGCCTCACTTTCGGGCGCGCACAATTGGCGCCGTCTGTGGGAAAATCCTACTAAGCAGTGGTTCCGCCGAGACTCGTGTGCAGGAAGATGTCTGGAGGTGACGCCGAGAGTGGCTCGGCAGGGTCTTCTCGGGGCTCCGCCTAGCAGGAACAGAGGCAGAAGAGACGCGAGGATCCGGCTTATGAGCAACTAGAAGAGCGGTCCGGCCTTGGAGAAGGGTCGTATCAAACGGGGAGAACAGTATCTCATGCTTCCCGGCACAGGCAGCTTGACGACAGGGATGAGGAGCTTGAACGGCTGTGCAGGTTAGTACAAGACCTGGAGTTAGAAGCAAGAAACGAGCGCCGCAGAATGGATCAAGGCAACCAAGGGAGAGGGCCCGACGCTGGGGAAGAACGACGCGGAGTGGGGTCGAATCAATCAGGATCCCACCACCACCGAGAGCATTCACACTCGGGGGAGTCCCGTCGTCATCGAGACCGTTCACGCTCGAGGGAGTACCGTCGACACCGAGACCGTTCGCATTCCAGGGAATCTCGCCGACGACGAAATCGCTCTCGTTCGCGGGAGTATGAAAATCGAGGGTCGGGGTCCCCAGAGGAAAGACAGCCGAAGAATGCGGCCATGGATGCGATGAGCCGTGCACTGCGCAGGGCAGCCCGGTCCCCGTTCTCAGCTGACATTGAACGAGCGCCAATGCCGGATAGATTTACGCGCCCACCTTTCAATTCATATGGTGGGAAAACGGACCCGGTGGAGCACGTCAGCCACTATATCCAAATGATGTCTCTACATACCCGCAATGACGCTCTGATGTGCAAGGTTTTCCCCTCCAGCCTCGGTCCCACTGCCTTAAGGTGGTTCAACGGGTTGCACAAGGGCTCCATCCACAGTTTCGCTGAGCTGATACAGGAGTTCGGGACCCGATTCGTAACGTGCAGCCGGGAGCAGCAACCGGTGGACGCACTGCTGTCTATGAAGATGAAGGCAGAGGAAACCCTTCGTGACTATGCTAGCCAGTACTGGGAGCTCTACAACGAGATCGGCGGAGGGAACAAGAAGATCACCACAAGCACTTTTAGAATGGGATTACCCGAGGATTCAGGGCTGAGGGAATCGTTAACTAAGAAACCTCCCGAGGATATGCGGCAGTTAATGAGGCGTATTGAAAAGTACAAGCGGCTGGAAGATGACAGAATACAGAGCAAAGGCAAGGCGCAGATGGCAGATCGTCCTCGGCAGAGCGGCTTTCAACCGAGGGCATGGATGAATTTGAGGGTTCAAGAACCAGAAGCACGAGTAGGGGAGGTGAACGTGACGTTCAAGGAGCCCGTGCAAAAAATTGTGGACAAGATCAAACATGAACCATTTTTCAGGTGGCCAAACCGGATGTCTGGCGATCCCTCTAGGAGGAATCAGAACCTGTACTGCATCTACCACAAAGACAGGGGACATACGACCGAGCAGTGCCGAGTATTGAGGGATCATCTCGGGCAACTGGCCAAGGCAGGGCACCTGAAGGAGTTCGTGTCGGATGCCAGGAATCGAGGAGTAGGGCAGGGCGCCCCACCGAGAGGGAATCCCCTTCCGCCCCCTCTTGGGGTAATTGATGTTATTCACGTCGCCCCGAGGGGCCTTTCAACGGCAAGGGGGAAGGAGGTGTTGACGGTAATATCGGTGGAGGAAAGTACGGGCGTGCCGCCTCCCGCGAAGAAGATTAGACCTACCCGAGAGCCGATCGCTTTCGACGATAGTGATTTGGAAGGAACCATTCAGCCGCACGACGACGCATTGATAGTCACGGCAAGAGTAGGCGGCTTCGTTGTGAAGAGAATAATGATAGACCAGGGAAGCGGGGCGGAGGTTATGTACCCAGACCTCTTCAGGGGGCTCGGGTTGAGGAAGGAGGATCTTTCGAAGTACAGCACTCCCCTGGTCGGGTTCGACGGGAAAGTGGTGGTTCCCGAGGGGCAAATCTCTCTGCCCGTGAACATGGGGGGCAAGGAGGTAATGGTAAGCTTCATCATAGTTGCCTCATTCTCCCCGTACACGGCAATACTAGGAAGACCATGGATCCACGCAATGGGGGCTGTCCCGTCCACTCTGCACATGAAGGTCAAGTTTCATACCGATTATGGTATCGCGGTGATACAAGGAAGCCAGCGGGCGGCCAGGCAATGTTTGATCGCCATGGTCGATTGGAAGAAGGAGCAGACCGACCAGAAGGATCAGGCCGAGCACAAATGCCCGTCGTCGGGGACTCCTTTATAGCAATTACAGAACCCGCAAGAGGAGAAGGGGGCCGTGCGCGCCGAGAGTATGCTCAAGGTAAAGGTATTGCCGGATGCAAACAAGTATTTCCAAATAGGGGGGAGCATGGAGGACCGAGAAAAGGTAGAAATGTTGTTACTCCTTATGCAGAATGTAGATGTGTTTGCATGGAGTCCATACGAGGTGCCTGGAGTTGATCCCGAGTTCATCGTCCACAGACTCGGAGTTGACCCCTCGTTCGCCCCTAAGAAGCAGAGGCCGAGGAGATCAGCCTGGGAGCATGCCGAGGCAGTGAAAGCGGAAGTTCGAAGATTGAAGGATGCCGGGGTGATTAGGGAAATCTTCTTCCCGGATTGGCTAGCGAACACCGTGGTGGTGAAGAAGAAGAACGGCACGTGGAGGGTTTGCGTGGATTTCACAGATCTGAACCGAGCCTGCCCGAAGGATCCTTTTCCCGTGCCGAAGATCGATCAGCTGGTTGACGCCAAGTGTGGGCACCCGAGGATGAGCTTTCTGGATGCTTTCCAAGGGTATCACCAAATCGCCCTGGCGCCCGAAGATCAGGAGAAAACGGCGTTCATCTCTCCGGAGGCCAATTATCACTACGCGAGGATGCCCTTCGGGCTAAAGAACGCCGAGGCCACGTATCAACGTATGATGACGAGGATGTTCCGAGACATGATAGGGTGCACAGTCGAAGTATACATCGATGACATGGTGGTGAAGAGCAAGCAGGAGGCACTGCACATGAGGGACCTTAAGGCGGTTTTCGAGGTTCTCCGGTAGCACAAGCTGCGCCTTAATGCGGAGAAGTGCGCATTTGGCATGGGGGCCGGAAAGTTCCTGGGATACCTGATCACTATGCGGGGAATTGAGGTCAACCCTGACCAAATTGAAGTAGTGAAAAGACTGAAGCCACCGAGCAACCCAAAGGAAGTGCAAGTATTAACCGGGATGCTAGCCGCCCTTAATCGGTTCATTTCAAAGTTCGCGGATCGCTGCCGACCATTCTACCAACTGCTGAAGAAATGGACTGGATTTCGATGGAGTGAGGAATGCGACGAAGCCTTTACGGATCTGAAGAATTATTTGGCACGGGCACCCATACTTACGGCACCAGAACCAGGTGAGGAGCTATTCATGTATTTAGCAGTATCCGAGCACGCCGTGAGCGCAGTGCTAATGAGAGACAAAGGAATCCAACATTCTGTGTACTACATCAGCAAAACTCTAGTTGACGCCGAGACAAGATACTTACCCTTGGAGAAGCTTGTGTTGGCCCTAATACACGCCACCAGGAAGTTGCCGCACTACTTTCAGGCTCATATAGTGTATGTACTGACCGAGTATCCCCTGCAGTCACTATTGAAGAGGTCAGATTTCACGGGCCGAATAGCAAAATAGGGAACTCGACTTGGATCTTTCGACATTCGGTACAGACCCCAAAGCTCGATGAAGGGCCAAGTCCTTGCAGATTTCATCGCAGAGTTTTCGCCTAAAGGGGAGGGGGAGATGGTTTGCCGTCTTGAGGTTTGCCCGTGGAAGGTATTCGTGGACAGCGCGTCGAGCTCCACAGGGGCCGGTGTTGGGGTAGTCATAATCACCCCAGAAGGAATACGGCTGGAGCACTCGTTCAGGTTGGGTTTCAAAGCATCCAACAACGAGGCAGAGTACGAGGCTTTTCTGGCAGGACTGAGGACAGCTTCAAGCTTAGGGGCTCGGGAAGTTGAGGTGTATTCAGATTCGCGTCTGGTGGTTAATCAGGTGCAGGGCAGTTTTGAAGCCCAAGACCTCCGGATGAAAGCATACCTAGAACAGGCGAAGCATGTTATGGCCGGGTTCGGCACGGTGAAGGTTTTCCAGGTGGCACGAACGCAGAACAGACACGCGGACTCCCTCGCCACGCTGGCATCGTCAGTAGCCGAAGAGATACCGCGGCTAATCAGAGTCGAGCTTGTTTCAGAGCTGAGCATCAGGGTACTGAGTGATTCGGGGACTATAGGAATCGACGTTACCGCTGTCACAACCCCTGCACCGTGCTGGATCAACCCCATCATCAATTTTCTGGCAGACGACCGACTACCAAGCGACGAAAGGGAGGGTAGCAGAATACGGAGAATGGCTCCCCGGTATTGGCTGTCGGAAGACCGGGAGTTGTATCGAAGGTCCTTCGGAGGGCCATACCTTTTGTGCTTGCGCCCAGAGAAGGTGGGAGAGCTCTTGGCTGAGCTTCACGATGGAGTGTGCGGCGATCATGTAGGGGGACGTTCATTGGCACACCGGGCAATGACTCAAGGGTTCTGGTGGCCTCAAATGCAGAAGGACGCGGCCGAGTACGTGCTGAAGTGCGAACAGTGCCAGAAGCATGCGTCTATAATCCATCAGCCCGCGGGCCATCTGACCCCGATCAGCAGTCCCTGGCCTTTTGCACAGTGGGGGCTAGACATCATCGGTCCATTCCCTCGGGCAACGGGTGGTCGAAAGTTCGTCCCGGTGGCCGTAGACTATTTTACCAAATGGACGGAGGCGGAAGCTCTGGCCAATATACGAGATGTGGACGTGAAGAAATTCGTGTGGAAGAATATAATCACAAGGTTTGGGGTGCCAAACTCACTTATATCGGACAACGGGCTATAATTCGACAACCGGGCATTCCGAGAATTCTGTGGTGGTCTCGGTATCAAAAACAGGTACTCAACTCCGGCATATCCCTAGAGCAATGGTCAAGCCGAGGCCGTAAATAAAGTGATTGTGAATGGGCTGAAGAAAAGGCTGCAGGGTGCGAAGGGAAACTGGGCCGAGGAGCTGCCCAATGTCTTGTGGGCATACCGCACGACTCCCAGAAAGTCCACCGAGGAAACCCCGTTCTCTCTCACATACGGGGCGGAAGCCGTGATACCCACTGAGGTGAATCTCTGCAGTGCGCGGGTAGCAGGGTTCGATCCCGCCCAAAACGACGAGATGATGGTGGGATGTTTGGACAAGGTGGAAGAATGCCGCGAAAGGGTGACTATACGGCTTGCGGAATATCAGTAGAAGCTCGCCCGGAGATACAACCAAGACATAAGGACGAGGGAATTTGTCGCCAGAGATCTGGTTCTCAGAAGAGCCATGGACAACATGCGGGATACTAATGCCGGGAAATTGGCACAGACGTGGGAGGGACCCTACAGAGTCACTGCGATGGCCGGCACCGGGGCTTACTTCTTGGAAGACCTAGACGAGAGACAGCTTCCCCGACCATGGAATGTCCATAATCTGAAGAAGTACTATCACTGATTGGCAATACGCCGAACATAAAGTTAAGTGCAACCTCTTGTATATGTTTTGTTAATGATAGCAATGATGTTTCTCACGCAGATTCGCACCGTTCTACCTTAGCCATTTCATTTTAAGGACAGAAGCCTGGCCCTCAGTTCGATCCCTATCACTGAGCAGGTGAAAACCTTAGCCGTTTCGTTCTGAGGACAGAAGCCTAGCCCTCGGTTCGATCCCTATCATCGAGCAAGTTGAAACCTTAGCCCTTTTCATTCTAAGGACAGAAGTCTGGTCCTCGGTTCGATCGCTATCACCGAGCAGGTGGAAACCTTAGCCTTTTCATTCTAAGGACAGAAGCCTGGTCCTCGGTTCGATCCCAATCACCGAGCAGGTGGAAACCTTAGCTTTTTCATTCTAAGGACAGAAGTCTGGTCCTCGGTTCGATCCCTATCACCGAGCAGGTGGAAACCTTAATCTTTCTATTCTAAGGACAGAAGCCTGGAACTCGGTTCGATCCCTATCACCGAGCAGGTGAAAACCTTAGTTGTTTCATTTTAAGGACGGAAGCCTGGCCCTCGATTCGATCCCTATCACCGAGCAGGTTGAAACCTCAGCCCTTTCATTCTAAGGACAGAAGCCTGGTCCTCGGTTCGATCGCTATCACCGAGCAGGTGGAAACCTTAGCCTTTTCATTCTAAGGACAGAAGCCTGGTCCTCGGTTCGATCGCTATCACCGAGCAGGTGGAAACCTTAGCCTTTTCATTTTAAGGACAGAAGCCTGGTCCTCGGTTCGATCCCTATCACCGAGCAGGTGGAAACCTTAATCTTTCTATTCTAAGGACAGAAGCCTGGCCCTCGGTTCGATCCCTATCACCGAGCAGGTGAAAACCTTAGCCGTTTCATTCTGAGGACAGAAGCCTGGTCCTCGGTTCGATCCCTATCACCGAGCAGGTGGAAACCTCAGCCCTTTCATTCTAAGGACAGAAGCCTGGTCCTCGGTTCGATCCCTATCACCGAGCAGGTGAAAACCTTAGCCGTTTCATTCTGAGGACAGAAGCCTGGTCCTCGGTTCGATCCCTATCACCGAGCAGGTGGAAACCTCAGCCCTTTCATTCTAAGGACAGAAGCCTGGTCCTCGGTTCGATCCCTATCACCGAGCAGGTGGAAACCTTAATCTTTCTATTCTAAGGACAGAAGCCTGGTCCTCGGTTCGATCCCTATCACCGAGCAGGTGGAAACCTTAATCTTTCTATTCTAAGGACAGAAGCCTGTCCCTCGGTTCGATCCCTATCACCGAGCAGGTGGAAACCTTAATCTTTCTATTCTAAGGACAGAAGCCTGTCCCTCGGTTCGATCCTTATCACCGAGCAGGTGAAAACCTTAGCTTTTCTATTCTAAGGACAGAAGCCTGGCCCTCGGTTCGATCCCTATCACCGAGCAGGTCGAAACCTTAGCCATAGTAAGACACATCACAATAAAGAGGCGACCAACGAGGATTCATTACTCGGTCAAAGCAAAAACACATCACAATAAGGCATTCATGGTAAGACATAAAATTCAAACTAACATTTGGTTGCCAAAACCTGGCAACTTAAAATATAGAAAATACAACGTAAATAAATTGTTCCGTCACCACAGCCCGGTGACATAGGCAATTCAGTTCGTCTATATTCTCAAAAAGAAGGAAAAACAAAGCAGGATCGGCTTTCAGCTTTAGATATCCGCGGCATGAGCGGAGGATGCATCCTCTGGAGGCCGCTGATCGGCGAAGGAAGTTGGCAACTGGATGTCCTCCTCGGTTTGATCCCCAACACAGGGGTGGCTGGTCTCCTCCATGTCGGTCGGCACCGCGTGAGAATCAATAGCATTCACCAGATCCCTCATGCTGGAGGTCTCTTCTTCATCGATGACAAGGGGTGCAGGCTTCTCGGTGTGTGGGATACTTGGGAAAGGGATTTTGTCGCGATCCCTCAACGGAGAATCTTCGGGAATCCCCAAGGCTTGAAGAGCGGCGAACCAACCCTCCTCGTATCCGAGCTTGTGGGCCTGGCGAATGACCGGCTCCGCCGAATTCTCGGCATCTGCGAACCCCTCGTCATACCACTTGTTTTCACAAGCCTCTAGCGCCGCCTTCGAATCGGCCAATTGTCCTTCCAACATGGTATTTAAGCTTTGAGCCTCCGCCAATTTAAGCTCGGTGCCTCCCAGTTGCAGTTCCAGCTCCTCAGACTTCCTTTCGGTAAGAGCCTGGGCCTTCACGGCTGTAGCAATTTTATTCTCTGCCTCCTCGGCAATTTTCGACTTCTCCTTCGCTGTGGCCTCGGCGACATCCTTCAGAGCCTTCTCCCACTCAACGTCCTCGGCTAGATCCTTCATCCTCCCGTCCACAACGTACGACATTTGCGCAGCCTAACCACACAATATTCACTTTGTAAGGTAAAATGGAAAGTACACGTACATGAGCAAATGGGAAACCAAGAATGGTAAAGAAAAATGAAACAATTACCGCTATGGTGTGCCACTGCAAACGCCTCCCCAAAGACTCATCCGTCCCTTCCGTAAAAGCGTGCAAATCCTCGGGCAAGAGAATGCTGCGCGCCAGACTCTGCGCCACACGGCCCCCATAACCTTTTTCCCATACTCGGGCACTGGCCGTCGATGGAAGAGGCTTGCCGTCAAGTTGGAAAGAGGGTCGCCATGCCGCCGGAGCCCTAGAAGTAGACGCCAGGTCTACCCCGGTTTGTGCTATCGGCTCCCGGATAACAATACCCGCCGAGGGCCAGAGGGGCACGTTGCCCAAGCTCGTCTGAGTCTGATCAGTTATGCGCGGCCTTTTTCAAACTCGGATTGCTGGGACAGCGGGAGGTGAAGCATCTTGGCCAGGGGTTTGTTGCTGCTGCACGGCAGGCTGGGCACTCGGGACAAAGCGGCCAATTGTCATTTTCCTCCTGGCCACCATTGCGTTGCCTTGATCGGATCCTGTTTCAGAGGAGTCAGCTGGTTTTGCGGCTGCACCTTCTACTTCCCGAACAGGAGCCTCGAACTCTATAGGGTTCTCGAGATGAGCGGGAGTTTCTGACTGAAGTTGCTCGTGTGCGCGTTTTCGGCGCTCCTGTGACACGCGTTCGGCTGACTCGTCGCGCAGGGGCTGTCGCTCGTCCGAACAAATGAACCGGGGGCCAAGATCACGGGCCTCACCCACAGTTAGCTTTGGTGGGAAGAAGTTCGCGTGCCGGACGTCTATATATGAGAGGAGGGGGCTGTCGACTAACAAGGCTTGGCCGAACGCCTGCCAGGTTGAGTAAACGGGATGTACACGGAGAATAAGATGGGACGCTCGGAGTTGTCCGTCCTAGTGCACAAAAATTTCCGACCTGAGCACGAAATTTAGGTCCCGAACGTGTACCACTCGGAGATCCGGTTTGAATCTTTTGCTCTCTGCACAAAGAGAATAAGTGTTAGTTAGTGGTTACATACCCGGACCAAAATCAAAAGAGACCAAAATGAATGAATGTTTGTCACCGACCAACGTCGCGCAGCGAAAACGCGCAGGGGAGCTCCTCGGCAAACCAATTGCCGCTTACCCGAACGAAATCTCTAGCGGAATTTCGGTTTGAATCCGGTAGGCATGAAATAAGCCGTACCCTTGCATCCTTAGTCTTTAAGTAGTAGTCGGACTCAATGTTGCCACACAGACTATACATGTGATTGATGTCAAAATGATTTAGTTGTAACCCGTACAACTGGTTCAACTTACTCACATAACTCACTACCTGGTAAAAATTGGGAGGGAATTGGTCGGGGCAAAGGCCGTAAAATCTAAGGGCGCTTAGAATCAGAGGGTCAACCGGGAACCTAAGCCCACCCTCTAAAATAGCCATCAAGGGAAAGAACACCGTGTTTTCACCTCGGCGCCTCTGGATGTCAATATCGTCCATATTACAATAGGCAATATCTACGTCCCCAGGGACATTATAAGCATCCCTAAAACTAGCCAAAGCATTTGGCGAATCAAGGAGGTAAGCATAACCCATTCTATGAGTGAGTGTTCTTAAAAAAGAGAAAAGATAATAAGTTTATTGAAGAATAAAATGAAATGGGCAAACAGAAAGAAGAAGAAGAAGAAAAGAAACTTACTGTGGGCTCTAAAGGAGGAAGTGTATTCTGGGCTAGGAGATGAACCACGAAGGAAGGATGCTCGGCAGAGTAAAAGAAAGAAAAGTGAGAAATGCAAAAGTGGGGATAAGTGGCATGAGCGATTATTTATAGGTGTAGGAAGCGAGATAAGTAGCATTGATTGCTCCACTGGCGAGGGAGCACATGGATCACCGCCTCAACTACCACACGTATGACGCCTCGGTTCACGAACCATCAGACAATGATAACGGATGAGCCATCAATCAAGTTTTAACGCGTCTTTTGAGGCGCGCATTAATATGCTCATCCAATGGCTGGGTACTGACTCTTCGACTGACCGGGTAGGTTTCTGCCCCTTGTGATCCTTGATTCATCCCCGAGAATGGGGAGCGAATCAAGGGGGGACTATTGTACAGTCCCTGCACCAGGGCCCATTTGGGCCTTGGACCTTGGCCTGGGCGTATGGCCCATGAAGCCAATCTCTCTCTACCTAGCGGCCCATCCCAGAGCCACATGTGCTGCAGGCGCAAGCTTTTCCCCGAGCAATGATGAAGAGGAGACATTCAGAACACACCGTCCTTTACATACCTGGCAGTACCTCGGGAGGCACACTGCCGAGAACAGACGCGGAGGTGGGAACCAAGTTCCAAAGCCATTTTCACCGCTTCCCACTCCCACCTAACCACCCACCTATGATTGATAATACTGGACCGCTTGTTGCACTAACTGGAAAGTAATCATGACCTCTCCACTGTTTTTTGACTATAAATATGAGAAATTTGGGAAAGACAAGGGTTGGAAAATTTACTGTAAAAGAGGGAAAAGAGATAGTGAGCAGGGCGAGAACAAGGCAATTCGGGCCCTTGAGAGGAAAAAAAGGGTCTCATTGAGTCTCAGTGTAAAGGACGACCCATTGTAGGAAACACAAACCCATCATACAAGTAAATTGTGAGCCCAAGAGAGGCCCAGCCCAACAGGCCTCACTTTCGGGCGCGCACACTAACTTATACAAAATTTATGTTCAAATTAAAGCCTAGGATGTTTACTTTCCAATGAAACAAACCTTACCCAAATATTATTTGTGGATCAAAAGGTATTGTCAAAATAGTGAACAAAGGTCATTTTTTAACATCATTTTCAAAGCGATTTGAGCACTTTTGAGCTGTGATTACCTCCGAACTATTGTAAACTCTTTAATTACCATTGGTTGACATATGTCAAGCTCATTATTGGGGCTGGGACCAAAGGCTATAACGGGTATAAAATGAGGTGTCTACAAGTATTGAGATTGATGTAGTTGTGTGTAAATGGTAGATTATCCAAAGTAGCATTTTAGACCAAATCTAACTAAAAATCATGGTTTTGAAACCCGAACCGGACCGTACAGTCCGACCGGGTTAACCGGGAACCATTCATCAAAACGGTTCTTTTAGCTTCCAAAACCGGCATAGGTAGAAAAAGCAGCGAACCGCATGAACCGCGCTTGAACCTGCCGGTTTTAAGAACCGTGAACGGTTCTCAAAGGTTCAACTTCAAGTCAGAATTTTTTTTTTTTTTTTTTGATACTTACAACCATTGTTTAAGCTTCTCAACCAGAGTGAGATGTTGTCAGACCTTAGGCTTGCATCTCCATTTCTTCTTTTTCTTCTTTCTCTCTTTCTTTCTTTCTTTTTTTCTGCATTTTTGCCGTTTCTACATTTTTGCTCTTTCTGAAGTCTGCTATTCTTTGCCTGTTTGCCGAGGATTTTTTTTTAAAATAACTATAAAATCAAAACTATATTATTAGTTAGCCAAGGTTTGAAACTATTTTAGTATCTAACAAATCGAGTCCAAAGGACTCGATTTTGGAATGCTAAATCGACTACACTGAACTCGATTTCAACATCATTTGTAGCTGATGTGGATACTTGATCCATGTAGGCATAGAACTTGAGTCCATAGGACTCGAGTTCTATCAAATAGAAATCGAGTCCGTAGGACTCGATTTAGTTTTGCTTCCTTTACGAACATCCTTGTTCTTCCAAGCCACTTCCTTGTTCTTCCAAGCCCTAAAAACCCATGAACAAAACCAAATACAAAACCAAAAATAAATACTTGATCGGATCGAATTTCCCTTGCCTGAAGCTTTCGCTTGCTGGGTTTAGTCGTTCTTCATTCTCTGGTGTTCAGCCTTCGCCACCATCGCCTAAAGCATTCGCCGCCATCGCATGGGTTTAGTCGTTCTCTGGTGCTTCGTTCTTCGTTCTTCGTTCTCTGGTGTTCAACCTTCGCCGCCATCGCTTGAAGCATTCGCCACCTGGGTTGCTTCGTTCTCTCTGGTGCTTCGTTCTTCGTTATTGCTGGGTAACGAAATCGAGCGTTACAGACTCGATTTTCATGCCTACGTGGACAAATTTCCACATCAGCTACAGCACTGAGCTGAAATCGACTCCTTTAGACTCGATTTGTTAGATACCAAAATAGTTTCAAACCTTGGCTCACTAATAATATAGTTTTGATTTTATAGTTATTTTCAAAGAAAATCCGTTTGCCGATGATGAAGATGAAATTTTTACTTTTTTCTATCACAGTCTTCCACAAGTCAGTAAATGCTTGGCTGTCAAAGTGTTCAAGTATCAACCTTTTGTCCCTTTCTTCTTTTACTTGTACAAGATGCTTGGATGTCAACCATTTACTTGGGCCTTGTATTAATAGTTATTATTTAACTAATTTTTTAATGGGCAAGTCTGCAACTCCTCTGGTTTTACGGTTTATTTTTTTGAAATTTAATACATAGTTGACCATTTAAATGGACTTGGGCTGTTGGGCATAACATAAGATTAATTTAAATGAGCCGAGCTGACCTTTGAGCAAACTTGAGCCCAACGTGATTTGCCACAAGCCCACAAGTTCTTATATTATTATTATTATTATTATTATCAAGGTTTTACTAATTAACATATAAATAAATAACTATATCTATATTTGCTTAAGATTTGATAATTTTTTTATTTATTTTGAAAAAATTATGATATGAAAAATATATTTGAAATTTGGATTTTTATTTTAATTCGACTATTTTAGTTAATTTTTCAATTTTTATTAATTTTTCAATTTTTATATATATTTAAAATAATTATTAAATTAATTATGACGTCATCACGGTTCGACCTCGGTTCGATCTCAAAAACCTTGAACCTCTCTCTTTTACGGTTCAATGAACGGTCTGAATTTCAAAACCATGCTAAAAATGCATTGAGGTTTATATGAATGCTCTTATGTCTCTAATAGAATAAATAAATTGCTAACACTTAGGATTATTATTATTGTGTTTTTTTTTTTTTCATAATTTAATAATTAGGTGAGTGTGAATTTGAATATGAATATTTTCATGATTTGTTGTACTAGTGTGTAACCCTGTGCATATGCATGAGTACAATTAAAAATAATCACAATTATACGGTTCAAATTATACTTTTTTTAGGAGAGGTTCAAATTATACATAGTATTAGATATATATATATATATATATATATATATATATATGATTTAGAATTTAATTGGTTTTAGACTTTTTGGTTTTTGCACTGAATAATTCATTTGCCACAAAAATTAAAAACTTAGATGGACACGTGACGGAAAATTGGACTCCAATTGAATCTAATTTAAAATCTAATTGGATTTGGACTCTACAATTTTTATACTCAATAATTTACTTGACACAAAATTAAAAATTAAATGAGACACATGACGCAAAATTGAGAATCTAATTAGATTTTCTCTAAGCTGTGGCTATTAATATATATATATATATATATATATATATATATATATAGATTTGTTAAGTTGTCAATGATCTCACAATTTATCCATTTATAATATATAAGAGCATTCACATCTAGGTTCTTAAAAAATTTGCTATTTTACCTTCTAAAAATTGATTTTATCTATTTTGCAATACAACTTCACAACTCACCCAACATCTTAGTTTTTATTTTAACATACAACTCATTAAAATAATATAAACTACACAATTAAATAATATAAATCTATAAACAATATCTCTCGTCTCTTTCTCTCTCACTGACACACCATCCCTTTCTCTCTCCAATAGCCCAGCAACTTGTTCCTCTCTCTCTCCAGAAACCCAACAACCAAAACCACCAAAATTAAAAACCAATTAGATCCATTAAAACCCCCGAAATCAACAAACCAATTAGAACCATCCATGCCCCAGTCACCAATTCAAGCCCTAGCCACCAAAACCACTGATTTAAACCGCCCAGCCACCGAAACCAATTCCCAGCACGACCAAAACCATTGATTAACCATCTAAGCCTCAGCCATCAATTCAAGCCCCAACCACCGATTCAAGCCCTAGCCACCGAAACCATTAATTTAAACCCAAGCCCCAGCCACCAATTCAAGCCTCAGCCACTGAAATCAAAGTTCAATACCACCGAAACCACTGAGAGAGAGAAAGAAACAGAGAGAAGAGACATAGAGAAGATAGAGAGTGAGAAGAGGCAGAAGACTGAAGAGAGAGAGCGAGGAGTTAGATAAAATAATGAAATTTAAGTTTACCTTTAGTGAACGATAAGTTGTATATGTAACAAATCATTGTAGCAAAATGCTAAAATTTTTAGCAATGAAAACCTGAATAAACCTGGTTTTATGCATGTATGGATGTAAAAAAGAAATTGGGGGGTGTAACCAAATAGCAATGCTCTAATGTAGATAGATTTTTTTTTTTTTTTTTTTTTTTAATTTAGGGAGATAATTAAAACAGTTATTATGTGATTGTTTTGTGAGATAAATCCAAGAATCATGGTGGTTGACTATTATTGGATTGGCTTATATTTGCCTTACCCTTTGTAATTACCGCCAATACTTTTTTTTTTTTTTTTTGAAGGCAATATGACTGGAATTTCATTACCAAATAGAAAAGAGAGTACAACAAAGCCAAAGGCAAACTCAATACAGAACAAACTACACACCCTCTTCCTGAATAACGTGAGCCACCATGGGAGGACAAACTCCCTTCCATACATAAGACTTTTCCTTCTGCCTTGCATATTGCGCAAGCATATGAGCTACCCTGTTGTAATCTCTTTTCACATGCTTTATATTCCAGCTACTAAAAGAAGACAATAAACCACGAATCCCCAGATACACATGGCCAAGACAGCCACTTGTTTCAGCTGCTGTGACATTAGAAACAGCTGTTAATGCATCAGATTCCAAGATAATTTGAGATAGCTTTTGCTCTTTGGCAAGAAGAATACCACACTCCATAGCCAGTGCTTCAACTTCCTCCACCGAATATTGACCCTGTAGATATTTACAACAAGCAGCAATAATATTACCATCTACATCTCTTATAACTACTCCCACACCTGAGTTCCTTTCATTTTCAAATGTGGCACCATCAACATTGATCTTAAAAGAACCTGGAGGAGGTGCAGTTCACTTCCCTTCTGTCCGAGCTGAGCCTTGAGAGCAGGCTGTTGAGGCGCTTTTGAACTCCAGAATATATTTTTCAGCAAAAGACCAAATCTGATCAGGATATTGACTTGAAGCCTCATGCACAATTTTATTTCTATTATACCATATTGCCCATGCAACCCCAAAGAAAACTTCCAAGTCACAGGATGTACCAGATTCAACAAGTTTCATAGCAATATCTATAATATCCATATTTACATCCAGCAAATTAATGGGACTATTTACCCAACAACTCCACACTCTCCTAGCCACTTCACATTTAACAAAAACATGGAAATTCGATTCAGACTCTTTCCCACAAGCCGGACAAATATCACAAAGATTAACACCCCTTCTTTGCAAGTTCACAAAAGTAGGAAGAGCATTCATACACATTTTCCAAGCAAAAATACGAACCTTGGGAGGAATGTTCAAGTGCCAAAGTTTCTTCCAAAGAGGACTCCAAGCATCACCCGAAGAACTTTCACCTTCCTCCATTGTTTCTAGCACCCCAACCGCAATATAATAAGCACTTTTTACACTGAACTCTCCCTTTTTATTACCCACCCATATGATTTGGTCTTCTGGAAGGTTGTGGCTAAAGGGAATATTCAGGATAGTCCTTGCTTCGCAAGGCAAGAACAAAGATCTTACTACATCACTTTTCCACATCCTCGTGTCTCTATCAATCAGCGCCGAGACCCTAGGATAATCATTAAAATGCTTTGGGGGGGAGGGGGGGGGGGGGGAATTACTTTGTATGTTGTTGGAGTAGGAAGCCACTTATCCTCCCAAATATAAATCCTTTCGCCATTGCCAACTCTCCACCGGGTACCTCTTTTCACAACTTCCAACCCATTGAAGATGCTCCTCCAAGTATAAGAAGGGCTAGACCCAAGTTTTGCGTTGAACACATCACCATGCGGATAATATCTCGCTTTATAGATTTGGGCCACCAGAGAGTTAGGATTCGAAATCAACCTCCAACCTTGCTTAGCTAGCATAACAAGGTTAAAAGCTTGTAAATTTCTGAACCCCATTCCTCCATTCAGCTTGGACTTACACATTTTCTTCCAGCTAACCCAAGCAATTTTTTATTCTTGACCCCTTTGGCCCCACCAAAACTTTCTCATCATTCCTTCAATCTCATCACAAATACTCTTTGGGATCTGGAAGCAGCTCATAGTGTAAGTTGGAATTGCTTGAGCAACAGCTTTAATAAGGATCTCTCGGCCACCCACTGAAAGCATTTTCTCCTTCCACCCCGATAATTTTTTCTCCACCCTCTCTTTGATTTCAGCAAATATTTCGACTTTTGACTTGCCAATGATTGAGGGTAGGCCAAGGTATTTTTTGTGTCGAGTATCTTGCATTGGACCCAACATATTTAGCACTTCACATCTTCTATCATCCGGGGTATTGTTACTGAAAAAGACTGAAGATTTATCCGCATTGATTTTCTGACCCGATGCAGCTTCATATAGTTGGAGAACATCAATAAGAGTTTGGCATTCTTGACTATTTGTCTTACAAAACAATAGGTTGTCATCTGCAAAAAACAGATGAGTGATCTTGGGACAACCTTTACATATTGATACTCCACTAATTCTTTGATTACTGGCAGCATTATTAATAAGGGAGGAAAAACCATCTGCGCACAACAGAAATATAAAAGGTGAAATTGGGTCTCCGTCATAGGAATAATACTACCATAAGCAGCACCATTAACAAGGATAGAGTGAGATACAGAAGTGATGCAATGCATGATCAACTTTATCCATTTTTCATGGAAGTCCATTTTTTCCATCACTTGTTTAATAAAACCTCACTCCACCCTATCACATGCTTTACTCATATCCAACTTTACCGCCAATACTTTATTGCTTCTTATCCTTCCTTTGTCTCTAATCTTAATTCTTAACCTTCATGTTTCAAACAGTATTAACTAATGGGCGTCTTTCTTCTTATAGTCTCTTATTCGTCTTTTCCTAAACAAATACTAAACTCAATACCCAGTTAATTCTAATTAGGAATAGTGACAAAACTAAAAACAAAAAAGTCGACGATTTCAAACATTAATAACCCTCACCACCCAGGCAGTGGAACAAACCTGTTTTGCCTATTGTTCCAAAATGATTGTTTCTGAAGAACAAGAAGAAGAAGTGAGATGTCCCAAACCCGTACAGCACCACTCTCGTCCTCCCAGTCTCCACCTATGCCTCTTGCTCTTCACCGTCCTGGTGGCCGCCTTGTTCATCGTCACTATTTCCTCCCTTCTCACCAGTTCTCCCCACATTGATAGCACCCACAACTTCGATCTTCATTTCTCGGAAATCAAATTCCCTCCAGAGAGAAATCGAAATCCAACTCTATCCCATTCTACTACATTCCCACCAAGTTCTTTTACTGCAGATTTAGCACCACCATTACCCCCACTTCCTCAAGCAGTGGACACAACAATGGAAGAATCAGGTCCCTATCACAATTGGCAACTCTTTGTTGAAGATTTCAAGGAAATGATGCGCAATTTCAAGATATATGTTTATCCTGATGCAACAAAGCAAACCCAGTCCCAGTTTGGTCCCATTTTCCTTCCCCACCAAAACCCATTTGATCCAAAGCTAGGAAACTACTTCAGTGAACACATGTTCAAACTGTCTCTTCTTCAAAGTTCCCTCTTAACACTCCATCCCCAACAAGCCCATCTCTTTTTCTTGCCTTTTTCAATCAATCTTCTAAGGAACGACCCTCGTGTTCACTCCGAAGCTTCAATCTCTGAGTTTGTCTCTCAATACATTACCAGAATTCGCAGTGACTTCACATTCTGGAATGCCTCTGCTGGTGCAAACCATTTCTACGTGTACTGTCATTCAGTTGGTCGAGAGGCCGCTTCTAAGTTTCTGGATTTACGTAACAATGCAATACAGGTCACTTGCTCTTCTAGCTACTTCCAGAGATACTATGTTACACACAAAGATGTGGCACTCCCGCAGGTTTGGCCTCGCTCAAATGATCAACCTCTCACTCCCCCGGATGCCAGGTACTCTTTTCTTTTCACCACTTTCTTTCATTTTCATCTTTTTGTTGTTGCTGCTGCTGCCGCCGCCTTGGAAGCATTTCAGTACTAGAAATGGGTCCAAACCCCGTTTAGTTAAAGATTTTGATTTTGATTTTGATTTTTCTTTTCTTTTGGGATAGCATAACTAGAAATGGGTTCAATAGAGAGGGAGAGGGCTAAGGCCGACTCTGACAGAAAAGGATCGTCTTCATTTGAAATGCATCCATTTCATGGTTTAGACTTCAGATTAAACATTATAGATCAAGAATGACCCCTTAGTTTATCTCTTTGATTTAATGCTTTAGGCACCCGTGAAACCTATTTGAGGACAAACACTAGTCCACTACACCAAAATCCCCAATAATGGTATTATGATTATTATTAGGATAAGGGGATCACTATGGTACACACAACACACTGTCCTTCCCTATTTGGATTTCAAACAGAGAGTGAAAAGGATGTTTTATGAGCTGCAGCTTGGCCTCCAAACTCTGTTTGTGTATAAAACTGATCAAATAGCATGAGTTTCTTATTGATATGCTTCCCTTATTTATGCTCTGCTTACATCAGTCAATTAAGATAAAAATAGGAACTAAGCTAAAAAAGGGGATTGGTTGCAATTTGCATGCCAAAGAATTAGGAACAAGTACAGACTTGATACCAAACTCAATTACTTGCCACATTTTAACTGACAATGTATATCATGAAACTCACTCTAGGAACTGATGCATATTTGTAGTCCTGTTGAAGCATATACAACTATCATTTTGTAGATGCGTTGCAAATATTAGATTCAGTTTGCTACAGGTACTTTTTCCTGTTTTGACCACCAACCGCTGCTGGTTTGTTGTCATACAGGCATAAACTTGTTTACTTTTCTGGACGTATACAAAACTCTCGTATTCGCCAAGAGCTGATAGCTGTATGGGGGAATGATTCTTATATGGACATTTTCTTTGGAAGTACACCTTTTCCTTATGAAGAAGGTTTTAGGAGGAGCAAGTATTGCCTCCATGTCAAAGGTTATGAGGTGAACACTGCTAGAGTAAGTGATTCCATACATTATGGATGCATTCCTGTTATTATTTCCAACTACTATGACCTTCCATTTGCTAATGTTTTGAACTGGAGCAAGTTTTCAGTTATTATCAACCAAGGAGAAATAGCCTTCATCAAAAAGAGACTTTTGTCAATAACAAGACAGATGTACCTAGATATGTACCAAAATCTATGCCAAGTTCGGAAACATTTTTTGTGGCATAAAACACCAAGGGGTTTTGATTCCTTCCATATGACTGCTTACCAGTTGTGGCTGAGAAGAAGCATGCATCGCCTATCCCACTAATTCTCCCTGTTGTCTCAACATGTTAAGTACTTGGAGGGCTGTATGAAGTTTCACATTGTGGCTACTTGGTCAAAAGAGGTTCTTTCTATGTTTTCAACGCATTCCATGCTGGTGGTTACTTCAACATAGTCTGGTTTGGGTCACCTTTCAAGATTCTTTTTTAATCCAAATGGCTATAAGTATCTGGAACCCACTGTGGGAATATGAATTCTCATTCTTTTTAAGTGACAATAATACCCAAAAATTGTTACCCCTTGACTATCCAATAATGGACTAGCTGAATCCTTATTTCACAGAACGCAAGCCTTCCAAAGGCTTGCAGGAAGAGACTAATGGACATATGACTACCATTGCCTCTTGCTTCTAGAATTGCACAGGAGAGCAGAAAGGAGGATGGAAGCCTTTAATGAACTTTTGAAATTAGGACGTAGAAAGAATCAAACCAAGAGAATTGCTCATAGCTGATACATGTAACTCTTATTACTCTTCTTGTTGGATAATGACTACAAATACATCTCTGCGATTCAAGTGTTCATAGATGCAGGTGTGAATCCAAATTGCTTGATGACTACAAATATGATTCAAGTGCTCATAGATGCAGGTGTAAATCCAAATTGGTTGATGGCTACATATATGACTATGTGATCCAAGTAGTCACAAATGCAAGGTAAATCCATTATATTTGTAATAGGTGGCATTGGTCTTGTTGATGGATTTTTCCCCCTATTGTTATGTTTGGCATGGATATTGCACAGTGTTTACGCTATGTCTTTAACTCCCGTGTTTACGCTAGAAAAGAAAGATTGTTGTGGTAGGTTGTCAGCCAACGTCACATTTGTGTGTCTTTTTTTTTCCCTTTCTTAATATGTCATTCAAGATACACAGTTGAGGTATCCCTTTTTTAAGGATAAAAATGACAAAAAATAATATATGTGACTGACTTCAATTAGTTTGTTGAGAATGTATCCAATCTCAAAATTTTGGGACTAAGACAAGTGAACAATTTTTTTAGTCTAGTTATATGATACTTAATTATCATTTTATTAATCTAATTTTATTCAATTTTTTTTGACATATTATCATTCAATGAGGTATTTCAAGTCTATGTTGTATAAAGATACTAATAAACCAAACATAAGATTTCATTATCTTGGAAATTTTCTTAGATTCTTAATGAAATCAAACATGGATATTATTGTACTACATTCTCTAACATTTGTTTCAAAAAGTAAAATTAAATCAAACATGGATAAAATTGTACTACATTCTCTTACATTTGTTTCAAAAAGTAAAACAAAAGGGGAAATTACGATAAATTCACCTGTGGTTTGGCTCGTTTTCACTTTACCTACCTGTGATTTAAAACTTAACACTTTGTTCACTTGTGTTTAGCTTTGTTTGGTCTCTATTACCCCACCTTTGGCTTTTCCATTAAAAAACAACTTTTACCACTAAAACATAACATAACACGAATAAAAAAAGTTAGGGTTTGAATTTTTTGAAAGGGCTTGGGTTATGGGGTTTTGAAAGTCAAAAACCAAAAAGAAAGAGATCAGAAATAATCATAATTTTTTAAAGCAAATTTAACAAACTAAAACCAAGATACCCAAATGCACACCACCCCTTCCCCCAAAGAAAAAGAAAAAACCACCTTGGCCTTTTGAACAACATGACCTTTGTTCTCATCTTTCATGCCAACAGTAGATGTCAAAACTTCTGTTCAATTCCGTAAACAAAAATCATCAAAACAGCTATCACTATTATCATGTACATGGAATGGTTATTAGCATTGGGACAATGGGATTCTTACTCTTCTCAGTAGCCAGTCCATTGTTCTTCAAAATCTCAGAGATTGTGACAACTGTAGTGATTGTTGTAATGAAATAAAATATGTGAAGAATTTTAGTAAGTATGATAATTCTTAAACCAAAAAAGAACATATAAAATAGTAATAGATGGCGAGAAAAAGCGCTAAATTAGAAAGTATAAAAACTTGCGCAATGTGAATTATATAAAAGCTCCACGTATTATTACCCTATCCTCGATTTTGCTGTGAAGCAAAGGCAAAGAAAAAAGAACCTATAGTTTTATTATTCTAGAAAACTAAACTCCCATGTAGGGATGTGCATGGGTCGGGTTGAGTCGGGTTGAGGGGATTTTTTGACCCAACCCACCATGGTGGGTCAAAAAAAATTCAACCCAACCCAACCCATCACATAAGTCCAACCCAACCCACATGGATTGGGTTGGGTCGAGTTGAACCTATGGGTTGGACAATTTTTTTTATTACTATTATTATTAAATTGAGCAAAAAAAATATATTACACTTGCCACCTGAGTTGATAAACAAAATGTACATTAATATATAAAATAATATTCCAACTTAGTTGTAAACAAAATATGTTTAAGTATCCAACTGAGTTGATAAACAAAATATAAATGAACTATTATCCTAATTCACTTATAAACAAAATATGCATGAGTTCCTAACTTAGTTATAAACAAAATATATCTAAAATTTTTAAATTTTTTTTATTAATTATATAATATATTTAAATATATATTAAAAGAACTAATATGATTTTATATTATATATGATAGTAGGAACCGAGGAAGTGCTCTACAGTTGGTTTTTTTAAAAAAATTATTAAATATATAATATATTTTAAACATATATTAAAATATGGGTGGGTCAGGTCGGGTTTAGCGGGTTTGTAATTTTATGACCCAAACCCAACCTGACTCGCTATTAAAAAAAAAAAATTTGTAACCCAACCCAACCCACCAAGCCCTAAAAACCGACCCAACCCGACGGGTTAGGTTGGGTCGGGTCGGGTTTGGCGGGTTGGCGGGTTTTCTGCACACCCCTACTCCCATGAGAATTCCAAATCCCCATCAACCATTGGAAGCCTATTTTTGTGAAGTCCATTCTTCCTCATAACTCAATAATTAACAAATCTGTCAAAACTATTCCTAGGAGCACATAGTCAAATATATATCACAATAATATAAGGCACATAGTCAAACATATCAAATTCACTGATCTTGGATAAAGAAGAAAACTCAAGAAGTAAAGAAAATGAGTACTTATAAAAAGTTGCAATTGCTAATCATTCATGAAATTAGATTCGATTAAATTTTGTGTTTTCTTTCTTTTCCCTCAATTATTCAACAAATGAAAAAAAAATAAAATAAAAAAAAAAAAAACCTATCTTTTTCTTGTTTGGGTATAAAACAGAGGAAAATGCAATACAAAGAAAGAAAGTTCATAGAAAATGTACCCTTTTCCAAAGCTGAAAGCTCGACCTCATCATGCTGCTGAATGTATCTCTACAACAAAGAAAAAAACAAAGCTTTCTTTTTGTAAAATAAATAAAGCGCACAAGATTAGGGTTTTGTGCGATGTGAATCATGAGGATTTGAAGCAACTATTCCACGTTTTGAAATCAATTAGAGAAGCTCTTTCAAAACCCCATAACCCAAGCTCTTTCAAAAAATTCAATCCCTAACTTTTTGATTCGTGTTATGTTATGTTTTGGTGGTAAAAGTTGTTTTTTAACGGAAAAGCCAAAAGTGGGTAATAGAGACCAAACAGAGCTAAACACAAGTAGGCAAAGTTTTTAAGTTTTAAACCACGGGTAAGCAAAGTGAAAATTGGTCAAACCACAGGTAAGTTTACTGTAATTTCCCCAAAATAAAATGATATTTGTTCATAATTGAATGGTAATGTTGTTACTATGGTCCATTGGTCTATATGTCAAGAGGACACAACTTTTGTGCCACAACTATTCATTATGATTAGTGGAAAAAAAAAATAGCGGATCCTTATTGTAGTCATCCACATCAAAATTGTGGCATAAAAATGGTAGTGCTAGAAGACCCTGGATAATGGGACACACCATATCCTAGGCTGCATTGTTTATAAAGAAGTGTTGATCTTATTTTAGCTACCCGTGACACAGTTTGCTTTGAATCTAAACGTAAAGACATTCGAGAACATGTATGTTTTTCCCGATAGGTTTTCACAAGCAAAGAGTTTTCTTCACGATCCCATGAAGCATAAATATACCACTCACAATTCTCACATTTGTAACTCACCTTGCGAGACTCATTCTTAACAATTAACAATGGATATTCATGCTTGATTCTATAAGACTGCACAGCCCTCTTAAACTCCTTGTGGTCACTAAACAACATCCCTTTCTCAAAAACGGGGTCGGGCATATCCACCTCAGCTCTAAATTCAATGTACTTGGGGTGCTCTTCATCATCCTCAGAGTTGACAGGTGTGCACAAAACATCAGAGTGCCCATAGTCACTTTCCCCACTTTTTATATTATGCTCCTCATCACTAAAGCAAGTGGGTACCCAATTTGATGTGTTTAGCTCATAAGGGTTTACGTTCGATTGGTCATAGGCAGTAGTTTGGACAATGTGAATGGATGGGTCAATGGGGGAGGATGGTCTTTCATATCTATCAAATTCACTGTCACCTACCAAATCAGCATAGTCCTCATCAAAAAAAATGTCATCTACTCCAACTCCTTCATCAACTTCTTTATGAAACTCATGCTCATCGTCACCTTCATTACCTTGATCCTCATCAACTACATGCTCCACATATGTGTGTATCAACCTTTCAGGTGCAAATTCTAACCAATCACGTAAAGCCCTAACATCATCATCTTTTTTCAATGGAAATAGTCCATTATGAAGTTCCATATGAGGAATTCGGTAAAAAAATTCTGCTACATTCGTAATACCAAGATCTTTGGCATAGTTAGGCATATCAAAAACAGCAAAAGTGTCAGGATCAACATCTGAGACCCTTGATTCAGTCCGTCTAGCATATTCAACATGTGTATCACTATGTGTAATGAATACCCCTCCATGATGTATTGACATATCAAATGGTTGATCCATATTCAAAGCCCTGCACACACATATAAATGCATTACTAAAATATTACATTTAATTAATAAATTAATAAAATATAATTCACATACATGTGCAGACAAAAGCTATAGAGCAGAACACATGGACCAGTCAGTTGGACCACAACCATTCCCCTTAGTCAATTTACCAAGTAAAAATGTGCATTATTTTACACCATTCAATACACACAAGTCATCATCACAGGTTGACCCACCAAAATTAAATATCAATAAAGTAAACAGTTCCAGACAAAACACAACCAAATATATCATAAACCATTGACAAAATTCTGTGCATCCAGTTTCAAGTAATAAAGTAACTAGTTTCAAGTAATAAATTAACCAGTTTCAAGTATCAATACCGTATATATCAATAAAGTAACCAGTTTCACTTTCAAGTAATCCAAACATTCTGTGCATCCAGCAACAAAATCCCAAACAAAAAAATTGAACAAAAACCTCAACAAACCCAAACAACAAAAGCCCCAGCAAACCCAATAAAAAACCCAAAATTCCAATCCAGCGATGACAAGAAAAATCCAAAAAGAGAGGGAGAGAGAGCCATAGAGAATTTTTGGCCGTACCCGTCGCCGCCGCTGCTACCGCCTTAGAGTTAACTTGGAGCCTTCGATGAACTTGCTCACGTCTGGGTTCACGATGCAAGGAGCTGGTTGCAGAGCCGATGGGTGGTCTGGGTTCATAAGGGTTAGGAAGGGAGGGTTAGGTTCGTGGGTTAGGGAGCTTAGGGCTGGTTCGTGGGTTTAGATTTAGGATTTTGGGGATTTTCTGTTTGTTTTCTCTTTGGGCAAAACGGTGCCGTTTAGCATGTGCCAAGTCATCACATCATTTCCATTGCAACTGTGTCGTTTTGAGCTTATTTGGCAAAAAAAAAAAAACACGTCAGCAAGATGATTTGGCAGTTAACAGCAAAATCTAACCGAGGGTGTGATTTGCTAGCGGACCCAAACGTTAGGGTGTAAAATCCAATTACCCCCAAACGTTAGGGGTGTACTTTGCAATTTAGCCTTTTATTTTATTTTAAAGAAAGGGTAGGGTAGGCAAGATCAATTTTCATGTATGCCTCCATGCTAGTGCAACTGTAACCACTAATGATCATTACAATTTGAACCGGAAAACAAGTTCAGAAGAATGACTCTTTTCTTCCAAGCTCACAAACAATTGAATTGTACTTCCATTGCTGCTTGTCATCCCAATATCACTATTTAAAAAACCAATATGCTGATCAATCTAGTATTGATTCTTTTAGCACGCAACACACAGCAAAACGCACAGATTACTTCTCTATCAAAAACTCCTCCTGTCCTAGCCACCTATCCCTACCTTATTTTTAATAGATATATGTGAGTTGTTATCAAGAAAATGCATTTTACACCATATCTTTTATAAGAGCATTCTCAACAAAGAATGCAAATATTTTAGCTTTTAACGTTTCAAAACCCTACTTTATCTATTTTAACATACCACTTTACAATACACCAAACATCAAAATTTCTATTTTTTTAGCACCTCATTTAAATATTCTTTATTTATTATTTATTTATCTCTTCCTACCTGTATCTCTCTCTTCTTTAAAGCAGGAGCAGAGAAGCCATCAAACACCAAACGGTCCAAACCCAATTACCTCTTCTCAACCCAACAAACCCACACAGCCACCACCACCACGACACCACCACCGGAATATTTATAAAAAAAAAGTCAATCACCCCACCCAAAAACCCAAACTACCCTTAGTCGCCACACCCAAAACACCAAACCCATCCATCTAACCCAACAAACCCACACAACCACCACCGAAATATTAAAAAACAAATCAGCCACCCCACCCAAAAAACTAAACTACCATTAGCCACTACACCCAAAAACACCAAACCCACATTTATCTCAACCCAACAAACCCACACAGCCACCACCAGAAAATAAAAAAAATAAAAAAATAAATAATCAGCCACTCCACCCAAAACCCAAACTACCATTAGCCACCACACCCAAAACCCAAACCCACAAGCACAACCCAAAATCATTTACCACCACCACATCCACCAAACCCATGACCCAAAATCAACATCCACCATCACCACAACTACCAAACCAACCATCACATGCCACCACTGATTTATATATATATATATATATATATATATTTTTTTTTTTTTTTTGAGAGAGTTTGAGCTAGAGGAGAAGAAGAGAAAGCAAAGAAAGAAGTGAGAAAGAAAGTGATAGATATGGATATGGGTGGAGGAGAAGAAGAGAGCATTGAAAAAAAGAGAAAGAAAGAGAAATAAATATTTTTTTAAGAAAAGAAAAGAGAGAATAGAATAAAAAATTAATATTTTTATAAAATTGCAGCTACAGTAAGCTGTTATATTTGACTAACAGCTTAATGTAGCTTAGATGCTAAAATTTTTAAGTTTAGCCTCTTTGATATATCATGCTTTTGCTGTTTGCGTTGCTAATAGAACTTTTTAGCATTTTAACAGATTTGTTGGGAATGCTCTAAAAAATTAAAAATAAAAATAAAAATATACAGTGTGTAGCTTTTAACACCACCAAGCTCCACAAAGTGAGTTGGAGTCAACTTTTTAGTGTATTTATATTTGACAGAAAGGTGATGTAATTGGGAAAAAGAACACTGCCAAAACAATAAAAATTATGAACAAAAGGTACTGTTATTATGAAACATAGAATAAGTGGCTTCTATGCAGTTTTAGTCACGCATCATACTAGTATTAATTTATTTATAGGGTTTTCTTCAAACATGTAATCATATGTTATACACACAAGATTAAATTAAATAGAATGCTCGGCAGGCTGGGACTGGTATGTCCGCCTCCTAAGTTGAGACTCAGCTGTTGGTTGCTGCAAAAAGATTCTTGTTGGATCATTAGGATCAACGTATCTGCAAAATGACACAGATTGTTAATCAGTTATCCCTTCATGTATTCCTCGACTACATAAAAAATACAAGAGAGAGCATTTCACATACGCGGATCTCATCATTTCATCAACAGGAGTTTGTGCTGCTTGCAAAGGATCCACACGAGGCTCTGTTGCCGAACTATAGTGTTGATTGTATTGTCTCACTGAAGAGATCAAATTGAAAAAGAGTGGAACAAAGGTTCCACAGCCACCTTCCTTGAACAAAATCTTGAATGAGTGAGTGGAGTAAAGTGCCCTGTTTTGGTTTTCTGGGACCACCTAAATTAAATTAAAGAGATAATCAGAATCTTGGAAATAGGATAGGAAAGGGTCTACATCCAACAAGTCTAGAATTCTCACTGATTACTTACAGGTTCCACTTGACCAGAAATGTTGTTGCAGAAAAATATAGGTTGATTAAATTTTTCACCATGAACATAAAGCTGCAAAACAAAATCATCCATGAATCAGTGAAATGTCAATATATGGTTGTAGATGGACATTGCCTGACACCTCAAATTACATGCCCAATTCCACAGGCAAAGAGATTTTCTGTTACAAGGCTTGAAGCAAAAACATAGCAATATTTGCATGACAGCAAACAATGTCATGAATGAAGCCCAAACTGTAACCAAGCTTCATATTACATCAAAAAGATGCACAATATGCAACTTCATCACCATAAGCATTTCCTAAAACAATGGTCCAATATAAATTAACACTGAGTCACTGACTAACTCCCCATCTTCATATGATCCAATGTGCAATTTCATTGTCATTACTAATGCAGCCAAAATAGTAAATATATAGCATTAGAATAAATGACCACAACGGAAAATCTACTTCGCTACCCAAAAAATTAAATAGAAAATCTCTCCCTCACCCTCTCTGGCTTGTTGGCAATACTAGTAGCTAAAACCACATCTTTTCTCCTGGTTGGCTCACCATTCAATTGAACTTTCACAAATTTTCACCATGGGGTAACAGAAAAAAAGATGAAAAGGGATTTTAAACAAAGGCAAACTAAGCCTGTGGAATGTTATATTCAGCCAACTTTAAAACAAATCCTAGAGCTTACAAATATGAAAGGGATGACCATTAAGCTGCTATAGGAATGGAGGTCTGAAAAGAGGTAACTGAAATGGTAAAAGATGTAGCCCCAAGCAAAACCAACCACCCAAATTGAAATGGCAAACTCAAAGAGGTCATTAGGCGGCTTCTTCACCAAAAAAGCAACTTACATTAAACCAAGAGGAAGAAATCAGGCATCAAATGTGAGGGCCATGTTCATGCACTTTCAGGAACTGGTTTGGGCTTACAGGTCACTGAACCTACTCCACTGCCCATTGACCCAGTTCATGTGTTGCAGAATTAGTATTTATTTTCAAAGAGGTCATTAGGTGCATAGCAACTTCTTTTAACTTCAAAGAATAAAAAATTTATAAGACATGGCAATAAAACGAGGACAAAAAAGGAGCACAAAAGTAATAACAAGTATTACATACCAGGGGTATATCAAAAGCAGTAATGTTCCCTACAGGCTTATTTGCAACAAAGACCATGCGTATATTTGACAAGTAAATTGTTCCCTTTGCCTTAAGGTGACCTCCATGAGCTCTGAAAATACAAGGTGAGAGTCAGTTAACCTGAAAAATAAACCATTAAAAACTACCTCAGCATTAATAGTCAGTCAGTTATATGAGACTCAAGATGATGATAGAGCTGTCAGCCCCCTGAAGGTGAAATTACAAAACCTCACTCACTTATTGCACCCACCCGTTACATATCACGCTCAAATTTAGGTCATGATGATATGAACGCCACACATCCACACCCCAACATCACTTTATTAGGTTCTTGTAAGAACGACGTTTTCCAAACTTATAACTAAATACCAAAAAAAAAAAAAAAAAACTCCAGTGTCACTAATTGAATTTCAACCAAGTAATTATCATAATTGAAATCCTACAAAGAAAAAATTATGCTATCAAGCATTGTTGTTTGCAGCTGGGATTGTTATCTGGGGTTTAACAAGGCCCTCAAAAGGGGCTTACATGTTCCTTGGTCTAAAGTGTGTGTGTACAAGTTGTGCCAGCAGAAATACTGTTAAGTCTTCTTGGATTTCAACAAAATGAATGTCAGAAAGTCGTGCAATCAAGCTGGTCTGTTAAACCCTCATAGAGAAAAATACCCAAAACCATTGTTACATAATTCAAGTCTAAATAAATAAAAAACCATAACCAATTACTTATGGTATGATATTCTGAGTAAAATAAACTCCATGCTTTAGGCAGCATTGATCATCATTTCTTTGATTTGCTCTCTTAAATTTTCAATTCCAACCTCTTGAGAGTGATGAAACTAGCATAGAGCTCACAAACAAACATGTTAGATCAAACAAGGAGATTCTAGAACTGGAGTCTAGTTTTGATGTGGGACCTAATTGGCACCATTCAGAAGCTTTTTTTTCGTCATTGACGAGGCTTAGTAAGATGCATAATTTGGCAAATTCAAGATTTTCTAAAATGAGAATTAATTGGCTATACCAAGCCCATGAGTCTTCTTTTTAATTTTCAAGTCCTATTTTCTATTCTGCTCTCATAGTTTTCTTTAATAGTTCTTATATTTCTTAAGGCCTTAGATAACCAACCAAATTCATATAGAGATTGAGAGTTTAATAAAACTCTAGCAGCTTTTCTTATAGCTTTGTGGGTGTGGGTGTGGGTGTGATTGCAGATTGCCTTCTCTTTTCCCCAGTATAATCTTAGAAACCTAAGCATCATTGCCTAGGGTTAGAGTTTATGTTTTTTTTTTTTTTTTAATTCAATTCACTGTTTTGATACCAAACAGCCATCAAAGACCTATATCTGTTTATGAACTAACCATCCTAAGCCCCTAAAACATCAAACCCAATCCAAGAATCCTATGAAAAACCTAATATAGTGCTGAATTAAAAAAAAAAAAAAAAAAACCCTTCCCTATGTACATGTTAATTTAGCTTCAATAATATTTATTACTCATCAGAGATTCAGAGACAAATCCAATCTGTTTATATAGCTTGGAATGTTGTCAGTAGAGTTGAATAATAATTTTATGTTTTTGGTTGAGAACAAAGAACTAACTAGAAGGAGTTGTGAAAGGATATAAATTGTCTTATTATATATTTAAATTGAAACAAGAAAAGAAAGCAATGAGATCATCATTAAGGATATAAAAAGGTTGACATTTCGCATGTTAAGTTAAAAACAATGAGAAAAACCAAAAGTTAGAAGAAGAAGAAGAAGAAACAGACCCAGGGATCTTGTCGACTTCGAATTCGACACCGTCTCTGGCCAAAACAAACAACTCGTTGACGAAAGGAACGGGCATTCCATTTGGGAACAGTTGAGGGTTCACAGCCATAACAACAAAACCAGGAAGATGAAGATGAAGATCTAAAATCGCAAATTTGATACTTTTCGATTTTCCAAGGCTTTTCTGCTCTTCCTCTGTTCCTATTACTATTATTTTTGATATCTCCAAGGCTTCGGTTCGGTTCTGTTCTTTTCTTTTCTTTTCGTAAATATGAAGTAAACACGTATTTAAAACGTCATGCGCACCACCAAAATTAATTATTTTTTAGTGCTCTCCACGAGAAATTATTTGCTCCACCAGGTGCAGGAGTAACGTACTCCTCCTGATGATATGTACCAATAGAAAGCAGCCACGTGTTAAAACAAAAGTTGAGTCAGCGACTACACCTGCTGCAATACTCTAGCCTTTTAAAAACAAATCCTGAAATACACTTTCACTTCTAATTCTACTTAGCCACTTCACCAAAAATTCTAAAACTCAAAAATTTCCAAACCGCCCAGCTCTCTTCTCTCTCCCTCTCTGCATCATCGAATAAATTTTTCTTTGCATGAACAAACTCTATGAGATTTTGAACTAATTTTGTTCTTGGCTCTAACTTGTTCTGGCTTGTTTCCCTCTTTTCTCCTATGACTGAAGTGGTTGCTGGAATCCAATACTCACCATTGCAACTAACATGACCGATCAAGGTATGTTACAAAGTCTCATTTCACTCTTCAAAGTATTATTTTCTTGCTCTGTTCTGTCTCTATGTAGTTTATAATATAGTGTCTTCTACATGTTTGATAAAAAGCCCAAGATAAAAATGTATTAAAAGAATGAAATTTTTATTTTTATTTTCTTTCTATTTACTTTTCCTGACTATGAGCCCTTGTTTTTAACTCTAGATTGCAGGTCTTTCATTTTAGAATGAGTCTTTAACTGAGACCTTAAGTTCAGTATTATAACGTTGCTGGGTTCCTCCTTCTTTTTTTTTTTTTTTTTTTTTTTTGCATTTGAATGTTGCTGTTGCTAATGCTTTTGAATGTTGTGGTTTTTTTAATCATAGATATTAGAGTCTGTGAGGAATTTCACAATTCGCTCCAATACCAATGAGCTTGGTCTGTGATCGAATGCTATAAAAGATTTGTGTCCCCTCATCCTTCACCAATTGGTCGTTGGATGGATTGGTAAGGCACACGGTCTGACAAGTGGTATCAGAGCCCGGTCATAGGTTCGAGTTGTTAGAGCCGCATTGTGAGGGAGGGATTGTGAAGGATTTCACAATTCACTCCAATACCAATGGGTTTGGTCTGCGATCGAATGCTATAAAAGATTTGTGTCCTCTCATCCTTCACCAATTGGTCGTTGGATGGATTGGTAAGGCACACGGTCCAACAGAGTCAATGAGAAAGGTGTTTTTAATCACAAACAATTTGGTAATGTTGGGCAGCTTGTTGTTCCCAAGTACATGAACTACTTACTTGTTGAATAGCAGGGCAGTTTGTTGGTAATGTTATTAGAGGGCAATTTCTTATTGAAGTTTAAGTCTTGTTTTGATGAATTGACTCTTCAAAAAAATAAGGTGCTCCTTCATCTTAAAAAAAATGTGCACAATGCTAAAATTCTAACATGTAAGAAAGTTTGTTATTGTCCTATCAAGGTATTACTAATTGAAAGAATGTGTTGGAGTATTATTGTGCTTCTACATTTTGTTCTTTAGTGTTTCATTTTTGTTTTCTGCTTGAAACTTTAATGTGTTTCTAAAAGAGGCTTTATTGTATTTGCTCACTAACATTTGAATTTGTATTTAGGAGCATTAAAATTGGACAAATAAGGATACACTAAATGACAATCTTGGAGATGGGACATTTGTTGCTGGTGTTATTGTTGGTAAAGATGCAAAGTGTCTTGGTTTGCTGCTTTGTATGAGAGAGTATGTTATTTGGGTTCAAGCTTGCACGTTTTTGGGCTACTATTTACTATGCAATGGAGTAGAGATGTTTGTATCAGATGTGTGAACTATCAAGATGCTGAATCAGTGAATGCATTGACAAATGGAAAAAACTACTTCGTTGAGGCGGGATTAATTTTGGTTGATATTAGGCGACTCATGTTAAACCTTGAATCAATTTCCTTTCATGTAGTGTAAAAAAACTTGTAACTATGCTGCTAGTGAGTTGTAAAATTTTCTCAGGAAAAGGAAGAGCCTTTGGTAAGGAATTAGAGGAATGTTCTTTCTTTTTGTTAGCCATTGTACTTAAAGATATTTATCAATAAATCAAGTCTTTTGTTTTACAATGATTATTTTCTAATTTTCCACACCACAAGTTCACAAAAATTGCTTATAATCAACATTTGAAGTGAAAATACTTTTCATTGCTTTTGGTTATATTCAATTAGATAAATAACAATGTTAAACTATACAATTTTTTACTAGAGGATGAGAAGGCATAACAAAAGAAAATATACAAAAAGGAATGTAATCTAACATTTCCTATAAATAAGCCTATTTTCATTGCCTTCAAAATACAAAAATAACATTTCCTGCAGCTTTCACTCCTCTAATCATTAGTTACTTGATTAATCTTCCAACTTGAGTACTTATCAAAAATCTTCCAAGTTGAATACTCATAAGATAACTTCTGAGTCAAATCATTTTTGTCTAGGATTTAGTTGTGGAAAACCATTTGAGAAAGAATTCTGCACAAATAGAGATGGACATTTTTCAGCTATTAGTAAAAAGGTGATAACTATTGATACAAATAAATAAACATAACTAATGAAGAATAAAAAATTGAAACAACAAGTATATTTACCTTACTTAAATGAGTCAAGAAATCGTTACTTTGAAGCATGCTCGTGAAGTTGAAATTTGGAGAAGCACCACTCCAATAGGAAAAGGGGTTCTACATGCAAATTAACTCAAGCTTAAATGTTAGATATTTTTTTAAATGAACATTCAATTTCACAAATCAATTATTTATTTATTTTTATTTACTTCTACCTGATTTGGATGTTGAAAATGACTTGAACTAATGGTTGTTGGCATGCCTGGAGGAAGGAATACCTATCAAATATTATAAGAGATTAATATGGGATCATTAAAAAAAAAAAAAAAAAAAAAAGAGGATGCAAGGGGCTTAGATCATACTTGATTATTATAATTCTCATCCATGAGTACACTAGATGGGGTGCATTGGCTGGCAAAGACCTGTACATTATGGAGCATAGGTTGAGTTTTGTGAATTAATGACAATTGTTCTAAAGGCATATAGTTTCATAGGACAATTATTATTGATAAAGCTAGTAATATTGTTATTTTCATAGGACTTGTGTGCAGCATATGATACATGAATGACAAATATTCCAAAGGCAATATAGACAAGGTAACATATATAAGAAAAATAGACAAGTGCATACAATAAAGGGCAATAAAAAAAATTATATTCCTGTAGCTTTGCACAGTGAAGATTTACTTAATAATGTGTATCATACGGTGCATCATTTATAAAGAGTAAGCACATTTTTAAATCAAAATACTTGAAAGTCCTCCATATAAAATTGTTTAGAAAATAATCAATACCTTTAGGAGCATGGCTAGAGCTTGTTGGAAGTCCTCTTGTTGACAATTGTTCTAAAAAAAGGAGAGAAAATCATGGGCATTACTCACAACAAATAAATATCTGAACCACACTACTAGCATTTCTTTTTTCATTATAAAATTTAAATAAAAGAACAAAGATTTACTTGATCTTGTAACATCTTTTAATGGCTTCCTTTTACGCTTCTCCATGTTGCTTTTGAGTCTTGCATTTGTGACTCCTTTCAGTCGCACACTGGGGGGATCTAATATTGGCAAACTATTGAGAGAGCAATTTGTCTTTTCAACATCATCAAAGACATTATTAGTAACAACCCTATTTTCTTTTTCATCACCATCTCTAGCCACATTTAATTGCTCCATATCTTTTTCAATTAATTCTATCACCTCTCTGACTTTTCTTTTGCACATTTTAGTATGTTGAGTTGTTGCTGCACTTTTTGTGAAAATTTCATAAACCGAGCACATTAATTCATTACAGCGTGAAGTCATGACAACTCATCATTTGCACCTACTGGTTTTACATGATCACATAAAACACTATTTTCTTTGCATCCTTTGTCCATTTTTTCAAAATATACTGAACAGACAACTCTGTGACATTTTTCACAATAAGTATTCGCAAAGCATGTCGACATAGTAACCCCACTGTTTCAAACATTTTACAACTGCATGTAACAACATTATTTGAGGAGTTAAATTGGAACAACACGAACCCTCCGACCACCTCCTTCGATAACTTCATAGGTAAAAGACACTCCATCAAAACACACATCTTGGTGTGTGATCCCCAAGGTAGAAGCAATTTCTAACTAAAATCTTTTGAAAAATGTACAAGTATAAATAGATAATGCATGTTCCAAAAGTCCACAATTCTTGACTATTTGAGAAGATGTACCTTGTTTGCAACGAAAATCTTATTCTAACTCTTCCACTCGCATATTTTTGGAAGTTTTCTCATACTCGTGTACAAACTCTGTTAGCCTCATTGTTTTGCATGCCATGTTGAAAAACATTATTTACACTCTTTCTCCTTGATGAAGCTTTCATTCTGGCAGAAAAAATGTTACGACTAAAAACTGAACACCACCTTTCCTGATTTTCATATAAAGTGTTAAGCCACTTATTGCCCACCAAATTGTAATCTCTAAGTAAGGCATCCCAAGAAGACTCAAACTCTGATCTGTCTCACAATTATAAAGAATCTTATTTAATCTACTCTTGAATGCAGGAATCCCATAATGCCTTGGTAAATTTTCTACAGGATTTTTTGAGATATGCCATAAGCACAAGCGATGACATGCATTAGGAAACATAACTCTTATGGCATTCTTCATTGCTTGACATTGGTCAATAAAAATTGTCTTTGGTTTTTTATTTCCCGTTGATTCTAAGAATGTTTCAAAAACCAAGTAAAAGAATCAGTTATTTCATCCAATAAAATGCACAGCCAAAAGGTACATTCTCCAATGATGGTTGACACCTACAAAGGGGGCACATATCATATTATACTTGTTAGTTCGATATGTAGTGTCAAAACATATAACATCCCCAAAAGAGTTATAATCAATCCTTGATCTGCCATTGTCACGCCCTGAACCCAATTATAAAGATAGGCACGTGACAACCTCTGCACGCTTATAAAGTAAGTACCCTACAAGTGTGCAAGGCCTTCTTAGCAACTAAAATTTATCATAAAAAATTATATCAAATAAATCCAAAATACCTCAACAATTTCTTTATAAATAGATCTCCAATAATTTAATAAGAACAAAATCCAAACCTCATGTACATAATGCCAATTAGCCAATAAATATAAAACTATTAGAAGACCATCCAATCCCAAAATCACTAAGCTTTTTTTCTTGCTCATAACACAACATCAAAACTCCCAAAACTTGTCATTCTTCACAATCTGAAACTGGAGGGGAAAAAGGGGTGAGCTGACAATTCAATAAGTAACCAAAATCCTAATAAATTCTATCAAGCAATAGACCTGTAAAGGAAAAGATGTAATATGTGTTTTCAAAGTTATAATATACTATGTGTTTTCAAAATAACTGAAGAAGTTTTGTAGTCTTAAAATAATAAGTTGCACATAGATCACATACTTTAATCTTACAAATATATCATAGATGGTTTAGAAAATAGTAAGTTTTCCATAAATCAAAAACTATAACTTACAATAGGTTCCAAAAATACATAAGCAGTTTTAATGACTCAAAATAGTTCAAATACTCAAACATTTCCAAATTCACATATGTAGTTTTAAGGACTCAAAATAGTTCAAATATTCAAACGTAATTCAAATTCTTAATAATCTTATGACTATGCTCATGCTATATCCCCATGACTGGGCATCAGAGTACCAATGAATAACCCCCATTGGCTGGGTATCAGAATAAATTCATAGTCAGATTGTTCATAATCATATATATGAAATCATATTTTCTAACAAAAATATATCTTATCCAAGTATGTATATAAAAATCATATACTCAGTATTAAAATATATTTGTAATAATCCTTTACTTGAAATCAGTAATATAATAGAAATAAAAATTCTCACAATTATAAATAATTTTCAGTAGTTAAAAACACATTAATATAAGCAAAATAAAACCAAATTAGAATAAGGTTACTTACCTCAACTAACTCACCACAAAAAACTTCTCTCAAACACTTACTCTAAAATCCTTAGATATCACCTAAACAATTTTCAAGCGCTATACTCAATAATCAAAATAATTCAAGAAAAACTTATAATGGTACTCGGCCAGAAGAGAGGCTAAAAAAAAACTAATAATTTCTTCATTATTAACTCACACAAAAATCCACAAATTCAATATATATATATATATATATATATATATATCCTTTACTTTCTGCCACCTGCCACCCTTAGTTTACTTTGAGATAAGAACAAAACTAGATACATGACAATATCATCTAAATCAAATCACCTGGGCTTTTACGGATACAATTTTTCTTTTCTTTTCCTACCACCTGCCACACTTAGTTTACTTTGAGATAAGAACAAAACTAGATACATGACAATATCATCTAAATCAAATCAAAACTAGATACATGACAATATCTCTCTCTCTCTCTTGATGTTAGTCAATTGAGTTAAAGTCTTAGTTAAGGTTTAGAATGTTACAGCCATAACCACGAATTATTAGGATGATAAGCCATTGTTGGACACATATGTTGGGTTTCAATCTTTGGCAACCATGCAAATGCCATTGCACATATCATGCTTGAAGAGGTCCTAACAGTCTTTAAGTTAAGTTTGCTTTTTGTTATTTAACCAAATGCCTATGTTTGCTTTTTTTATTTAACCAAATCACTATGGGTTGAAAACCTAGATGTAAAAGATGTAAACTTCATCACCACGAGTTGAAAACCTATCACCACGAGCACCAAAATGGTACAAATCAGATGCGCAAACCCAAACATCAAACAAAGAAAAAAAAGAAAAAACAAAAACAGAGAAGCACAGGTTCACCACGGGTTTCAATAGATCAAATCAGATGCTTACCCAAACATCAAACGAAGAAAAAAAAGCAGAGAAGCAATCTTCATCACCACGGGTTGAAAACCCATCACCACGGGTTGATACAGTTAAATCAGATGCGAAAACCCAAATATCAAACAAAGAAAAAAAAGGAAAATAAAAAGCAGAGAAGCAAACTTCTCATCACCAATCCTTGATTCAATGTAAAAGATGCGAAATACCTTGCTATTACCAACAAATTAGATATATAAACAGCTCAAATGTAAAGAATACTTTCGGATTTTTGTGAAAAAAGTTGAGAAAGAGGTAGGGGAGATCAGTTTGGTTGGAGCGTGAAGCAGTGCGCGACTGTGACACGGCGGCGTAGGTTGGCTGAGCTCGGATCGGTGAAATAGTGCGTGAGAAGGTGAGGGCAGGGAAAGCTTCTTTTAGCTTGTGGTAGTACTGGAATGGAGATGAGAGAAGTCTGAGATGAGCTCTGCTTTAGTGAAGAGAGTCATTGAAGAGATCATCAAAAGCAGCACCTTACGTGTATTGCTTTAACCGTGGGACCCAGGTATGTAGTTTTAATTACGAAAATGCTATTGAAAACAAAGTTATGGAAACTGAAAACACCTAAAATGTGTTTTCAGTTTCCATAACTCATCACTCAAAAATCAGAGAATTGAGTGATGGAAACAAAAACCAAACAGACTTCTCAACCATGGGTCCCACCATTTTCGAGTTACGGGAGATGGAAACAGAGTTATGAGTTATGAAAATAGCAAATCCAAACAGCCCCTAAGTTACTGAATATAGAAAAATCTGCAGTAATAGCGTCTAGTTTACTGAAAAATAAATCCAAACTTTTCTTTGTTTGCATCATTAAAACTCTTAAGTAATTAAATAGTTTCACTACTGGACAAAATACCCACATAAGAAAATATTCTAATACCACATAAAATCTAATTTGACAAAAGAACAAGATTTCTTAAGCTCTTAACTCAAGGATGTAGTCAATCATTCTCTACTTCAATCCTTTGGATAGTCTCATCTCTCAAAATATATGTCCATATACATTGACTTTTAATAAGCTTATATATAGCTAGGGTTTCAACCTTATTTTCTAAAAACTCCCTTATATAATTATAAATTATAAAATTGACCCCACAAAAGATTTATTTAAATACCCTTCCTTTTAATCTCTCTTTTTTTTTTTTTTTTCTTTTTTTTCGGGTATTACAGCCATCTTTCCAAAAAAAATTTCTAATTCTATTTTCTTGATCAACTTGAATTGCATAAAAAAACATAGGATCTTCTACTTGCTTTTGTTTAAAGTGGTCAACTAAACTTTGAGCATCTCCAGCCTGAACATTGATTAACTTCTGCTTGTTCATCACATTATAGCAATCTTGTTTTATAAACCCAACATTTTCAAACCCTCCAGCTTCCTCAACTAAATAGGAATATGTGCTTGTTGCTCTTATACCCGCTTCCTTGAAAGTTTTTATAACACCTAACTGAGCATCAGTTATTTTTCGATTCGACCTTAGAAATGGTCTTTCTTCTAGCTTTGCAAGCTCATGATTATGAGTAGGATTGAAGTGAGTAACCTTCCACTCACCATTTGTCACTGTAAACCAGATACTAGCTTCACAATCAGTGCTAGTTTGTAATTTTTTGAACTTCTTATCATCCAAATTGTCACTATCTTGTGGGAATCCTTCTTTTGAACACACATAGTCTCGTTGTCTTACAACATTTTTTTGCATATCTGAGTTTTTGTTTCCGAACACTAAACCCAATTCGTGTGGCATAGTCATTGTACAATTTATATGCTTCATCCTTACTATGCTCCACCATTCCAAGCATAGGGACGTTTTTGACAAAATAAATGCCTATGTAAGCTGATGACCCTAAGGAGCCGTCGGCTCCGTAAAGATGGACGGACCCTTCAAGTGATGGGCATCTCTCTCTCTCCAGGAACCAATGGATGCGACCCCTGCACTGACCAACGGAGACCTTTGAAGCAGTAGACAACCTGATGAGAATCAACAAGCATTCAAGGATCCATTGCATGTTCCAGTTGGGCCTATTAGAGCATCTCCAGCAGTGCATGCATACCCAAAATATTAGCTAAAATAGAGAATGTGAGCAAAAAAACCAACTCCAGGGGATTATGCATACCCAGATTTTTTTTTTTTTGGATTATGAACAGTAGCCCATCAAGTCTGATGGGCTACTGTACATTAGCTATTAAATTTGTTGGATTAAAATATTACCAATACTTCTATTATATTAATTCTTTCTCTCTCCTCCTCCGGATTTTTTTTTTCTCTCCTTCTCTCCATTGCTTTTTTTTTTCTCTCATTCTCTCATTCTCTCCGTTGCCGTTGCTTCTTTTTTTTTCTCACAAACCAAATGAAATCAAAAAAATAAAAGAAAAAAAAAAGAAAAAAGAAAAAAGAGAGAGACCTGTTCATAAGCAAAAGAATTAATCCAAACACAAAACAAAATCCAATTCTTAAAATAAAGTTGAATCAGAACAAGCAAATATGGAAAAAAAAAAAGAACAAGCTGATCTGACCCAAGCCGATCGGTGGGGAGGACGACGAGCGGCAGTGGAGATGCTGGAGCGACGCTGGAGGCCCGAGCCGATCTCTCCTCCTCTCTCTCTCTCTCTCTCTCTCTCTCTAATGTGAAGAAATGATGTTGCTGGAAGGTTCTTGAGGAGAAAAAGAAATAAAAGAAGAGGGATAGAGGACACGTGTGTGGAGGAGAATGAAATGAAAGAATAAAAAATAATATAAAGAATAAAAAATCCTAATTGAGAAATTCTACTACAATATTTTCACAATATTTCACAATAAATTTTAAATAACAGATTATTATTAGTTAATATTGGCGAGAAAAAAAATTATTTCAGTGGTGAGTTCAAATTAGAACTAGTAACAACTTTCCACATAAATTTTGTTGTGAAAGTATTGTGTAAAATATTGTGGATGTAACACTTCTCATTTAAAAATATAGTTGTTAAAAAAAGAATAAATGATGATAAAAAAAGAATAAAGAATGAATGAAGAAATAATATTTAAATGAGATAAAGAATGGGATAGAGAATCTGTTGGAAGTGTATTTGAAAAAGTGGGTAGGTAAAAGCTAAATGTCACTATTCATTCTCCAAACAGTACAAAAATTTGCTGAAACTGCTAGAGATGCTCTTACTAAAGCAAGATCCAAGAAGATCAAAGAAGCACTTAATGGGCTAATTCAAGAGATTTGAGCTGATTCTAACGCAGGACATTCCAAGCTTGGCCCAAAGGAAGATGAAGGTGTAATAAATTTAATCCAAGCTATTGAGGGCTAATCTGGCTTGATTGGGCATGATTTATGGCATGGATTAATGGCTGATTGACTTTTAGCTCCATATCAGTTAATAGACATTTTTCCTATTTTGAGCTTATAATTTCAGACCAGATCTACCTTAATTTAGGGTTTTTATTATTTAGAACGTTTTTAGCTATTTTCCTATTTTGGATCTGCTAATTTCAGACCAAGTCAACTTTTATTTAGGGTTTTTTTATTCAGTACGTTTTTTTTTTTTATATATATTTTCTATTTTCAGTCATGTCTTATAAGTAGCATGCACTCATTGTAATAGAGGGATTCATTGAATAGAAATGAGAAAAAAGGTGAGGCTTTGTTCTTCTTTTGGTTATTCAAGAACTGTAAACTTATCAGGATTCTTCCTTGTGGCGTTCAAACTTTATACCTTCGGTTCGTGATTCAATTATAATCATTGGGTCAAGGTCTGTTACTTATACTTTTGGTTCGCGTTTCACTTATAAACGTTGGGTCAGGGTTCTATCAAAAATCTAAATTTTAGCTTTCTTGGGCAATTATTCCAATACTGTTTGTTGGGTCTCAAAGCGTGTCGATTGAGGTTTGCATCACAACCTTAGACCAACGGAAGAAAAAGCCGACGGGTCTAGTGTGGCCTTGCGTGATCCTCACGATTACTCATATAAGGAAATATCTTGCGTAACATGCACGAAAACCCACTACTGATCCATATCTCCCTTATACGGAAAGACACCCTAAAATCTTGGAAACCATAAGTATCAAATCTCCCTTACTAGGAAAGATCCCTACTTTGAAGGGATCCCAATTTGCCACTTATCACTATATAAACACCAAACCTCCTCTTTTCTTAGGTACGCAGAAAATCCCCAACTCTCTCACTATAGAGTTCTTAGAGATTTCTCATTCACTAACATGACATTCAGAGGGTTCTTGGCCGGTACCACACCGGTGCCTTCTGTTTGGTCCTTGTGTTTTTATTCCACAAGTACCCATTGGTGTGACTTGGAGCTTACAACTCACTGACGATTTCAGCACATCATCAGTTTTAATATCTTCAACACCTTCCTCATTGACTTGAATATCTATGATTAAAAACACCACAACATTCAAATGCATTAGCAACAACAACATTCAAATGCAATGAAAAAAAAGAAAAAAAAAGAAAAAGAAAAAAGAGGAACCCAGCAATGTTATAATACTGAACTTAAGGTCTCAGTTAAAGACTCATTCTAAAATAAAAGACCTGCAATCTAGAGTTAAAAACAAGGGCTCATAGTCAGGAAAACTATATAGAAAGAAAAAAAAAATTTCATTCTTTTAATACTTTTTTTTATCTTGTGCTTTTTATCAAACATATAGAAGGCATTGTATTATTAACTACATAGAGACAGAACAGAGCAAGAAAATAATACTTTGAAGAGTGAAATGAGACTTTGTAGCATACCTTGATTAGTCATGGTTAGTTGCAATGGTAAGCATTAGATTCCGGCAACCACTTCAGTCATAGGGGAAAAGAGGGAAACAAGCCTAAACAAGTTAGACCCAAGAACAAAGTTAGTTCAAAATCTCATAGAGCTTGTTCATGCAAAGAAAAATTTCTTCAATGATGCAGGGAGGGAGAGAGAAGAGAGTTGGGCGATTTGGAAATTTTTGGGTTTTAGAATTTTTGGTGAAGCGGCTAAGTAGAATTTGAAGTGAAAGTATATTTCAGTATTTGTTTTTAAAAGGCTGGAGTATTGCAGCAGGTGTGGTCGCTAACTCAGCTTTTGTTTTAATACGTGGTTGCTTTCTATTGGTACATATCACCAGGAGGACCACGTCACTCCTCCACTGGGGAGGAGAAAATAATTTCTCCTTCTCCACAACCTTCTCCACAGCCCAAATCCCAAATTTGGCTGTAAATGAACTGTACATGTGGGTAATACAGGAAAAAAAAATGTCCCCAAGTCTAAACTTTTTTTCCCCCAAACTTTTTTAGCCTTTTATAAAAAAAAAATAAAAAATAAAACAGTCGAGTCCAAAAATTTTTTAAAGGAAAAATAAAGTTTAAACTATATATATATATATATATATATTTTTTTTTTTTGGGTAGAAAAGAGCATATCATAAAATAGCTACAAGTAACAATTCTATTGCAAGAAACTCCTTCCTCATCTAAGGTTAGAAAATTTTCCACCATAGGCAATGGATCATTAAAAAAAAGAAGTTATAGTATTAGAGTTTACAAGTTTTGATAAAACATCTACACAAACAATTGGCTTATTTGAATATGTGTTCAGGCGGGGGAAGGTGGGAAGAGGTTTCAAAGATAGGTTAGTCGAGCTACTGTTTATTAGGACTTTTTTTTTTTTGTTGAGAAACCTGTTCATTAGGACTTAAGTTTGAATATAATGATAATTTTGTGGATAAACACATCGATATGAATACAAATCACTTTATACTTCATCAATCATAATTTTTCATGTATTCTTTTTTACTTTACTTATAAAATAAAACCAAATTTTAAATTAGGAAAAAAAAAAAATTAAAAACATGTTATAACATAAATTTTTTTTTTTATATAAATATTTTATATCTCATTAGTTACACTAGAGGAGGAGGATTTGGAACCTAAATATCATAAACAACCCAAGAGATGGTGACCAATTAAGCTACAAGAATCTTGGCTATCATACTATAATTGAAACCTTTGGTATCCTATCTCCTCTTTCATAGATGCCTAGAGGTAAATCACCATTATTTATCCTCACACATTTTCCAAGCGGTATGAGTTTTTTCCCATGAGCATTTAAGTGCAAAATGTGAAGTTCATTACATCCTTATTCATTGTGTCCTAAACAACCATAGGTATAGGTTAATTTGTCATGTTGCTTCTTGGTACAAAGAAGCCTGATTTCATGGATCTAATGATGTCCACTTCCACTCTTTCCCTAACGAATCTTCTCCAAATCATGGCTTTGATTGAGGAAAAATCAACCTCTATGAATCGACCACCTAAATTTCCTATTTTGGCTAGGTTGGCCCCCGACTAGTAGTTTGATAGGAGGCCATGAGCTTGGATATAAAGTTGAGGAGAATTCTAACTCTTGTAGTTTAAGATTTAGGCTTCATTATTTCAAAATCAATTGGGATCTCTTGATTGACTAGGGCGGAGGTTGAAAACCTTCTTTTGATCCAATTCATGTTGAAAAAAAAAATTAAGATGTTTTCTAGAGATCTTACCCCTACTTTAAATCTCTAATTCTAAACCATAGCAACAATTTCTTAAACAAGGCTTTTGTTAAAAACTTGTCGGAAATAAGCTTATCTATTAGCAATTTCCTTTGAGCAACTACAATTTTGAATTTTCTTGAACCGGTTGGTTAATATTTGCTTGTGGTGTCTCGCTTGAGGAAGGGGGGGGGTGGGGGTGGTTAGGTCATCATCTTGCGTTGGTGGTTTATGTATTTGTAGTGGGACTGGATAAAGTTGAGTTTTGGTAATATTGGAGGGCAATTACATAGGTGGTAGCCAGTATAGCGAGGGGTAAAAGCCTTGTGATAGAGAGGAAGAATGACTCACTTTGAGGTGACACCTTCAAAGGGGCTTCACTAGAGAGATGGAGACATACAAGATGTAGACTATCTTGCTACTATGGGTTTTATACTTTTATAGACTTGAGATTGGATAACGTAAGTTTGTAAATAAATTCATAAGATATTAAAATTTTATTTTTAATTATTGATAATCTAAAATTTAAATAATATAGTGTTTGTGAATATAATTTTTATTATTTCATAAAAGAAAATTGTGAGAGGGAGTAACCCGAGGGCAAAAGGACATAATGGATGGGCTACTTGAAATGTCAGATGTGCCCTGTTATTCGTCAGTTTAGGCCCAGTCAAGGTAAGATAGCCAAAAAACCAGGGATCGAGTAAGGAATGGTTCGCTCGAGGAGCCCTAGAAGCACGCCTTCCTCGAGAGATCGGGGTCCAACTCTAGAGCCCCTAAGGCAATTGCCGAGGAAGGAAGTAGAACGGAGTAAGTGAAAGCACCCTACTGCATTCAATACTCCTTGCCAAACCACCCTACTGCATTAAATGGAGAATGATCCCTGAACAGTGCCTGTACAGCTTTCATAGCCTGCTCTACCACCACCAGCAAGGCAGTGATGGGATAAGCATCCAAAGCCAAATTTGAGGGATGTCCAAGTGGAAGGCCAGGATGCACTCCCTCCTACAGTCCTACTATATATACAGAAACAAGTCCCCCTATCTAGGGAGAGAGGAAAAAAACATTGGATAAGAAGTTTCTGGAAAGAGATAGAGAGTGAAGTACAGTAATTGTTGAATAATTGTGTTGTAATTCGAGTTCCTTAGATTGACCGAGAAAGATCTTTTAATACCAAAACTTCGTTCCTTAGCTTTTTCTTAAAATATATTCTTGGTCTTACTTATCCTTTCATTAGCCTTGCTAAGGTATCTCTACTTAAGTTTAGGTTGTTGACCCTGACCATCCACCTCTTCCAAATTAGTTGTATTTGGCTTATACTAATAGCAGGGCCCTCAAATCATTGGGTCAGGCCTATTGCTAGCAATTTGTGCCCCCTACAAAAATTATTCAATGTAATCAATTAAAATAATATAAATTCAACTATAATTTATTTATTAATTATTAACATATATTTGTGAAATGGTAAAAAATTTTAGTCGTTGTATTAACAAGTTAATCAATTAGTTCGTGAACAAGTTCGAGTATGTTTGCAACAAATATACTTTTAAAAGGGTGTGAAAATTTTCCTTTGAACTTGTCTCTACAAAAGATGATTTTAAATTCCTTTTTCACAAGTTCCACTTTGGTGAATACAAATCCTCTGTATCACTTTTTGTGAACCACTCTATGTTCCACAAATTACTACTTGCCATGTTTTGATTTTACTTTCCTTATAAAATGATTGAAATTTAAAATGGAAAGCAATCATACACATGGTAGGCAGTGATTGGTGAAATATAGAGTGGTACACAAAAAATAGTACAGAGGATTTGCATTCCACTTTGGCTCACTATCCAGTTAGTATTGCCAAGTCAACAACTTGGATGATAAACTAGCTCTTGGAGAGGTGATTTTAGGGCTTTAAACAGGGACAATTTTATGAAAAATGCTATTTTTCTAATTGGATAAAATTTAACTACAATACTTTATATGCGGTACATTAGCTTGCTCACTTAAATTCAACCATGTAATTGTAACGTGTCTAAAAGGGGAAACAAAATTTAGGAACATCTTTTTATACGTTGTATCTAACAATTGCAATAAAAACTATGCTCTCTTAAAATTAACCAAAAAAAAAAAAAAAAAAAATTCAAAGTCAACTATGTGTTTTGTTAGTGAATGTAACTACATGGTTATATTTAATTGTTAACTTAATACACTATACTATCTTTGGAACTGAGCCATCTAAAAGGAACCTAAAGATAGCATCTTCAAACTGCAGTGTATTTTATTTTTTGGTTGAAGGAGTGGGAGGAGCGATGAAGCAGCGAGAGTTGACGGTGGTATTGTGCATAATATGGGCAGTGAGCCTTCTTTATGGCGAGATGTTTGCATATTGGGTGCCATCTCTCTGGGCTTGTTCCTGGCCTCCTCATCATCATCTCAACTCCAAATCCACGGTACTACTACTTCTTCTATCACTTTTCTTTCTTTCTTTCTTTCTGTGTGTTGTATTGTGAATGTGCAAGTCGAAAAAGAACGCCCCGAATTTGTTTTTATCTGATCCGAGTTAAACCCATCTAGCTAGTAGCTATGTATGTTTAATTTGTAATTTTAAAACGACATAACATGGATCTGAAGCGTTGTAGCTAAATGCCTTTTTGGTGTGGGATCTCTATTGGGTTGTTTCTCTCTCCTCTTGAAACATATGAGATGGGAAGAAGAGCCATGGATAAATTAGGAAATCTGGCCTCTGTTATTTATGGAATATGTATTTATATATATATATATATATTTTGAAGTTTAAGAGCATCCATAATGTGTCCCACTTCCTTAAATTTCATTGAAGAGTTTAATTTCCAATCTTGGCACACGTAACGCACTCTACACCAGGAAACGTTAATTAATTTAAAAAAAAAAAAAATTTTATTAATGGGCTTAGTTAATAAGTCTGTTTGCCCAAGCATGCCCAATTTCCATTCCAAGTTTTCCGATTATGGGTAGGAGTAAAATTTTTATACTAAAGTAAATAAGATACAAATATGGGTCAAATATGACAAGAGCCTTGAAGCTTAGTGATATTGCATGTTCTCCTTTATAAGGAGAACTAGGGTCTGTGTTGTAACCTTGTGCTGCAATGCCCTCGAGTCACATGGGCTACTAGGTTGGTTGAGGAGGTGCTAGTCACATTTGCACTATAACTCCAAAGGACTAGTAAATTTACAATTAGAGCTCAATTTTTTAATTGCTTATATTAGAGTTCGATCAAGTAAACACTCAATATGGGATTCTATGCACAGCTGTACAACACATATTTACCTAATCAATCCACATAATTCGGGGTATCACAATGTTGTTGTACCCCTGAGCCACATGGTGTTACTGGGTTGTCTTTAATACCATTTGTCATGACTTGAGGAAGTGATAGCCACATTTGTGCTTACCCTAAAAGGCTAGTCAAAGTACAATTAGGGCTCCTTGTAATCACTTGGATTACTTAGTTTCACCTAGAAAACATCCAATTTGGGACTCAACACTCACCTGCTTACCACACACTTATCCAATCAATCCACATAATTTGGTATCACAGATGCATTGACTATATTTTAATCACTAAGCAATGGAAGGAAGATATTTTATTCATTTATAAGGGATGACAAAATTCTTTCTTTGAGTCTTTCCTTTGGGGGCTTCTTTTTGCTAACTCTATTAAGAAATGCTAGTAAAAATTTACGTTTTGGATAAGAATCTTTGATCTAATATCTTAATATTCTTCATCAAGTGAGACTGCAACCCTATCCTTCAAATATGAACGTGAACATCTAAATTGTACATATATGAATACATAAGTACATAACATATAAGCAATGGCATACAGGTATGTTTTGGGTTAGGTCTGCCAAAATACTAACACTCTTTCTACTTGTGAGGTCAGATGGCCGAAGTAGGATATTCTACTGACTATGTAAAAGTTGTTGTTCTTACTGATCCACAGGTGAATGTTTTCTATCCTTGCAAATTTACATACATTTGTGTGTAGAGATACAGACACGTTTATGTGTGCGTGCGTGCAAACACACACACACGCCTATTTGATTGTAGATTTTTTAATCCGTCTTTTAGAATAATTCTTCAATGTAATTTCTTAGTAGTAGTTTGTGTACACATCTTTGTCCATGATGGATCTCCTCATCAATAAAAGTGACCATTTTCAAAAAAGAAAAAACACATATATTGATGTGAAAGGGAGAGTGGCTTCATCATTCATTAATCTCTTATTAGTCCTACAAGTACTTTTAAAGTCTGAAATTTTATTTCTCCCATCAACTTGACAGGAATAAAAGAAGTATTTCAAATTTCTTGATTTACATTTATGTTATTGATCATCCGCGATGCACGAGAAAACCATTATATGAAAACCAGATTGGACTGCCTTGTTTAATCAGCTGAAATGTGAACTGGTACAATTGATTCCCTTAAATGTTCTATCAACTGCACTGGTCGGTTCACTGGTTCAACCAGTAAACCAATGAACTGGTTCCAATTTTATTCCAAAAAATATAAAAATTCATATATTTTAAAATTTCCCCAAATGCTTTAATAATTCTTGTATTCTTTTAGTCTCATGAAGGTAACAAATATATTCGTTATATTTGGCATCAAATAATTTATTTATTCATTTGGTATAGTTATGGCACTTCTAATTGTATTAAATTTTAATAAATATAATATTAAGTCATCATTTTAGTTGGTGGTTGATATGGTGAAGCACTCATGTTTTTGGTTCACTTATGGGTTTGCTTTTTAAAACATTGATGTCAATTGCTTGTCTGCTTATCAACACACACGTGTAAGTACGTTTATGTTATTCTTGTACATTATATCCTAATGTATATTTGTTACCATTAACAGCTTATGGATAAAACCTCGCTGGGTCTTGCTCCAAAATCTCTTGCTCTTGAGATTGCACAATTCTATGCCGATTTGTTCATGCGCAGAGCTTTTTTCTCATCTATCGTGCCTTTCAAACCTGATGTAATTTTGTTTTTGGGTGATTATTTTGATGGGGGACCTTATTTGTCGGATGAAGAGTAAGATTTGGAATTTTTTTTGTGTCTATTTGAAAATTAAATTGGCTCCATACTTAAATAAGATATCATTTAGATAAATTACCTTAGGAGATGATTTTACTATTCAACGTTCAAAATTCATCTAGAGGATTATAACAAAAATAGGGCAAAGAACATGAGATTTTTTGGTGGTTTGAATACCTGCTTTGGACTTTTATGATAACGAGTTTATTGGACATGTAGTTTATTGTTTGTACACTTATGCATAGTGTTTCTGTTGGAATAAATTATTCGATGAATATTAAGTACTCTGCAAATTGCTTTAATTTGCTTATTCTTCCTTTTCTTTATGCCCAAACATCGACTTGGTATTTGCTGGCCTCATTGTATTTACACAAATATTTGGTTTTAAGATATCTCTTTATCTTAGAGTGGCAGAGTTTTTATGCTATTTCCTGCAACATTTGATGTTAGTTTTCTGACATGGAATGCCCTTAACATTCTTTGGTTGATTAGATGGCAGGAGTCTTTAAACCGCTTTAGGCACATATTTGGTCTGAATGCACAAGGAAGATATAAAAATATCCCAGTTTATTACCTTCCTGGAAACCATGATATTGGCTATGCAAGTCTTCACCATCAAAGGCCAGAGGTATGTTTAGTGGGTTATCACTAGGCATAGACTGCTCTATTTTCTATAACTAAGCAAGCATTCATCCAGTGTGCTCGTGTGAATTATAAAAGTAGATCCCCACAATACAAAAGATCTAGATTGAGAATGTGACTGCAATGGGATCTGATTTATTATGAAGAGATTTGACAACATATGGAAAAGTAGATTTTCATCAATGGGGTAGTACGTAAAATTAATCTTGGAGTATGACTCTTGGTTTCATTTAACAAGTACAATATATATCTCTTTATCATGAATTGGAGTTGGCCTGTGTGTTCCATTCATGTATAATCGTATCTCATATGTTGATAATTTCTGGTAGGGATTTCTAGAACTCAATCACTATGTGGCTATCTACAAATTTTGCATTTGAGTTTGTCTATATAGTTTGGTTCAAAGATTTGATGAGCTTCATTGTATTTATTATGTTCTCTTAATTATTATAACAGAAACTATCACAAATTGTGAAAGATATCAATGCACTTGCTGGTAATGCCAACACTTTATTAAAAAATGGTTTCCTTTTTGTTTATTTGTGTTTACTATTACGCATATACAGGTTATCAAGCGCTATGAAAACGAATTTGGGATGAGAAACTACCAATTTACAGTTGGAAAAGTGGATTTTATTGCTATTGATGCCCAAACTCTTGATGATAAACAAAGAAGCGGTTAGTGATTTGTCAAAAGTCATATTTCTACTGTTTTGTCCCCATAAATTTTGATTTAAAAATGTTATGAGATTAGCATAATGATATAATTTTAGTCTATGGAAGTGTAGATAGTTTTGAAATGGTCTTATTATCTTCCCAATCAATTTTAATAGTGTCAAATATAAGCTATTAGATAATAAGAATCGTGATTTGCTAAATGATTTTGTAAATAGATTGAAGTTTACAAATATGAACTTGTATATGGATTTTAATGCTTTGCTACATGACTATGTAAATATCTCTAACTCTAAGTATTTGCAAAGAAAATGAGAAAAGATTATACACTGATGGTAAAAAATAAAATAAAATTCAAGATGTTTCCTGGCTGATCTTCATATTTGTATTGAGCTGTTATGTTCTTGTAACTCCGTTTTTAGTTTACATTTTAGATCCAATAATGGTTGCAAGTTGTCATATTTTCAAAACATTGTTGCATAGGTAGAGTGTGCTTGAATTTTTTTTTTTTTTGATGATGTAGGAGAATTTCACTCAGATTAGTTGAAAATTGCAGAGCATACTGTACAACAATTTTCACTATTAATCAAACTTCTATGGGCAACTAACGCTAGAACCAGTTACCGGGTAATCCAGGGGCTTTTCACTCCTGACGAGTTAAGCAATTTATGCTCATGCCCAAGAGGCATGCTTGAAAACCGACATTTATTGTAAACAATTTTACAACCTTGGTGCAACATGGGTCCCTCAGTTATGTTGTTGTCCCCATAAATTTTGATTTAAAAATGTTATGAGATTAGCATAACAATAATAGTTTTAGTCTATGGAAGTGTAGATAGTTTGAAATGGTCTTATTATCTTCCCAATCAATTTTAATAGTGTCAAATATTTGGACTTGCAAAAATGGAAGAATGTTGGAAACTTTGGACTTGCCTGTCGAAATCTTATAAGAGTAAACTGCCTTGGAATTGAAACTCTTTTTCTACTTCTCCCACCAACGCCCTCTCTGCACTATAGCAGGAACCAAAAAAGAACAGAAAAGAAAAAAGGGTGGGTGTGTGCATTTGTTTTTTAAAATTTTTCTCATATTGATGTGTCAATGGTTTTCCAAAATGTCCCATTCATCAGTGACATATACTCTTTTTTCCTATCACTATAAACCTTGATGTGTAAATGTGCACATCTAATAGTCTTGCTGCAGAAAGAGAATATTATTAATCTAATGTTGCATAGTTCTTCCCCACCCCTGTAATGTTATCAGTTTAAGTATGCTTAGCACTGACTAGAATGTTACCTATGCATTTGTTCAATCAATCTTCTTCCTTCTTTATTCATATTCTCTTCCTATTCTTTTATTTCTTATTTTTTATTTTTCCTTATTTAAAAAAAAAAAAAATCACAAAGTTGATCTTCTGCCATACTGACACTCAGGATAATAGATTTTGGACATGTAGGACACTGGTTTCAATGAGTGTCTTTCTGACTGGTTTATTTGGCTGGTTTGAGAGTTGGTCTGAAAAATGAATTTGTGCTCAAAATATATATTTTAAACATTGAATGGGATTGGTTATCTCAAGACGAGACATATCAAGATGCCTATTTGGTTTCAGGTAAATACACATTCGTCGACTGCGTGAAATTTAAAGTCTTTTTATCACCATGCCTGTTGTTGATCGAAAATTAGCATAGTACTTAGCATAGTATGCCAAAGTATGATTTGATTAATAAGCTCTTAAAAATGGCATTGGAACCTTGTGTAACTGGGGCATTCTGCTTTATATTGCATGCAGAATAATAATGTGATTATGACAATACTAGATATGTTTGTAGTATTTCTTTTACTCCTTAAGCTATTTAAGTACTAAGGGAAATGAAAATATAATTTTACAGGGCGTCCACAAGAAGATTTGGCTTCCCTAACATGGAATTTTGTCAAGAATGTCTCCATGGGTATGTACATGATATTGACTTAACTTTTTTATTGATAAGTTGGAATTTCCAATATAGAATTAAATCATATATATTTTGATATTTTGTAGATGTTCAATTGAATCCAAGGGTTTTATTGACCCATATTCCGTTGTACCGGCAGGATTGGACTTCTTGTGGTCCAGACCGTGGTTCCCCAGTCATCAACCAGGTATTGTTTTGTCACATTTGGAGTAAGAAGTCTAAGTGAAATTTACTCTTCACTAATAGTTATTGTTATTGTTAGTGTTGTTGATAAAACATACGTAGGGTTATTTCCAATTAACCCTTACTTAAAACATATTATTGATATATATATATATATAGGTATACATGAGTTTACTGTTTTGCCCCTAGCTTTATACCCATAACACTCCCCCTCAAGCTGGAGAGTATTTATCATACAATCCAAGCTTGTTACATAATAAACTCAAACGAGTTTTACATAGAGCTTTAGTAAACATATCAGCAATTTGCACTCTTGTAAAAACATATGGAGTAGCAATTATACCATCTTCTACTTTCTCCCGAGTAATATGACAATCTACTTCTATATGCTTGGTTCGCTCATGGAACACAAGATTGGAGGCAATGTAAATTGCTGCTTAATTATCACAATGCATGGTCATAGGCATCTTCACAACAAATCTTAATTCCTCAAGTAAATGCTTAATCCGCATAAGCTCACATGATGTGTGTGCCATGGCTCTATACTCAGCCTCTGCACTAGATCTGGCAACAACAATTTGTTTTTGTTACTTCTCCAAGTAATCAGGTTTCCTCACAGAAAAGTACAATACCCAGTAGTGGATTTTTTATCTGACGGTGATCCAGCCCAATCAGCATTAGTGTGGGCTTCTACTCGTAGGTGACCATTGGCTTTATACAAAAGACCACGGCCTGGATGTGCTTTAAGATACCTCACAATCTGATTAACTGCCTCCCAATATGGAAGGCGAGGATCTTTCATATACTAGCTAAAAACACTAACTACAAATGATATATCTGGGCGATTAATTGTGAGATAATTCAGTTTGCCAACCAAACGATGATATCTCTCAGGATTAGATAACAGCTCCCCCTGATCTTCATACAATTTGACAGTAGGATCGATAGGAGTCTCCATTGGTTTAGATCCTAACAAGCTAGTTTCTTCCAAAATATCCAACACATACTTCCTTTGTAATAAACTGATGTCTTCTTTAGATCATGCTACCTCAATACCCAAGAAATAACGAAGTTTACCCAAATCCTTAGTTTGAAAGGAATTTTGAAGGTATCTTTTCAAATCATCAATACCCTTCTTGTTATCACTAGTAATTATAATATCATCAACATATACTATCAACAAAATCTTTCCTCTTGCAAAGGTACGATACGAGAAAACATAGAGTGATTTGAGCGGCAACATCCCAATCCAAACTTTAACACTACTTCACTGAATTTACCAAACCAAGCTCTGAGAGATTGTTTAAGACTGTAGATGGCCTTATGCAACCTACACACTTTTCTAGACTCCCCCCTGAGCAACAAACCTAGGTGGTTGCTCCATATACACCTCTTCCTTCAAATCGCCATTCAAGAAGGCATTTTTAACATCTAATTGAAATAATGGCCAGCACAAATTAGTAGCCAAGGAGATCGAAATCCGAATAGAAGAAATTTTAGCAACAGGTGATAATGTCTCGGCATAGTTGACATCATATGTCTGGGTATACCCTTTGGCAACCAAGTGAGTTCATAGTATACACCCAACGACAACAAACAATAGTTTTCCCTAGAGGACGAGTAACTAAAAACCAAGTAGCATTTTTAGACAGGGCAGACATGTCTACCTCCATAGCAGACTTCCAACCAGAGGTGGACATAGCCTTTTGACAGACTTAGGAACAACAGTAGAATTCAAGGATGTGGTAAAAGCATGGAGAGATGAAGACAAGTGACCATAAGAGACAAATAGAGAGATAGGATGAGAGGTACAAGAATGCTTACCTTTGTGCAAAGCAATTGGAAGAGAGCTAGGATTAGGAGGCGGATCACTAGGTGGGGAAGAAGTTTGTGTTGGAGGTTTTTGCCGACGACGATACACCTGGAGTGGTTTTTGAGGAGATTTAGTGGGAGACACATGTGGTAGGAGAGGAAGACAAGGAGGAGAATTGTCACCAGCAACCGAAGGAGAGAAATAAGATTGAGATTCATCAAATGTGACATTAGCACTAATGAAATGACGACGAAGAGTAGGTGAGTAACATCGGTATCCCTTTTGAGTATGAGAATACCCAAGAAAAACATATTTAATGGATCTACGATCAAGTTTGTTACTTCTTGGACCTAAGATATGAACATAGCACACAACCAGAAATATTAGGAGGTAGATGAAGCAAAGGTGCATCAAGAGAGAGCACAATATAAGGGATCTGATCACCTAAAACAGTGGAAGGCATATGATTAATCAGGTGACAGGTAGTGAGAACAACATCACTCCAATATGATTTGGGAACACACATATGAAATTTTAAGGCACGAGTGACCTTTAACAAATGATGCATTTTGTGTTTAGCAACACCATTTTGTTGCGGAGTATGAGGACATGAAGATTGGTGAATTATACCATGATCATAAAAAAATTGAGACAAAGATGTATGAAAATATTCATGAGCATTATCAGATCGAAAAATATGAAGTGAAGCATTAAACTGAGTCTTTATTTCCATATAAAATGATTTGAAAATTGAGTACAATTCAAACATTTCTTTCATAAGATAAAGATAGGTGACTTTAGAATAATTATCAACAAAAATGACAAAATATCTAAATCCTAACAATGAGGGAGTGTTTATTGGACCCCAAATATCAGAATGAACTAAATGAAAAGGACTACTAACACAACTCTCATGCCTAGAGGCAAAAGGCACCCTATGGTGTTTACCCAACTGATATGCTTCACATTGTAAGGACTCAGTTTGACGACACGACGGAACTAATGACTTCAAATTCTGGAGAGATGGATGACCAAGGCGACAATGATGCTGAAGATGCGAGATAGACAAATGAGAAGCCACTAAAGTGGAAGAACCACACCAATCCAGGTAATAAAGTCCACCAATTTCATGCCCTCCACCAATAATCTTCCCTATCTTGAGATCCTAAAAGATACAATGAGTGGATAAAAAAATGGCAGCGCAATTCAAAAGCTTAGTGAGCTTACTAATTGACAAAAGATTAAAAGTAAAATTAGGAATATATAAGACAGAAGAGAGAGAAAGATTAGGATTGAGATTGGCAGTGCCCAAACCAGAAACTGTAGTGGCTGAGTCATTTGCCAATGTAACATTGGGAAGACTACTAGATTGCTCAAGGTTAGAGAGTAAACCTGAGGTACCTGTCATATGATCATTAGCACCTAAGTCAATGACCCAAGGGTCCTGAGTGGCAAGACAAGCAGTGGAAGTACCTTGTTGGGCCAAAGTAGCAGTAGAATCAGACCCAACAGGGTTGGAATGCAGAGACAGGAGGCAATTGTACTCTTCCTCAGGAATAGAGACTACTCTAGATGTTGGTGGAAGTGACTATGAAGGCGGTTCTTCAACTTGAAAACTAGCTTGGTGAGCCAAAGGTTTACCATACAACTCCTAACAAAATTCTACTGTATGATTCTCACTATGACAATAAGTGCACTTACGAAAACCACGTCCTCTACCACGACCCCCTTGTTCACTTCCATGACCCCCTTGGTCACGACCTCCACGGCCTCAGCCCCCACAACCTCGGCCTCGACCTCGACCTCCACGACCACCTCTATTACTCATATAAGTGGCAAATGAAGATTTATCATTAGAAGGTAATGCATCAATATTGGAGGAAGAGACAGTACTAGAGTAAGATAATGTGGCCTGTCGAAGTCTACTAGAAATTTCACTCAATGAAGGGAGGTTTGGACTTGCTAAAATTTGTGATTTTACCAGATTCAAACTTTTAGGCAATCCAAAGAGGAAGCGAGCAACATGCATAGAATCTCGTTGTTTCTTCAAAGTTTTAACATCGGAGGAGATGGGCTGATAAATATTGAGTTCTTCACATACACTCTTAAACTTGTTATAATAGTCCTCCAAAAACAAATTACTCAAGCTCAAAGAGAAATAATTTTGATGAAGATCATAAATCCGCTTCAAATTGTTAACACCAGATTAAAGTTCCTTGGCTTGTTCCCAAACAAGTTTAGCAGTTGGTAAGAAAACCAAACTACAACTAATCTTAGACTCCATGCTATTCCACGAGCAACTCCTAATTTGTGCATCTTCGGCTCTCCAATCAGCATAGTTAGAGTCCGTAGACACGGGGGGTTCTAATCGAATTTCTTTCTACCAAGAAGAAACACTTCAACTGCTTGAGCCCATTGTGCATAATTACTCCCATCAAGGCGAATGGAGGTAATCGAAAGCATATCAGGAGATAACATAAAATGCTGTTGAGCAGCACCTTTCAAATCCATAACAAAAGAAACTTAGGTAAAAGAACCAACAAACAGTGAATAAAATAAAGCCAACAGACCCGTGGAGAGCAACTAAACCAGAGAATCAACAATACAATTAAACAAACTCAACCATCAACACTCAACAATCCCAGCAACCATCGAGAACGGCCAACAACCAACAACCATGACTATCAATAGCAACCAGAAAAAAAAGAAGCTTATAAACTCATAATAGGCAGGGAAAAAGATACACCAGAGAAAAAATAACGGAGCCCTAGACTGACAAATCCAGCGGCGGAGCGAGGATAGAAGTGACGGCTGGTGGCTAGTATGTGTTGCCGGAGGGAGGCGACCTGAACCGGGACTGAATCTCGGTCAAGTGATGGCGATATGGTGCCACGAGACCAATGAGTCAGTCGTCTGAGGTTGTAGTGTTGATTGGCGTTGACGATGAAGGTGACCAGCAGCAGAAAAGGGATGGACTGTGGCAGGTGGGGTTAACGGTGGTGGCTATGGCTCCCCTATCTTTATACCCATAATAAGTAAACATAGTTGTAAAAACGTGAATCATATAATGATCTTTTATTTTTTTAATTGTATCATATTGTGTACGATAAGATACACAAACACTTTAAAATTAAGGCATAATTATTATAAATTTGGAACATATTCAACTAATGACAAATTTAATCATCACTTATGTGATAATATTTAACAAAGCTGATAAATAATTCAATTTAGAATATATCTTTAATATCTGCATTAAAATTGGTCAAACTCAAAAGTGATAATACATGATAAATAAGCCAAAATAATAATATTTTTTTTATCATCATTAGGCCTAATCAATTTCATCTCCATAGTCCAAGTTAATGTTATCATCAATTTGCAAAATAATTTCTTCATTGACATCTTTTGGTCCATCTTCTTATTCATCATTTCAAACATCCACTATCTCTTCTTGTTCTTCTATTTCATATGTAATGGTCTGATATGCATACGATTCGTACGATATGCATCTATGTATTGTACGATTCATGAGCATTGTCAATGTATCTATGATACAATACTTTTATGGTTCATATGATAATAACAACTATGATTAGTACAATTTTTGTGGAAACTACAGTGATAGGGTAAAAAGTTCTACCAATTTTTACTCCACTTATAGTCGCTGTTAGTAAAAATTTTGTGGCATTATAGTAAATATTATTATAATATCATAGCTTCAAGATTGAAATGCTGATATATTTCTGTTGGTTCTTGACCTTATAATATGAGTCTGATTTTTCATGTCCAGCGGGTCTCACGTGCTGTTGATAGTCAAGAAGTAGCGTAAGATTCTTGTCTCGCTTCTCTGAAATGGACACAATAAGAATTATTCGAAGTTGTAAAGTTGGGTATTCATAATTGAGGAGTCCCACTTGATGGTTGGTCCAATAATACAGGTACCAAAATTATGTCTTTGAAGAGTCATCAAACCGCCTGCTGGAATTAATAAATCCTGTAAGTTCCCTTCCCCCTCCTTGTTGCGTATTGGACATAATGATACAGAGGTGGGATGGATACACTTGCCAAACCTCTCCTTGATGCCCCCTGTGCATGTTTATTTCTGCCAGCTCCATGTTGGCCCAAGTGTGTCAGGCCCGTTCCTCGAAAGTTTCAAAGTACTTTCTGTGTTTGGAACAATTCAGATGACTCCATCATTGAAATGTCATTGCTATTGGATTGACTGGAAAGGACAAATTATATAAGACAAAAGAAGAAGAAAAGATTAAGAAAGAAGATATATGGCAGAAAAACAATTTTTTGAAAAAAAAGGAGATATTTAGGGGAGATAATTTCACTTCTACTTATCAAAAAACTTTTGCTTATACTGTGAGGCCATTTCAGGTACTCATTTTATCTGGTCACGATCATGATCAGTGCACAGTCAGCCACAACTCAAAATTTGGGCCCATAAAAGAGGCAAGTATTGATGTTTAATCTTTTGTTATTTTTACCCATGGTATGACATTTATTTGATGATACTATGCAGCAAACTGTAGGGACCATAAGTTGGCAGATGGGAAACTTATACCCATCTTTCATGCTATTATCTGCTAGTAACTTTACACTTCCAAATGCATCCCATCCAGAAGAAGCAATCTCAACTCATCTGTGCTTTCTTCCAATGCAAACACACATCTACATATGGTAACTCTGAGTTGACTTGAGAGTAATAAATACATAATAGAACTTGTCAGTTGACATTTGTTCTTAAATCTCAGTTGCTGAAAATGTCAGGTATCTTTCACTATTTGTTCTGACCCTTCTTGCCCTCCTTCTTTGGCCTACAAGTGGCTTGAGTGTTTGGAACCATTGTAGCAATTTAATAGTAAGTTGCAACATTTTTGGAGGTGGAACAAAGGAGAAAAATGAAGATGAGAACTGCGAATATGAAATGATTTGGGATGCAGAAGGATCGATGCATCTTGTGAAGAAAGCTTTGAATGCCCCTATTGCTAATTTAAGTGAAAGGGGTTTGGCAGAAAGGTGCTTTCTGCTCTAATTTCTTATTATTTTTGGTAGAAATATATATTGCACATGGTAGGCACTCAAATTATGTCATTTGATTGTATGTTATAAAGGATCTATAATGCCCGTTTGGCTTTATGGTAGAAAGTAGAGCATTAATTGAAAAGCACTGTGGTGTTTTGAGTGTTTGTCAAATTAAAGTGAATAGTGCATTCAAGTTTTTGATTTGCATGAACAGTGAATTATAGAGTTTGTTTGGTTAGGCGTTTTGGGAGCCTAAAAGTGCATTTTAAAACCCAAAACTCCATTTCCTCAAATTTTTTTACAGACGCTTATTTTAAACCCAAAACACCGTTTAGCAACAGCTTACCCAAACGCACCCGTAGACCTTTTTCCTAAAAGCTCCAAATTTCCTAAGATCTGTTTTCAGCTTTATGGACCTCTTAAAGAGCTTCTGCAGTGGGTTCCTAGACATTCCAATTTTCAGACATACCCTATAGTCCCCTTAAGTAAAACTTAGGTAGTTATTCACTTATTTGTATAACCATTCTTTGTATTTGCCTTTTCATATTAAAATGTCTGCCTTTTTGTAGCAGGGGTAATGCTGTAATGCGGCCAATAGCTAAGAAACATATCTCTCAGGATATAGAAGCCTCTATGAATGTGGACTTGGGTGCAGATGTTGATTCTATGTTAAAAATGACAACTAGAACAAGCAAATCAAAGACAAAGATCGTGATTCAGAGATTGGTGCGGACATTCCGAATGCTTACTATCATTGCTGCAGTGAATCTTCCTCTCTACATGATGTTACTTTTTAAGGATTGGATTGACTAATGAAATCAGCACAAATTTTTTTTTGTTCTTGTTCTTTATATAGTTGCCTCTTGAGTCTTGATAGCACGTGAAATTTATTAGCTTAAAATTTTTGAATCCCACTTGTGCTCTTTTCTTTATTGTCATTGAAATATTGGTGTCATTTTATATCATCCACCGAATTATTTCGTGCTATTGATTCGGGTGATAATTTTTTTTCTTTGATAGTCTTTTGCAAGACATGTTATTGATGTCTATATCCCTTTTCCACTCATTCCAAAAACTAATTTGGACGTTATTGTTTTTTCGTCTCCATTTTCATGAAGCTAATCTTTAAGCAAGGTAGCCGCTAAGACACTAAAGGCCTTTGTGTGAATAATGGAAAACATAGTTAAGATGAAATATGATATGAACTGCACTGGTTGTAATAGACCAGACTTTCGTGCTAATTCTCCGCTACGATCTTCCTAGCTGGTTATCTATTTATTATTACCATTATTATATATTATTTAATCTAGGAGCTTTTTTTTTTTTTTTTTTTTTTTTTTTGTGTGGAGAAATCAGACCCGAGAATCAGTAATATTGCAGCAAGAAAAAATTATAAAGAGTCACGTGTGACTAAGGGAGCTATATCAGCAGGTGAGGAACCGATCCATTCCTGTAGCTCATTGCTAGAAACAGCTTTTCTGGCTAAGAAATGGGCAACAGTATTTTTTTTATTTTTTATTTTTTATTTTTGGTTAAGAGGGATTTTTATTAAACTTAGATAGCCATGAAAGGCAAAGTATTGGCTACACGCCTTACATAGTACAGACCAGTGGCATCTTCATTAACAAAAGCTACAATATCAGGGGTAGGGGGATAAAACAAAATAACAAAATCTTCTTGCTGCATACATCCCTCCTTTGCCAGTCCATCAGTTGCCCTGTTTGCTTCCCCCGATAGGTGTGATTCACCTTGGTTTGTTGGAACCTGCTGAGAAGGTACCTACAATCATTCAAGAGAGAGAAATAGTCCCTGTTAGTGACTGAAGTAGATAGAACTAGGTCCACATTTGCATTGAGTTCAACTTCCAGGCAAACAACTCCCAACTGTAATGCAAGCTGCAGCCCATCCCATAATGCCCAAAATTCAGCAATAACACTTGTAGTGAATCCTATATTACGAGAGTAACCTCTGATCCAGGCACCTCTATGATCCTGAATTAATCCTCCACCCTCTGCTCTCCCCGGATTTCCCAACGAAGCTCCGTTTGAATTTAACTTACACCATCCTTCCATTGGTCTATTCCATTTGACATGGGAACACCTTACTTGTATGGTTCTAAATGATTTCCCCACACAGTACACGTACTCAATGGCTTGCTTCAGACAAGAGTCATGAAGTTTCGGGTTTAGAGTAGTGTTATCAAACACTACCCTGTTCCTATGTTTCCAGAATGACCAAACAGCAAAGGTGAACACAGTCTTCCACGGGCAACATTATTGTCTATGTGTTTAACATGAGAGAAAATACAAGAATGAAAACTTGCATCTAACATCTTGTATTACATGACCATACTCTGGATTCATTGAATCCCTAGCAACGATAGTCTTGATAATAACCTCAGCATCGCCTTCCACAGAGCACTCCAAGATACCCAACTCTTTAGCAAAGAAAAGAGCCCTTCTGCATGCTGTAGCTTCAACTACAGCCGGGGGATGAAGGAAGAGGAACCCATTCTGTCATAGCACTGAGCACACCACCTATGGAGTCTCGGATAACAATCCCAAGACTAGCAGCACCCTGAGAATTGAAAGTAGCCCCATCGAAATTTACTTTTACACGAGGGTGGATGGGAGGAATCCATCTTATAGCTCAATCCATCTAGGAGCTTGATGTGCCATATTTGCACTTTTTACTGGTGAGTGGGATTAATGGTCCGATCTTTTGGCGGGAAATATTCTTAATTTAAATAAATAAACTATTTTATTACTATTTTAACTATAGTGCCAGGCCCATAGCTATGTTCCTTTACACTAATTGATTGATTGTTCCTTTAACTATAGTGCCATGCTAGACCCATAGCTATTTTAAATTAGGGCTCTTCTTCAATTAATTGATTGTTCCCATGTTGGAGTCCTCAGTCCTTCAATTAAAACTCAAATGAACTGTTCATCAAAAAAAAAAAAAAAAAAAAAAAAAAAAAAAAAAAAAAAAAAACTCAAATGAACTGGCTTAACAGTCGGTGTGGGATCTGGGAAAATGAAATTTCCCCTTTCCCTTTCTCGGCTATTTCTTGCTCCTTTGAATCCAACCTGCTTTCATCTTTGTCCCTTCGTCTCCTGCCTTTTTCTCCTAATCTGCCTGTCTCTTGGCTCTATCTCTCTTCACGAAACCAAACCAAATCATGTTTGTCCAAATTTTAACAGTTCGATGATGAGTACGTTTTAATCACATTTAGTGGAGTTTTGCTTCTTAGGTAGCATGATTGTGTCATTCCAAACTCCTTGTTTCATCATGAGACCTAGAGTCAAAGAACGAGACAAAATATAAGAGGCATCACTCAAGGGTTTAGCAGGATTGCTACTGAAAACGAGAAGGCCAAATAGCACAATTTAAGCAAAATTTTAGGAAAAAAGCATCCCGACAAAGTTATTTAGTCATGGAACACATTTTTGAAACTCGAGTTCCTAGTAGCTCACGTGGAGTCCATACTTCTTTGAACTCAAGTTTGAGTTGGAACTTGAACTCAAGTTTCAAAAATGTGTTATATAACTAAATAACTTTGTTAGGATGCGTTTCTCCTAAATTTTGCTAAAATTGTGCTATTTGGCAAATTTCGCTGAGAAGAGAATGTCTTGGTCAAGTTTATGATTAGCAATGAGACCCTCACAAAATTTTCTAATAGATGATTAGAAGAAGAAGAAAGTTGGCGAGAGAAAGTCTTGGAGCGTGCCATTGAAGAACAAAGGAAATTGAGATTAGTTGCAAACTTTCAGAGTAAGAACAAGATGCAATGAAACAAGCGTCAATGGAAATTGGTAAAGTAAAAAAGAAAGTACTTATTGAATTTGAAATAGACATAAAACCGCCAAATCGATCGTTACTATTAAATTAAGTTTCGGTGGCACAAACAAATGATTGGCCTAGAAATACGCCAAAGCATAATAACCATCAAGGCATTAATTAAGTATAATAGAAGTCTTAATCAACATAAAAGGACACCACGAATGAGACAAACAAACCAGAGAATTTACTCAGAGCACAAAGATCAAGTAGCTTGTGATCAAGTAGTTCTTTAGGCCTGTACAAAGATTTTTTAAGTTTATATCTCCTTGTACGTGATAAATCAAAATACTGCATAATAAGTAATTAAATAAATCCTCATCCAACACATATTTTTGTATTTTTGGATTTGATGAGATTAAACATACTTCATCTATTTAAACAAATATCATATTCAAATTCAAAAAATCCTAATTAACGATGATTAACAACACATGCTTCATCAGTAATATTCTTGTTGGGTAATAATAATAAGACATTCATTATTCAGTATATTTGCTATTTGTGATTGTGACACCAAAACAAAACATGTGCTAGGCTGCAAGTAATTCAAATTCAATTGTGCAGTCAGTGATAGCCTTAGCCTGTGTTGTGTGCGAAAGCGAATGGGCATAAGCACAAAACCTTAACACAACTGCATTGCATGCATTTTGGACAAGCCTCATAGCAGTCCGAAACTCCATTAGGGCAGGCTCCTACAATGTAATCAACTGTTGCCCTTCCTTCTGATCGTTTTTGCAGAAGTAATATATAACAAAATTTATATTTTCATTTAAAGATCGTTGTACCACAAAACCATAAATTCTAAATAGAACAAAATTGCGTACCTTTCTTACCAACCCAAGTGTGTTGCCTCCCAAGGTATTCACGACTCTCTCTCTCTGTTTCTTTTTAAGTTTTCAGAAGACTCCAGTATCACTCAGTAGTTCTAATGGCCAACCACTGATATGATATTTTAAAATTTTATTTTTATTTAAGACTGTTAAATGACATTATTAGCAACGTGATGTGTTATACCATGTTGTGTATGCTAGAGTGGATGCAGAAGAGGAAGTATAGAATAGGAACACCGAGAACACGAGGATTACGTGGTTCAGCATTGTCGGCCTACATCCACGGAGGAATCCCTTAAGGGCTACATCTTTATTGTATAAGAGTGTAGTACAATAACCTGTGTTACAATGAACCCTAACATGAGTATATATAGGCGACTAAACCCTAGACTACTAATACAAGCAGGACTGGGTTTGGGCCTATTACATTTGGCTAATATGACTAATATATATCTCTAACAAAGACTTCTAAAACCCAAGAGAGAGATTGGATGTGGGATCCTTAAGGATCCTAATCTTCAGCTGTAGGGTTCATCAATAACTTTTTGGAATGTTATTGACTTATCTTGAAACTCTTTCAAAATTATTCCATAATTTTCTCAACCATATCAAGAAAATATTTGAACTTCTACAGATTGCAATAATATCTATCAACACATTGCAATTGACCCCTGAAGATTAGAGAATTACAAATGACGTCCCATTACTTACAATTTTATATCTATGTCCTTCCACCATACTATATTCCCATAAGCCACTAGGACTGGATTAATATCACTGTCATGTCCCTAGCTTATGTGACCCTTAATTTCTTGATTTCATAATTTCTATTGGACTCCAAAATATCTTTAAAAAACTCTTTAAATATATATATATATATATATACACAATATTATATATATGAAAAACATTTTTGAAAAATGTCAGTGGTCGGTTTTGTTTTGAGTCCAACTTCAATATGAAAATCAACTGAATATACTATCTTCTTTAAAGACTGGTGGATTCATTATTGAGCATTTATATATTTTACTCATTACACACATAACCCAACGTGTCTGTATATAGCCTTTAAAATTGGCATCACTAGTTGACATTGTCAAAGTTATGTGCATAATAAATAAATATACACAAACCCCTCATGTTTGAGGACAATAGAAAATTTTTGATAGAACAACCTTTTAATTAACAGTGATGACTCCATAAGGTGTCCTTGATTGGATCCAATTCAGTGTATGTACTTGTTACATTACACCCGCTTGTCTGCTTAAAGTCACTACCTCAATGATGGAGTAAATCATCCTATCATATAGCAGCACAACAAGTGTAGGTTTCAGCGGTAATATTCAATTAATATCCACAACTTAGAACAATTTAATAATCTATGAAAAATCATTACTCCTTGTCTTTGGTTCCTTAACCATTAACATGATTTTTCTACAGAGGTGACATCACATGCCACATTTAAACAATGAAATATGCCAATAAAATTTATGAACGTGAAAATAAAATTTTATTATCAAATAAAAATTCATAGTATCGTTTTTGAGGGCACATAATTCTAACAATCTCCCACTTTCACTCAAAATCAATCATACATGTATTTAATACCCATTGCTTCCAAATGTTTCTCAAACACCTTTTGAGACAATGCCTTTGTGAGTGGATCTGCAACATTATTGGCAGAGACAATCTTTGTTATTGCTACATCACCTCTATGTATGATATCACGTATCAAGTGATATTTACGTGCAATATGTTTTGTCCTTTGATGAGCCTTTGGTTCTATTGCGTTTGCAACAGCCCCACTATTGTCACAATAGATAGTAATGGGTGACTCAATAGAAGGAACAACTTCAAGTTCTTGAATGAACTTGCGAATCCACACAGCTTCCTTTGCAGCTATATACTCTGCTTTTGTAGTAGAGTCTGCAGTAGTATCTTGCTTGCAACTTCTCCAACTTATTACTCCCTTGCTAAGAGTGAACACAAATCCAGAAATTGATTTTCTATCATCAATATCATATTGAAAATCTGAATCTGTATACCCTTGGACAGTTAAATCCTCACCACCAAACACCAAGAAATAATGTTTGGTCCTATTTAAATATTTGAGGATATGTTTCACTACTGTCCAATGCTCAGAACCTGGATTGGATTGATATCTACTCACAATGCTCACTGCATAACAAATGTCTAGCCTAGTGCAAAGCATTGCGTACATGAGACTTCCTATAGCCGAAGCATAAGGACAATTTCTCATTTTCTCTCTCCCTTCTTGTGTTTTAGGACACATTTGATTAGAGAGATGAACTCCATGTCTAAAAGGTGAAAACCCTTTCTTGGAATCTTGCATGCTAAACCTAGCCAATATCTTGTCAATATAATTGACCTGTGAAAGTCCCAAAAACCTTTTCTTTCGGTCTCTAAACAATTTGATTCTGAGTATATAGGACTCTTCACCAAGATATTTCTGTGCAAAGTGACTAGATAACCATACTTTTATAGATGACATTGCTCCTACATCATTGCCAATGAGTAGTATGTCATCTACATAAAGAACTAAAAATGTAATAGTGCTCCCACTAACCTTTTTGTAAACACAAGGTTCATCCATATTTTGTGAGAAACCAAACGATTTGATTGCCTCATCAAAACGGATGTTCCAACTGTGTGATGCTTGATTTAGGCTGTATATAGATCTCATCAACTTGCACACTTTTGATTCTTGACCATGAGATATGAAACCTTCTGGCTGGTCCATAAAAATTTCTTCTTGAATGGACACATTCAAGAAAGCTATTTTAACATCCATTTGCCATATCTCATAATCATAATGTGCAGCAATTGACAATAGAATCCTTATGGAATTTAGCATGGCTACTGGCGAAAAGGTTTCCTCATAATCAATTCCAGCCTTTTGATTATACCCTTTTGCCACTAGCCTAGCTTTATAGGTCTCCACCTTACCACTAGGTCCTATCTTCCTTTTGTAGACCCATTTACAACCAATAGGCTTAATACCTTTATGGTTTGTCTACTAAGGTCTAGGCCTGGTTGGTATACATTGAGTCCATCTCTGATTCCATGGCCCTTTTCCAATTCTCAACATCCTTATCAGTCATTGCTTCTTGATAAGTAAAAGGATCATTATCACGCTCCTCTGACTCCATTAGATAAATCTCATTTAACAAAGTGAGTTTAACTAGAGGCCTGATAGTCCTTTTTCTTCGTCGAGTCTCTTGTATTTTGCTTGGTTCAGTAGGCACTATTACTTGCTCTTCATTATTCTCATTCAACTCAGCCATTGGGTTATCAGTTTGTTCATCAAGAGAAACTTTTGCTCTACTTTCATTTAAGCTATAATCTTCCTCAAGAAAAATAGCATTCCTGCTCACAAACACCTTTTACTCACTAGGATTGTAAAAATAGAAACCAGTAAACATCTTGGGATAGCCAACAAATAAACATCTATCTCTCCTTAGTCCTAGCTTATCCATATTAGACTTTCTAACATGTGCTGTACAACCCCATATCTATAAGTGATTTAGACTTGGTTTCTTACCAGTCTATAACTCATATGGGGTATTAGGAATTGATTTGATAGGGACTCTATTTAATAAATAAACAACAATCTCCAAAGCATAACCCCAAAATGAAATTGGCAACTCTGACATGCTCATCATAGAACGAACCATATCTAATAAGGTTCTATTACTTCTTTTAGCTACACCATTATGTTGAGGTGTGGCAGGGTGAGTCAATTGAGAAATAATCCCATTTTCTTTTAGATATTCCTTAAATTGATCCAATAGGTATTCTCCTCCTCTATTAGAGCGAAGAACTTTTATGCATTTTCCAGCTTGTTTCTCAACCTTATTACGAAATTCTTTGAACTTTTCAAAGGATTCAGATTTATGTTTCATTAGGTACAAATAACCATACCTAGAATAATCATCAATAAAGTAATGAAGTAATAGAAACCACCTATTGCCATGTGATTCATAGGACCACAAACATCAGTGTGTATTAATCCTAATACATTAGTGGCTCTAGCTCCCTTTCCTGTAAAGGGACTTTTGGTCATTTTCCCTTGTAAGCAAGGCTCACAAATTGGATAAGGCTCTACCTTCAAAAGATTCAATGGCCCATCCCTTACCAATCTATTGATTCGGTCAATATTGATATGACCAAGCCTTAAGTGCCACAAATAGGTAGGATTAACATCTCTTTTTCTTTTAAGAGATAACACACTGGTAGCAATATCATTCTCAACACAATTAATAGAATTATCAATAGAACTCAAAAAATAAAGACCATCTTGTAAAATGCCAGAAGTTACAAATTTATTATTAAACTTAACAACAAGTTTAGAAGTAAAAAGAAATGAATATCCTGAACAACCAAGTTTTGAAACTAAAACTAAAATTCTTCACACTTCTGGCACATATAAGCAATCTTCTAAGACAAGAGTTCTACTAGAAAATAATTCTAAATAAAAGGTTCCAATGACAATGGCTGCAACAGTTGCACTAGTCCCATCTTTAGGATCACCTCCCCTTCATTTAGCCTTCGGGCCTCCTTGAACCCCTACAACATATTGCAAATGTGTGAGATTGTACCAGAATCTACACACCAAGAATCAAATGGACCATCCATTAAATTTGTTTCAATAACGAGCAAATTAGGCATACCTTCTGCAGGTTTGTCATTATTCAGAGAAGCCAAATAATGGCGATAGTTTCTCTTCCAATGACTAGGCTTACAGCAGTGGAAACAATTTCCTTTTGCTTTCTTTTTCTCAATGTCCTTATTCACTTTGTCACCCTGAGCCTTATTGAATGACTGAGACCCTTTTCTCTTAAAGTTTTTACCCTTAGGCTTCAACTTAAGAGAAGTATCAGATTTTTCAGCCAACATTACAGTAGGCTTTTCTTTCTTGATGAGATCCTCAGCTGCTTTCAACATATTAAGTAGCTCTGACAATGTCACTTCCATCTTATTCATGTTATAGTTCGTGATAAACTGATTAAAAGAATTAGGTAAAGATGCTAGGATCGCATCAACTTGGGTCTCACTATCAATTTCTGCACCAAGCATATCCAGTTCGTTGATGAAAGAAATCATCTTCAGGACATGTTCCCGAACTGGAGTTCCTTCCAGCATTTTGGTGGACATGAGATTTTTCATAGCAGTTTGTCATGCACTTCTGCTTTGTTCTCCAAACATCTCTTTGAGGTGTAGCATCATATCTTGTGCTGTAACTAGGCCTTGGCATTGTTTTTGCAACACATTGGTCATAGAGGCCATTATGTAGCATTTAGCCATTTCATTAGCCTCATGCCACTTATTAAATGCATCTCTCTGCTCCTTAATGGCATCAGCTAAAGCAAGTTCTGGTGCCTTAGTATTAAGGACATGAGCTATCTTATCAGCAGTGAGAACAATGATTAAGTTCCTTTTCCAATCTACACAGTTTGGTCCAGACAATCGATTTTCATCCAAAATCTTAGCTAAGGGATTAAAATTGGTCATAATGAATCTGCAAAATAATATAAAATAATATTTTCACATACATATATCCATCATGTTTAGGTTTTTGAATAACTAATGGTACCTCCCACAAGAACAAAATATCATAGATTCCCAGAACAGAATATAACAATTATATTCATAAATAGTTCAAAGTGGGCATCGGGAACTCTTACCTTGCATGCTCCAATAATTTCTTGTGAAATATACTGTGCACACCATATAAAGGCAAATAGATACTATTCATCACGATTTCTGATGGGGAAGGACAAGTGTAGCTCGTCCTTAGGTTGTCGTCCACAGAATGCAGGTTACCACAACAGTTGGGCCTGCCCCTACTCATCCATTGTATCATTCATGTCTTAATCTTTTATGAGAGGCTCGTCTGGACTAAGGAAAGTCATCTAGATATGAAAGACCCTTCAAAACTTGGGAATACTTCTAAATGTAAGATTTATCTACAAGAGCTTATGAATTGAACCGTGTGTAACCATTTTAATATATGAGTAAGATCCTGATTTATCGCTATAACTTCCTGCCAAGTACTTAACTTCCACTGACAGTTATAGAAAATGAGAGTAGATATCATAACTTTTATAGTGGTTGTAATAGTTAAGTTTGAACTTTCAGACTTCCACAAATGTGGGAGAAGTTATAAGACAAGTAACCACTCCAAAGCACACTATATAAACACTTATCCTCATCAAACAAAAGTAAGTTCCACTATTCCCTAAAAAAAGAAGTTGGAGTTCTTGACTTTAAAAGAGAGAAACTAACTTAAGCATCGGAGGGTTCTTGGCCGGTCCACCTCGGTCTCCTCTGATTTTGTTTCATTTTTCTTTTTAGGCCTTCCAAGAGATTACTAGCCCTTTGAAATCCGGAGCATTCAGTCTACTGATTTTCTGTGCATCATTAGTTGGCGTCGTCTGTGGGGAGATTAATTGTGTTTTGCAGTTCATCTTTCTTCGACAAAAGGTTATGTGGTTCGGACAAGATCAAAGGCCACTAGTCCAGGCCACCAGGAGAGTAGGGATGCCTCTAGCAATCCCCACCGTGATCGACAGTCAGTGCCTGTCATGTAACCGCCTTCCATCCAACATGTACAGTCCATGGCAACCGCCATGGCGGAATTAACTTGTCAGAATCAAGAGTTCACTAGGGAGATTGGTCTAAGGAGGCAACGCCATGAAAGATACACGGAAGGACAAACCCAGAGTCAAGAAGATAAAGGAGGAAACGCTGAGCTCGAAAACCAGTCAAGGGGTACCGCTTCACGAAGGGTGCCACACTTGGAAAGGGAAATGGATCAGATGAGGAAGGTTATGGACGAGATGAGGGAGAACATGAGAAGGGAGAATCCCGTAGATAATTTAGTTCATCGAACAAACTCCCCTTTCACGGCTTCCATCAACAGTCACCCCTTGCCACCTAAGTTCAAGATGCCTTCCTTGGACTCATATGATGGAATGTGCGACCCTTTTGATCATATTGCTACTTTCAAGACTACGATGCACCTTCAATGGGTTTCAGATGAGATTATGTGTAGGGCCTTCCCTACTACCTTCAAAGGGCTAACACGAGTATGGTTTAGCAAGATTCCTTCGAATACTGTGAGTTCTTTTGAAGAATTGAGTAAGCTGTTTGTCAACAATTTTATCAGATGACAAAGGCATAAATGTTCCTCGTCCAGCCTATTAACCATAGAGTAAGGGGAAAATGAAAGCTTGCGGTCCTTCCTTACTCATTTTAATAGGGAAGCCCTAACAGTGGACGAGATGGACGACAAGTTGTTATTGGCGGCCTTCCATAATGGAGTTCACTCTAATTTATTCATCCATAAGCTTTATGAGCAAGAGCCTCAAAACATGGCTAAACTCATCCATTTGGCCCAAAACTTCATGAATGCAGAAGATGCAATTATAGTTAAGAAGAGGAAGAGAGCTGAGCGAATGGAAGCAGATCTCTCGTGCCATCCTGAGTAGGGTCCTCGTCCAAAGAAGGCACGAACAGGAGAGAAGAAAGATCGAGACAACAAGAAGGCAAGCTCTTTGGCACAAAGTCAGCAATACACGCCCTTAAACATGCCACTTCAACAAGTGCTTATGCAAATCAAGGATGATCCTTCCTTGAAATGGCCGGAAAAAATGAAGGGAGATCCCAACAATTGCAATAGGAACAAGTATTGCCGCTTCCACAAAGATCATGGGCATGACATGGACGTGTGTTTTGATTTGAAGCAGTAGATAGAAAATCTTATCAGGCAAGGAAAATTGAGAAATTTCCTTGGACTAGATCACAAAGACGAGAAGTTGAAGGGAAAGCTAGAAGAGCCGTCACGACCCCTATGTAGAGAAATAAGAGTCATCATAGGAGGGACCTCGACAGGACAATCTTCCAAGTCAAGGAAGATGTACCTGAAGGTAGTGTAAAACGTCCAACTTTCAGGACGATCTCCAAGGACGAGGGTAACAGATGAGCAAGCAATTACATTCACGGATGAAGATGCTGAAAGGGTACCCATATGACAACGCGATCGTCATTACTTTGCTTATTGCTGATTATACGACCAAAAGGGTGTTGGTGGACAATGGGAGTTCGGCAGACACCTTATATTACCTTGCTTTCCAGCAAATGAGGCTTGGACGATATCAACTTTGTCCAGTGAATTCACCCTTGGTAGGATTTGGAGGAATGAAAGTGTAGTCCGTGGGTACTATTACGTTACCCGTGGTGGTAGGCGCATATCGACAACAGATAACCAAAGAAGTAAACTTTCGTGTTGTGTACTGTTCGTCGTCATACAACGCCATCATTGGAAGACTAACTTTAAACAGTTGAAAGGCAGTAACATCTACCTACCACCTGTCAGTCAAATTCCCTACGAAGTATGGGATAAGGCAAGTGCAAGGAGATCAGTTAGCAGCAAAGGAGTGTTATTTGACCATGTTGACTATGGACGAACAGGTTCAGACAATGAGCATTGAGGAGAGAAGAGTTATTGCAGAGCCCATCGAAGTGCCAGAAGACATTCCTTTGGACGAGAATAACCCTGAGAAGTATACAAGGGTTGGAGCAAGTACGGAAAGGAAGACGAAGCAAGACCTTGTCTAGTTCTTAAAGAAGAGCATTGATGTATTTGCATGGAGTTATGAGGACATGCCAAGTATCGACCCTAGTGTTATCACCCATTGTCTAAACGTATATCCTTCCTCGAAGCCCGTTCGTCAAAAGAAAAGAGTTTTTGCTCCTGAACGAGAAAATGCAATCAAGGAAGAAGTCCAGAAGTTGACCATGGCGAAATTTATCCAGGAAGTTTATTACTCGGACTGGTTGGCTAATGTGGTGATGGTTAGGAAGGCTAATGGCAAGTGGAGAATGTGCATGGACTTCACTGATTTAAACAAGGCTTGCCCTAAGGATAGCTATCCATTGCCATGCATTGACCAGCTGGTGGACTCAATTGCGGGTCATAAATTGCTAAGTTTCATGGATACTTTCTCAAGTTACAATCAAATAAAGATAGACGAGGTGGATCAAGAGAAGACACCCTTCATCACCAGCCAAGGTCTGTTTTGCTACAAGGTGATGCCCTTCAGTTTGAAGAACGTGGGGGCAACTTATCAAAGGCTGGTTAACCATATATTTCATTCACAGATCGGGAGGAATGTAGAAGTCTATGTAGATGATATGTTGGTAAAGAGTTTGGATGGGGAAAAGCATCTAGACGACCTTTAGGAGACATTTGATACACTTAGACAGTACAACATGAAGTTAAATCCGAGCAAGTGTGCTTTTGGAGTTTCATCAGGAAAATTCCTTGGTTTCATGGTTTTACATAGGGGATTTGAGGCAAATCCTGATAAGATCCAAGCGATCCTGGATATGGAGTCACCAAGGAATATCAAAGAAGTCTAGTCTCTTATTGGACTAGTCGCTGCTCTTAACAGGCTCGTCTCTAAAGCTACTGACAAATGTTTACCATTTTTTAAGGTTATGAAGAAAGCAATTGAATGGACGGACGAATGTCAAAAGGCCTTCCAAGAACTTAAGGCCTACCTTATGGCAGCCCCTCTGCTAAGCCCGGCTATACCAGGTGAAGAATTATATTTGTATTTAGCGGTGTCCCCACATGCAGTAAGCTCAGCGTTGGTTAGAGAAGAAAGGAAGATACAAAAGCTGGTTTATTACACAAGCCGAGCACTAAGAGGGGCAGAAGGATGATATCCCATGATGGAAAAGCTGGCCTTTACTTTGGTCACGACTTCTATGAAGTTAAGGCATTACTTTCAGGCTCATGTTATCAATTTCTTGTCAGATCATCCACTGAAGAAGGCAATGAACAAGTTGGAAGCCGCAAGATGACTAATACAATGGGACATAGAACTCAGCGAGTTTGATGTCAGGTACCAACCAAGAAATGCGATAAAGGCACAAGTACTGGCAGATTTCATTGCAGAGTTCAGTCCCAATCAAGGTGGGCTAGATGAGGTGGACGAAGTACAGAGGTGGGTAGTCAATATGGATGGCTTGTCCACGTTATATGTAGGAGGAATTGGAGTTATACTCAATCCCCGAAAGGAGAAAAGTTGAAATACACAGCTCGTCTACAATACCAAACCACCAACAATGAAGCTGGATATGAAGCTCTCTTTAAAGGATTGGAATTGGCTAAGTCCTTAGGGGCGGAGTCAGTAATCCTCCAAGAGGATTCTCAGTTGATCATCAATCAAGTGAATGGAATGTGTGAAGCTAAAGAAGATCGGATGAAGAAGTATCTAAACAAGGTAAAGCAGCTTGTCAAAAAATTTAAAGAAGCCAGTTTTGTTCAACTCCCGAGGGAGGAAAACATGGAAGCAGATGCTTTGGCAAAAGCAGCTTCAGCAGGGGGAGCCATGGACGAGTGTGATAAAGTCCAATATATGCCGAGCATAGACCTTTTAGAGGTACACCAAATTGAAGGAGAAGAAAATTGGATGACTCCAATAGTCATCTATCTCAAGGATGGAAGGCTTCCAGAGGACAAGGACGAGGTGAGGAAGTTGAGGATTAGAGCTGCTAAGTATGTCCTCATAGACGAGGTGTAGTATAAACGAGGTTTCTCTCAGCCTTACTTAAGGTGTTTAGCCCTGGATGAGTCGAACTATGTATTGAGGGAGGTTCATGAAGGAGCATGCGAAAATCACTCAGGAGCAAAACACTAGTCCATAAGGTCGTCTGTGCAGGTTACTACTAGCCAACTATTCAAGCAGATGCTAAGACTGATGTCAAGGTATGTGACTAGTGCCAATGCTTTAGCAACGTCCCTAGACAACCGTTGGATTATCTCACCCTGATGATGGCCCCATGGCCCTTTGCGCAATAGGGATTAGATATCTTGGGCCCCTTTCCACTTGGAACCAAGCAGATGAAGTTTTTAGTAGTAGGGATTGATTACTTCACTAAGTGGGTGGAAGTTGAACCCCTAACAAAGATCACACAGCAAAATGTTAAGAACTTTGTTTGGAAGAACATTGTATGTAGGTTTAGGGTGCCTAGGGTATTGATATCAGACAATGGACGATAATTTGACAACACACTTTTCAAAGACTTCTGCGAGCACTTTGGAATCAAGAATCATTATTCCTCACCCTCCCACCCACAAAAAAATGGTCAAGCAGAAGTGGCAAACCGATCCTTGTTGAAAATCATCAAGACTCGGCTTGAGGGGTCAAAGGGAGTATGGCCATGCCAGGAGTTTTATGGGCTTATAGGACGACTGTGAGGACCCCCACAGGGGAAACCCCTTTCAAATTAGCGTATGGAAGTGAAGCAGTGATACTTGTAGAGGTGCATATGGCAAACCACAGGGTGATGTAGTATCAGGACAAGAATAACGAAGAACAACTTTGCCTCAACCTTGATCTGGTAGATGAGCTGAGGATGAACATGGAACAAAGGACAGCGAGGTATAAAAACCTCATGGCTAGACAATATGATGCAATGGTGAAACCCAGGCGCTTCAACATTGGAGACCTTATCCTAAAAAGGGTTTCTTTGGCGACTAGAAATCCAGCCCATGGAAAACTGGGACCTAATTGGGAAGGACCCTACAGTGTCATTAATTGCAAAAGGCAAGGATCATATTACTTAGAAGCCCTGGACGGGAGAAAGCTAGAGCACCCCTGGAATGTTGAGCATTTAAGAAGATATTACCAGTAAGATATCAGCCTGGACGAGTACCATCATAGACGAAATCATCCTAGACGTTGTCACTTTGGACGAGATAAAGTTTGTGTTGCTTTTTGTTACTTGCATGTGTTTGTTATTAGCATTATATGTTGTGTTTTAATTCCCTAAAGGTGTATTAGTTCTTAAACTATGTGCTATAGACTATGGACGAAGTCATAGATTTGGTCCATCTATTTGTATTTTTAATTCCCTAAAGGGCACTAGCTTCTAAGCATATGCCATGCTTGTGGACGATGTTTATGATACATATATACAGTTTGGATTTCCAATATATGTGATGCATAAATCTAATCTCCATAATCTCATCCACAAGAAGGCTAAGGCTCAAGACGAGTAAAATTTTTGCACGCAGGGATGTAACGTCTATTAAGCTTTCCTTAAAATAAAGATAAAGCAAAGAAAAATAAAGGCACATTTGTCTAAACAATGGACGAGATAAAGCTTGAAGCGTATTCGTCCATACCATGGACGAGGAAATGCATGCATATGAGAATACTCAAAAGTCCATGGATAAGTATCCAGCGAAAACAACCCAATCTCTGGACTGTTAAAGCTGGCAAAAGCCCATTCATAAACTTGCAAAATTTAAAGAATGGAGAAAATGTTGAACATAAGGAGTCTATATCAACATGGATGAGCTAAATGCCTCTATGAGTGGATGGACTACAAGCCATTATAACATGGATGATGTAAATAAAGAAAAACACGTCCATACAATAACATGTTAAAAAAAAATAAAGTGATGGAAATAAACATTCATTCATTCATAAAGTTTGAAAAAGGGTAGATGACCACTGTCCAAAAACCCTTATAAAGCCTAAAAAGCAATTGTTTGAAAGCTCATCCTAAAGGATTATAGACGAGAGAAATGTACCTTGATAAATCTAAATGGTCCAAAACAATGGACCTCATAAATTTTTTTTTTTAATTACAAAGATGATATTTCAAACGTCCTTTACTAAGGGTTATCTCCAGAGGTGGGATTGTCCTGAGTAGGGTGGGTAGTGGCATCGTCTTCAATATTGACATCTTCAGAGCTTGTTTGGAGAAGGGAGCTCGCAGCACAAACATTGAGCTTGATGGAATTGAAGTCAACTTCTGGGAAGCGTTCCTCAGCGTCCATGCGAAAATCTTCGAAGCCAGCAGCATAATTTGCGTCTAAAAGATCAGTATACTGTTTAGAGGCTTTGAACTCCATAACAACGTCCTGTTTGGCTTTCTTAAGAAGGGTGCTCAACTCGTTATTTTTCTTCTGAAGATAATCAAGACGAGAGTCCTTTTCGACGATGTCAGCCTTGAGTTCTTCGACGAGGTTTGCATTTCTTTGGCCTCGTATGTAGCCTTGGCTGCCACCTCAGCCCAACCCTTGCAGTCATCCTTCACCTCCTAAATCCTCGTCTCAAGCAAGATCCTCGTCTTGTCCAACTCCATGGCCTGCCTGGATGCTACGATGAACTTTGACATTGCCTATAAGAAATAAGTGATAAAAATAATGGTTAGACGAGAAAAGCGTGAAGTGACAAAGACGTGGCAAAAATGAAATCGCGTACCTTGAAAAGATCATGAACACCAGAATTTTCAAAGTCTTTCAAAGACATGCCATAGCATGCAGCTATGTCCTCATCAGACACAACCTTCTCAAAGCGTTCCCAAGCCAAATCCTCATTTTCAACAAGATTCATAGGAATCCTTTAAGAAGGTTGGGATGAGGCAGGCGCAGTGATCTTGGACGGAGTAATCTCAATGGGGGCAGACTAGTCTACATCAAAAACTTGGATGGACGGTTGAGACGTAGGGAGACTAGGCTTGAAAACTCTTGGTTTGGATGACCCATGCTTTGCCTTCTTTCATCGATGACTGGGAAGGTTTCCCAAGTCAAGCGTCTTGGATAAAGTTTTCCTTTTGTCCCTAGTAGAAGGACGAAGCTGGGATTGAGTTTCAAGCTTGTTTGCCTCGTCTACCACCTCCTTTCCCTTATTTTCTTTCATAGTTGCCATCTCTAAAAAAAAAATGATTAAAGTTAAGCCAAGGAGTATAACATAAATAATACTCAGATAAATTCTAAGTAAAAAGAAACTCACGTCTACGACCAGTGAGCTCATGAGCAATGGCTTCAGCAGATGGTTTAGGGCTGAGTCCCCACGTGGTAAGATGTTGAAGGGTGACCAATGAATGGAAACTCCTGTCAACGTAAAGACGAGCTCTGTGGATGCGGTCACGGTAAAATTTGCTTAAAGATGGTCGTCCAATAGCTATAAAAAAGAAAGGAGAGAGAGAAGGGTTATATGATTATAAGCAAAATAAAAAAAAAAAAATACATAAAAAAAAAAAGCATACATTCAGGAGGAAGGTTCCCTAATTCCCCAGTGTAAGGGGCAAATGTATCCCTGCCAACCTCAATAGGGTTCCTAGCCCAGAAACCAGAGACGAAGAAGAACTCCGTCTTCCAGTTTCTATCAAACGAGACAAGGGATTTTATTAATCTATAATCTGTACCCTTGGATGTAAATTGATAAAAGCTAAAGGACTGGTTAATTTCTGAGGGTTTGTAGCAGAAGAGGAACTCGTCCACAGTAAGAGGACGATCCCTTCCAAATACTTCCCTCCACAAAACTTGCATAGAGACAACCAATCTCCATGCATTAGGGTTAAATTGACATACCCCTAAATCTAACCTAACAAGTAATTCCCTGGCAAAGGCATTAAGGGTAACCTAAGTCCCCCTAAAAGGTAAGCTTCATAGGCGCTTATCCCAAAATGAGGGTTGCAGCACCACTCCCCACGGACGGCTGACCTAGGGTTAAGGTTGTCTGGAATTTGGTACCAAGTCCTAAGTGAGGTGTGTCTCTGTTCACTTGTTTTGGAAGGGATACCTACAGCGCAACTATAAACTATTTCTAACTCGTCTAAAGGATTAGATGGAGGGACACTCGCTGAGGTGCCAGCTAGAGACCCAGAAGTTGCCCTCAAACTGAGTTGTTCCTGAAGAACTTCTAAAGGGACTCCAAGAACACCACATGTGTTCTCCTCGTCCGTGGTGTTTCCCCCACTATTGCTGTTGCTAGTGCTACTACTGGAGCCACTATAGCTAGTTGAATCATGATACTCGTCTATAGCCTTATCTATACTATTACTAGATGAAGAGATGACAGTTTCAGACATCTTGAAGAAAACTTAAAGCTTAAAGACGAGAATGAAGAGAATACCTGGCTCTAGATAGAAGAGGACTATAGATGCAGAAGAACTTCTAGACGAGGCTCTAGACGACAGATGTCAAAGAAGAAAATTTTTGAAATGCGAAGGGCAGGAGGGGAATTCTACTATTTATAGGCAATGAAGGTTGGCATCTGAAGCGACGTGACCAGCCAGGAAAGACCACGTGGCATCCTTCTTGAAAGATGAAACGTCATGATTGAAACACGCCAAATTGGACCACGTGTCAAAAAAAGAAAAAAAAAAGAAAAAGAAAAGAAAGAGAACATTCTGATGACATACAACACAAGGGCAAGGGGGCAACTGATGGGGAAGGACAAGTGTAGCTCGTCCTTGGGTTGTCGTCCACAGAATGCAGGTTACTACAACAGTTGGGCCTGCCCCTACTCGTCCATTGTATCATTCATGGGTTGTCTTAATCTTTTATGAGAGGCTCGTTTGGACTAAGGAAATTCGTCCAAATGTGGACGACCCTTCAACACTTGGGAATATTTCTAAATGTAAGATTTATCTACAAGAGCTTATGAATCAAACCACGTGTAACCATTTTAATATATGAGTAAGATCCTGATTTATCGCTATAACTTCCTGCCAAGTAAGATCCTGATTTATCGCTATAACTTCCTGCCAAGTACTTAACTTCCAATGACAGTATAGAAGATGAGAGTAGATATCATAACTTCTATAGCAGTTGTAATAGTTAAGTTTGAACCTTCAGACTTCCACAAATGTGGGAGAAGTTACAAGACAAGTAACTGTTAGGATTAATGCCCTTAAATCCTATTGTATAATGCTATGTATGACATGATGTATGACTTAATATTGTAATTAATAAAGTTGTTTTATTATTATTTGAAATAATGGTAACATGAATATTCGGACATTATCACAGAGTCCATGAGATGCATAGTGTGCGGTTTATGTGAAAAGTCACAGAAAATATAAATCACAAGTTCTTTGTAAACTTAGAATTTAGTTCGTAGTTGGTGATGAAATTGGACGTTTCATCTGCGAAGACTATAACATATTAACTAAGATGATTTATCTTGATCATGGAAGTGGTGACTTCTAGTTGATATGTTGATATGTTTTAAGAGTTAAAACATATTGAACTAGACCGCTGTGAGATTTATTATTCTCCTAACGACTGTCAATTGAATAATAAATCTCACGACTTATATATTTACATGAACTCTTAATCTTGAGAGAATAATGGACCTGATCATGAAGTGTAGGTTGCTTTGATATATCAGGAGTGAGATCTAAAGTAATGGTCAAAACCTCAGTATGTTGGGCAGCCACATTTAGTGTTGATAGAACATATATTCTCAAGATGGAATTCATAGTCTCTTAACGGAGATACAAAATATTCCCTTAAGATAAGTTTAATGAGTTTATTATTCAGAATGTTAGGCCTAGCTACTTTAGTAAATAGTTACTAAAGTATATATTTATGAAGTTGGATTTCATAAATATATGATGAATAACTTAAAGGATTAAACCGGGTACTCAAGGATTAAGATGTAGTAATTTACAAAGTGGCAGTCTACATTCATGACTTTGTATTACTACGAATATTTTATGAAGGAGTTGCATGTATAATAAAGTCTTGGGATATAATTTATTAATAAGGCCTAGAGTGCAATTATATTTATATAGTGGCATTAAATATAATTAATGGTAACTTTGGACTTGTCAAGAGTTGATAGAAAAGCCCAAGGCCCATTAGGGCTAGTGTCTTATTAGTCCCTTTTGGTCTCACTCCAAGCCACATACTAAAGCTCAATTGGAAAGGCCCAATAGGCCAGCCCAATTAGACAATCAGTTAGTTATAAAGGGAGAAACATACAGAATTTTTTCATTAGTGAAAAGAAAAAGAGAGACATCATTGTGAAATAGTGTGTATGTGTGAGTGAAGTCACTCGATTATTCTCCCTTGGAAACTGATTGAAAGACCACACTTCTTGGGCGTAAAGTGGAATTGGAGTGAAGATTAAAAGTGTTCCTAAGTACTTCTAATCTTTTGTTTTGAATTTCACCGCACCAAGGTACTTTATCTTGTTCTTAAATTCTGAAATTTACATAGTACATGTTATCAATCATGAATGAAATAGATCCATGTTTGTTGCTTCCGCTGTGTGTTTTGTATGAGATACAAAACCAGATTTTCCAATAGTAACCACTCCAAAGCGCACTATATAAACACTTATCCTCATCAAACGAAAGTAAGTTCCACTATTCTCCAAAAAAGGAGTTGGAGTTCTTGAGTTTAATAGAGAGAAACTAACTTAAGCATCAAAGGGTTCTTTGCCGGTCCACATCGGTCTCCTTTGATTTTGTTTCATTTTTCTTTTCAGGCCTTCCAAGAGATTACCAGCCCTTTGAAATCCGGAGCATTCAGTCTACTGATTTTTTGTGCATCATCAATTTCATCTCATGTTTCTAATTTTATTTAATTTATCTTTGACTCCCGATTTACTTTTTTGGCCTCCAAATCAAACATGTTTTACACTATTTTAGTGGTCATGTTTATTTGGTTAAGTGCAAACCATTATCTAAGTGTGATATATTTACTAGTATGATTACGTTGCTATTTTAGCCACACTCCCACCAGTCATACACACACCTATCTTCGTAAGAAGTAAACAAGAGGAACTACTAAACCAAAATCAAGTCTATCCTTTTGGCTTTGACAACCTTTATTCTTTGACAATGGAAGGCCGTAGGAATTATTCTGTAAAATAATCCTATTTAGCACTCAATATATATTACTACTGGGACTATTTAAATATTATTCTTTATGTATCTGATACAACTCCCACTAATTGAGATTCAGCACCTTAATTCGGCAATACTCGAGATTTTATCAAATAAATGATGAGGGTAAATTTATAATATTGATGAACTCGTCCATATTAGGCAAAGGAGATGGCCCTGATGAACTCGTCGGCCTCGCCTTCGTAAACAACCAAGTAAAAAGACGACAATTCCACCTCAAAGCTAATGGGTGCGCCTTTAGGCCGACAAGCATCTGAACGAGATGACTAGAGCACATAGACGGGATAAGAAGTTGACGAAAGGAAGCAGTAAGGAGTAAGCAAACCTTTGACGAGTCTGACATGGCCTTACTTGGCCTCCATGCACAAGTATATAACGAAATATCTTGCACCCCACGATTAACCCTAATCAAGGGGAGTCCTATAAGGAAAGGATCCCGTAAGATATGCAAATTAAAGAAGATCTCTCCCACAAGGAAAGATCTTCTAAGCCAAGGAACGAATATCAGCCCCATGCTACTATAAAAACCCCAAGACCCTCACAAACCAAGGTACGCATAATTCATCCCAGCTCTGGCACTCTAGAATTATGAGAAGCTTTTTGACTTAACCTTCGGAAGGTCTTTGGCCGGTACCACACCGGTACTCTCTTAAGGTCTTCTTGTTCTATGTTGTGCAGGTATTGTCTTGAGCACATGAGGATTGTGTGACTTACTGACGATTTTCGACATCATCAATAAAAAGGTGAGTCAATGAGCTATACATATTATTGGAGCATTTTAATATTAAATAAATAAAATGAATAAATGTAATAACATAAATGTAAAGATGTGGGAGTGAATATGGAAGATGAGGAGTTAGTGAAAATGTTTAATCCCACATTGAAAAGGAGAGAGACTATTTTATTCTTTTTAATTGTGGTGATTAATGGGCTAGAATGTATTGACTCAGATATTGGGCTAGATACGTGCGCAAGGGGGAGGTAAAGAGTGGAGGTATCAAAATTGGAAATGAGTCAGCCTCTTGGATCCTCCTACTTGACAGCCCATTTAGAGCAATTACCATATCCGTTGGTGAGTAAATGACCCGAATTAATACTCCATTTTTACTATGGAAAATAAAGAGCCATTAACCCACTTAATGGACTATCCATTTGGGCCTTTTCATTCTTCAGAAACTCCTTATCAAACCATTAATTGTGTAACTCTAGCCCATCAGATTAATATCCAACAATTAATCTTGTAACACCCACTACATCAGAATAATGGACCTAATTAATCAAAATAAATTGGGTAGTAATTTCGTGAGGTCCATTGAGCCTATAAATAGACTCATTCAGACTCAATCCAAGTTACTGCAAATATAATATACACACAAAAAATAGAGAGATTCTTGTCAAAGAAGGGTGTTCTTTCTGGTGGAGCTTTGGGTTTGAACACTTTGTGCAGAAGTTGTTCTAGCCATACGACACTTATTGGGCTGTTGTATCCTGGGGGAGACAAGTCAGAGAAGGTCTGCACCGGTTACAAAGTTTAGCCAACCAAGGGCTTGAATCTCCTTAAAGAGAGCGAGTGCCTCAGTCCAAATAGTGTTCTGTAATTTCTCTCTTTAAAGTAATAAAATTCAGAAGTATTATTCGGTTTCTCTTTGTATTATTTCTATTATCATTGTATTTGCACTAACAATTTTAAGGAGATTCATCACATGGAGCCTACACAAGAGAAACCAAATGAGCTTGTTGGAGATCTTAACAAGCCCTTTCGCTTTAAGGGATCCCACTTCAAGAGGTGGAAAGGAAAGGTCCTCTTCTACTTGAGTCTTCTCAAAGTCTCCTACATCCTCACTGACAAGAATCCATCAAAAGTTCCTACCGATGAGATGAGTGATGAAGAATATATTCCCCATCAAGAAAAAATAGATAAGTATACAAAAGATGAGTATAATTGTCGCTCTTATCTATTGAATTGTCTTGCCGATCATTTCTATGATTATTATGATACAACTTACAATTCTACTAAGAAAATTTGGAAAACTTTACAAAGCAAGTATGATACCGAGGAGGCAGGTGCAAAGAAGTATGCTGCTAGTAGATTTTTCCGTTACCAAATGGTGGATGGAAAATCGGTGGTGGATCAAGCACAAGACTTCCAAATGATCGTTGCAGAATTGAGATCCGAAGGCATTAAGATTGGAGACAATTTGGTGGTAGCTGGCATAATTGACAAACTACCACAATCTTGGAGGGAGTTCCAAAAGACTTTGCGGCACAAACAAAAGGAGACATCCTTGGAGACTTTGATCACACGCATCCGTGTGGAGGAGGAGGCTAGAGGACAAGATGCACTCACGACACAAGAGAGCAATGGTAATTTCACCACAAAGGTAAACCTTATTTCAGCCAATAATCATATGCCCAAAAATCATTTTTCTAGAAATAGTCAATTGAAGCCTAAAAAGAGAGTCTTTAAAAATAATAATAGACCTCAAGGAAGGGGAAACCCGAATAAAAATTACAATAAGAACCAAGGACCCCCTTCACAAGATCAATTTAATAGATCCTGTTTTGTCTGTGGCAAGAGTGGGCATATTGCTCGATTTTGCAAATTTCGGAAACGTGAATCTGTCCCGCAGGCTAACGTAACCGAAGAGCCTTTAGTGGCTATGATTACAGACATCAATGTGGTGCAATATGTTGAAGGGTGGTGGGCAGATTCTGGTGCTAATAGGCACGTCTGCTATGACAAAAATTGGTTCAAGTTGTACACTCCTTTTGAAGAAGAAAAAATTGTTATGCTTGGTGACTCTAGCAAAACCAAGGTTCTTGGGAGTGGTGAGGTTGAATTGAAATTCACTTCTGGACGTGTGCTAACATTGAAAGATGTTCTTTACACTCCGTCCATGAGGAAGAATTTGATGTCAAGTTTTTTGCTTAACAATGCTGGCTTCAAGCAAATTATGGAATCTGATAATTATGTAATCACTAAAAAGGGATTATTTGTGGGCAAGGGTTATGCTTGTGATGAAATGTTTAAATTGAATGTTGAGAATAATAAAGCATCTACCAGTTCTATTTATATGCTTTCTTCTATTAATTTTTGGCATGCTCGTTTGTGTCATATAAATAGTAGATATGTGGGAATCATGAGTAGTTTAAGATTAATTCCAAGACTGTCAAAAGATTTTGAAAAATGTGAAACTTGTAGTCAAGCTAAGATTACAAAAAGGCCTCATAAAAATGTTGTAAGAAATACCGAATTGCTTGAGTTAATTCACTCTGATTTATGTGAATTTGAGGGAATTTTAACTCGTGGAGGAAATAGATATATTATCACTTTTATTGATGATTTCTCAAAATATACAACTATTTATTTGTTGAAAAATAAAAGTGATGTTTTTGAAAAATTTCAAGATTTTTTAAAAGAAGTTGAAAATCAATTCGGTAGAAAAAAGAAGAAGAATAAGAAGTGATAGAGGCCGTGAGTATGAATCAAGTGCATTCAACTCATTTGTTCAATCTTTGGGAATTATCCATGAAACTACTGCACCATATTCACCCGCTTCTAATGGTGTGGTTGAAAGGAAAAATAGAACTTTAATTGAATTAACAAATGCCATGTTAATTGAATTAACAAATGCCATGTTAATTGAATCTGGTGCACCTTTACATTTTTGGGGTGAAGCTATTTTAACTGCATGTCATGTTTTGAATAGGGTGCCACATAAAAAGTCACACAGCACACCTTTTGAGATGTGGAAAGGACATAAGCCAAATTTGAGATATTTGAGAGTATGAGGTTGTCTTGCTTATGTAAGGCTTACTGACCCTAAAATGCCTAAATTGGGAATTAGAGCTACTACCTGTGCTTTTCTTGGTTATGCAATTAATAGTACAGTCTATAGATTTTTTAATCTTGAAAACAAATTTGAATCTGGTGATGCAATTTTTCATGAAGAAAAATTTCCTTTTAAATTGAAAAATAGTGGGGGTGAAGAAAATATTTTGTCACAACCTAGTTCTTCTACTTCACATTTACAAAGTCAAGAAAATTTTGAAATGGAACCTAGAAGGAGTAAAAGAGCTAGAGTTGAAAAGGATTTTGGTCCTGATTATTATGTTTTTAACATTGAGGAAAATTCCCAAAATTTAAAAGAGGCTTTAACATCACCTGATGCTATATTTTGGAAAGAGACTGTAAATGATGAGATGAAATCTCTAATTTCTAATAGAACTTGGAAATTAGTAGATCTTCCACCGGGTTGTAAGACCATAGGTTGTAAATGGGTCCTTAGAAAAAAGTTGAAACTGGATGGGTCAATAGATAAGTTTAAAGCTAGACTTGTTGCAAAAGGCATTAAACAAAAAGTTGATCTTGATTTCTTTGATACTTTTTCTCCGGTAACAAGAATTACATCTTGCTTATGTAAGGCTTACTGACCTTAAAATGCCTAAATTGGGAATTAGAGCTACTACCTGTGCTTTTCTTGGTTATGCAATTAATAGTACAGCCTATAGATTTTTTAATCTTGAAAACAAAATAATTTTTGAATCTGGTGATGCAATTTTTCATGAAGAAAAATTTCCTTTTAAATTGAAAAATAGTGGGGGTGAAGAAAATATTTTGTCACAACCTAGTTCTTCTACTTCACGTTTACAAAGTCAAGAAAATTTTGAAATGGAACCTAGAAGGAGTAAAAGAGCTAGAGTTGAAAAGGATTTTGGTCTTGATTATTATGTTTTTAACATTGAGGAAAATCCCCAAAATTTAAAAGAGGCTTTAACATCACCTGATGCTATATTTTGGAAAGAGGCTGTAAATGATGAGATGAAATCTCTAATTTCTAATAGAACTTGGAAATTAGTAGATCTTCCACCGGGTTGTAAGACCATAGGTTGTAAATGGGTCCTTAGAAAAAAGTTGAAACCGGATGGGTCAATAGATAAGTTTAAAGCTAGACTTGTTGCAAAAGGCTTTAAACAAAAAGCTGATCTTGCTAATTGCTATTGCTGCAATTTTTGATTTGAAAATTCATCAAATGGATGTAAAAACCGTTTTTTTTAAATGGGGACCTAGAGGAAGAGATTTATATGGATCAACCCGAAAGCTTTGTAGAGCCTGGACAAGAAAACAAGGTATGTAAGCTAACTAAATCCCTATATGGCTTAAAACAAGCACCTAAGCAGTGGCATGAAAAGTTTGATTCCTGCATGATTGAGAATGGTTATAAATCAAATGAATGTGATAAATGTATTTATTCTAAATCATGGAATAATTTACACGTTATTATTAGCCTCTATGTGGATGATATGTTGATTTTTGGCTCAAATATGCATGTTATAAATGAGACAAAAAATATGCTTAAAAGCCATTTTGATATGAAAGATCTTGGTGAGGCTAATTTTATTTTGGGCATGAAATTTACAAAAGCATGTGATGGAATATATCTTGATCAATCACATTATGTTGAGAAAATATTGAGAAAATATAATTTTCACGATCACAAAAGTGTAGCTACTCCTTTTGATTCTAGTGTTCATTTATTTCCTGTGAATAATGATGATGAGATTTTTAATCAAAAGGATTATGCTAGTATCATTGGTAGTTTGCGTTATGCTACTGATTGTACTAGACCTGACATTGCATATGCAGTAGGAGTGCTTAGCAGATTTACTAGCAAGCCTAGTAAAGATCATTGGCTAGCTATTGAGCGAGTCATGAGATATTTAATTGGTACCAAAAACTATGGCTTATTTTATAAAAAGTACCCTGCTGTGATTGAAGGTTTTAGTGATGCCGATTGGAATACTTTGTCAGGTGATTCTCTCTCTACCACTAGTTATATTTTTACCTTAGGTAGTGGTGCTATTTGTTGGAAATCTAAAAAGCAAACAATAATTGCTAATTCAACAATGGAAGCTGAATTAATAGCATTAGCTTCAGCTAGTGAAGAGGCAAATTGGCTTAGAGATTTGTTATATGAAATTCCACTTTGAGAAAAGCCAATTCTACCTATATTAATTCATTGTGATAGCACTGCTGCAATTGGTAGAGTTAAAAACCGTTATTACAATGGTAAATCCAGACCTATATGAAGAAAGCACAGTACCGTGCGATCTTATTTGAGTAGTGGCATCATAACTGTGGATTATATTAAATCTAATGATAATCTTGTAGATCCATTTACCAAGGCCTTGGCAAAAGATAGAGTCTGGAATACATCGAGGGGGATGGGACTAAAGTCCATAGAATCATGAGTCATGTATGAGGATACCCAACCCAAGGACCAGAGATCCTGAGAATTGGGTTCAATGGGAAAAACAAATCATACGATGGTCGTAAGAAATGCACAATTTATTTTTTTTAATTAATTATTTATTTTGTAAATAATTTTTTAATTGTTCATCCCTATGATGTAAGTGCATTTATCCTGTAATGTGGAGAGGTTGAGTAAAAAAACTCTTAATGAAATTTGTAGCTCGTATGAGTGGGGTGTCAGAATTACAGGAGCACCCTTGACAAAATTTCACCTATGTGAGTGTGGGGGTGGGGCCGCTCCCTATGAGATTTGGACTTAATCTCAAATACACTCATGAAACCGGGATCAGCACACGGCCGTAAAGTGCTAGCTATAAAAGCTCATGTCAACACTTGGGTTGTTATGTGTAAGCAGTGACGCTTAATTTCCCTAAAGCAGTCCTAGTTCAAGTCGGAGACCACTACGACTCTGGAGTTGAGATCGCTGTTTTACTAAGTGAAGGTTCAATGCAGAGCACACCTTCATGATGCATAGCGACCTGTCTTTGCCTGGTAATCTCTCTTTAACTAAAAATTTAATATTAAAATGAGTGGGGGATTGTTGGAGCATTTTAATATTAAATAAATAAAATGAATAAATGTAATAACATAAATGTAAAGATTTGGGAGTGAATATGGAAGATGAGGAGTTAGTGAAAATGTTTAATCCCACATTGAAAAGGAGAGAGACTATTTTATTCTTTTTAATTGTGATGATTAATGGGCTAGAATGTATTGACTCAGATATTGGGCTAGATACATGCGCAAGGAGGAGGTGAAGAGTGGAGGTATCAAAATTGGAAATGAATCAGCCTCTTGGATCCTCCTACTTGACAGCCCATTCAGAGCAATTACCATATCCGTTGGATTCTTCAGAAACTCCTTATCAAACCATTAATTGTGTAACTCTAGCCCATCAGATTAATATCCAACAATTAATCTTGTAACACCCACTACATCAGAATAATGGACCTAATTAATCAAAATAAATTGGGTAGTAATTTCGTGAGGCCCATTAAGCCTATAAATAGACTCATTCAGACTCAATCCAAGTTACTGCAAATACAATATACACACAAAAAATAGAGAGATTCTTGTCAAAGAAGGGTGTTCTTTCTGGTGGAGCTTTGGGCTTGAACACTTTGTGTAGAAGTTGTTCTAGCCATACGACACTTGCTGGGCTGTTGTATCATGGGGGAGACAAGTCAGAGAAGGTCTGCACCGGTTACAAAGTTTAGCCAACCAAGGGCTTGAATCTCCTTAAAGAGAGCGAGTGCCGCGCCTCAATCCAAATAGTGTTGTGTAATTTCTCTCTTTAAAGTAATAAAATTCAAAAGTATTATTCAGTTTTTCTTTGTATTATTTTTATTATCATTGTATTTGCACCAACACATATCAACATGGGTTACACAGATAATCACATATACATGAAACCATAATAGACAATCTATAAAGCAATAATAGCACTACGACGCACAACTCAAGAGTAGATGCAAGAGACATGCGACTTCAGCAACATATTTGTCAAATATAATCAAGCATACGGAAAAAAGATCGGAATCAAACAATCAACATATCATATATATCAATCACGGCCCGGATAGGAAATAAATCTTGGCACACATATTGAGGACAAAATTGCAAAATGCCCCTTTTGGGCAAACTAAGCAGCGTTTTGCCCTCTTTCTCAAACTAATTAGGGAAATGCCCATCTTTTGAAAATCGAGTTTCTCAAAATCAATTTAGGCCCTATAGCGGCGTTTTTAAGGAGCCTATAGTGACGTTTTCAGGACCTATAGTGGCGTTTTGTAACTCGATTTATATAAAATCGAGTTATAGGTAAAAAAAAAATTAAAAAAATTGCCTATAACTCGATTTATTGGAAGTCGAGTTACAAAACGTCACTATAGGTCCTGAAAACGTCACTATAGGTCTTTAAAAACGCCGCTATAGGGCTCCAGAAATTTTTTTTTTTTATAACTCGATTTTGAGAAAATCGAGTTTCAAAAGAGGGGCATTTCCCTAATTAGTTTGAGAAAGAGTGCAAAACGCTGTTTAGTTTGCCCAAAAAGGGGCATTTTGCAATTTTGTCCCACATATTGATATGAATAACAATTCAGAATCTGTGATTAAGTGTGGTTTGCTCTGATGCCACTTATAATTTTTGCGGAAGTAATATAAAACAAAATTTATATTTTCATTTAAAGATTGTTGTACCACACAACCATAGATTCTAAATAGAACAAAATTGCGTACCTTTCTTAGCAACCCAAGTGTGTTGCCTCCCAAGGTATTCATGTCTCTCTCTCTGTTTCTTTTTGGGTTTTCAGAAGACTCCAGTATCACTCAGTAGTTCTAATGGCCAACCACTGATATGATATTTTAAAATCTTATTTTTATTTAAGACTTCTAAAACCCAAGAGAAAAATTGGACGTGGGATCCTTAGGGATCCTAATCTTCAGCTGTAGGATTCATCAATAACTTTTTTGAATGTTATTGACTTATCTTGAAACTCTTTCAAAATTATTCCTTAATTTTCTCAACCATATCAAGAAAATATTTGAACATCTACAGATTGCAATAATGTCCACCAACACATTGCAATTGACCCTTGAAGATTAGAGAATTACAAATGAGGTCCTATTACTTACAATTTTATATCTATGTCCTTCCAACATACAATTTTGAAACTCTTTCAAAATTATTCCTTAATTTTCTCAACCATATCAAGAAAATATTTGAACGTCTACAGATTGCAATAATGTCCACCAACACATTGCAATTGACCCCTGAAGATTAGAGAATTACAAATGAGGTCCTATTACTTACAATTTTATATCTATGTCCTTCCAACATACTATATTCCCATAAGCCACTAGGATTGGATTAATATCACTGTCATGTCCCTAGCTTATATGACCCTTAATTTCTTGATTTCATAATTTCTATTGGACTCCAAAATATCTTTAAAAAACTCTTTAAATATATATATATATATATATATATATATATATACACAATATTATATATATGAAAAACATTTTTAAAAAATGTCACCAGCCGGTTTTATTTTGAGTCCAACTTCAATATGAAAATCAACTGAATATACTATCTTCTTTAGAGACTGGTGGATTCATTATTGAGCATTTATATATTTTACTCATTACACACATAACCCAACATGTCTGTATATAGCCTTTAAAATTGGCTAGTTGACATTGTCACCAGTTGACATTGTCAAAGTTATGTGCATAATAAATAAATATACACAAACCCCTCATGTTTGAGAACAATAGAAAAATTGTGATAGAACAACCTTTTAATTAACAGTGATCACTCCATAAGGTGTGCTTGATTGGATCCAATTTAGTGTATGTCTTTGTTACATTACACCCGCTTATCTACTTAAAGTCACTACCTCAATGATGGAGTAAATCATCTTATCATATAGCAGCACAACAAATATAGGCTTCAGTGGTAATATTCAATTAATATCCACAACCTAGAACAATTTAATAATCTATGAAAAATCGTTACTCCTTGTCTTTGGTTTCTTAACCATTAACATGATTTTTCTACAGAGGTGGCATCACATGCCACATTTAAACAATAAAATATACCTATAAAAATTATGAATGTGAAAATAAAATTTTATTATCAAATAAAAATGCATAGTATTGTTTTTGAGGGCACATAATTCTAACACCTTCATCGCCCATTGGCCCATCTGCAACCAACATTTTTTTTTTCTTTTTCTATTTAGTAAACATCCAACTTATCTAATTTTATTACAAACTAACTCTTTCCTAGTAAATTATACTCATCAAAAAAAGAAAAAAGAAAAGAATGAGATATCATTTTATATATGTAAACTAAATTAAATAGTGTTGCTGTATATATTAGTATGTTTGACACCATTATTATTATTGTAACTCAAATGGTTCAAATTCATTGTGCAGAGAGAAAGAGAGCAGCTAACATGACACAATGATCAAGAGGACGACCAAAAAGACCATCTGGTGTGAACCTTCTGCATATCGTTTTAGTTTTGCTTCACTTGGAACTGTGATCTATATGGATTTTGCTTACACTGAATTGGTGGAGCTTCTTCTCCCAATATTTATATGCAAGTACATTTATTATTTTAAGGTTGAAGGAATACATAAATGGCAGGTGCATTTAATTTCAAATCTACTGCATGATATGTATCATTTCTACATATAGTATGGAATTTAAATGACATTTTGATCCTAAATAAGTTTTGCAAGCCACGGCGTTTTCTGACAATGTCCAACGTTTTCTCATGAAGCATGCAATTATTGTAGATGTTTCATATGGTGATGGGCCATGATTTTCTTGATGTGTAAAGAAAATCACTCATATACCTTTCAGTTTTTAATAGGGTAGACCCCTTTTTTTATTCCCTACAACATCTGGAGGAGGAAGAATTCAAATCCAAATTCACTTGATGGGAGAGATCAATTAGTGTCATTGAGCCATAAGGTTCCTGATATGGAACAACTTTACTCTCGGTTTGTTATTAGAAAAAAAGTTTTCTAAAAAATTGATATATTTTCCTGTATTTGTTTGCAACTTTGAAATAGCAACAAAATATTTTTTGATGTTTTGTACACACAAAAGAATAAAATTTTAGCTACGATTTCACCCAATATTTTTTTATTAGATGCAAATTTTGACAAATGTACAATTGGATTACATCTTTTTTTTTTTTTTCCCTCCATATTTGCAAAATTTTCAAAAGATCAAAGATCAATAGATACGTCATCAATCAAATATTTAAATTTTAATTTTTTGTAGTCTAAATTTATGCATAATAAATAACATCTGATTGGTATGAAATTTAAGATGCGTGCTAAAAACATAAAGAACATTGTAATCTAACAATTAGATTTTCAATTTATGTAGCCATATTAATTTTTTAGTGGGTGCTATAGCCAAACTGATACCACATAAAATTATTATAATTTCCTATAATCCTAAATAGTTATATGAATAAAACGTTTTCATTTATAAATGAATATAATGCACACCCCAAAAGTATAAAATCAACCAAAAATTGTGAGTCCTACACACTCACATCCTAGTCATAATGGCTTGATGGGGACTACAGTGTTTTTGGTTGTTTGATCTTTGTTGGTGATATTTTAGCCAAACAATTCCATTTTCAAAATATTTAGGGTGGTAGCCCTCTTTTGCAACTTGATTTTTGTAAAACCACCGAGGGGTGTGGTCTAGTGGTCTTGGGTGACATACAATATGCGTTGAGTGTGAAGTCTAAGGTTCGAGTCCGAATATGGACTCACTTGGGTTACCTCCCTCAACAGCTCAAGGTTCACTAGTGTCCCTTGTGGGGTTGGGAAACTATGGCTCACCGTGGTTCCCTACACCCCAGCAGAGTCCTAGACCTAGCAGGTAGGGTGCTACTATGGTTACGCCCAGGTAGGATTACCACGTTGGTTGCCTCCCTACCCATTTTTTATTCATAAAAAAACTCGATTTTTGTAAAATTGAGCTCTTAGTGCTTCTAAATTTCTATAAAATCAAGTTATAGGCCACATTGGCTGAGCTGGTAGCGATTGATGTGGTGTTCTCAAAAAATTTTACCCAACTGGAACTCAAGTTTCTAAAAATATAGTTCAATTATTATTATTATTATTATTATTATTATTATTTTTACTAACAACTTGATCTTTGAAGCCTCTGAGTTCATTCTGACCACTTATAAATAAAAATTATATAAAAAAAATTCCAAGGCAACTTGACTTCTAAGAATTCAAGTTGTTAACACTTCGTTTGGGAAGAGGGAAATGAATAAAATGGAATGAGTTGTTTTGGAATATTCATTCCATTCCCTCGTTTGAGAGTTATAATGAAGGGAATGGAAAGACTGTTATCTTGTTTTGTAGTTTAAGTAAGAGGAAATAGGATGAGTATGAGGAAAGATTCATTCCTCTCTATTTCCTCAAAACCTAATTTTTTTTTTACCCCAAATTTGGGAGGAATCAAAGGGAATAAAATTAAGTTTAATGAGATTTTCACTAAAAATCCAAAAATAGCCTTAGATATTCAGGATTTTATTTTAAAATATGGGTCTAATATAATAATATTGTCTTAAAAATATTCCATTCGTTTTCCTTTATGTTACTTACAAATAAAGTTACTTACCTTTAATTTCTTTATTTTAATACATTCAAACAAGGTTACTTAGAGGAATTACAGATGTCTCACATGCATGGTAGCTTGATGTAAGTGGATTCTAGATGTCAGGCATGCATGATAGCTTGGATGATATATAGCTTGGTGTAAGTGGATTCCACATTTCACGCAAGCATGATAGCTTGGTGTAACTGAATTCCAGATGTCACGCATGCATGATAGTTTGGTGTAATTGGATTCCACATTTCATGCATGCCTGATAGTTTGGTGCAAGTGGATTCCACATGTCATGCATGCATGATAACTTGGTTTAAGTAAATTCCAAGTGTGCTCACTTAATTGGCCCCAATGGATGTGTATGTGACATTACTAGTTTACACTCTCATATACACCCATCTCTTAATATTTTAATGTTAAGGGTGCATTTGGAAACTTGGATTTGAATTTGAATTTTAAATTAATAGATTTGAAATTAAGGGATTTCAAATCTATTGATTTTAGTAGTTATTTCAAATCCAAGCATTTAAAAGGTTTAAAATTCTTGATGGATTTGTCAAATCTAAATCCTTGACATTTTTTAAACTTCCCAAACAAGTTATTTGGATTTTTATCACCCAAATCCAAATCCAATTGCCCAAATCATGTCATCCAAACACACCATAAAGGTATTGTTTCATAGGAAATTTAGTATAAAACACAGTTACCAATTACTTATATACCATGCGGAACTCAACTGTGTGTTGCTCAAGGAATTAACATTTAGGGCACGTTTGGTAGACTATATTGATGATTACACAGGAATAAGAATAATTATTACAAGGAATACAAGATGTTGTAATGTAATACTTATTACTATTCATTTGTTTGGTGACAATACAAGAATAGAACCCTAAAGATAATAGAATGTTTAAATCAAATTATCTAAATTGTAACATTAGAATAAAACTTAAAATATATTTTACGAAATATCTTACTCGTATAATTATATTTCCTAAAAAATAATATTTTTTAAATTTGAAAGAAAGATTATTTATTTATTTATTACTTTTTATTTTCATAATTATTATGTATATATGGAAAATTTGTTTATTTAGAAATATATTAATTTTAGAAATTAATACGCTTACTAATGAATAGCTATTACAAAACTGATTGGTGTTTTAAACTGATACGGTCTACTGAACATACCCTTAAATTAACTTAAACTTACATTAACTAGTTATTCAGGAGGTTCTTGTGGGTTATAGTTAGCTCAACTGGTAAAGTCTTTGATGGTTGAATAAGATATCTAGGATTCAATCCCTGCCTATACCAAAAATTGATTGGTGTCTTGGTTTAATGATAAAGAGTCATTATCAGGAGCGGACGCCATAAGTTGAAACCCTTTCAAAAAAAAAAAAAAATGGAAGTTCTTAATTTTAATTCAAGGTTTTAAATGGTGTGGGCACCACATTATCAATTTTAAATTCTTTGAAAATATGGTTTCTCAAAAAAAAAAAAAAAAAAAAAAAAAATCTTTGCAAATATGGAGTTAATCTAATTTGAAAATTTACATATTTTTGAAATTTCTTGAAATTTTCAAATATAAGATTATCTTCGGACGGATTTTCATGTTATATACTTTGACAATTTGTCTTATTGCGTTCCTCAACAAATTGTCATTGAAACGAAAACCATATTAGGTTGAAACACCTTCCAATTAAAATTGTCACTCTCTCTCTCTCTCTCTCTCTCTCTCTCTCTCTCTCTCTCTCTATATATATATATATATATATATATATATTTTAAATTCTACTTGTTACAGTCTGTTATTGGGACAGATTTCTATACTGTTTTGAGAATCCTAACTAGTAGTATAAGCATTCACATCAGTCTACTCAAAATATTTAGTTAAATTAATCCAAAAAACAATTCTTTTGCTAGTTTAGCTAAATATTATTTTCATACACATTCCAGCATCAATACTTTATCAACATTGAAATTTAATGTAGAGAAGATAGAGACTCAGTACATATAGCAATGAGACTATCTTCTTTACAAACTTTAGTTAATTTAGTGAGGCTAATGCACGCTTGTTTCGGTTGAGTTTAGATAAATTTTTGCTAAAATATTAAATTGGTGAGACAAATGTGAATGCTCTAACATCCTAACTTCAAATCTTTTTCATCTTCACAAAATGTATCAAAGTTTTGATATTGAATAAATGAAGTTATATTTTTGAAACCCTCCTCATTAATTGTGTTGATTCTAATTCAAATTTGTTTATTTTATTCTTGCTAAGAATAAAAAAAAAAGTTAGTGATTTTACAATTAATATAAGAGTTAATTTCAATTTCTCTATTTGGTATCTCAACAAATTTTCAATTTTTACTCCATTAGGTCCAAATTCCCTTTTTAATTCTGGCTTTGAAGGATTCAAAAGTTGATGACATATTACTTGTAGGCTAGCAACTAGCAAAGCAAAATGGTTATGGGAACCCTTAACTGAAGCCTTTCCACTCATAATAGATTAAGGATCTTATTTCACTTCATTTGATTGGATAGGAACTCAAGGAAAAATGCATTAATCTAAAATGAGATGACAACTCGTGCGTTTTTGCTGCTAATTGTTGGAGGAAATGGCTTCAACAGTAGTCGCTTGTTCTCGTGTCAATGCATGTGCTATAATGTGTATCAGTGTATGCAATCGCAGGCTCCGCTTAAGCAATAAGAGATGAGTCCAGAACCACATTGAACTTTTTTGCAATCAGCATCGCTGGAGCACCGATCTCCCTTTCCCGTTGCTGCAGCACTTGCCATCATTGACAATGATGAACCTGACATTTGTATGTTATTAGCCACAATCAACATGTAAACAACCAAAACCAAAACCAAAACTTGTGTGTGTGTCTGTGAAAAAGAGAGAGAGAGAGAGAAAGAGAGACTAACATGCTGCAAAAGCCAATAAGACTAGCAAGAAAGCCATTTTGAAAGTAGTCTTCCCCATTACTTTTTGATTGTTCTAGCTTCCGAATTTGTTATTGTAAAAGGAATAAAAGGACTCTTTCTTTTCTATTTACTTTACCAACCAACTAGAAATCTTTAAGTACCACTTTTTTTTATGATAGACTCTTTTGAGTACCACTTTAAATAAGAATTGTATATTTTTACGTTACAATATGTGGATTGTCTTTGATGACAACTGAGTGATTTCAGCTTTCTTCTTCTTTTATAATTTTTTTTTAATATAAAAACTGTCATTTCATTTATGGTCCATTTAGTTACAGGAATATGGAAAAGTGGGAAGATAGAAATGAAAAAGATATAAAAAATTAGGAGAATATAAGAAATTGAATTTTCTTTTATATATGTTTAGTTGGAAGGATAGAAAAGTGGAATGATAAAAAACCTTTTTATTTGGTTTAGAAGAAAATGAGAGAATAAAAAATAGAGTTTATATAAATTTACCATCATATCCCAATTAGGTAAAACAAAAAACAATACATTATATTTTTATTTAAAAATTATGTACGAATGATTACTTCATTTAAAAAAAAAGGATAAGTTCAAGAACCCAATACTTTTTCCTCAAAAAAGAGGATCATGAAAGAAAAGAATAAAAAAAAAAAAAAAAAAGGAAGAAAGGATAAGCACGAAAGAAAAAAAAAAAAAAAACTGAAGAAAAGATAAGCACAAAACAAAAGGACAAAAAATCAAAATTGAATGACGATGATATACAAAATCGTCAGTGAGCTAATAGTCCACACGCGCACCAATCGGGGTACTTGAAGAACAAAAAGAATAAAGAACCTACAGAGAACACTGATGGGGTGCTGGCCAAAAACCCTCGAAGGTTAAATCAGCGATCGAAGAATCTCCAATAACTATAAAGTGTAAGAGCTTAGGAAATTGCATGTACCTTGGAGAAGAGGAGACTTGGTGCTTATATAATGGTGTAGAGCTGACCGAAATCTCATGAACACAAGATCTTTCGTTGTAGGGAAGATATGGAGTTAATGTTCCGAGATCTTAGGATTTCTCTTCCTATATTTGGAGGATATGAATATGTAGAAGGATCTTTTGATGTGGTGTGCAAGTTCTTTCCATATATGGGTGCATGAGTGGAGAATACGCAAATGGTGTGAGACTAAGTGTAATTCATCGTTCGTATTAGGTAGCTTGACGAGTACCTTCCTACTTGATAGTGAATGTGAGTAGAGAGTATGGTTGATGCTACGTCATAATCCAGCCGAAGGAGACCTAATACCCAAAGGGTAAAAGAAGACCGTCGGGTATCCCAAACCCAAAGGGTAAAATGGGACCGAAAGAGACTTTAAACCTGAAGGGTTTGAGAAGCTCGAAGGGCATCCCCAACTTGACGGGCAAAAAGAGTTAGAAATCCTATTAACCAAAATATTCCTTATCAAATGATAACATAGAAGAAGACAAATAAACAAAAGCTCTATTTGTTTTAGCATTAACGTTTTCTTGAAAATTGTTCATTCTTCAAAAAGCATTTTCTGGAAAGCTATCTCATTTTTCAGTGTTTGATAATGACATTGAAAATGAGCTTGAGAATGTTTTCTAGTATTGGTATGCATAAATTTTTTATAACATTTCTTGTATAATTTAAAACATGTATAACATGTGTATTATATAAACCAACTAATGTAAATAGATGTTGGGCTAGGCAATTTCATCCAAAACATAGCCTTTGGTTTTCACTTAAGTTTTCTCCCCGATTTGGGGATGCTGAATTTTGGTGGGTCAGAGAGAAAACTACTGTGGCCCACTATTTTATTCCCTCATTTCCACTCTTAACCAAACAAAAATTTTCTCAATTTTCCCTCTTCATTTTCTATCCCTCCAATTTTCACTCCGAACAAACGGATCCCTACGCTAAATCTAAACAAAAGCAGTACAAAAATTGCCCCTACAAAGCTTCCAAACCAGGAGGCAAATTGCAATTACTACAAGAGAAACATACTTTAAGAAAAAGCGAAACTACGTTATTAGTCCTTGAAGTATACCTTATCAACACAATCAGTCCTTTAAGTTTCAAGTGTGAAGTATTAGTCCTTTATGTTTAAAAAATGAATACTATTATTCCTTTTATTAAATGCGGTTAATGTTTTGTCGATGTGACTAATGGAATAATGAATTGACATTTTTTTAATTAAAGTGGAATTTTTATTAAAATATTACAAAAATGAATTTACAAGTTAAGAACAAATTGACCGAGTTCCCAGATCAAGTCTTTTAACAAGGATATCATTAAGATTTGATTTTGGAAGGCAGTGGTACTATGGCGGTGGCGACAGAGATGAAGGCAGTGCTGTGGCAATGAAAAAATAACCACAAAGGTTGGAGAGCAAGTGGACATTCTGGTTTGATAACCAGTCGAAACCCAAGCAAGGTGTTGTGTGGGGCGCCTCTCTCCCCAGGATAAACACTTTCGACACAGTCGAAGATTTCTAGTGGTACCTTTTCAACCTTCCTAAACTATTCACTTTTTTCTGTCTAATTATTTTTTCATGATATGGGTTCCTCTTCATCTTTCCCCTCTTTCATTTTTATTTTTGTTTGGATAAGAAGTGCAAATATAGCTTGCTGTTAAAGGAGGATTTTATTTGTTAGATCTAGATAGGTTGTGTATTAATTCATTTTTCCTCGTATTGATCAATATTTATATTGGGTCTGCTAGCGTTCAAGTTTGATTAAAAATGTGAACTCTTTGTGCAGATTGTATGATCAGATATTCTAGCCCATTCTACCGAAAAAAAGATATTCAAGCCCAGCAAGTTGCTGGCAAATGTTGATTTTCACTTTTCAAAGCTGGAATTGAACCCAAATGGGATGATCCCGAGTGTGTTGCCGGAGGAAAGTGGTCCATCACGAACAACAGAAAGGCCAGCCTTAATACCATGTGGCTTGAAATTGCAAAAATCTCACTTGAACAGAATATTTTAATAAAATCAGGATAGCATTAAGATTTGATTTTGGAATTAGGTGGATTTGTTCTTGACGTGTAAATTCATTTTTTAATATTTTAATAATAAAAAATTTCATATCAATCAAAAAGATATTTTGTCGTTCCATTAGCCACATAAGCAATAATACTAACAGCAGTTAACAGAAGGACTAACCGTGCTCATTTTATAAACATAAAGGACAAATAGTACTCACTTGAATCTTGAGGGACTAATTGTGCTCATGGGGTAAACTTTTGGGACCAATAATTTAGTTTCACCTTAAGAAAAATAGCAAGTTTAGCAGTTAAATGAGTTTCTGAGTTTACAAATCTTCTAACCCAACAAAACTCCAAACAAAGACATTTTTTTTCCCTTTGAAAACTCTTTCTTTCAAAATTCAATTGATGACGATTGTTATACAGATTTCAAAAACAAATAAGAGTTTTCCATGCAAAAAGAAAGTTAAATAAAAGAAATTGTGACAACTATATCATAGATGTCAAATTATGATAGTTGTACTACAAATGTCAGATGATGATAGGTATATACATGGATAGGTTATAATAATAATATTTGAGTTTGGAGAGTATTATTTTATAAAGTGAAAATTCAAGTTATGGAATTTTCTAAGTGAATTTCAAACTAAAGGATTTTCATCGGTCGAAACTTTTGCTCGATCGATTGAAATGATGAAGAAAATAATCCTGAGTCACTGGATGATTTGATCACTATTCGATTCCTGTTCGATAGATCGAAAAGAGCATTCAATTGATCGAAAGGAACTCTCGACTGATCAAAACTCATAAAACTGAGTTTTCTGCAGAATCTTTTGGTAACTGTTCTAAATATTTGAGGAGGTTCCAAACCTTGTGAATGGTTTTATGAAACATTTTGACTCTCCATACGTGTCTTTTGATTAAATATAACCCCATATGGGTATAAATAGAGGCTTATGTTCATAATTACTATCTGTAGAACCCAACAAAATAGTAAGTTAGAGAGAAACACTAGAAATCTTATGGTTATTCTCCATAATTGCTATTTGCAGAACCCAACAACTTGGTTGTATCTTGGGGACAAGTTTGCGATAACCCTTTAGTAACAAAAGTGTGGGGGCAAATATTATCTAAGGACAACAGTTTTGTGCCTCCAAGTTATCTATTTTTAGTTGTCTTTTGTGTTATCATTGTTTTTCTTTTATTAATTTGTGTATTATCCACAATAGATAGGTGTGAAACCATGCTTAGGCCTCACATTTGATTGTAGTAGGTAAATTTTAAGACCCAGACTATGTTTGCAAGACTCCCCACCCCCAAGGAAAAAAATTTCCCCTGCATGTCCATTTGAAGTTTGCTATCGCATTTTACATTTTTTTTTTCTTGGGTCAAAATTCGTAATTAATTTCATAAGAAAAGCACAGTAAAAACATCGAGGCCGTGCTTGGAATGTTGGACAGATACAAATTCGGTACCACTTTCTATACTTGCTTTTATTATTTTGGCTTTTACTATTGAAATGAAACTCCACTACACATTAGGCATTAATTTTTTGGTAAAATTTACCTATATTATTTTAGAAAAATTATTGTATACTCCCGGAGTACCATAAATATGTACTATCTCCTCTCACATGAATGGTAGGTCCCACTAATCCATTCATGTGAGAGGAGGGATTACGCATTTATGGTACTCTAAGAGTACCAAATAATTTTCCATTATTTTAGGTGTAGTAGATTATGTTCCTACAAAATATTAAATTTAAGCTCATAGTTGCATTGCATTTAATTATTTTTGAAAATAATCACTATTTGAGTTACATTGGGCCTCATGATGAGGGTAGAGCCATTGCAGATACACATGCTAGGAGTAGGTCAAATTCATTTGAAATTTGAATGGAGCTGAAGGAAGGGAAAAAATTGGAACTTTTGAATATGGAGGGTCCCAGTGCTGATCGGCCCCCTTCGTTTGCCGATCAATAGATGGGGAGGTGATCCTAGTTTAATTGCACAAAACATAACTACGTATATGATGTTCTTATGAAAACAGTTAATGAAATATAAGCTATTTAAATTGTGTAATGACCTTCTAGTTTAAAAACATAATTTGTCTTGCATCATAGTTGACGAGAGTCTACACTTGAAGGACCTAAAACTTGGGGAAAAATTCTTGTGCCACACCAAAAGGCACAACATTGGCTACAACTCGTCCATGTGGCAAGTTATGGTTGGTAGAAGAGTGATGGTAGGTCCATGTGGGAACACCCCTCCACTAACTACAACTCGCCACATAGGCGAGTTGTGGCCAATATTGTGCCTTTTGGTGTGGCACAAGAATTACTCGAAAGGGTACTTGTAACACCTAAACCAAAGATTTAAGCTTATTAAAATCGATGAATGATGTGTACTCAAAAGAAAAAAAAAATTTTGTTTTTTTTCTCCTCATTAAGTCTTGATTGACTTCCTTCTCAAAAAAAAAAAAAAAAAAAAGTCTTGACTTAATATTTTTGGAAATATTTTATCCTATTAAAGACTTTCCATGTTAAACAAGTAGGTTCTAGTTATCTTAACTGGTAAAGTATCTAATAGTAGATTTAGGGGTCAATCCTCGCTTACACCAAAAATCGATTGGTGTCTTTGTTTGATGATAAAGAACTATCAACAGAAGCTGACGCCATAGGTTAAAACTCTAAAAAAAAAATGTTAAACAAATTAATTTGAATTTCAAATTCAAATCTTTGACTTTTAATTTTTTAGGAAATTTCTTGTCATTTATGACTTGTTTTCTTCCTTAGCCCTAGAATTAATGAAGAAACCTAATCTTAAATGAAAGAAAATTAATGCTTATTAAATAAGAATATTAAATTTTTTTGGTGTTTTGCATTTGATTAATTTAAATAAAATAAAGCAAACAAAGGCAGATTATAATAGACATGGCAAAACGGGCGGGTCGGGTCGGGTTCGGGTCGGGTCAATCGGGTTTACGGGTCAAACGGGTCACGGGTCAAAACGGTTCATTTTTAAACGGGTCAAACGGGTTACGGGTCAATCGGGTTGCGGGTCGGGTCGGGTTGACCCGTATTTTTCAAACAAATTTTTTTTTTTTTTTTTTCAATTACAAAAAGACTAATATCAAACTAAAAAGACTAAGAAAGAAGAGCAATTCACATTGAGAGTGCAAAAGATCTAGATTTATATTCAACTTCCAGCAGAAGCAAAACAACTACATCTTGATTTAATGCATGGAATTAAGCACATATTTTTTCATATACAACTTACAAGCCTTCCACCGCCTTTGTCATCAAGTAACCAACTCAAAATTTTTGACAAGCATCTTTTTTTTTTTTTTTTTTGATACCAAAAACAGGGAGTACAAAACAAACGACGTTAAGAGTTCATATACAAAGCTGGATTCAACCAACGCTGGTTCAAAGGCACTAGAGTTGCCTGCTTAGCTACAATACTTATATGATTAACTAGCAAAAAGGGCACTAAGATCATTTTGTAGAGTAAGCCACCTTGAACAAGAAAGTTAAGGTTAGCAAGCCTAGTAGAACAAGAATCCTGCCAATCCGAAGCTCTGCAAGACTTCAACTGCTCCAACTAACTCCGGCAAAAAATACTACTAAAAATTAAAGTCTTTGTGTGAAACTAAAAAAGTGTGGAAGAAGGGAAGAGGCCGGACTCTGGTCTGGAGGGTGGAGGCGCAAGAGAAGTAGAGGAAGTGAGGAACTCAACTTTAATCTTAAAGGTTTCACATTTCACTTTCAGGTTTGTTTGACATTTTGTTCTTTGGCCGAGTGGACTACGGCTAGCAAGCAACTGAGCAAGCATTGATTCATTGAATGAGATTTTTTTTTTTTTTTTTTTTTTAATGGTTGTGAGTCACGGCCTTGGCCCTTGTGTAGAAGTAGAGTAGTGACAGTAGTATTGAATTGTGATTTGTGATGTCTTGAAACTGTCAAGTACAGTAGCATTATAATAAATATTGAATATATTATAATTAGTTTTTTTTTTTTTTGGGTAAACAAGGAATTAACATAAACTAAGGAATACTGCCAACAGCAGCAACGTTACAAAGTCTGGGGCGAAAAACGCCCAACACGTCATTATGCAGTAGCTGAACTAAAACAGGGGGAAGGGAAACAAAAACATAGGATAACACAGCAGAAGCCGATCCCAATTTAGCTAAGGCATCAGCACAAAAGTTTGCTTCCCGGAAGCAATGAGACACTTTAACCTGAGGCAGACACAGCAACAACACCCTGCAATCATCAACAAGACCAGACAAGTCTCCATTAGAAATGACATTGCTAGAAATTAAGGAGATTGTTGCGGTTGCATCAAGCTCTATATCCACAGCAAGACAACCCCTATCAACACACAGCCCCAATCCTTCCCTCAAGGCCCACAATTCAGCAGCAATACTAGAGCTAACACTAATAGTTTTTGCAAAACCCACAACCAATTGTCCCGAGCTGTCTCTAAGTAATCCACCACAACCTGCCTTCCCACTTGAGATGTCAAACGCACCATCAGTATTAAGTTTAAAGCAAACCCTATTCTGGCTTCGACCATTTCACTTGCACCACCAGCCTCTCTTTACCCAAGGTAGGCTCCAAAACACAGTACAACAGCTCACGAGTTTGCATTTCTACCACCTGAACCAGATTTTGGTTTATAGGTTGCTGTTTGAAGGCCAACCTATTTCGTTGAAGCCACAAGTTCCACAAACCAAGCAGAAAATAATTGCTCCAAACATAATCCTTGCCAGGTGCCATAGAGGAGTCTAAAGCATTCTTTTTAATCCAAGAATCAAGATCATCAGTGAACGAAATTTTGAGACTGTCAGGGCAGCTTGAGAGCTCCCAAAAGTTTTTTGCTGTCGGGCAGTCTCTCAGTACATGAGAAATGCACTCCACCTCTTCTGTGCAACTATCACAGCCACCCAAATCACCAATACCTCGATGATTCAGAATGGCTTTAACAGGTAGGCTCAAGTGAAGGCACTTCCAAAGGAACATTTTAATTTTGGGCAAAGTCTGAAGCTTCCAAATCCATTTGCCATGAAAATCCGGTGTCTCAAGGTTCTCATCTATTGCCAGCAAATAAGCATTTCTTGGGTCAAACTCCCTATTTAAACTAGAGATCCAACTTCTGTGATCCTCCCTCAAAGCATATCTCCTAAGAGGGGTAGCTCTCACAGCCTGCAAAATATTCTCAGGGAGAACAAAGGAGATATTAGCTAAATCCCAGCCATTGTTCATAATAACATCCTTTATGTACACCTCGCTCTCTCCTTGGTTCAAAGGGCCCTCAATAAGGGACCTAATTGTGCCAATGTTCAGCCACTTATCATTCCAGAAACTAAGATGGCTATTGCAACCCACAGTCCACTTGGAGCCCTTCCTACAAATATTTCTTCCTATCTTCACTGCACTCCAAGCTCTCGTATGAGCCTTGGCCTTACTGGCATTCACACCCATGTACTTTTTCCTCAACACATCAGCCCAGCCCCCGCTCTTAGAATTCTCCATCCGCCAACATAATTTAGCAGCTAGCGTTAGATTTCTTCCCTTAGCTTCCTGGATGCCCAAGCCACCGCGACATTTTGGTTTGGTAACTTTCTTCCAGCCAACCATATGCAACTTTTTATGATCTTCCGTCGATCCCCACACAAAATTCCTATTGACCTTATCAAGATTGTTTAGAACTCGAGTAGGGAGCATACACCCCTGCATCACATAGGCCGGGATAGCCGATAGCACTGACTGGGCAATGACTACCCTTCCCGCCATTGATAGTAAGTTAGCTTTCCATCCTTGCAGCTTATTCTGCACCCTCTCCACCAAGAAGTTAAAATCTTGGGAAGATGATCCCGGATCGGGAACCCCAAGTACTTACCAAGATTTGGGGTCGAGTGAATGCCCAGCACCTCACACAACTCCAATCTAGAATCAGGAGAAGTATTAGGGGAGAAATACACCTTAGACTTGTGCAAGCTGACTTTTTGACCTGACAGTTCACAAAATGTATCCAAAGTCTCTCTCACACTGATACAATTCTTCACATCAGCTTTAGCAAATAGGACCAAGTCGTCGGCAAAGAAAAGATGGGAAAAAGCTTGCCCATTCCTAGAAGCCCGGACCGGATCCCACAGATTTTCCTCACATCTTCGCGAAATAAGGAACCCAAGCACTTCCATACACATGATGAATAAATACAGGGAGAGGGGGTCCCCTTGTCTAATACCCCTTGACAGAAGGAACGACTCAAGTTTCCCACCATTAAGAAGAACTGAGATCGATGAGCTGGACACACAGCTCATAATGAGATTAATTAGGGAGGGGGGCAGCCTATAAAGCTCAAGAACATCCTTAATAAAATGCCACTCAAGCCTATCATAAGCTTTCTCCAAATCAATTTTGATGGCCATAAACCCCTTCTTTCCTTTTTTGAGTGTCATTGTATGGATAATCTCTTGGGCGATGATCATATTATCCAACCCCATTCTCCCTGGAACAAAAGCGGTTTGAAGAGGAGAAATGAGCTTAGGCAACAAAGGTCGAAGTCTCTTGACAATGATCTTGGTAACCACTTTATAGATAGAGTTACATAGACTTATAGGCCTAAAGGACGCCAGACAATCAGCCCCCGGATGCTTTGGGATGAGAGTTATAAGGGTCTCATTTAGGTGGGGGGGCATGGTGGAACTTTGGAACACTTTGAGAACTTCATTTACCACCGAAGGACCAACTTGCTGCCAGTAAGCTTGGAAGAAACTAGCGTGAATCCCATCAGGCCCAGGAGCCTTGAAAGGCTTAAGACTCCACAACCCCTCCTTCACTTCAAGACTAGTCAAATCAGCACATAAAGCGCTAGCCTCATCATGCCCAAGAAAACTAGGCCAAATGCTCAAGCTCCACCTCATTCTCGGGACACAAGTAACACTGGTAGAGAAAAGATCCATAAATCCATTTCTAACCAAGTCAGCAATTGCACTCTCGCCCTGAACCCAATTTCCAAGACTATCCTGAAGGCATAGAATTCTGTTCCTTCTCCTACGAACCAAGGCCGAGGTATGAAAAAACTTAGTGTTTCTATCTCCCTGTATAAGCCAATTATACCTGGACTTTACAGACCAAAATTCCTCCTCATATTGAAGGACCTCGAAATACTCCTTTCTAAGTTGACATTCCAAGTTAAGGAGATCATGATTAGGCCCATCAGCAATTCTAGTTTGGATGCCTCTAATTCTAGCCTCAATTCTTCTTTTCCTTTGGAAGATATCTCCAAAGACTTCTCTGTTCCAAAACTTGACCTCAACAGTGAATTTCTCGACATTAGATTTCAGGGGCCCATTCACCTCCCAAGAGTCACTAACCAAATCCTGAAAGAGAGGATGTGACATTCACATGGGCTGGAAGCGGAACGGCCTACAAAGGAAGGAAGGCCCAGGTTCGTCCAATTTCAACAACACTGGACAATGGTCAGAGTGAGTGCGGGCCAGATGATGCACAGCCGCCTCAGGGTACAGCCCTCTCCAAACAGAATTTGCAAACCCCCTATCCAACCTCTCTTGAATGAAGTGACCCTCCTCTCTCTTATTGACCCAAGTAAAACGAGGCCCATGGAAGCCCAAATCCACCATCCCACAAGAGTCCAAGCATTCCTTAAACAATTGGACCCTCCTAGGATTAATAGGATTCCCACCCAGCTTGTCATCACTAGACAATAATTCATTAAAATCACCCAACAATAGCCAAGGAAGATTGTGCATGGGGGCAATAGTAGCTAGATTATTCCACAGCAACTTCCTTTCCTCTAACCTAGGACTTGCATAAATGGAAGAAAGTAACCAGGAATAGTTAAGAGCACGTACCTTAACCACCACGTGAATTTCCTGCTCAGTTTTTGCTAAAAGCGTAATTTCAACCGCATCAGAATTCCAAAGCACCCAGATACCACCCGAGTAACCAACAGTATCAGCATGTAAGGCTCCGTCAAAAGGAAGCCTATCCGTAATATCCTTAGCCCTTTCACCCCCAACGCAAGTTTCAGTGATAATCACAATTGTGGGCTTGTGGGTATCAATCAAATTCTTCAAAGTAACGTGAAAACGAGGGTTCAAAGCCCCCCTACAGTTCCAAAGTAAAAAATTCATTGGGACAGAGACAGGAAAGACCGGCGCACCTTCATGCAGATTCTGAGCTTCCATCTTACTCAGCAATCTCCATCCCAACCCCCTCAGAGCCCTCCTAGAGTATTCCACTCCCTGTGCAAGAAGCACCATGTTTTCTAGAATCCCCAACTGAGCCTCCCTTGATGAGACCAATAGGCTTGACCCCCCCGCGATTGCTTCGGCTTGAAGTAGACTCATGGAAATTGCGTTTCCCCAGCACCTCACTGCCCCCATCTTGGACAACCAGATTTTCCTTACTGCGGCCTCTTCCTCCAGTTCCCAGCCTTTCAAGCTTTGAGCTAGAGATAGCGGCGATAGCACTCTCCACCCGAAAACCCGTGCTTCCCCTTTGGTCGGCAAGTCTGACGGGAATATCCACCAAGGGCAAGCCCATTCCATCCACGCCGGGTCTGTCAGTGGAAGCCAACCCTTCACTTTGCTTACTGGAGTTAAAGGGAATATGTGATGCCAAGCTTGCATCTCTTCCAGATCGTACCAACCCCAAATCATGGTTGGACTTGCTCTTATTTGTGCCAACATGCTCGGAGATACCACCATGATTTTTCCCCTTTTGAAAATTGCCCACTCTTGCTTGCTCTGATCTTCCAACCCTGCCATCTCCCTTCCTTCTACTCACCGAACCGGGAGGAGAAACTGAACCACCAATACTTCTAATGCCAGCAGGAGGCCTAGACGGCGTCTCAAATTTGAAGTTGGTATCAGCACCAAAAGAAAAAATAGGTTCAGGAACGAAACTACGAGAAGACGGTTCTTGAGAAGAACGCTGTTGCTGTTTAGCTGAAAAGGGGATCAGAAGACTCTTTTCATTAACCAAAGATGGGCTAAACTGTGCACTATGGTCTGTCACCTTAATAAATGATTTCTTAGGCCCAACACTTTCACTAGAAAGTGGCTTTTCACGTGCCAAATGTGCCTGGCTAGTAGAAACCTCACTGTTCCGAAACAGACCCTTACCTGGTCCCACACCTACTCCCTGCTTTAGATTTCGAAATCCCTCAAGCTTAGCACCTGCTTTTTTCCTCTTAACAAGCAACCAGGGACCATACGTAACCTTCCCATCACATTTCAAATCAACGTCCACCTCTCCCGCCTCTTGAGAACAGTCACCCGCCTCATTACACAAGTCATCTTTATCGGCTTGGGAGCCAGACCCCTTCATCTCCGGCCTAGGCGTCCTATCATTGATAGTGAACGGACAGCACTCCCTCCGGTGCCCCACTCGCCCACAAGAGAAACAGAGAGTGTTAATACCCTCATACAGCACCTCTTGAACAACCCCTTCAAGGAGAATACTCGTGACTAGAGGTTTATCCAGACTAACCTGGATACAAATTCTTGCAAAATGGCCCCTTGCCTCAGACGCGGTATTAGAATCCACCCTCAAGACTGGACCAATGGCATTGCCAATCTCTTTAAGCACCCCAGGATCATAGTACTCAAAAGGCAGCTCTGGTAACCTTACCCATACCGCAACCAAACTGTACACAGCATTGGCTGGTTTGAAATTCAGCTCCCAAGCTCTAATCGTCAAAAAATGACCCCCGATGAACCACAGCCCTCCCTTGATGACATTCTCAAAATCCTCCACCAGCCTGAACTTAATAAGGAAGAAATCTCGCCCAAGATCGACACAATCTAGCCGCACCGCTGGCTTCCATAAACCCATAATCTTCGAGTGAAGGAAGTGGAAACCCACAGTCCGTCCATAGACCTTCACAATCAAGGCGTGATTCCATATTGCCCTGATGGACCTTCTCGTGTCCGGCGTCAGATTGACAGCCACCATACCGTTCACCAGCTCACCCATACCCACCGCAGGTGTGGACATATCCAACTCGTGACTGTCACGATTGAAGGCCTGAGCAAAGGCGTCGGGCATCTCACTGACGAGCTTGTCCCTATAGGATGGGGGAGAGCCAAACTCCGAGGCCCCCATCGCATCTTTAGCCTTCTTTGTGCTCCGATGGAGCTCCGCCTCTTCTTCGCTAGACTTTTCGCCTTGAGAGAATTCGCACTCCATAAGAAAGTTCACTGACTCTGTTTATTATAATTAGTTTTGATACTTTATGTTTTATGCACATAGTATCATAACGTAATTAAAAAAAGAAAATTAGCGAATTTTTTTTAACGGGTTGGGTCACGGGTTATCTGGGTCGGGTTGGGTTGACCCGCAAAAAAATCGGGTCGGGTTACGGGTCAACCCGTTTTTGCTTCGGGTCAAAAAAATCGGGTTCGGGTCAGGTATTTTTCGGGTCAGGTCGGGTCGGGTCAGAAAATTCTGACCCGTATTGCCATGTCTAGATTATAACATGACCAACTTATAATATCGTGATTGCTGATGGTTGTTTTGGCTGATTGATTTTTCAATAGGCGAGTTTCAACAATTCTTAATTAAAGTAGGGTTCTACCCAAGGTGGCATATGCCACTAGGCTCGGACATATTTCCAGGAACTACAAGAATATATGAACATGTGAGAGGAAATGTGGGAATCTCGGCGCACTAGACTAGCGTATGACTTCACATTATGGCATATGTTGGATTCAAAGTGGCATGCATTAGTAGCGTACATCACTTTAGGAAGAATCCTAAATTCATCAAAACGTTCAAGAAATTACTAATGATATTGATGAAGCCGAAAATTGACTTCGTCAGTATGCTCCTTGTCAATGTCAACGGACGAGCTCCGGTACCTGTTGTCAAGAAAAGAAAGGCAAAGGAAGTTTCACCGACGTGGCACTAGTTGAGAATACTCCGATGCTAAAGGCAGCTAAATAGCTATCAAAGAATTCTCTCGCAGGTATATATTTTACTTCGAGTCGGTGTAGTTATGTTCGTTAATGCTCCTCTAAGTGTTTTTCTGCTGAAAGAAACGCAGCATTAATTGACAATGAAGATTCTATTTAGAGTGTAACGGATGACTGTTTGACCATAATTGCCTTTGTAACTATTCCGGCACACTTATTCCTTGTCAGCTGTCCTCATGGCCTTTATTTATGCCTTCAATGAATGCGGTCCTCTCGTCTATACGGACGGGGTCTTGCCCTTACACTTGTTCTTGATTTAGATGCAGCTGTGGTTGTCTTTAAGCTAGACGACCTCCACTTGATACTCGTCAGTTGCCCCCTCATTCCTTGGTCGTCAGGAACTTGGACAATCTTAGGAATGTGATCAGATGTAGCGATTCGTATCTTCTCGGTTCTCGAAATCTGGCTCTTCGTCTTAAATGTGAAACGACTACTCTTCAGGAAATGAACACGTGTTGGTCTTTTATTCGTGGCATGTGTGAAACTTCCTTGATTTTGGCGCCTTAATTCCAATTTTTCCTTTCAGAGAAAATTGTTCCTCTTCCTCCGCCCCATTTGGTCTGAATTTTGGAGTGCTGAGAAATCCTCATACTTCGAAATTTCCTGGTAAGGCCTCTTTTCCCTATGCTTTGATGGTTGGTTTTGAATTCCTCAGTCAAGAGTGCCCCTCGATTTCATTTTTCTTTGCTTGGGGATTTTCTTAGAATATTCTTCTGGTCGGCGTCCCCAAGTGGGTTTATTTGTGTCTTGTTTTTCTGCACTTAGGCCTGTTTTGCTTTCTCTCTACCCTCTAATCTGTCAATCTCTAATAAAGCACCATTCGGAGATGGCCAGCATTAAGTATATGGTAGATAATGTTAGGTTCAGTGAGTTGGAGACTAGATTGTCTTCCAACGCGTAGTCTTTGAGTAAGGCAGTTGATACTGTTGCTTCAAAGTTGCCTTCGTCTTTATGTTCTCCCTCCTTGCATGCACTCTCTAAGTCTTGTTCCTTGAAAAAGAAACATATAAATGGATTTAGGAAAATGTTTCAATTTCCTAGGGGTACCTCTATTAGACTACCTTGCTTGGGTGAGAAAGCTTGTAACTTTGCCCACGAAGAGGTGTGCTTTTACGAGGCTGACTTTCTGTGTGGCCTTCGTTTCCCCTTCCATCCGTTCATCATGCAACTTCTGAACGAATTTCAGATCGCCCCAGGTCAACTTGTCCCTAATGCTTGGAGGACGATCATAAGTTGTATGTCTATTTGGATGTCTGTTTGTGATGGGGAAATGAAAATTTTTAAATGAATTCCTGTTTTTGTACCCTTTGTAAGCCTCTACCCACTATGGGTATTTTGAACTTTTACCTTGGGATAGGAAATCTAGGATTGTTAGAGGTTTTCCTTCATCCTTTCGTAATTGGAAATCACGATACTTTTTTATCTTTGGAACGGGTTGGGAAACCCTGTCTGGCGATTTCTGGGGAGAAGTCCTAGCACTTGGTGCGTATTTTCATTGTCTTTTCTCGCTTTTCTTTCATATCGTAATTGCCAGTCTAATGATGTTTTCCTTCTGATTCTTCGCAGCTCTTGATTGTCCTGACTTAGAAGATAAACATCGCCATTGGGTTCGTGCAGCTCTTGCCTACGCCCGTGAAATTGAGGATTTCGATCCTCGTCATTTGTTTAACTGCTGTTTAGGTCCCAAGCCTTCGAAGTACGTATTAAAAAAGATTCATCAAGAGGAAAATAGTAAGATTGTCTGTCTATAGGTTTCTAAAACTCCTTCGTCTTTATTAGCTTCGTCTGTACTCTGCCTGATTGCCTACTGTTTTTTTTTTTTTTTTTGCCTAGTAGAAATGGCCACTAGATATAGTAAAGAGAAGCATGCTCGCATCAAGAATTTGAAGAATAAACCCTTATCTAATCTGACTGCTGATTCCAAGAAGAGGAAGTTGGGCGACGAGAAAAGTGAGGCTGTTGCTCTTCCTCCCATTCATATTGCCCCTTCTTCTCCTACTCCATCCTTAGAAGTGACTGGCTTCTCCCCTCCAACTACCTGTGCTAAAGGGAAAGGCAAGGTTGGGAGGAGCGTTTGGGACGATCCTGCTACTGTTATGGGCCGTGCTCACAACTTAATTACTGACGATGAACTCAAGGGCTTGTCGTCCATCCCTTCCCACGAGCTGGTCAGCCGTCATATCCATAAATTAGTACATGTATGTGGTTTTTCTCTTTCAGCATCCCTTTGGTATTTTCCTGTATGCATGGTCTTTCCTCTCATTTGCTTATTTCTATCTGGTCCTTGGGGAGTCATTGCGCATCACGACTAACTATTTGAACATGGAAGAGAAGGTTGTGGTGGCCAACTCAAAGGTGGAGTTCGTCGAGGTAGAATGCTCCAAGTTGAGGAAAGATCTAATTGTTGCTATGAATGAGAAGAACGACGCGAATGAGAAAATAAAGGAGCTTACTGAGGCCTTGCGTGTAGAGAAAGCGCTTGTCATCCAGAAGGATGAAGAGATTCAACCTGCCCTCCTAAAGATTGATGCGGAGAGAGAGAAAATCATCCAAAAATTCAAATAGTCAGATGAGTTCTCAGATCTTCAGTTTATCCAGTACTTCAAAGGGTTCGAGCTTCTGCGTCGGTTGGTGGACAATGAAGCACAGCTTGGCCGTGGACTTCTCCAATTTAGACTTTGAGAAGATTGACATCGAGGTGCTTGCAGACGAAGCCAAGGAGCAAGAAGAAACTGAAACTGGTGCGGCAATGGATAAAGATTTGACTGGGAAGGATGTTGATGAAGGAAAGGATATCGACGAGCCTGTTGTCCCTCTTCCATAGTATATTCATTCTCCTTTTTTTTTTTTTTTTTTTTTTTGGAAAACAATGGTTGCCCCTTTGTTTTGGGGTTTTATCTTTGACGAACAATGGTTGCCTCCGTGTTTTAGGGCCTTAGTTTTTTTTTTTTTTTTTGCCTTATTGCCTCTTGGTTTTGAGGCTTTGGTTTTGGACAAAAAGTTTTCTACTAATATGTTATTTCGCTCATGCTATAACATAAGCTTGACTGTTTACAACATTCCAGGCTCTGCGAATTAAACTTGTAGTTTTTTATCGCTTAGATTGTGCTTTTTATCACTTAATTCATAAGTTGAACTCATCATATATGTATATTGGCTGAGTCTGTTATCTTCGTGATTTGAACTTAAAGTTTTTATCACTTAATTTGGATTTTTAACTTCGTCATTCATATTGATAGAGCTTTTATTCTCGTGATTTAAAATTAAAGTTTTTATCACTTGATTTGGATTTTTAACTTTGTCATTCATATTGACAGAGCTTTTATCCTCGTGATTTAAACTTAAAGTTTTTATCACTTGATTTGGATTTTTAGCTTCGTCATTCATATTGACAGAGCTTTTATCCTCGTGATTTAAACTTAAAGTTTTTATCACTTAGTTATGATTTAAACTCATCTTTGATGCTGACAGAGTTTTTATCATAGTTGTCATGCTTTGAACTTGTCTTTTTGATGCCTTCAAAAAAAAAAAAAAAAAAAACTTGTCTTTTTGGTAAAAGAGATTTTCATCATGGAGTGTTTGACATCTAATCATTTGAAAAGAAATGGCTCTGCAGACGCCTTATTCATTTTATTCATCCTTGTTTGTACAAAAGGGATTACAAGGATAATACTTTACGAGAAAACGAAGAGTACTGAAAATAAAGTATTGAAAATAAAACTAATGCATGAAAACAATGAAATCTCTCTTATCTGTTGATGAATAAATGAGGTGTTCCAAACCCTGGAACTTATTGTTGCTGAAAGTCCATTCCTTCACTGATAGTACTTTTTAAGGTGCTCTGCATTCCAAGGACGAGGCAAAGGTTTCCCATTTACATCCTCCAGGTAGTAGCTCCCTCTCCTTGAATAACGGACGACCTTGTATGGACCTTCCCAGTTGGGGCCTAGCTTTCCTTCATTTGGATCTTTGGTGGCTTGTGAGACCTTCCGCAGAACCATATCTCCAGGATTGAAACGCTTCAACTTCACCCTCTGATGTAATACCTTGTCATCCTTTCTTGATATAAGGTCATTCTCTGAGATGCATCATCCCTGACCTCGGGTAAGCAATCCAAAGCTAGCTTGAGGCCCTCGTCATTGCTGCGCTCGTCATAGCATGTTCTTTTGAGACTTGACATTCCGACTTCCATAAGAATCACTGCTTCAGTTCCAAATGCCAGCTTGAAGGGTGTCTCGCCTGTTGGTGTTCTCACCGTCGTTCTGTAGGCCCATAAAACTCCTGGAAGCTCTTCAGGCCATGCTTCTTTTGCCCCCCCAAGTCAGGTTTTGATTAGCTTAAGCAAAGTCCGATTCATAACTTCAGTCTGGCCGTTTGCTTGTGGGTGCCCAAGGGAGGAATAGTGATTCCTGATTCCCAGTTCCTTGCAAAAATCCCTGAACTTGTGGCTGTCAAATTGTCATCCATTGTCAGAGATGATAACCCATGGAATCCCGAACCAACCCCAGTTCCTTGCAAAAATCCCTGAACTTGTGGCTGTCAAATTGTCATCCATTGTCAAAGACGATGACCTGTGGAATCCCGAACCGACAGACGAGGTTTTCCAGATGAAGTGTTGTATCTTGGCCTCCATGATTAATGCTAAAGGCTCTGCTTCCACCCACTTCATGAAATAGTCAATAGCAACGACTAAAAATTTTACCTGTTTCTTACCAGGTGGTAGGGGGCCCAATATATCAATTCCCCAGTGGAGAATGGCCATGGTGATACGATATTTGTCACGGGTTCTGCTAGGACATGCTGCACGTTTCCAAATCTTTGGCACTTATCGCATCTCTGAACGACCTGAGCTGCATCTTTTTGCATGGTTGGCCAGAAATACCCTGCACGAACAACTTTCCCAATGAGTGACTGTTGTCCAGAGTGATTTCCGCAGACTCCTTTGCGGATCTCACTTAGTACATATGCCGCATCTTCTGGATCGAGGCACTTTAAGTAGGGCTGAGAGAATCCCCTCTTGTAGAGCTCGTCATTCAAGATCATGAATCTAGACGACCTCACTTTGAATTTTCTGGCTTTCGAGGGATCTGCAGGGAGGTTGTCATCCCTAATGTACATGATTATTGGGTCCATCCAACTCCCTCCAGATTAGATGTAGCTCACGTCAAACCCCTCAATGCTTGGAAGGTGTTACACTTCCATGTACAATCCGGGTCGTCCTTCGTTGGTGTCTGACGATGCTGGCCTAGCAACTTCGTCCGCTTTTGAGTTTTCGTCCCTTGGTACCTGAGTAATCTTGACATCATCAAAGTTAGAAACCAACTGATTAGTCAGCGTTAAGTACATTTTCATTCGGTCTTCTTTGGCCTCATACTCCTTGGTTATTTGCCCTACCATAAACTCTGAATCAGAATTCAACTTTAAGTTTCTGACACCCAAGGCTTTTGTAATTCTTAAGCCTGTCAGCACAGCCTCGTACTCCGCTTCGTTTTTCATTACTAGGAATTGAAGCTGGACTTCGTACTTTAGGATGTCTTTTTCAGGGGATAGGAGGATCACTCCTACACCGCCAACGCCTGCTGCTGAAGACCCATCTGTATACACTGTCCAGTACTCTGATTCTAGATCTTGATCTGTCATAGTGAACTCAGTGACGAAGTCAGCCAATGCTTGGGCCTTAATCACCATTCTAGGCTTATAATCGACGTTAAATTGACTCAATTCCACGGCCCATTGGACCATTCTTCCTACAGCATCTAGCCTACCCATGGCCTTTCGTAGAGGTTGGTCCGTTATGACCAGGATCGTATGCGCCTGGAAATAGGGACAAAGTTTCCTTAACGCGACGATCAGGGGAAAGGCTAACTTTTCTATCTTTAGGTATCTCGCCTTTGCACCTTGGAAAGCCTGACTTGTGTAGTAGACTAGTTTCTAGATCTTGAGCTCTTCACGGATCAATGTCGAGCTCACAGCTGTTTGAGAGACAACTAAATACAGGAATAGATCTTCTCCTTCAACTGACAGACTCAAAAGTGGTGGCCTGGATGAGTAATTTTTGAGGGCCTGGAAAGCTTCTTCACATTCCTTCGTCCACTGGAAGGCCTGTTTCAACGTTTTAAAAAACGGGAGGCATTTATCCGTGGCTCTAGAGGCGAACCTGTTCAAAGTTGCTACTCGTCCCATCAGCCTCTGTACTTCCTTCACACTTCTTGGGGAGGTCATGTCTAATATGGCTTTGACTTTCTTTGGGTTGGCCTCTATGCCCCGTTGCGAGACCATGAACTCTAGGAACTTGTCTGACGAGACTCCAAACACGCACTTTGCTGGGTTCAATCTCATCTGATACTTCCTCAACGTGTCAAAAGTTTCTTTGAGGTCGTCTAGATGTAATTCTGTTTTTCTACTTTTCACGAGCATGTCGTCCACATACACTTCCATATTTCGTCCAATCTGCTTGCTGAACATTTGATTCACCAACCTTTGATAGGTCGCCCCTGCATTCTTTAGACTGAATGACATGACCTTGTAACAGTACAGCCCCTGGCTAGTGATTCTTTAGACCGAAAGGCATGATCCTGTAACAACACAGCCCCTGGCTAGTGACAAAGGTTGTTTTCTCCTGGTCCTCTTCGCTTATGCGAATTTGTTTGTAACTTGAAAATGCGTCCATAAAGGTTAGTAGCTTGTGACCAACTGTTGAATCGACTAGCTGGTCGATCCTAGGAAGTGAAAAGCTGTCTTTTGGGCAAGCACAGTTGAGATCTGTGAAATCAACGCATATACGCCATTTTTTGTTGGACTTCTTCACCATGACGGTATCAAATATCTACTTCCATCATGAGTGTATTGTATAACCCCACAACCTCACCCTTCACTTCACTAATGCTCCGGAATAAGGTATCATTTGAATTACCTTTTTTGAACCTTACGTTGTCTCATATAATGAGGAGGAGGTCTTGCATGTCCTTCGTCAAATGCCTCAGGCCCAGCTTTGTGTCCATGTTTGTGCCCCCCTGTCCCACAAGGAGGTGCCTTTGATATGCGTTTCGGCCGACCTTCTGGCACTGCAGGTAACCCAACAGCCTGCTTAGCCTAAAAAGGGGGTGGGTCGATGCCCGAAGAAGGGCCAGTAAGCGTACTGTGAGAGGGTGGCTCCTGATGCATGTCAGGAGGGGTTAGACCAATACCTAGGTCAAAGGATGGAATGGGTGACAGGTCAGGAAATGACCGTGGGGTGGGTGGAGGGATGGTGGGGCTAGGGGGTGGATGTGGGATGGGTGAAGGGATGGTGGGCCTAGGGGCTGGATGTGGGGTGGGTGAAGGGATGGTGGGGTAGGGACAACCCGAGGGGTAGCAACAGGTAGATGTCTGGTAGGAGTTGTGCTCATGCTTGGGCTCTTAGTAGTGCTTGGCCTCTGAGTAGCTACTGCCGCAGAAGTAGCTACCTCCTCATTTGGGGCCTCAGGGTCCGGAGGTCGTACACGGCCAATCGCCTGGACTGCAGTCAACACATCAGTAATGTCCTGGTGGTCCTCCGTGCCTACTGGATGACGGCTCAACAAACAGAGGTATCCTTCAATCTGCACATGGAAAAACCAAGTATATTAGTAATGCAATACCAAATCAACAATGCCAATGACTAATAAAATAATAGTTTGAACAGTAACTGGTTCTGCTAGCAATAATTGCAAATTTGTAGGGAGACTAAGTATTACCTTTAACTAAATTTAAATTATCTTTTCTATTAAAGATGTAGCTAGCGGATAGCGTAGACAGAAATGCTAATTAAAAATTCAAATGAGCAGAAAATTAAAAATGATAAGAATGGGAAGAAGAATGTATACCATAACTCTAAAGGCTGAAATAGGAAATATGACCTTAGATTTTGAAATTAGATTTTGAAATCAACAAAGTTCTCTATAAGGTAAATCAACAAAGTTCTCTATAAGGAATCTTAAGTAGACAACAGCTTTAAAATGGAGGTTTGATGCTAAGCATATTGGACCACATATATCATGTTCTCTAAATAGTGGTTTCGTGCTAAGAAGTACGGTAAGATGTAGAAGACATGGAGAAGTTACCATTAGAATCAATGTAGCACCGGGAACATCGATGAACCTCCTAGTCACCCTTTTGAACCAGTCGAAGTACTGATGCTGTGGAGGCATATCACCAAGCACTGCTTCACAATGCCATTGAAGGTGGTTACCCCACTCCATGATATGCGCAGCATGTGTCCGCATCCAATCAACACCGACCTTCCCCCTCAAATCAATGGCATGAAGCACGGTGTCAGTGTCAACATCGCGGGGAATTTCTTGGATCATCCCAAATTGACGAACGACACGATCTGGTGTATGAATCTCTACTAGGTGAAAACATACAAGCGGCACCGTTGCCGTCCACACAGCCCTCCCTACAACGCACCATGGTGGAAGGTCCTCTAAATCGGCTTCATACGGCTACCACACCACCTACAATAGCCCAAAAACAAGTACGCAACACATTAGGGAACTATGTTTATATTTCAAAGTTCACCAAACGTATATCTTGTTCCTAAACATGTTAAAATCTTGAACAAGGCATTTTCATACCTAGCCTGGCAACATTGAAGCTATTTGCTGGCAATACCTGTTCCTGAAGATGTGGGCAGGCCTATTTTTCTTGTTTGAGACCCACAACCACCTACAACAATCAAGAACAAGGGATCAATATCTAGAACTTTCCTACTAAGATAATGTCATGACTAAAACTATAATGTAATCACATATAACTACTAAGATAATCTTAGCGATATTTACTCAATTAATAATATCACTAGAATAAGATACAGTCCTTATAAAGTAGAGACTTACTTCAGGGATAGTGGAGCTCACACTGGAAAACCATAAGCACCCACTGGCGGGTCACGCTCAACTGTTGGGCACAAATAGGGGAACCTGGCCCATGCCCAATACTGGACCAACAGTAAGCACCCACCAATTTGACTGGTGTCCTTATCGCTTGCCCTGCATAACTCTCGGTACAACCATGCAAGGCAAGCATTTCCCCAACTGTACCTTCGTGGGTTGCGAAGGTCTTCCAACTGCTGTACTCACATTAGATGCACCCTATCGCCGGATTTGTCCATGAATATTGTGTCCCCCAGTAGCGATAGGATGTAGCATCGTGCGTACTTATGCAGCTGATCCTCTTCAGCATTAGGCGGCAATGGAGCAGCAACTTGCTGCAAAAGCCGGTTGATGAGAATCCTCTGGCCAGTAAGTTGCTTATGCTGCTCTTGATTTATAGGTTGAAAGCCAAGGAACTCCTGGCACACAGTCGCCCAAACTTTCTGCGTGCTCCCTGTTATAGCATCACCATCAACAGGAAGCCCGAGAAGAACCTCCACATCCTGCAATGTGATGGTGACCTCACCATGTGGCATGTGGAAGTTGTGAGTCTCGGGCCACCATCGCTCCACTAAGGCCGTTATCAGGCCATGGTCAATCTCTCTACCCGGGACCCAGAGGAGTCCTTCCAAACTGAGTGCCTTAATTATGTCAACGACTCGGTCGTCCACCACTGGCTCTCGATTGGAGAACTCTTCACTATGGGTACGACAGGTAAGGGACCCTAGATCTTGCACAGAACAGAACCATCGATTAATATATGACAGCAAGTGCGTGTACATTGTATGAATTAAATGCGTGTACATTGGTTAATTCTGTAGTGTTGTGTTTTACCTGCCCGTTCCAAATAGCTTCGGACCGATGGGTGGGTTGCAACTTCAACATCGACGCGTCAATAGGGCCAGGATGCGTATGGTCAATCCGTCCAGCATTTGCAGCAGCCATACTGCACAAGAATGATAACCAATTAGCACGTAATAAACATGATGGCAAAAAAAAAAAAAAAAAAAAACAAAAACAATCTAAGAAATATTCTCAAAAAACAACTACCAATCATCACATTTTAAGTCAGACAACAAGGATTTTTCCGGAATAGATTTATGCCCGAGTCTTTTCTCTATTGATCGGCAACAAACTTTAAGTTGACCATCTTAAACCAGGTAAACATACCATTCTACACATTGCAGATAAGCTGCCAACTTATTCTTTCACTAAGGCCCACCATCTCTATATTCTAAAGAGCCCACAAGTTATATCAGACAACTCTTTCCACAATTCCAACAAGAGTTCTAACACCAACTACTGGAGTGCCCTTAAAATTTTTAAAATCAATGGAACATTGAAACAATGCAGAGCAAGCTAAAAAATGATGGTGAAGTGATTTGATAAAGAACTACTGTTCATACAGAATTGCCCTTTAATTTCTCAGAAATCAATAGAGCACATACACCAAGTCGATTGCATTGACATACCAAGGGGCAAACATCATTGCACAGGCAGAGTAGAATGAACAACAATCAAAACACCATCTAAAAAATTGTTGACTCTTATAAGTAAAAAACACAACAATCGATAACAAATTCAGGGGATTTATGGCCACTCTATCTACTGTGAACAATGCAACTGCCACACTATCTACTGGGAACAACATCAACCTTCTTTAAAACCTAAAATTAAACATAAGTTATGCCCAAAAATATATATAAAAATACCTAAGATAAGAGCTTTTAGCATAAATTATGCCCATACTGCATAGCTCAAATAGTCAAATGGCACCCTGTCTACCTACATAAGATAAGAGCTTTTAGCATTGGAATAGCCAAGCGGCTAGTCTAGCTAAAATATGCTTAACTAACAAGTCCAAAAAATGATCCACATTGGATTATTAACCAGTTAACCAAAATGAAATTTTAGTTAGAGTGCTTATCCAAAAATACATATATGAACTATCCTTAATTAAACCATGAACACAACCATCCCAAACCAGCGGCTCTCTCAAGTCTCAATCACCCTTAACTCACAATTGGGCTTCCAAAAAACCCATTCTTTATTGGCTGTTAATAGGTTACCCTTCTATATCTCATACCTACATTCCAATCTTTGACACCCAAACGCTTATCACAGCAGGAACAAGCAATTAATATTCAATCCCAACAAAATTCTCCAATATATCGTCTCCAACCCACACTCAGATATTATAGAAAAATTTTCATTGTTGTTTGTAGAAATTACCTTTGTTTCTTTTCTTGCCTCTGTATGCCCAACTGGATTCAACAACCCTATAGCTTTTTCTTTCGAACATAATCCACAAAAACACATCACCACTCTCTAGTAGTAAACCAAAAGTTGCTTCCCCAATGCAAATGGAACTTGTCTTAAAATCTAATCTCATTGCCCAGTGCCTACGTGACATTAAAATATTCAACTTAAGAACCGCCACACCATTTGGGTGAGTTGGTATCTCCCCAAGTACTAAGTGCTTTCAACCATTGGGAAGGGCGTGGGTCGGAGCTGCGAGGGCTACATATGTAGCATGTAGCATTTAAGTGTTTTCAACCATCATCAAAAATATATTCAACTTAAGACTGTTAGTGCATTTCTGAAACTATTAAGGTAAGAAAAATTTGATTTGCCTCTAAGTCTAACTGACAACACTTGACAAGTCAGCACCAAAGCATGGTAAACAAAAAATTATACAAAACTCAAAGGACAATACATACAAATTCAGTGATTCAAGTTCAGTGATTCAAGACTAGACAGTGGTAATGAAGTATACCTACGACAGATGAGTCTATGATCACACTAGAAAACTTAAAATACTGAACATCCACACAATTCACAGCCATAAACGTTGATAATGCAAATCAACATGCTTAAAGATGTACCAAACATAGTAAATTATGACAACAGAGTTTTGGGTCACATAAACTAAAGTTGCATTTTTAATTATAAAGGAAAATTAGAAGCCAGATCCATGAGTTCCCAATTCGAGAATACTACTTTTAGGCTTTTAGCTCTATCTGCTTTAGAGTAAGTGAGTGAATTGTTAAGAGAACAAAATTGTCAAAAGACTCCATTTATTTGAAATCTTGCAATAGATGTGATGTAGGAAAATTAGATGACATTGCTAGGTGAATGCATATGGTACAGCCTTGAGTACATAGTACAAAACAAATTAAGCACTTAACAAAGTTGGAAGCTAAACCAAAGCCATCTAAGTTACTAATGTCACATCTAATAACAAACTCCTAATTCTAGGGTCCTTTTTTCTGTACACAAGTAGTAACACATGTGAGTTGCTGATTTTTGTTTGAAAATTTGTCAACATGTGTAAAAGCATAATAATTCAAGTTGTTGTTTTGGAAAGTACCTAGATATGTAAAAAATACTATGGGTTAATGCAAATCCAATATCAAATAAATACAAAAACGAGCAACTATGATCATCAACGTCAAGAATAACATTATAGTAAAAACAAGTTTTTCAACTCCCTTGCATTAGTCACCAACTCCCTCCCTTCCAAGGATTTCATATTCTAACTCCCATGACCCTTAACAAATTGAATATCGACTGAGTTGTACATGCTAGGCAGCAATTAATTCTATAGCCCTGTGGCAGATACTTCAGAAAGAACCCTACCAACTGACAGCGAATTTTATCTCCCATATGAATTAATAGGTAAGTACCATGGTCAAACAAGGAAAACTAAAAGAAGTTGAAGGCACTGACTATATATAAGCCACTAGTACTAGATAGCATCCATCAAAATAATCAAAAACGCCTTCAAAGCCAAATAATTTTTATGATCAACATAAAATATAAGTTCCCAAGAAGATTATACAGAAATTTCATGTCCAAATTGTCATACACAAAATGAATTTTTTAAGCCAATCAATAGAAAGAATATGATCAGTGAAAAGGAATAGAACCAACTTATGCCAATGATAAAGCATGTTTGATTAATGGAGAACTCAATTTTACTTATCAAGTTATCATGGCCCATGAGGATGAGGGAGGGTTCCTCACCTAAAAACCCAGATCCCAATTAAGAAAAAGGAAGAAAAAAAAAAGTAAATTCAAGTGTCTTCCCAACTAAACAATTTAACATTGTTGCACACAATGAAGTCATTTCTATTTCCTATATCTTGAACATAATCTTCCCAAGGCCAAAGCCAATGAATAACAAGCAATTACTTTATTTTCTTAGTTTTATTTAATTCAACTTCATGTCATCATTTATATTATGAATGATTGAGTCTATAGTGTTTAAACCAATTTTTTAAATAAATAAATAAAAATTCCACCAATTTGATTTCTACCTAATAACCTTTACATTACCTATGAATGAATGCCATCTTTGATACATAATTTTTGATTGATCCACATCAAACCAGCTAATGTCAACAAAATGGCTCTTAAATAAAATTTAACACAATAATGTTAGACAATACTGATTTTAGAGAAAAAGTATATATATTACTAACATCTCTAAAATCAATAATCAAAGTATATTTTTTCCAACAAAGGACTAAAATTAAATCCTCAGTAACCTAGCAGGCCAATGTTATTGTAATTGTTAAAAAAAAAGGCACTAAATCAGAGTAAATTTTTTCCATAAAACAACTAAAAATTAAATCCTCAGCAACCCAACAAGTATATAAATATATATATATATATATATATATATATATCTCCAATTCTTAGTAACATATTTACCATAACTGACCAAATTAAACTTAGATCAAAGTAAATCCTCAGCAAATATAAACAAACCCAGAAACATGCAGACCATTCCACATACCAATTCAATCTCAAAAAACAATAATGCTTCTATCTTTTTTAACAGTTCTATTAAAAATTCAATATAGAAACCAAAATAGAAAAAAAACAAACTTTCACCAAAGATTCTTTGATTTTTCCCACTGTTTCTCAGCAACCAAACGGTGAAACACACTTTGCATTTTGCATAAAGGGACTCGCCTTTTTTTTTTTTTTTTTCAGAGACCGCATAGATTGAAGGACCTCAAAGCTCTGTGATGACCATTTGATACAATCTCTGTTCTTTTGGCGAAGCTGATGAATGTGAAATAGTGGAGACTGAGACTGGAGGTTGAGTGAGAGTAGAGACGGTGAGTGAGAGTAGAGACGGGAAGTGAGAGATTAGAGACGGTGACAGGGTGTCTGTGTGAGGGTGGAGAGGGTGACTGACAAAGGCGTGAGAGTGGATCGGTGAGTGAGAGAGTGAGAGGGTGAGTGAGAGTGGGTCGGGGTCGGTAAGGCTGAGAGAGTGAGAGGGTGAGTGAGAGTGGGTCGGGGACGGTGAGGCTGAGAGAGTGAGGGGTGAGTGAGAGTGGGTCGGGGTTGGTGAGGCTAAAAGAGTGAGAGGGTGAGTGAGGGTCGGCGTCGGTGAGGCTGAGAGAGTGAGAGTGGGTCGGGGTCGACGTCGGTGACGCTGAGAGAGTGAGAGTGGGTCGGGGTCGATGAGGCTGAGAGAGTAAATAGGTAAGTGAGAGTGCTCTGGTCTGTGTGAGAGTGAGAGGTTGAGTGAGAGTGAGAGGCGTTAGTTAAAAACAAGAGTGCTTTAAATTTTGAAAAAGCCCTATTAGAAATCGAGTCTTAGAGACTCAGTTTACAGGCCCAAAATCAAGTTTCTTAGACTTGAGATGTTAGTAAGTTATATTCTTTTGAAACCATGCCTACTAACTAAATAGGTGGGAAATCATGGTTAAATTCCAATTTTGGTCTTTCACTTCAAAGAGTGAGCCCTTCCAACCTGTCCTTAACTCCACAAACCTATATCTCTTTGGGCAATTAATATCCCGAAGGTTTCTTTGGTTTTACTGTAAATAGAAGGTTCACTTGTTTTTGGGTGGGCATGAGGTTGAGACACAGGTTTTCTTAAGCATAAATGGTGCAAGATCATTAATGCTAGTCGGCTCAATGCAAATTGGTTTTATGACATGCATACTGTGATGACTATCACTTTCATCCAACAAAAGTATCCCCTAAAGGGCCATGATAGGACACCAAAACTAAAACATTCCTCCCCTCCATCTAAATCCATCTCCTTGAACCTTAACAGTGACGAGTACACCTCCTCCATATGTTTGGGATACAAATAGGTGAACCCATTCGCCTACCTTGCTTTATCCGTATGTTTTCTCTTCTACAATGCTTGAGACTTGAGAATTCTTTCTTGAAATGTCTCCCTCTTTTTGGGTCTGTTTGGGATTTGCTTATTTTGCTGAAATTGAAAACTTTTTGCTGAAAGTACTGTAGAAAGATAAAAGTTAGCTAAAATAGTATAGTGGAACCCATGAATAGTATCAAAAATTGCAGTAGGACCGATGAATAGTAGCAAAAATAAGCTGAATAGTAATATAAGTTGGCAAAAAATAAGCTATCCAAACGCAACCTTCCTAGGCTTTTTTCTATTTACTTAGTTTCCTTTGTACAAATGGATTGGGTCCCTCTTTTGGACCTACTCAATACTCTTTCACTCATGCAAGGGTCTTGGGCCATCCATGGCCCCGCCTGTTACCCCATCCACACGTATTCTATGGAAGATCATTCTTAGCCTTTTTCATTACTTCTTTATCTTCTTTATTCGAATGGGCTGGGAAAACTTCGTACAGAGAAATCACATATTCAAAGAAATAGTAGCTAAACCCTTACTTAGCTTAGGTTTTAGATGTAATTGAGGTAAAAAGACCTAAGAGAGAGCCTATGCTTTCCTAGCATGTCTTAGTGAGGTTGAGAGCAAAATGAGAATTGCATCCCCTTTGCAAGGCTGGTTGGCCTAGTGGAATTTGGTAGGTGGAACCCTTGGTCCTTATGTGTCCATGCGCCCCAATTGAATTGGTCATTTGGGAGATGTATGTGCTATGCCCTTCCCTTAATGTAAATTTACTACACTTACATGCTTCTATATACATTAGGCTATGCTTGTGCCCAGGTACAATTTTGCATTCTCTACTCTCAAGGTCCACATTCCCCTTGGGCTTGGGCTTTGTTCATAGTGTTAGAATTATGTGCCCTCAAAAACAATACTATGCATTTTTTATTTGATAATAAAATTTTATTTTCACATACATAATTTTTATGGGTATATTTCATTGTTTAAATGTGGCATGTTATGTCACCCCTATAAAAAAAATCATGTTAATGGTTAAAAAACTAAAGACAGGGAGTAATGATTTTTCATAGATTATTAAATTGTTCTAGGCTGTGGATATTAATTGAATATCAACATTGAAGTACATACACTGAATCAGATCCGATCAAGAACACCTTATGGAGTGATCACTGTTAATTAAAATGTTGTTTTATCACAATTTTTCTATTGTCCTCAAACATGAGAGGTTTGTGTATATTTATTTATTATGCACATAACTTTGACAATGTCAACTAGTGATGCTAATTTTAAAGGCTATATACAGACACGTTGGGTTATGTGCGTAATGAGTAAAATATGTAAATGCTCAACAATGAATCTACCAGTCTCTAAAGAAGATAATATATTCAGTTGATTTTCATATTGAAGTTAAACTCAAAACAAAACCGACCGATGGCATTTTTCAAAAATGTTTTTCATATATATAATATTGTGTATATATATATATATATTTATTTATTTAAAGAGTTTTTTCAAAGATATTTTGGAGTCCAATAGAAATTATGAAATCAAGAAATTAAGGGTTACATAAGCTAGGACATGATAGTGATATTAATCCAATCCTAGTAGCTTGTGGGAATATAGTGTGGTGGAAGCACAAATATAAAATTGTAAGTAATGGGACCTCATTTGTAATTCTCTAATCTTCAGGGGTCAATTACAATGTGTTGATGGACATTATTGCAATATGTAGAAGTTCAAATATTTTCTTGATATGGCTGAGAAAATTAAGGAATAATTTTGAAAGAGTTTCAAGATAAGTCAATAACATTCAAAAAGTTATTGATTAATCCTATAGGTGAAGATTAGGATCCCACATCCAATCTCTCTCTTGGGTTTTAGAAGTCTTAAATAAAAATAAGATTAAAAAAAAAAAAAAAAAAATCATATCAGTCGTTGGCCATTAGAACTACTGAGTGATACTGCAGTCTTCTAAAAACCCAAAAAGAAACAAAAAGAGAGACATGAATACCTTGGGAGGCAACACACTTGGTTGCTAAGAGAGATACGCAATTTTGTTCTATTTAAAATCTATGGTTGTGTGGTACAACGATTTTTAAATGAAAATATAAATTTTGTTTTGCTTTCGCAAAAACTATCACATAAACCCATGTCTTTGCGTAAAAAATAGGTAGCAACATATATCTATATGTTATCTTTTATCATTTTGTATACAAATTCAAGAGACTTGTAACGTGTTGTGAGAGAATTAGTTCATGTTTCATGTTAATTTAACTTTTGTAATCTATTGATGTGTAGTTTTTTTTTTTTTTTTTTTTTGAGAAGAGACGTGTAGTCTTCAACTCAAATAGGACTTAAAAATTAAACAAATTAGATTTTGAGGTTTAAAACTCTCAAAAAGAGACTTACAATGAATTGAGAGTGTTCCAGATTTAGTTTTAGAGGAAGAAAAAATAGTTTGTTTCTAAAATAATAATAAAAATAAAAAATAAAAAATAAAAACACAATTTTCTTTAGAAATTTGCTGGAGGCGCTTGCTAATATGTGTTCTAAAATAATAGTATTGAGATAAGATAAAGAAATTTAGTTTTTTTCTTTAAGTGGTCATCCACGCGATAGTTTTGATTCATGAATAAATGTGTATTTGCATTTGTAGTTAGATCACATATTTATTGGAGTTAAAGGTCGTATGGAGGGAATTCTTAATAATGCAACGCCATACATTTCAGGATGTAACTTCATTAATTTATAAATTTAACAGAATCTATTTGTATCTTTACGCATTTATAGCACAAATTGTGCATTTTGATTACTTTAGTTTTCATTAAATATTTTTAAGAAAAATAAATTAACATGTGACAGTCCATGTGAAAGCCAAGGTGGCAAAAAAAAAACATACATTTTATAGTTTCACTATTAGGCTATTAGCCACATAAATTTTTTCCATTCACCGCTTAACGAAAAAGATAGGCAAAAGGAACAAGGATTGCCAAAGCAGAAATATTTTGACATAGTATCAAAAGTTTAGGGTCTAAACAATACGTTTGCAACATTATGGACTATTTTGACAAAATGGTAATTATACTTTTTATTATTATTAAAGTAATGTTAAACTTAAGATATTGGCTTTTTAATGGGTTGGCATATTTTAGACCCTAGATTTATTTAAGTTAAATCCTGGCCTTTAGATGGACACTTAATTTCTAAGTGAAAAATAGAGGACCCGAATCCACAATCAAATGGCTCAAAGCTGATTGCTATTTTTGTGATTGAGTGACACTACGGATGCTTTAAATTTTACTAAATTGGAGCTTACGAACTCATTTGTCACTAAAATAAAAAATAAATCAAACATGTATATATCTAGTAGTTAAAATTTACCAATCACATTCATTGTCACACAATTTGTAATGTTTATGTAGCAAAATTTGTAGCTGTCTTAACCTTTTCTTTTTGTGGTGTCTGACTGTCATAGTTCTATCTCTGGCATGGCATGTTATTTTTATTTTTTATTTTTTAATTAACACATTTTTTCTTGTGAAGACGCTTAAAAAAGAGTACGAGATTTTATGCTATAAAACATGTTACTGAACTACCATGCGGATAGGGTGTTGAACATTATTCTGCAACTGCATTTGGGCTTTCTGACCTCATCTAGAAATGGTCTTCCTTCTATCATTTCCAGTATAAGAAAAGGGTCTGCCAAAAATAGACACAGAGGACACAGAATTGGTGTTCATCTTCACAATATTTTATGATAAGTACCAAATGTAAAAAGTAGAAGCACATTCCTAAGAATCCATGAGACTGGCATGAGAACCTACAAGCTTGGCAAAGTCTATGCCATGAATTAAACGTGAGTTCCATCAGATGATTTGTACGCAGTATCATCAGCCGTCATATTGCATCTGACTATAACAAGGTTACGGACTTACAGCTCTCTAATCTCTATACCACTCTTGATTGGAAATGAACTATTGCCCAACCTGGTTAGAAATTGTCTCAATGCACCGATTACAGGAAGTGGGTTTTCCAGATGGACAGCATGGCCACAGTTGGGAATCTCAACTATCTCATGGATCTCATTCCATAGATTATCTCCACTCTTCAAACCATGGCAAACTTCAAAAACATTTCCTGAGCAATTGTCTTGAACTTCGTATCATTCTCCCCAACAATGAGCAAAAGGGGCGTTTTGCAATGCTTCAAGTCTTCCCACAATGGCCTACAATGCAAACAAAAGCACGAAGACACTGCTTAATGAAATTGACTTTCAAAAATAGGATATCAAACTCCTAAAACATTGGGAAACTACGTTTACAAAAGAGATCAAATTTAAAGCTAGTATTACAGAACATACTGACAAATATTAAGGCAGCAGAAATTATGTGGTTTTGTTCTTGTGGATAAGACAAGACTTTGTGAATTGAATTAATTAGAATTTAGAACCCAAAATTAGGATTTAGAAGTTATTAGGCGTGTGGAGCGAGGAGGGAATATGTCGGCAGTGGAAGCCTAGAATAAAACGTCATTGTAGCATGCAAATATGGTAAAGGTGGTCCAATGGGAATGAAGGAGCACATGGGAAACTTCGGCTTTGCCACGTTCATCCATTTGAGAATTTTAGCTGTATATGATTCTCACTATCTTCAGATGGGCTAAATGTATCCCAACTTGAAAATGGCAAGGTGCCTAGAGAAAAGGTGAAAGCACAAGTCTTCCAAAATGTAGCGCACAGATAATTTAATGATGTTACATTCTTTAGAAAAAGCCATTTACCAATATCCTCCCAGCAACTCCATAAGAACTTATTATATGTTAAGTAATCACTGTAAAGTTTTCTAGCTGAAAACTCTACTTATGGAACCAACTAAAACACAAAGTTTAACATTACATAACTTTGCATAATGTTAACAGTTGAAGAAAATTGTCATTACTTTAGGCAAAAACATACAAGTACACCACATTTCTTCTTATAATTCAGTTATTTAGCTAACTGGATGCTGCTTTTTTTTTGTTTAAACAAGTACAAATTTTATTAAAAAAGGAAAGGAGTTGACACAAAGGACGTGAACAGCCCAGGTCAAAAAGTAAAAATCACAAAGAGAGGGAACCTGAAAAATCAACAAATTATGTCGAAGCAATGCCACCTTGAGCATGAATCTAATTGTACAAGGATCGCAAACAGCGCTCTTTAATACCAAAGGTAGGATGCTCCACCCCCATTAAAGACCCCCTATTTCTTTCATACCAGAAATTCCACATGACACAGAGGCATGGCTTTCCACACCATAGCTCTTCTTTGTCACTGAAATTGTCCTTGCCAACACTCCAAAAGATGAAGCACTGATTTGGGCATCAACGTTACTAGTTCAAACAAAGCAGACAAATGACCATATCACTTTTTTTTTTTTTGATAGGTAAATGACCATATCACTGTTGCCAACGAATGGTGAAGTAGCAGGTGATAAATAGATTCCCTGCTTCTCTTATACATAAAACTCCAATCAACTACCAACAGATACCTTTTTGAAGGTTGCCAACTGTCAAGATTCTTCTTAAAGCTGCAGTCCACATGAAGTACGAAACATTTCATGGGACCCTGGTCATCCAAATGCACTTCCAAGGAAGGGAACACCAGCAGAAGCCCTAAGGTCATTATTGATTGAACCTCAAACATGACTTTTGTACGGTTAGACACGGGCAAATTATCATAGAGAAACTCAAAAAAAGAATCTACCAATTCAAGTCCCAATCATGAAAGGACTTGAAAGAGGTTTCCAATGCTGGAACTCACCCTTATGGGTGCAAGCTAAATACAATGCAATTAAAGCCTCCTTGTCTACCGCTAAGGCGAATAGGTCTGGGAACATATCATGAAGAGGACGGTCACCACAGTCCACACCAAATGTTTATCTAAAATCTTACTCAATCATCTCATACCTCAAACCATAAGAATTTGGGTAAAGGCTCCTATCCCCTGCTGATGCTTTTTCAAAAGCTAACCCCCTGGGGACCTCGATCCGTTATCCACCCTCCCCAACCTTCACCATATTTAGCATAGTCTACACTCCTTTAGAGATGGTCCCTTTTCACTCCAAACCTCCAACGCCACTATCGTAAGAGTGCCTAGTTAAGCTAGCTCCCTAATCCCCAATCCTCCCTATTTTAAGGGTGAGCACACCACTCTCCAATCCACCAAGTGGAAGTTCTTGGTATCACTAGTGCTTCCCCATAGCAAATCCCTTTAGAGTTTTTTCAATTTGTTCCCCACATGATTAGGCATGAACAAAAAAAAAAGGTAGGAAAAGAAAATAGCGTACTCTTATTCAAATTCACCCTTCCACCTTTTGACAAGTGCAACTTCCACCCTGTCAACAATCTTTCCACCTTTTCCAAAATGGGATTTGAAATACCTCCAACTCTGAAAGAAGATCCCAAGTGTAATCCTGGATGGGTCATAGGTAAGGGACCAACCTTGCACCCTAGGATATCAGCAAGGTCCATAATATTGGGAACATCACCCATTGGAGTCCGGTTCATTTTTGCTTTACTTCACTTTGAGACCAGACACTATAGCGAAGTAGTTGGAAAATTGTTCAAGAGAGGCCTCATAGAACATGATAGTATCATCTGCAAATAGGCTGGAGATATTAAGAACCTCTCTACTGGCCAACCCAACTTTAAAGACCTTAAGTAAACCACCATCCACAATTCTTTGGATCATCCTGCTCAAAATCACAATGATTAAGAGAAATAACAATGGGGACCTTAGACCTCTTGAACTGTTCAAAAAAACCCTTTTGGAGCTCCATTAATCATGATGGAGAAACAAACAATTGATATACATAACAGAATCCACTGACACCATTCTGCACCAAAACCATGCTTACCAAGTAAGAACAGCAAGCAGTCCCAATTGACATAGCCATAAGCCCTCTCAATATCAAGCTTACATATGATCCCCAAAGTACTCTCTCAATCTACTGTCAACGCGTTCATCTATTATAAGCACCAAGTCTAGAATCTACACCCCCCAATAAAAACATTATGTGTATCTAAAAATATATCTACACTAACTGTATTCAAATGATTAGCTAAGAACTTAGCTGTGCTTATCGGGCAAAAATACCTAATGTATGTAGATCCTGGCTTCTTTGGGATCAAAGTAACAAATGTGGCATTTAAGGATTTTTCAAACTTACAATGAGTAAAGAACTCTTGGAATACTTGCAACACACTCCCCTCCATCATGTTCCAGCAATGTTTGAAGAAAGCTATAGTGAATCCATCTAGACTAGTGCTTTTACTGCATCCACATCATGAAGGGCCACCGATATCTCCTCTTAGGTAAATTGTTTTTCCAGCCTTCTTCTACTCGTCATACTGACAAAAGAGAACGAAAAAGGTTCTCCGTTCAGGGTCTCCAACCTTCATATTCAGGGTATAGATTTTTATAAAAGCTAATGATCAATTCATGAACTTCTTGCTCTTTCAAGATTCATATGCTATCCAATTCAAAATTTTGATGCAGGACAACCAAAACTGATGCCACACCAAAATTGAAGAGCAAAAGAGTAAAATAACCTAGGAATCAACACCAAGCAAGAAAAACAAAACCTAGGAATCAACACCTAGGGTTGGCTGGAATGACTAATGAGCACTGTGTTAGAAAACATGGTTTTGCATCTCATACAAAATAAGCAGCAGAAGCAACACAACGATCTACTTCATTCATGAGAAATAACATACAACCTTGAATTCTAGAACAAATAATATAAAGCGTACCTTGATGTAGTGAAATTCAAAAACAAGAATTGAGTAAACCTTCAATCTTTATCCCAATGCCATATGGTACCCAAGATGTGTACTTTTTCTTTTGTTAAAAACTATGTTCAAGAGAGATCAAAGAGAAAATTGTTTTCTCTTCTTTTTATCGAACGTACCCAAAGAGAGTTATTTTATTTAATAACTCTTACTAAATAAACAATTAATTATCTAATTGAGTTAGCCTTTTAGGCCAACCCAAATGGGCTTTAGTGTGTGGCTTGAGATGAGACCAAAGAGACAAATAAAGCTCTAGTTCTAATGGGCTTCGGGCTTTCATCAACTCTTGACAAGCCCAAGTTACCATTAATTATATAATAAGTACCACAATGGAAATATAATTGCACTCTAGGCCTTATTAATAAAATATATCTCAAGATTCTAATATAATATCATTTGGCCCCTCCATGAAACATCCATACTGAAGAAAGTCATAATAAATTGTCACTTTGTAAATTACTACTTTATTCTTTGAGTCCTCGGTTTAATCTTTTAGTTATTTATATATTTTATGAAATCTAAAGTGGCTGGGCCCAGCACCTTGAATAACAAATTCCTATTAAACTTGAGATAAATTTATCTTAAGGGGATATTTCGTGTCTCTAAAGAAATATATTATGGATTTTATCTTGAGAATATGTGTTCCCTCAACACTACGTGCGGTTACCCAACATATTGAGGTTTTGATTGTTAAATTAGTTTCACCCCTGATATACCAAAGCAACCTACATTTCATGATCAGGTTCATAATCCTCTCAGGATTGAGAGTCTATGAAAATAGAAGTTGTGAGATTTAGGGGCTATTTGGTTGGTGATTTTAAACAACATTTTCAGTGTTTAAACACTGAAAACTGTTGTTCCAAAAAAAAGGTGTTTGGTAGTATGGTTTTTTTTAACAGTATTAGAAAAACGCTGCTTAAATATGGGTGTTTAAAAACTTATTTCAAAAAGCTCCTTGTAGTAGTTTTTAGGTTTTAAACAATGTATTCCAATGGCAAGTTCGTAAATAATTGCAAATCGGTGGGGCCCACGAGGATTAGACAACACACTCTCTCTCCCTCACGCTGACCAATGCCTCACCTTTCCTTATATATTTTTTTTTTTTCCTTTTTCTCCCTTTATTCTTCATTTTCAGATTTCTTCTCATCTCTCTCCACCACATTGAGTCTTTCTCTCTCACAGAAAATCACAAACCCAAACATCAAACCCAGTTTTCTTCATCAAAGAAAATCCAACATCACTAATTAGAAAAACAAAAATCCATATTTCTTCATCTCTCTCTCACGATCTCTCTCTTCCTGGACAGCTTCATTAGCAATTTTTCTGAATTTGGGTTTGCACACAAAGGCCAAAGGCCTGTTTATTTTATTTTATTTTTTGGATTTGGATAACAACTTCAATATCAATTTTTCTGGGTTTTTTCTTTTGCTTCTTTCTTTTCTGGACAATTGGCTTGCCAACCCTAATTGTATAGCAATTAGATTTAATTTCTTGTGTTGATTTAATTTGTTTCTTTATTTTCCGATATGCAAGAGAGGGTGGATTTGATTTTGTGGATGATTGGTTTGGGTATTTGCAGTCTTATTGCTGGGATTTCTTTGTGGATGATTCTTGCATTTGTATAGAGAGGAGAAGGGGAGAAAAGAGAAGAGAGAAGGAGAGGGTCTGTAACAATAAAATGAGGGAGTTTCTCGCTCTTCAAATAAAAAAAGATAAATTGTACTGTGCTGTCAGCTTTTCTTAAAAAAAACATACACATACCAATCACACAATTATATGTTTTTCACATTTAAATATGTTATTTGAAACATGGTACCAAACACATTTTTTGCATTATGAATACTGTAAACACGTGTTTTCACAACACTTTCTAAACCACAGTTTTCACATCATTTTATTCAACAACACTAGAAATCTCCAACCAAACATGCCCTTATTATTCAAGCGACAGTTGTTAATTGAATAATTAATCTCACAGCGGTCCAGTTTAACGTGTCTTACACACTTAAGACACATCAACACATCAACTAGAAGTCTCCACTTCTATGATCAAGACAAATCATTGTAGTTGATATGTTATAGTCTTCGTAGATGAAATGCCCAGTTCTATCACTGACTACAAACTACATTTTTGAGTTTACAAGGAACTTGTGATTTATATCTTCTGTAACTAAATCACATACAATGCATATCAAGGACTATATGATAATGTCTAATTAGTTTATATACAAATAGTCTCATATAATTAAACAATTAAATTAGTTATAATATGCCAATAAATTGGATTTTAGGACAAAAACCCTAACACACTGGGCTGTTGGGAAAATTTCAAAGCAAATTTTATTAATCAAGAAAATTGTAAATTGTCTCCACCATACCACATTAGTGTGCTTATATAGACTTTTATGACTTAGCACTCATTCTAATTGATTTAGCAAATCCCATTTATTGAATTACAAAAAGATATTTAAAGATCCTTTGTGCTTCCCTAATCATATATAGTAAGAAAAAACGAAACCTAAGACACCAAAATTTTAAACAAGGAAAATTTAAAATGCCAAAAAAAGCTTACTGTTGCCTCCCAACACTTAAGTCAGACAGAGATTTTGCAAGGCTCGGCACATCATCATGCTGTAAGCGGCTGGTGACTATTTGATTGAAATGGGGATGGCTTCTTAAGCTGTTCATAAGCAGAAATTTAATAGATGACCAATAACCAAGGAGTTGAGTATAGTAAAGGCAATCACAGAAGTCAGACCCTCTGAAAGAAAAGAACCCAGAAATTACCTTTTCCACAGATCTCCAGCATACCAGTTCTCCATAAAGAGTTGTAAGCCATGAGCAACAAGTGAGCGTGCTTTGGAATCATCTTTGGCCCTACGAACCTCTCTTGCTACTTTATCTTTTAAACCAGGGCTTCCAGCTATTACGACAGCTCCTTTGATCTTCATGATTAATATTTATTTCTATTAACCATATAAAATAAATAAGACGCTCAAAACAATGGTCAAAACCGCAAACATTAACAATTTACCTTATCACTAAATCTCAGGGCCATGTGCAATGCGATCCTTGCTCCCATCGAGTATCCAACACAAATAACTTTTACAGGAGTAATTTGATCAATCATTTTATATAATATGTCTGCAACCACCTCAATTGAAAAAGTTGGGTCTTGTGCATAATCCTTGGCACCATGGTATTGTATCTTCGATCCCCCATGAGAAGGAAGATCAATAGAAATGCATCTTGCTGAACCTGATATGGCCTTCATGGCAGTAATCCAGTCTTCACCAGTCCCAAGAAATCCATGAAGAAATAAAACTACATTATCCTGCATCAGCTTAATCATGGTGGAGTGAGGATGCAATATAGGAACATTACTCTGGAAAGAATATTTAACAAGTAAAATTATTGTCATGGAAATTGTCCAGCTACCATGCAAAATTATAACAGACAGACAAACAGTGAAGCAGTAATTTGACATCAATGTCTCGAGACTGAAGATAACCATGCAAACTTGTGATCAAGAGATCATCCCTTCATATTCATGATGAGCATTTCACTTGAGCTTTTAAAATATAACTACAAGAGGCCAAATATCAACAACATATACCATTTACAATTTAAGGTATACCTATTCCTATTGTTGATACAATATTGCTAACAAACCACTATCATTCTTGGGAAGCACAGTTGTGGCTCCAGGGGTGCCGCACCCACGTCCGACATGCACGGATGTGCCGTGCAGCCATCGACGCAGCTGCACATGCGTCTGAGGCAAATCTGTTTTTTTTTTTTTCCCGATTTCTGATTCGGGCCGATACGGTCCGAAACAGGCCAAAACAGCCCCGAATCAGTCCGATTCAGGCAAAATAATAATAAATAAATAAAAAGTTAAAAAAAAAGGCAAAATGCACCGTTTGACTCTAGTGTTTTCTTTCCCTTTTTGTTCCCTTTCCACGTCTTATTTGTTTGTTTGTTTATTTTTTTTTAAAGTTCCCAAATAATTTGGTAATTGTATCAATTTAAATAATTACTTATCATTAGAAAATAATATTATTTTGCAAAATTTACCCCCCTAAATATCAGCTATAAATATTAAATTGATCCCAAAGGTTCCTTATCTACTATTGCTCTTAAATTGACATATGTTTACCATTATATAAAAAAATATGCTTAGCAAAATATAAAAAATATAAAATATATATATATATATATATATTTAATAATTTTTTAATAAACGTATCTTGCCGCACCCACACCTTACTTTCTCAAAAATTGCGGGTCGCCGCACTGCACCCTCACCTGCACCTGCACCTGCACCCAAACCCGAATCCTCACCCGTGCTTCCTAGAGCAAGAATTAATAAACCAACCAGTTTTCTCGACAAAGAAACTGATAGCCAAAACTACATTTCCATAGTACCATGAATAATGTGTCGAGTAATTACAGGGATTATGAGCCCCTAGAAAGTGAGAGTATCTGGGTAAGTTAAATGGGTGGTAAACCAACCACTTTTCACGGCAGAGAAACTGATAGCCAAAAACTACATTTCCCTAGTACCATGAATAATGTGTCGAGTAATTACAGGGATTATGAGCCCCTAGAAAGTGAGAGTATCTGGGTAAGTTAAATGGGTGGGAAATATGAGTACATAAATCTTGTGAAAAATTCTACTTACATTGGTTCTTTCTCCAACCTCATAAACTTTGAGGAAACAAGAGAAACCCCTTGTATCTACAGTCAACTGGTATCCATTAACTTGCTCCCCAGTAAGCTTGCTACAAATAGTATTGTGGTTAATTTGAAATTTCTGCAGAAACTGGTTAGCGTCAGAAACAGAAGCTTCTACGAAACCACTATATGGATCACGATCAATCCTGAGAGGATCAGTAGTAACATCTTCTTCAAGCCAACGGTATGTTCCTAGACCATGGGCTATAGATGGGACACGTTCACTTTTTATCACCTTGCATATGTCTGCATTCTGCAGCTCAAGATAACAAGAAAACTGAATATATGCTGACAAACCTAGGCCACTTTCATATGCAGCACTGACAACAGCCATCTTTCCCTGGTTTTGTGCCCAGCGTGCAACCAATGAAGCATTTTCAAATCCACCAATGACACTTGGTTTGATAACCTGAAACAATCAAAATAACAAACCTAAATCAGTATTTAAACACCCATTAAATAACAACAATGATGTTTATGGTGAATAGGAGATTTTTCAGCATTTCCTCTATTTTGTACATTTCTTCCTCCTGTTATGGTTTTTATTTCACACAACAATTTTCTTCAAAAAGATAAAAAAACAATGATGAGAATTAGCAAACAATGATGCTTGTATACACCACCAGTGCCATTTCCAGCAACAAGACCTTGGCCAATCTTAAACAGACTTCACTAATTTTTGGCCAACGAGGTGCAATTGTAACTTACCTATAAAATAAATAAATAAAACTCCCTCTATCTCTCAATGTCTTCACTTCCAAAATGACATGATATTTTATGAAAAGGTAAAAATATGGTGATTTTTAAAATTTCCTTTACGTCATATCAAAAGTTACACGACTTCTTATATGAATCTTATTTTCTTTTAAAAAGCACACGAGATATTGGGAATTGAACTTTCTACTTTTACAAAATTTAATAT